>VDMD01000012.1:0-746228 GCA_007026445.1 Schizophyllum amplum | reverse complement strand
TTGCAGCAATTCTATCTCATGTCCCCGAATGGAGAAGAAATATCGCGGATTAGGCAAGCGTTGCGCGCAGAAGGACAGCGGTAAGACTCTCGCGTACCTCGGGTCTGCTGCTGCTGCGCGCGACATGGTTGCGCTGGCGGAATACTTTGACCCGGGCGTGCAAGAAATCAACTATTGGGGCATCTCCTACGGCTCTATGATTGGCTTCATCTTCGTGAACAGTGAGTTCCTGGAAGATCGCGTGAAGCCAGATACTCATCGCGCGTTCAGTGTTCCCTGATCGTGTCGGTCACGTAGTCCTCGACGGTTGCATGGGTTGGTATTGCGCGCACGCTATTTCAGTGTACTAATCTTATACAGAACCCTTACTCTATGCCAATGAGCCAAAACGGATGTGAGCTTTCTACTTATTGTCGCGGAGGATAGCTATGAGATCTCTGAACAAACTCACCAGTATTACCTCAATAACCTTGCATCTGTGGACGAGACTTCAATGGCTTCACTACTGGCTGCGCAATGGCCGGTCAGGATGGTTGCAAACTTGTTCAGGCGACAACGACACGGCTGCGGACATCGCGACCGCGTCCGGGTCTGCTTGGCGTGAGCCACGTCTTTTACTGACTGACTCCTGCTGATTCATTCTACTTATAGCTCGCGCATGATCTCCTCGAGTCCGGCGCTGACCTCAGCGGGACCTACACCTCCGCCCAGGCCGCGAATATCTCTACGGCGCCATGTACAGCCTTTGATGTGGAGCGAGTACGCTAACTTCATGTACGCCTACGAGCAGACGCTACACGCCATCGCCTCCAACATAAGCGAATACCCATCCACCAAGCCGACGGGGAAATGGCACCGATACACACACATACGAGTTTGTGGCGATTCTATGTGGGGATGGTGTCAATGCGGGCAACATGACGATGCGTAGCGGCTTCGATGCCATCGTCCAAGCCTCCGAATACGTTTCACCTCTGTTTGGTCCTCAGTGGCATGTGGATGCCAACATTTGCTTTGCGTGGCCGGCGCGCGCGGTCGAACGCTACACGGGCCTTGGGACAATAAGCTGAAGAATTCCATCCTCGTCATCGGGAATACCGTAGGCTTCTTTCATCTTGAGCGACACGGTTGACGTCTGATGCGGAGGCTTTTGCAGTTCGATCCTGTTACGCCGTTCAAGAATGCACAGCTTATGGCCGATTTGCTGGCGACAGCGCGGTCCTTCTGCAACAGAATGGCTACGGCCATGTTTCCCTGGCGGAGCCGTCGACTTGCACCGTCGACGTTATCAACAGATATTTCGAGGATGGCACGTACGTCACGATTGGACGCTTTCAATGACAGAGCCTGAAGCACCCTTCACCAGCTTCCCGAGGGCGACGATACGATTTGCCCAATTGACGACGATGTCGTGCTTTTCCCCAACTCGACCGTTAGTCAGGCAAGTGTACGGCTGAGCATCCTCGCTGCTGGCCAGAGTTCGTCAGACACCGGCGAACGAGTCTCGCCTGCACGCGCCAGATTTCTTTAGGAATAGTGTAGCCCTATGGTGACCGTCGCTTGATATGTGCCGTGCTGACCGTCGGCACCACGCAACATGAGTTACGGTAACGCAGTGCTCCTTGCCGTTGAATGCAGTCATATCACTTCTATGAGACTGTACTGGACTTCGAAAACGAAGGAAACGTAACATAGGTTGCGAATAGTAGCCGAAAATCACATCTGGTTGTGGGCGAGTCAGAAGCCACCGATGCCTGCCACTGCTCATGACCCATGAGAAAAACGCCGCTGCGAAGCGGGGAAGGGGCATGTTGTTGCAGCCCGAGCCAGTGCTTGAATGTCGCCGTCAGAATCTTGGGTGACGAAGGTCAAATGGCGGACAAATCACTACTCACAGTAGACTGCTGTGTCGGTCATCCCCATGCTATTCGAATGCAGGCATACACGCTACCAGACAATGAGCAATAGTGGAAGAACAAGAGCAACCGAGTACATACGAAGTTCATGCCTGGTCGTCGTCTGTCAAGGCGTCATCCTCATGCTCGGAACTTTCATCCACCAGAAAGTCGCCGTTCTTGCCGGCGCATGCTGCGTAGTAGCCCTGGCTCCGCACGCGCTGGAATAGAGACGCAAGTGGTAGAACTTGGTTCCATTTGTCGTTGTAGTCGGACTGCGATTCGATTCGTGCCAAGCGAGGAAACAAGGAGGAAATACATGATGCGACAGACGCTGGGTCGTCGATGGGGGAGTTGCCAACGTTTAATTCACCTACACTCCAGTTGCGGACACCGCCGAATGGTATGTCCTTGGATCGCACAGTCGGCACCCGTGTCGCATCGATGGTACAATGTACAAAGTCTAGTCGAGGACAGTGTAATCCGAGAGCAGCAAACCCATCGAGAGTGGCGAGGGGAAGGCGAGCTGCATTCCCTGCCACGCCCAAGGCCTTTAGCTTAGGCCATGACTTCGCTATCGTAGACAGAAGCAGGTTATCGAGCCGTATGTCGCAGCCTGGGATAGCGAGCCAGAACGTCTCGACGTGCTTGAAGGAGAGCAAGGGCGTGAAGTCATCCGGCACGATAGTATATGTTGTGGAATCGACGATAGCGTCGTTTGCCTGCTCCCAGGAGAACTCCATGAATATTTCTTCAAGCGTTGTGGGCGCCATTGCAACCGAGAACTCCTGGAACAGCCGCCGGCATGCGGCCGCGGTTGTCGGTTCGTCTGTCGTCAGCGCTAGGTTCCTGACTGGGCTGCTGGTCAAGAGGGAGAGAAGCCGTGTATATTGCTGTATGGTACCGCCGTCAAGCGCGAGGAAGGTCAACGCGCGGAAGCCGTTGTTATTGTGAGCTCTTGTGAATGGAAGATTGCCGATGGTGTCGCCACGGTTGCTGCGCTTGTATATAGTTCAAGGGAGCGGAGATCGGGGAAGCTGGCAATGCGCGCCAACGTCGACGTGTTCAGAAGAGGTACTCTGAGTTCCTGTAGCTGCGACCATTCTGCAACAATGGTGTGCAGGAATTCAATCACGTCATCTGGAAGCATCGCCGACTCGAGTATCGTGAATGTCGTGGGCGAGCATCTGCGCGCGGCTAGGGACAACAAGGAGGCAGAGCGCAGCGATGCGTTTGCGTCGTAAAACTGGATACTTATGGTTCCGAGCAAGGGACTGATGAGGAGATGAAGGAGGTTGATAAAGCCTGGCGTCGCTATCATCGAGTGATCCAAGTCGAGGCTCCGGAGATTGGGCAACAGGATATTGACTGGGCATGAGATGGCTACGGCGTCGAGCAAGGTCGGATCGAGGTAGTAGTCTTCATGCGTGTAGAGGTGCTTGATCCAAGGAGAGTAATACAGAACACGATCCCATTCGTGCGCTTTTGGGGACCGCTTTATGGTCTAAGTATGCGTCACCATCAGAATATGGACACGACGGCGACGATACGCACCAGTCGACGCGACTCAGCTAATGTCCAAACTTCATCCGGGAAGCATTTTAACAGTGAGCTTAGGCCCGCCCGGTTCTCATGCCATATCTCGCGCAAAGCTGGTCCGATGAAGGCCTTGCAGGACAAGGCGAAGTGGAGGAGATTCTGTCGATACCCATACTCCGCGTCGACGCGAATACTTGAGCATATGATGGACAGTATCTCTGGTATCCGTAGTGCACGATGCATAGGAGTCGGTTCAGAGTGAGACAAGGTCAAGGTCAAGGTTAAGCCGCGCGATTGGAACTCAGATCAGACAAAGTAAACCAAACACAGTCAGGTGATCGCGTTTACTTCCACTTAAGTGACTTAATAAGTGGTCTTCCTTCCACTTCCAGGTTCCTGCACAAACTCAGAGCAAGCGATAGATAGCTTATATGTGTACGATGTAGATACAGTATATTACGCCACGCAAGTAGAGAGAGATAGCTGAACCAACGAACCACGACACATAAACAACGGTGATAATAGCGGAATAAAGAGAAACGAGGGGTTAGAGAGCGTCGCACGCAAAAGGTTATGCGGCCAATGTTATCGTATGGGCAGAATTAAACATCAACATGGAATGGCATGGGTGGAACGTGGGTGTGTAGACGCGGAAAAGCGCGCGCACGAAGACATGTACACGCATAGCACAAATGCAAGCGGCAGAAGCGACGATCGCGCGGAGGGCGAGTGGAGAATACACCTGTTATCCAGGCTCGCCCCATCCAATCGCCCCTCCTTCGCCCATGGTCGGCGGATGTTGAACGACTGGTTCGGCTGCGCACTCCGCGGCGGCTCCGGACTCGGCGTCGACTTCGCGGACACCGACGCCTGCGCGCTCCGACTCCTCGACAGACTCGACCCCAGCCTGTTCTCGTCCGGCAACCCAAGGAAGTTCGTCTGCACTGCAGACGCCGAGGCGGACGCGGGTGTAGCCATGGGCGAGTACAGTCGCCCCTGCGACGTGTTGGAAGACGATGGCAGCGAGGAGACGTGTAGCAGGATCGCGAACTCGGTCGTTGCGTTCGTCAGCTGCACCATCTTCGCACGCAAAGTACCGGACCGTGCATGGGGCCGCCGTACATTTTGATCATGTTGGATAGCTGCACGACCGTCTATAGGATGGATGTTAGCAAGGCTAGCCGCACGACGTGAAGCACCGACCAACCTTCAAAAGACATGCGCATCGTCGCGGAGCGCCTTCTTATCCGGCGTCGAATCCCCATCCTGCACCATCACAATCAACTCCACCAGCCGCTTCGTCACTCCTCTCGCCCGATCCAAGCTCTCGCGCACATCCGCCTTCTCCTTCAGCACGTCCGCCAACAAATCCTCCATCGTGTCCCACACCCCCGGCGCAATATCCACCGCAAGCTTCACCGCCTGCACCGCCTCCTTGTCCACCTGGTTCTTTGCCGACGACGGGAGGTCAAAGAACGACGTCTTCTCCGCTGCGACAGGCGATGAAGACCCCGACCGGGACGATGCTTGTGTTGAAGTCTGCGAGGTCTGCCTCGAGTGCGCGCGGCCCGATTCAAACGCATATGGCGATGGAGGGAAAGGACTGCTCAGCGAAGGTGTGCTGCCGTTCTGTGGCGTTGAGGGTGCATGTCGCTTGCCTCTCGGTACCGGCGTCCGCGACCCGCTGGGCAGCGGCGGGGACAGCACGTCTATTGAAGGCATCTTCTTCCCAAGCTCCACGTCCTTGAAGCTGAAGGACCCCGCATGACGCCGCGACGGGTGACTCCTCAGCCCAGTCAGCCCGGTCGACGACGACGAGCTGCCCGTATGCGTGCGCAGAGGCGGCGCCGGCCGCGCAGGCTTCGGCTGATGATGAAAGGGCGACGCCGTGCTCGAAGACGACGGGTCTGACGACGGCGACGTATGCTTCCGCACCTTCAAAAGCGGCCTGATCGCATCCATCTGCGACGACAGCGTCTGCCACGCTGTGGAGATCTCCGCTGTCGCACCATACAGCGTCAGCAGCATCGACCGCAGGAACCGCACGTCGTCCGTGTTGATGACCTTGAGCTGCAGTGGCAGCACGCCCACCACGCGCCCGAACGCTGAAACCGCATCCCTGCAGCTCTCTATCACTCCACGGCAGACCGCGGGTGGGGGCTGAGATTTTCGGCTAAGCGCGTCGAAGCGATCCAAGGCGCTCGTAAGCGACATCATCTCCGCCTGCGCAGGCTCCGCGACCTTCTTCAGAAGTGAGGACAGCCGTTCGTCGATAGGGAATGTGGTGTAGCGCTCTAGTGCGAGGTGGATCTGCACGACTGCAAAGAGCATACTCCGTGCACAGTCGATGAGGCAGACGAGAGGTTGTGGCAGGGACCGCTTGATAGCGGTCTGAGGAAGGGTTGAAAGACGCCGGAAGTAGGAATTGCGCTCAAATGCCATTGAGGGTACCTCTCGCGGCGGTGAGGGCGGGATACGCTCTCGCGTAAAGGGCCGTACGATCCGGGACTGCGAGCTCAAAGAGGAACCTGAGTCCTTGCGGGTAGACACCGGGGATGGTATAGAGTAGTCGTCCTGTCCGTACGAAGACTTGCGCGAACTATGACTGGCATCTTGCGACGACTTCTTCGTGAAGTTCAGCCGAGCCGTGCTGAGATCAGGCAGACTCTGCTTGAAGTGAAAGTCCGAGCTGCTAGATGCTGCCTTGATGCCCTCCGCGAACGAGCGGGCGCGGGTTATGTTGGTCGTCCGAGCTGCTGGGCGGGCTCTTGAGGCTTGAGCTCGAGGGCTCGTCGTCCTCGAAGAATGTGACCGAATCTGCGGGGCTGGGGAGGTAGAAGGAGCGAGTGGGGGATGGCTCAGCGCCCTGCGATTGCAGGATACCAAGATGAAGGGGAGGGAGGCGCGCAGAGTTTGGGGGTTCGACCTCTTGGAAGGATTCAGTGGAGGAGGCGGAAAGGGTGGAGTCGACAGAGAAGGAGCGCGCGTGAGGGGTGACGCCAGCGTCAAACTCAGGTGCCCCTGATTCTGCACGCAGGTGCGACCACGATTGATAGATGTTGTCGCTGCGGGACGTTGTCAGCAGACCGTTCGTTCGCAAGGTCAAGCACGCACATGGAGTTGTCTAATGAGTCCCGCGACTCCGGGTGGTCCGTGCTGTCCGTGCTGACGCTGTCCATGCTCGCTTTACGGGGCGAGTCTGCGATGAGCCAGCGCTGCAGCGACTCGACCCAGTCGACCATCGCCTGCCCCGTCGCGCCCTCGCCGGGCTCTAGCACAAACTTCGGTGGATAGGTAATAGGGTTCTTGTCGACCTTGAGCACCTCGAGCTTGCTAAACTGCGTCATAAAGTGCGGCAGCTTGCCAAGCTTGTTCTTGGACACGCAGAACACCTTAGGGGGTAGAGTCAGCGTGGGGCTGCGGCCGCGAGCGTGCTGCACGCACTCGAAGATGGACGAGCTCGCCCGGCTCGTCGGGGAGGCACTTGATCTTGTTGTGGCTGATGTCCAGCGTGTCGAGGGCGACCATGGCGGTGAGCTAGGGAACCATGTCATCAGGTGGAAAGCCCCCGCGCGAATGCGCTCGATCTACGCACCACGCGCGGGAACTCGGCGAAGCCGTTGTTGCGCAGGTTGAGGTAGCGCAGCTGGCTAAGCTTGACGAACTGTGCGGGCAGCGCGGTGAGCTTATTGTAGCCCAGCGCGAGGCTGTTCGTTGCGAGAGTGAGCCAATTGCGCGACGACGCGGGATGGCGGCCACGCACCGCTCGACAGGACGCTGGTCCGAATCGCTGTCCGCGCCGAGGTCTGCGAGCTCTAATGCAGCATTCCCCGGGACATCGGTCAAGTTCAGGCGCGAGAAGCTGAGGGTCGCGCCATGGTCGGGCGAGGTGCCGAGGGCCTCGAGGATGACGGCGAGGGTGAGGGTGCCGTCTGAGCTCGGCCAGGCGTCGTCGAGGGACGCCATCGTCGTCGTCGTTGTCGTCGTCGGGAACGCTCAGAGCGCCATGGACGACCAGACACAAAAGGGTCCGACGCCGCCACCGCCGCCCAACTTTGACAAATCCGGTTCCCACGTGCTGCTCTTGTTGAACCCGAAGCAGCTTCACGTCCGGTCCATAGACTCAGCTTATTCAAAGTGTGCCTGTACTCTCGTAAAGCTCTTTCTATTCTTCAAAACCACATAGACACGGAAAAGCTCGTGTCCTCGCTCCTCATCGCGTGCCACCAGCCCGGCGGGAAGAACAGCACATCACCCGCATCCAGCGTCACGCTCAGCGCCGAACCTACGACATGATCCCAAAAGTCCGGAAACTGCGCCCTTGACTCGCTCTCATCATCTGCAAAGACATCCACCCGCGACGTGTTGCTCATTGAAGGCGCAGGATCAGACTTCTGCGCGCTTGCAGGATGTTGAGAGTCCGCGTAGGCGTACATGGAGGGCGAGGCAGAGGGCGGTGCCAGCCATACCGTCTTCCTTCCAACGACTTGAGCTGCAAGAGTCAGCAAGGCTCCAGATCGGATCGAGAAGCGTACCATAGAAGTTGTGGAAGGGGTCCTACTATCCTGTGAGTCATCCAACTTGAGGGTGATGGAAAGTCGTCACCGTATGCGCAGGCGACATAGTCCCAGCAGGCCCGAGCCAAGCATTCAACACCAGTCGGTCGTCGTTCGCAGGAGGTTTGTATTCATCAGAGCCGACACACGCGTAGACATAATCAGGTATCAAAAGGTCTGACTTGAGGGTAGGAAACTGCATGAGAAGATCATGCTGGGCCATATATAGGACACTGCCAGAGTGCGCCTTGCGCGGTTGGTCAACGAAATCCAGATGTGAGAGAAAGGCGTTCCAAGACATGAGCTCTTGCGTCCACTCTTCAGCGCGATAGTCCTGGCCAATTTCCACAGGGACTAGACGCCCAGGGCCGGTGGCGGAGCGAAGGTACGCAGCGGAAGCCCATGGATGTTCAGCGCAGCACGGCCAGTCTGTGGCGTAGCCGCGCAAGACGAAGGGTTGATCGGAGAGCTGCCGCTGGTAAACGGACATCAAGGGCGGATCGGCAAGTTCGCGAACTGCGGATGACGCGGTAGGCGGGCGTGACGGTCGAGGATGTGCGGTCCGCGGGAGGTCGAGTGCTGGCAGGGGTTCGGGGTGTTTGCAGCGCCTCTGCAGCGCGTCGATCAAGTCGAGGATGAGATCAAGCCGGCCGTACCCGGCAGCTCCGGAGATGATGATGGCCTTATCCAGCCGCGCGATGGATGCGAGGGCGTCCGAGTCGGCGAGGGCAGCGAGGATGCAGGCGTCGGTGTGGATGACGCGCCAGCCGGTGAGCTGGACGCCTGCTCGGGGCATCTCCTTGTGTGCGGATGCGGCAATGTCGTCGAGCCTTCCTGCTGCTGATTGACAAAGACGCTTTGGATCGCCCGCTATTGCCGCCATTTCTTCCGCGATTGCGCGTTGCACCTCGTCTTCAGCGTGGTTAGCAGCGTCCATACAGTCTGCTAGTCACTCACCAAAGCCCGCCCACAGCTCCCCCTCCGTCATCCTCTTCAAAAAATCGTCCATGTTCATCGTCGACGATGATGGCGAGAAGCAAGGATGACGGTCGATTTGAAATTGCCGGACTGCCGAGTCACGCTTTTGTCACGTTGTGATCTTTTTTCCGTCACGCCTTGCCTCGCGCGTCTCAAATAAAAGGACCGCCGCCTCGCTCGCGACCTGAAACACGTCCCCCGACATCGCTCCCTCCGCCGGGCCGGAAGGCCGATACTTGCCTAATCGAGATGTCATCCAGGTACGCTTGGACACTTCAACCGGTAACGTGAGCTCATTCCCCCCGCAGGCTCGACCGGCTCCTCCTCCTGCTCGACACGGGCTCGTCCGCGTCTGTCAGGCAGACCGCGGCGAAACAGCTCGCCCAGCTAGCCGCGAAGGCGGTCACTGCAGATGTTACGACACTGCAGGATGATATCAAAGCCAGCCGTCAGCATGCCGAGCGCGGCGATCCGGCGGCCTGGGCAGAGCTCATGGCCGTCCTTGCTCGGGTGAGTGGTAGCTCAGTCGTCGTGTACTAGTCCTAACATGTACTAGATACTACCCTATCTGCACTCCAGATCCCACGATACTCGGGTCGCCGCGTCCGTCGCGCTTTCACAAATCTGCACCCTTGTCCCGCTCTGGGTGCCCAACACTTTCCCATCAACTGAGGGCGAAGAAGGCGTCAAGCAAGAGGAAGGCGTCAAACAAGAAAATGGCGTCAAGGTTGAGCAAGACGCACTGCCTGCACCGGATGTTCCTTCGTTCTCTGTACAGAATCTCATCGCCCAGGGCAAGCTGCTCCTCTCATCGTCCGGGAAGGAGTTCCTCAAGCCACACGGCATCCTCTCCGACTCTACTGAGGTCAAGAAGGCACGTAAGGAGGCCATGGGCCGCCTCGGCCTCGACTTTCTCGACGACGTTGCCGACGAGATGGACCTCGACAAGGAGCTCGCCAGCGCCGACGCCCCCGAAGCCGACCCCTCCGCCGTCACAGTCAAAGTCGAGGAACCGCCCGCCTCCGCCGCCACCACACCATCGGACCCCATCCCGGACATCAAAGCCCGCTCCGCCACCCCCGCCGAGTCGCCCACAGTCGCCGCGCCCCCACCCGTACACGGCTCGGCGGAACCCGAGGTCGACCTGAGCGCGCTCTCCGCGCGCGAGCGCAACCGCCTCAAGCGCAAGCGCAAGCCGGGCAACAGCGCCGTCGTGCACGCGCCGCCGCCGCAGGCGTCGGGCTCCAAGTACAACGCCGCCCCCGCAGGGCCGTCGAATAAGTCGGTGAACATCCTGTTGTGCGGCTCTGGGCGCGGGCTAATTTTTTCGGCAGGGCGCGCTTGGTGGCTGCGGAGGAGGGCACGCCGACGCCGTCGTCACGGCTGTCGAGCCCGTCGGGGAGGGCGCCGACTCCGGACAAGGTCGTTGTGGATCCGTCCAAGGGCGGGGCGATTGCGCCGAAGACGGCGCAGCAGTCTACTGCGCTGGAGGTCAGGCCCGGCACTTGGGCTTGGGAGGGCGTCGTCAGTGTCTTGACGGTCGACCTCTTCAATCCGGCGTGGCAAGTGCGGCATGGCGCAACATTGGCGCTTCGCGAGCTCCTGAGAGTCCAGGGAAAATGCGGCGGGATGCGAGGTGGGTGGTTTGACGTCTTGCTTACTCGTTGCGATGTCTGATCGTTGTTGGATAGACGATTTGGCGTGGCCGGAAAATCAGCTAGCGCACGAGCGCTGGTGCAATCATCTCGCCGCGCAGTTCCTATGTGTTTTTGTGCTCGACCGATTCAGCGATTTCGTTTCCGATCAAGTAACCGCTCCCGTCCGCGAAACCATCAGTCAGACGATGGGTTCGCTATTGCTCCACATGCCTCGTCGCTCAGTTACTTGGGTGCACAGTATACTTCTGCAAATGATCAAACAGGACTTTGTCCTACCGGCGAATTGGAATGGCGACGGTATGTCCTCTGAGTGTGCGCTGACAATAAGCTGACGTCTGCCAAGGTGCTACGCCCGCCGAAAGTAGCCGCTCTGCCAGACACCCGAAGGCGAGGATGCTCAACCTCAGGCACGTCTGGGAAGTCCGCCACTCGGGCTTGCTTGGCCTCAAGTACGAAGTCGCCGTCCGGGACGACCTCTTTGTCAAGATGGACGGCGAGGTCGAGGAGGGCGCGCTCTCGGGCAAGCAGATCCTGCAAGACGTCGTCGACTCTGCGATACTCGGGTACGGTGTCCCTCTCACCGCCCCACTTGATGTCGCTCAATTTGTGCTCCTTCCCACAGACTGGGCGACCACGACGACGACGTGCGCGCGGTAGCGGCGTCCTGCCTGCTCCCAATCGCCGAGCACCTGGTGAGGCAGCTGCCCGAGTCCCTCGACCGCGTCATGGTCGCGCTATGGGCGTGCCTGAGCGACATGAAGGACGACCTGAGCTCGAGCGTAGGCGCCGTGATGGACCTACTGGGCAAGCTCGTCGCGTACGACGTCGTCATCGACGTGCTCGCGAAGGACACGGTGAGCATGCCCATGACGGCGCTGGCGCCGACGCTGTTCCCGTTCTTCCGGCACACGATCGCGAATGTGCGGCTGTCGGTTGTGCAGACGCTCACGTCGTTCATGGACGTGCCGACGCTGCCGAAGGACTGGATCTCGGCGCCCTTCATGCAGCTCCTCTACCAGAATCTGCTCGTCGAAGAGCGCGCTGACATCCGCGAGGCGTCCCTGCACGCGTGGCGCACGGCGCTCTCTATCATAAATGGCACGCAGGGGTGGCTGCAGGCGCTCGTGCAGCAAGACCAGCTCCTCGGATGGTTTGATACCGCCATGACCCCGATTGGCGTGCCGATCCCCACTGCCTGCTTCTACCAGCCGAGCATGCACACGGACGGCAGCATTGAGCGGCATAACGTGGACAAGAACATGATCAGCCAGGACCAGTCGCTCATCAACCCCGAGATCGTCTGGAAGGCGCGCATCGCCTGTGCGACTGCGCTCGCGGGGCTCATCATCGCGTGGCCTGAAGACTCGGTGTTCACAACTTTCGAGCCGCTGCTCGTGCATTACATGAAGTCGCCTGCGATGATTCAGCAGTATCTGGGCGCAACGATCGCGACGGAGTGGGCGCAAGCGCACACGGACGCGGCGGGCGAGGGCACGACGAACTTAGCGGACACAAGCCGGCTCGCGCGCAGCCTTGTGGACGTCGCGCTGGCCTGGGTGCAGAGCCCGCTACCGTCAGCATACCATGAGATGATGATGTCCCTCGGGCGCATTTTCTCGGACTGCTCGCAGCTGCTCGCCAGCTTCCACACCACCTGCAAGCTGCCGCAGTCAGCCATTCCGTACTTGGGATCGGACATCGACGTAACGGGCGCGCGGGAGGGATGCTTCACGTTGGAGACGGCACAGGCGGCGGTGGGGCGTCTGTTCCAACAATTGCGTGACAGTCTGGGACGTGCTAAGAAGAAGGAAGTGGCGGTGCTGGCTGAGAAGCGGGTGACGATCGCGGCGAGCATTGAACGGTACATTCAGACAAAGGGGCAGTACGATATCCGTGTTGCGGCTTCCTTCGCGGGCGCTATCGTCTTTCTGGGTGGTGTGCCGGACAAGGTTACGCCTGTTGTCAAAGGCATCATGGAGGGCGTCAAGGTGAGTTATGCGAGATTAATGTAGGCCATCTGCTCACTGCCGTTCCCAGAGCGAGGAGAATGCAGACCTCCAAGCCCGTTCATGCACCGCTATCGTGAGATTCATCGAGTATCTCGTCAAGCACAAGCCGGTGACCGCGGACAAAATCATCAAGAACCTCTGCACGTTCCTCTGCAAGGACACAGCACTCACGCCCACCTTCGCCTATTGGAAGCAACGCGAGGGAATTCTGTCGGCTCACGGCCTCCGGCCTGCGGACGCGCAGAAGAACGGGAAAGCCGCCAAAGTGGACGATGTGGGCGAAGGCGACCCCGCAAGCAACCAGATCTCCGCACGTGGTGCTACGATGGCCTTCCGCGGGCTCTCCACCAGGTTCGGCCCCGACCTCCTCGAGGTCGTGCCGAACATGTGGGTTTCCATCGCCGGTGGTCTCCTCGGAGAGTTCAACGCGGCCACCCCGCAGGAGGCGGACAAGTACCTCGCTAGGGACCCCCTCGCCGGGCAGAATGTCATCGATACACTGAGCGTGCTGGAGGCGGTCATTCCGGCGCTGCACGAGAAGCTGTGGCCGCGCCTGACGCAGCTGTTCCCGATGATCTTGCTGGCGCTGCAGAGCAAGTACGGTATCATCCGACAGATTGCGGCGCGCAGTTTTGCGACTGTGTGCGCGGTGCTTACCCAGGATGCGATGCGCTTTGTAATCGAGCACGTTGTGCCTCTTCTGGGAGATGCGTTGTCGCTGACGAATCGGCAAGGTTCGATGGAGCTGTTGTACCGTACGTTCCTTTTTTGCGCGCTTGAAGAAAGATGGCCGACACCTCTACTATCTAGATATCGTGCAGAAGCTGGACATCAAGGCTCTGCCCTATGTCATCTTTATGGTTGTACCGGTTCTCGGCCGGATGAGCGACTTGGACGAAGATATCCGCGCAACAGCTACCAACACCTTCGCATCTCTCGTCAAGATGGTGCCTCTTGAGGTACGCTTGACGTCGCCTCAGCTGTGCGCGTAGCTGACCTTTTGTGTAGGCCGGCCTGCCAGATCCGCCAGGGTTCTCCGAAGATCTGCTCAAGCGACGAGAGGAGGAACGGCAGTTCTTAATGCAGCTCCTGGACGGGTCGAAGGTGGATCCTTACGTCATACCGGTCCCCGTCAAGGCGGAGTTGCGCAAGTATCAGCAGGACGGTGTCAACTGGCTCGCTTTCCTTGCCAAGTATCAGCTTCATGGCATTTTGTGCGACGGTGAGTACGAGTTATCCTCCTTCGATCAGTCGCTCAATGATCAATAGATATGGGTCTCGGCAAGACGCTGCAGTCCATCTGTATCCTGGCCAGCAAGCACTTCGAGCGCGCTGAGCGGCACAGGCAAACGCAGGCCCCCGACGCCGTTCATCTTCCGTCCCTTATTGTCTGTCCGCCTACGCTTACCGGCCATTGGTACTATGAGATCCTCAAGTACGTCGAGAACCTCCGCCCGGTACTCTACACGGGCAATGCGCGCGAGCGTCAGAAGATTCTCGGCAAGATCAAGTCTTACGACGTCGTCATCACCTCCTACGAAGTCGTCCGCAACGACATCACGAGCATCGGCAATACACAATGGCTCTACTGCATCCTGGACGAAGGCCACGTCATCAAGAACGCGAAGACCAAGTTGACGAAGGCGGTCAAGTCGCTCAACTCTCAGCACAGGCTCATTCTGTCTGGCACTCCGATACAAAACAACGTGTTGGAGTTATGGAGCCTATTCGACTTCCTCATGCCGGGTTTCCTTGGGACGGAGAGTTCGTTCAATGAGCGCTTTGGCAAGCCCATATTGTCGAATCGGGATGGCAAGTCGAAAAATGGCGAGGCCGGTAAGTTGTCGCGTCTTCTGATGTTTACACCCTATCTGACCTCCTCCTGTAGCTGCGCTGGCATTGGAAGCTCTACACAAGCAGGTCCTGCCCTTCCTCCTTCGTCGACTCAAGGAAGACGTCTTGCACGACCTGCCGCCCAAGATCATCCAGGACTACTACTGCGAGCTTTCGGAACTGCAGAAGAACATGTACGACGATTTTTCCAAGTCGCGTGCACTTGCTTCTGCCGAGGGCGCGGTCGCAGCCGCCCAGTCGGCCCAGAAGGTCGAGCAGCAGCACATCTTCCAGTCGTTGCAGTACCTGCGCAAGCTGTGCAACCATCCGGCACTCGTTCTCAAGAACGACCAGGAAGCCATCGCGGCGAACCTGAACCGTTTGGGCTTGAAGACGAACGACGGCTTGAAGGACATACATCACGCACCCAAACTTCTCGCCTTGAGGTAGGTTTCAAGGTTTTATGCTGTATACAACGATGTTCAGACGCTTTCCAGACAACTGCTGACCGATTGCGGCATCGGCGTCACCACCACAGCGGCCGACTCCGGCAAGAGCGAGTTGATCGACGCAGGGCCGGAGTCGACTGGCGCGTTCTCGCAGCACCGTGTCCTCATCTTCTGTCAGATGAAGCAGATGCTAGATATCATCGAGACGGACCTCTTCAAGCAGCATATGCCTTCGGTCACGTACATGCGTCTAGATGGTGGCACCGACGCTAGCAAGCGCCATGCGATCGTACAGACCTTCAATGCCGATCCCAGTATCGACTGCCTCCTTTTGACCACCCACGTTGGCGGTCTCGGGTTGACACTGACCGGCGCGGACACTGTCATCTTCGTCGAACATGACTGGAACCCGATGAAGGATCTCCAGGCCATGGATCGTGCGCATCGCATTGGTCAGAAGAAGGTGGTCAATGTCTACCGCCTCGTCACCAAAGGAACGCTTGAGGAGAAGATCATGGGGTGCGTCTTGTATATATCTTTTCCTGCGAAGTGACTAACGGAAGTGAAGTTTGCAACGCTTCAAGCTCAACATCGCCAACTCGGTCGTTACCCAACAGAATTCGGGACTGGCCTCCATGGACACAGACCTCGTCCTGGATCTTTTCAAGCGCACAACAGAAGAGGAAGACGCTGCCGCTGCTGCCAAGCGGAAGAGCAGAGAAGCAGAAGAGTCCGCCACCCAAAACAAGGTCCTCCAAGGGCTGGAGGACCTGCCCGCGGAGGAAGAGTACCAAGGCTTAGATCTCGCGAGCTTCATGAGTACGATAGGACGCTGATTACGCACGCACGGCTACGTTCGGATATCATTATTGTCTTCGCATGCACGCAAACCAACCGCAGGGTTCAGTAATTCTACATACCGGCATACATTACCTTCGCATACAGCCATCAAATGTACTCTAGTATCCATGTTCTGCTTTCATATCGCTACTCCGCGCTGAGCGCGAGTCACATAAGTTGGGAGGAGTCTTAGAAAGGAAAGGAGTCATCGCAGCCCTTGCCGCAGACTTTAGCGGGCTGCGAACGCAAGCAAAAGTGCCCGAAGGCATGGGAATCCTGCGATACCTTTGCCGGTCGTAGGATGATAACGAAGTTGGGCGAAGCTGGGAAGCTTCTCGCTTGTTTGAAAGGTTACCGAAGATTCGCGTACTTGGAAAGGCAGCAGAGGTTTTGGGCGACCTGAAAGGCAATCAAACCCAGTGAGAACTGCGGATAATGCCTCGCATTACCAGATGTTGCTATAGATTAGAAGCTAGCGTATAATCATTCGTGGCGATTGGAAACGAGTAAACGGTCTCGAAGCGATTCCCTGTCAATTATGGGAATATCATGTGCCCATTTGTTGTGTCATTCTGAACTTTTTATTCTCTGTTCAGAAGAAGGACTTCACCTGAATTGGCTGACGCCCGCTCGACTTTTTTCAAGCAGTTTCAGAAGATCTCTCGCGGCAAATGCCGCGACGCGCGTCATCCGACATGATTTGACGTGACCTGCCTTGTCTCGTACTTCCATGATTCCATGGCGCCATGCACGTTAGCGGTCCTCTGCTCAAAACGAACTGACTCGCCTTTACAGGATTACGCATGCCGGGATAGGCCATCCAGGAGTCCAGGACACGTTTCACGTGCCGCTTTCGCTGTTGGACGCAGACGAAGGCGTGTCTGCAACAGCTGGGACTCGGCCTTCGGCGTAGCCCGCGCCAAGATAGCTTGACGCAGGCTTGACGAAGGGCGCGGACCGAGAAGTACAAGGTGCGTGACCATTATTCGAGCTCGAGAACGATCTCAAAAGGTCGTCGCGCATGCAGTTGTAGGCGCATATAGTCCCCATCAAAACGTCGTCCTCCATGGATCAGCCGCGCGTTCGACGACGTGGATTGCCCTACTAGTGGTACGTACCCATCTCGAACCAGCCACCGCCGCCTATCTCATTACCAGGTGTTGCGATCAATGCGCTGCGCACCTCTACATTCACCTGCAGACATTCGTCCGCTAGAGCAGCCTTCCGACGCCGAACCCGCGCCGCTCCGCCTCCACCATTCGCGCGCGCTCGAGCTCACGGATGCGCTCGATGCGCTCCTCCACCTGCGCGCGCCAGAAATGCACCGTTTCGGGAAGTTCCGCGGTAGCGCGCGCGAGCCCGACCCGCTCAACACAGTGCTCTCGGGGGGACACTGACAATTCCTCGCTTGGGTGTTCCGCATTGTGGCGCCACCCATGTCAAGCCCAGGGTACAAGCGGTGTGTGATCTACTGTGCATCGCTGCGTTACCGAGCCCGTGCGTATATGCACAGTACAAGCTGGCGACACAACGGTTCGTGTATCTTTTGCAGCCGGCACTGATTTCTCATTGTCATATAACAGATGGAATCACGGCGGGCGCGGGCGAGGGTGAGGGCGAGAATGGGGAATGGCGAGGGCGAGGGCGAGGGCGAGGGCGTGAGCGGGAGCGAGTCGTAGCATACCATTATATCACTATGTACAATATCTAGCAATGGAATACAATGTTTTTGAACAGTAATGAGCGGGTGAAATGACAAGAATGGACGTAGAAACACAATCCTTTCTGAATCACTCTATATCGACCTGAATAGTGTTTATTAGAGACGATGAGCTAGACCGAAATTCGGCTTTTAATTTCCTTTTTGAGCCAGCCGAATTTCGGCTGTGGGCCATTTTCCTGCTTTGACCGGCGCATCCTCCCCGCCTGCGCCTTCTGCCATTTCCGCTGCAGTAAGCCCCGCAGAAATCTGAAAATCGACACAGACAGCAAGGACATATCAAGGAATGTCTTAGCCAAAGCAGAAGCTGATCGGGGCTCTGTGAGGCAAGCTGTATGCATGGAAGCCATAACAACGGATTTTGCTGACTTGCTCAAAAAGCGTGTCGCGAGCCTCTGGCTGAAGGGAAAGATGCCAGAAAATTCGTATGTGTGTTGATCTGTATGCCACATATAATGTCGAAGTTTCGCAAGATACGAGTGTCTGTACGAGGAGCTGTCTACAAATTTCCGTTGTGGCAAAGCCGAATTTTTGAGCCGAAAAAGGAAATCGGTCTAGCTCATCGTCTCTATTGGGAAATAATTTCTGGCATTGCTTGCCAATCGAGGCCAAAACGAGTAAACGACCTTTTTTGGTGTTGCTGGAGATTACCTACGATAGGATCGCTGACATTGTTTGGCAACGCGAGGCATTGTCCGCAGTTCTCACTGGGTTAATCAAAGCTTGTATAGGCTTCCATCGGAGCGGCCAATGTTATCTCAGGATCCCCGGTTCATAAGGTTTTTTGTATTTGGGTCCTGGGAACCCGAGCTCTAGACACCATCGCAGCAATCACATTAATCAATCGACTACAGTACATGGGATACGAGCGAGAGCAGCGCAATGGTACTACAATAGAACAGCGAGAGAGCAATCAAACACCTAGACGACGTACGGAGTTCCCAAGAGCAAGAAGCAGTGGTGCGCGCTTGTGGCTGCGAGAACGGAATCATTGGCATTGTCTAAAGGCAATAATAAGAAAGAGCGTGCCGATATCGGTACGAGAAATACATACGCTTGTTCTCGTCGCGCTTCGGAGCTGCGACCGCCACATTGTGCGTTCTTCCGAGGCGGCGGTGGCGGATTCACGTCGCTGACCTCGCCTGCACGTCGCGAGTCGTCGCGCTGCCGTCAGTGAGAGTCACATATCGCTTCTAGTCCTCACCTCAGCCTGAGCGAAGGATGCGCTTGAGCTGGCGGAGGCGGTGAGCTGCGCTCGGGCGAGCAATGCGGCGTAGATGCTTACCGACGAGATGATGCGACATATTTGACGGTGAGGTGGGAGAGAGATGGGCTCGTGGGACGGAATTCTCGTAGGCGAACGTATGTTGATGTTCATCCCAGATCGGGAACGCGCATGTGTGGACCCGCGCTCGGTCTGCACCCATAGTCAGTCGGGAATCGAGGCTTCGCGCTGTTCGTGTCGGCGTGGTGACGACAACTCCCGCGCGTTAGGGAGAATGAGCATAGCTATAGTAAGAATGTAAATCTATGCGCATATATGCGGTGCAAGTCTGCTGGCGTACCTCATGTCGATCGCGCGTAGACGCGGAGGAAATGTCGCCGAGACGCGCTTGCCCCCGCCAATTCGCGATCGCGCTACCCGAGACTTCATGTTATTGCGCGCGGTCTCAGCGATCGTGAGCGCACCTGGAATGGGACCTTCGCTCAAAAGCGATCACGGGCGAACCCACGACCTGGGTGTATGCGCTCCTATTGTGCTCGGAGGAGCTTCTGCCACGCTGTAGTGTATTGTAAGCATTGATAACCCGGTCGCGGGGCATCAGACGCACCTTGTGAGTCGCAGGCCCCTCCTATGGCCATTCCAACGGACGCATGCGCTTTCACCGAACGTTGGCCGTGGTCGGGCGACGCATAGGCCAGACATCTTGTTGCCGACAGCTGGCTGCTCGTCGATCTTCATAAAGGCACAAGCGGAGGGAATGGGAATGAAACGGGGCCGGGCAGACGAACATGGTGGGTAGAGGCAAGAGGCAAAGGGCTCGAGGCGCCGTCTTGGATCGTGTTGCGATCAGGCGATTGCATGACGCACGGGCCACCTGAGGGTAGGCTAAGGATTGACTTGATTGGAAAGTTGAAGCCGTCGATGAAAACGCTCAACGCAAGGACAACGCGATCGACGCGACCCAGTGGACGCGACGGCATCCAGTGATCGAACGCGGAACGCGGTCTCATTGTCGCGTCGGGCCGCGCCCGCTGCACCCGCGCCTCACCAAAGCCTCATTATTCTCAAGACGGCTTGGCTCTTTGTTGGCTCTGCTAAGTAGCTTTCGTTCATCAGCGTGCTTGAATACGTGCCTCATTTACGGTCGCGGGTGGCGCGCGATCTTATCACATGATCGGCGGACATCGGTCCGAACTTGAACTGCGTCGAAAACCTGCGCTCATGCTTGACTGGATACCGATAACCTGCGGCCCTATTTGGGAGGTCAGCGAAAATATATCAATTCATTTGGAAGGGCAGAGAAATGATTTGAGCCACCTTTCAGCAGGACTTAAAACATTCTGTTGTCTTTGAGGGCTCTCAAATCCTTTGACCGTCCTTTGATCGAGTTTAAACATTGTTTACTCAAGTCTAATCACGCCTCAAGATCACGGCCCCCGGGCCTCATCAATCCCGCCGACGGTCTGCTCGCCCTCGCGAGACTCATGGCCAGCCTCCCTTTCCGTCGCGCGACGTCACGACCTTCACGAACTGCGCGCCACCCTCGGCGGCACGCGGCCCGCTCCGCCCTTTTCGTGACTCGGTCTCTCCTTCTCCTATTTATTTTCGATCCCTTCCTCGATCTCGTATAAGACCGGAGGGCATGAGATCGGCGCTCCCCCAGCTGACTCTCGTGCCCCTCCGGTAAGCTACCTACATGCCTCCACTGTACACCTAGCTGACCTCCGGACTCTCAGTCACTGTAGTCGAGTTATCTGGTTCTACATAGTCATACTTCCATCGTCTCTATGCCAGAGCCTCAACCGCAGCATGGGCAAGGGCAAGGGAACTCGAACACGTCCCCCTTTGGCACAACGCCTCAAGGTACCGCTCCTCAGCCGCCTCAAGGAGCCCCTGCTCAGCCGCCTGGGCCCGCGGGCAATCCGAGTGGGGGGCCCGGCCCCGCGTCGGGACCCTCCATCGACTCCGCTGTCCTCGAGAAGTGCAACACCGTCATTGACCAATACCGAGCCGGTACTGTTAGCAAGGCTAGGGCTTACGTCGAGCTCCAGAAAAGCATACCCGCCGACGACGAGGACGTCTTCTACGCTGCCCTCGAAGCGCAAATGCGCGCGATTGACAGCATCGATCGACTGCGTGACACCGCCATGCCGCGCGGACTCGCAACCGCAACCGGCCTTGGCGGTGGGCCCGCTGGAGGACCCCATGAAGATAACGGACCCCAGGGAGCAGGAGACGACCTACTTGGCAAACGAGCTCGGTCCCCGGACGCCGAAGATGACGCCGACGTCGAGCACCGATCCACGCGCAAGCGGCTCGACACTCAGCTCTTCGCTTGGAGCGTCGGAAACGAGATTGACAAGGCGATCCTCCCCGCCACTGTCGTCGAGACCAACCGTCAACTCGAGAACTTCTCGCGTGATCTCAAGGGAGCCAAAACTCACCTTCTCAACGCCACGTCGCGACCACAATTCCCCGACGAGGAGTGGGGCAACATCCTCAGTGGGCGTGTTGTCGACCTCGACCGAGTACTCTCGAGCATCTACTCGGTCTCCGTCAACCACAAATCTGTCGAGCGAGTCGGGGCCCTCGAGCTCACCTTCGGACATGCCACCCCCTCCAAAACGGTCAAAACATACGGTGACTGGGTCACCGCCTGGAGCGCGACCTCCGAAGCTGTGCTATTCATTCTCCCACACCTCAAGGCGGATCTCGACGCGTACGCCAAACATATCCAGGCGTATTTCCGATCACTCCCGTCCGAAGGCATCTACCCTCAGCGCGTCATCAACTACGACCGTGCCGTCCGCATACGCGTCTCTGAGCGGCGAGACACGAGACTTACCGACTTCTTCGCCTTTTCAGACCTCCAGCTCATGTGGATTCACGGCCCGATGGTCCCAGACGCCCCCCGGCCATCTGGGGGCAACAGCGGACGCTCTCGACGCGCAGACGGGCGCCCAGACGCACGTGTCCGCGATCCCTGCAACCGCTGGAATGCCGGCTCGTGCCCAAATTCCACCAGCTCGTGCAAGTACGCGCACGTCTGTCGCAAGTGTCGAAGCAACCGCCACGCCGAAGGCTCCTGCACAGCATCAGATTGATGATGCCTTGCGCCGCAGGCCCCGGTATATGCGCGATTTCATCTGGGGCGAGGAGCAGGAAGAGCGACGCACCATGGCGACCGCCACACTTGACATGGATCCCGTTCCGGAACCCCCACTCAACGAGCAGCAAAACTTCCTCGCCCTCAGCACCATCCACACGCAACCCGACCTCTTCAAAATCGTCACACCAGTCAATATCGATCGCTTTCAGGCTTTGCTGGCCACTCACCCGAATCAGGCCCTCGTGTTGTCGGTCGTGCGCTCGCTCCGCGAGGGTTTCTGGCCTTGGGCAATCACGGGGGCACCTGGTTTCCCGGTGTCGTGCGACTACGCAAAGCCGCTGGTCGACACTGCACAAATCGCCTTTGCCAGCGAGCAGTGCGACGCCGAAGTCGCCCAGGAGCGCTTCTCGCGCCCGTTCGGACCCATGTTGCTGCCGGGCATGTCAAGCGTCCCAATTCATGTCGTCCCGAAGCCGCGTTCAGCGAAGATGAGGCTCATCGTCGACCACAGCGCGGGGGAGTTCTCCTTGAACCGCATGATTCCCAAGGACGACGGACGCGTTGTTTTGGACACTCTGCACAACCTCGGTCAAGCTCTGCGTCGCGCGCGGAAGGAACATGGTGACGCACCCATTGTTGTTTTCAAGTCTGACGCTTCCCAGGCCTATCGTCGTCTCCCAATGCACCCGTTGTGGCAGATTCGGCAGACCGTGCTGATTGATGGTCAGCGACGCGTCGACCGGAACAATAACTTTGGCGGGCGCGGCTCAGGGCGCATCTGGTGCACCTTCTTCGGTCTCGTGCTCTGGATCGCGACATTTGTCCGCCTCCTGCGCGATCTCTTTGGCTACGTCGACGACGTCTTTTCGTGGGAGCTCGCCGACAAGTTAGAGACATACGAACCATATGGAGAGGTCTATCCAGCCAAGCAGGTCGCTCTTCTGAAGTTGTGGGACGAGGTCGGTATCCCGCACGAGAAACACAAGCAGCTGTGGGGGTTCAGGTTGGAGATCATCGGGTTTGACGTGGACACACGGACGATGACGATCACGATGGCTGTCACGGCGCGTGACGAGTTCGTCGGCGCGCTGTTGACCTTCGCTGTCGCCGGTCAACATCGCAAGCTCAAGGAGTTCCAGCAGCTGGCCGGCTGGGCCAACTGGGCCTTCAATGTCTACCCTTTGCTTCGTCCAGGCCTTTGCGAGGTGTACCAGAAGATGCGTGGGAAGGCGAAGCCGGACGCCCCCATCTGGGTCAACAAGACCGTCGAACAGCAACTCAAGTGGATCGCCGGCCACGTCCGCGCGTCCGACGGCATTGTCATGCTCGATTCCGTCGAGTGGGGCCTCGCTGACGCCGACATCACCCTCTACACGGACGCGTCCTTTGCAGGAATGGGGGTTTGGGTGCCCGACATGCATCTTGGGCTCCAGTGCGTGGCCAAGGACGCCAAGGAGAAAGGGATTTTCTTTTACGAGGCGCTGAGTGTTCTTTCCGCACTCGAGCACATCCTTACTCACCACGGGCGAGCCTTCACCCGCGTCGCCATCCTCTGCGACAACTCGAACACGGTCGACATGTTCCACTCGCTTCGCGCGCAACCCAAATACAACGGCATCCTCACGTCCGCCACCGACCTCCTCCTCGCTCACAAGGCCCAGCTCCGCGTGATTCACATCCCCGGGGTTCAAAACATTGTGGCGGACGCACTCTCCCGCTTCGACAACGCGGCGGCCGTGGCCGCCGACCCTGATCTCACGATCCTCCCCTTCATACCCCCTCGCCTGACGCTGGGGGCTATACAATTATGAACATTGACACATCGCGGGCCCGGCAGCCCCCCCGACTGCCTTGGTCCGCGGAAAAGCTGCAGTACGAACGTGCGGTTGCGATCGGTTGCTCCATAGAGCCTGGGTCGGCCGCGTCGTACGGTTCTGCTGCACAGTCTTTCTCGGCTTTCTGCCGACTACACCATCTCCCTCTCGACCCCACCCCCGACACCCTCAGCCTGTACACGGTCTACATGTGTCACCATATCAAGCCCCAATCCGTCGACTCTTACCTCTCTGGCATCTGCAACCAACTCGAACCATTCTATCCCGACGTCCGGAAGAACAGGAGGCACCCACTTGTGGCACGGACGCTCGCCGGTTGCAAGAAGCTCCGCGGAACTGCGCCGAACCGCAAACGACCGCTCACTCGCCAGGAGCTGGCCACTCTGCACCCCACGTACAGCTTGTCCGTTGACCATGACGATAAGCTCTTCTGGAGCTTGTTGCTCACCGGCTTCCACGGACTCCACCGCCTGGGGGAGCTCGTGTTCCCCGATCGACAGGATCTGCGGGACTATCGCAAGGTCATACGGCGGTCGAGCGTCAAGCTGCTCCCCCGTGCCTACGAATACTTCCTGCCGGGCCACAAGGCGGACCGCTTCTTCGAAGGCAATCACATCATCATCTCCGAGACCACTGCCGGTGACGACCCCGTCGTCGCTTTCCGGTCGTACCTCGCATCGCGCGACCAGCGCTTCCCCTTCCATCCGGAGCTATGGTTGCGCGCAAACGGTGAGGTGCCCACGCGAGGTTGGTTTATCCAGCGGCTGCGCGCGCACTTTGACGATAACATTGGCGGGCATTCCCTGCGTTCGGGTGGTGCGACGGCCCTCGCCGAGGCCGGCTACCCACCACATCTCATACAAAAAACTGGCCGCTGGAAATCCGATGCTTTTGACATCTACGTCCGGAAACACCCGCGGCTTCTCGCTGCCATCCTCGTCCCCCACGTCCCCGCGGTTTAGTGCCCTTTGGTCTCGTCGTGTTCCATCGCTTCGCTCACTCATATATCTTCTTAATCTCCACTTACTTTAAAAACCCATACAAATACATTTCCTTCTATTAGCCCTATTAGCGTACCACAACTCAATCCTTACTTTCTGGGCTCTGCCGCTGTGTTCAGGGCAGAGCCGCGTTGGCCTAAACCGCGTACGGACTCGACGAGTGACTGAGAGCGTGATTAGTCGAGTTTAAACATTGTTTACTCAAGTCTAATCACGCCTCAAGATCACGGCCCCCGGGCCTCATCAATCCCGCCGACGGTCTGCTCGCCCTCGCGAGACTCATGGCCAGCCTCCCTTTCCGTCGCGCGACGTCACGACCTTCACGAACTGCGCGCCACCCTCGGCGGCACGCGGCCCGCTCCGCCCTTTTCGTGACTCGGTCTCTCCTTCTCCTATTTATTTTCGATCCCTTCCTCGATCTCGTATAAGACCGGAGGGCATGAGATCGGCGCTCCCCCAGCTGACTCTCGTGCCCCTCCGGTAAGCTACCTACATGCCTCCACTGTACACCTAGCTGACCTCCGGACTCTCAGTCACTGTAGTCGAGTTATCTGGTTCTACCCGCCCTCCTTCACCCTGAATATCTACTATACACAGTGTAGCGTACCACAACTCAATCCTTACTTTCTGGGCTCTGCCGCTGTGTTCAGGGCAGAGCCGCGTTGGCCTAAACCGCGTACGGACTCGACGAGTGACTGAGAGCGTGATTAGACTGGCATCAAAACCTCCAACGTGCCCCCGAAGGCTAGGAGAATTCTTCGTACATCCTGGAAGATGAGTCTAGTATTCTCACGCCAATAAATGTCCCCGAAGGTCTGCGCCAAAAGCACGATTCGGAACTTCGGAAAGCGCGGTTGTGTGACGCTGAAAACTGGAGACTGAGTCCTGAGATCTGAGATCTGAAGCTTTGAGGCTGAGCTCGGTGCGTATGGGCTCTTCTATGTGCTATCTCAAGATGCTCACGGCCCGGCGTAGCCACGGAAAGTTTGAGTTGGTGTATACCGGACCACATAAGCAATTCCGATACATATGCTACACGAAGGTCATATAATTTAGCATGCGGTGTGCGAGACGGCAGCATTGTCCGCCACTAGATCAATACTAAAAGAGGGTATTATATTATGGGACTCCAAACGATAAAATTAGGTGAGTCATGCAAAGAATCTTGCGCGGGGAGTCTGGTCGGCGAAGTCGTTTCTACCAGCAGCGAGCAAGTTCCGCTTCGCGCTAGCTTGCGTGACAGTCGAGTTGGGGAAGAGAATAACACTGTCATCGATCTCACAATGTGTGTTGTCGCCTTCCGGCAACTGGATGATAACATTTTAGAGCGTGCCCCTCATGCGGCTGATATAGCCACTCACCGAGCCGTCCTCAAAGTACCTCTTGAAGATGTCAGACGTACAGCTCGATTTCTCCGCGATACTCGTATGGCCGAAACCATCCTGCTCCAACAGAACAGCGCTATCACCGAGCAATTCAGTCATAAGCTGGGCATTCGCGAAAGGTGTGACAGGGTCGGCCTAGAAGGCGGACTTCGTTAGCAGGAAGGAGTGTCTTACATTGACGATACTCACGGTATTCCCGATTATGAGGATTGGGTTCTTCAACTCGTTGTCCCAAGGACCCGTAAAGCGTTCGGCGGCGCGCGCCGGCCATGCCCAGCAGAAGCGAGCCGGAGGGTTCCACTGTGGGCCAAACATCGGCGAGACGTTCTCGGCCGTGTATGCAATGGCATCGAAGACGTCGCGCATCGTCGCATTCCCTGCATCGATACCATCGCCACAAACGATCGCTATCTGCTCGTACGTGTGCGCCGCAGTGGTGGGAATGTCCTCGCGCTTCCAGCTGGCGAGCGATGGCTGACGCTTTGTGAGCTGCGATTCGCTCATGTTAGCGGCGATGGCTTGGAGTGACAATTCGTAGACGTAGGCGAAGTTGGCGAGGTCCGCCCATTGCATGGGCCAGTACAGAGTGTTGTGGACGTATGCGCGGGCTTGCGCGGAGGTTATCGTTTGGCTCATATCTGCACCGGCCTCGAGGAGCTCGTGAGCAAGCTGTGAAAAGTCGTTCAGTCCTGACGAACTAAGCAGGAAGGAGGGCGACCTACATCCAGCATGCCCTGAAGGCGCGCCGTGACATCCGCGGCCGTGTCGTTGTCGTTTGCAACGAGCGGGCAGCCGTCCTTGCCAGCCAACGCGCAGCCAGAAGCGAAGCCAGCGAACGTTTCGTCTGCTCCTACGGGGTAGTTGGGTACATACTAGATCGCAGGTATCAGCAGTATCCTGGATCACGGCCATTAATCAGCACTTACGTCCGCCGATGGCTTGTTCCCATAGAGTACAGGGTCTACATGGGTGAGCATGACCATCAAACACGCAACATCTAAAACACTCACTCATGCACCCGTCTAGGACGACATGGCCGACACGATCAGGAAACACTACGAAACAATGAGCGCTTGTAGCTGGACAGATGGCAACAATGAAAACTCACTGTTCACGAAGATGAAACCAAGCATCGAGCCGTAGGAGATGCCGTAGTAGTTAATCTCCTGCACCCCCGGGTCGAAGTAGTCTGCCAGCGCGACCATGTCACGCGCGCCTGCCGCTGAGCCGACGTACGGAAGGTCCTTCCCGCTCGTATAATTGGCGCATCGTTCACCGAAGCCTCGGTTGGCCACCTCCATCTGGTCGACGTGCGAGTAGAATTCTTCGAGTTGGTTGCCGTCAGTCAGGTTGCCCTTGATCTCGATCCAGGTGTCCTCCAGAGTGCCCTTGAAGTACTCCGCCTGCTCTTCCGCGCTCGCGAAGCAAGTCACCGGTCCCGGGGTGGTGTGGCCCACTCCTCGCGGGTCCCAGGAGACGATGTCGTAGTGTCCGCCTGACAAGTCGCTCATGTTCAGGCCGAACGTGACTACATGCTCGATGCCTGAGCCCCCAGGACCGCCTGGACAGACGTTAGAATTTGCGTCTACCGTTCAAAAATTAAGACATACCGGGGTTGGCGAACATGGTACCCCAGCGCTCCTTGATAGCTGGGTAGCGTGCCACC
Organism: Schizophyllum amplum; assembly: GCA_007026445.1. Lineage (NCBI taxonomy): Eukaryota > Fungi > Basidiomycota > Agaricomycetes > Agaricales > Schizophyllaceae > Schizophyllum > Schizophyllum amplum. Next base: position 718,530 of record VDMD01000012.1, on the reverse strand, counting down.
GCAAGCTTTGCCGTGCCCACTGACTCGTCTGCCCAGTCAAGGGGCACCTCATAGTAGCCGCAAGTGACGTTCAGTTCATCGCCAATGCTGTACTGCGAGTCGAAGTCCCCGCATGAGAACCACTCGATTTCCGAGCCGCGCTGCAAGCTCGTCAGCGCCGTGCGTCCAGATGTCCAGGCCACTTACTGTGGTGGCAAGGGAGTGGGGGATGCTCAGCGCGTTGGCAGCTGTGAGCAGACAGCCCACAAGTATGAGCGCTGGCGCAGACCTCATCATGAAGATAGAAAGGGGAAATTGGGGACGAAGGAGAGAAGATCGAACTCTCTAACCTTTATATCTGCACGCGACATTGAAAGCTGTTGAGGACGAGACTCGCGTGATCTACAAGGTACCCACACATCTGAGTCGGATTCGGTTTGCAGAGTGGGTGTACAGCCTACCGCCTAGCGTCCATTGATTCCTACTTACCGTGAATTGCCACAGCCTTTGGCGGGGGAGGTTGCCCGCCTCGCCAGCGCTACGGCATTGCCCGCATGGCAGAGGGGCCAAGCCGTTTGAGAGGTTCAGATGTTTCCGACAGTGTCACCGACTAGTTATCCGTGGCTCGCGAAAAATGGTCGTAGAAGACAGCAGAGAGGTAACAAGATGGATTACACGGACTCGAACGCAGGGACAACGCCGCGGTACGATGCAGGTGAGAGCGACGAGTTGAACGACCGTAAAATGTTGGTAAAATGTAAGATGTCTAGGACATTAGAAAACAAATGCAAATAGAACACAGCAATGTACCATAAATCATTGTGGTCTCCCTCGGCCGACATTCAAATCATTGGCCCTGGACCCCTGTTGGGCCGTCCGCGTCATGACGGCTTGCCGGTGCCGCTGTCAATTGACAAACGATAGCTCGAAGAGGCGCGTTGACAACGAGAATCAATGCGTTCTCGTGACGGTTTTTAAACCATGGAAGAACAAGCCCCAATGTTATCTATAAGCGGGCACAACGAACAACGTGAGGCGAGGAAGCAGCGACTGTACATATGCACCACAAGCAAAACACAATCAGGCCCTCTTGCCCTGCTTCTTCATCCTCTTCCCAGCGCTCTTCGCCGCCAGCTCGAACCGCGTCTTCCGCTTCTTCCCAGGCCTCTCGCCCTCGTCCTCCTCCGGCGCCTCCTCCCTCCGCGCGCGACTCCTCTCCAGCAGGCTGCGCTTCTTCCCGCGCTGCCGCAGCTCCTCGTACGCGTCGCCAGCCCCGCCTGCTCGCTCCGCGTCCTTGAGCACATCCCCGAACTCGTCCTCCAGGCCGCCGCGGCGCCGGTTCTTCCCCCCGCGCCGCGGGTCGCTGAGGTCTGCGCCAAGCGCCATGTCCTCCTCGTCGCGCTCGCGGCGCAAGGCATCGCGTTTCCGCATTACGACGCGTGTGAAGTTCTCCTCTTCGTAGTTGTTGAGTCGGGTGAGGTACCGGGCGCGGGCGGACTGGAGGGAGGGCGTGGTTCCCAGGCCGGAGGTGGACTCCGCGTGCGGTTGAGAGGGATCGGCGAGGGCACGGAGGGCGGTGGGAGGCGGAAGGGCGGTGCGCTTGGATGCGCGTTTTTCTTTGGACGTGGTAGGGTTATAGGGCATGGGAGCAAGGCGTGGTGGACGATAAATCTCGTCTTTACCGGCCGAGTGGGATGCACGGGAGGCAACAGACTCGGCGTCGGAGTCGCCATCGTTTTGGGCGTCGAGGAGATTCTGGGGATTCGGCCGAAAGGCAAGGGGGTCTAGAAGGTATATTAGCGGCCAGGAGAATGCATGGTGTAGAATATCTCACCATCAGCGACATTGGTGCTCTTCTCGGGCTCTTCTGCCAGGCGCATGAGCTTCTCGATCTGATAGCGCATGCGTCCCTCTAGGATGCTGATCTTTTCCAGTGCAATTCGCCCCTCGATCATCGAGTCAACGAGATCGCCAGGGTTGTCGCCTCGGGTAATACGGTCCGCAGAGCTGAAGGGCTCTGCTGGCGGCGTGCGGGTGCTGAGCGTGTGTCCAATGACCCGTCGTGTATTAACGAGGGCCAGGGATTGCATGTATGTGAGCAAGATGTGGTGCTTGAGGGACAGGAGTGATATGCCGTCCTTGCAATCCAATCGGTCATCGCTGCAGGCTGAAATGAGTTGAGGGAGGTAAAGTGAACGAGAGACGATGGTCACTCACTCGTTGCGGAGGGAAGCTATGAGCTCCCTCACGGAGGACATGCTGGCCTTCATGTCGTTGAGATGCCCGACCACATCGTCGGATGCCATAGCCTGCGACTCCTTATCAGCATGAAAACGATGGACGCGTCGAATGACGAAGGATCAGTTAACGGTTTTCTAGGCCGCCGCTCGCAAGGAGCGTAGTGCATTTCGCTCATGAAGTTCGGAGCCCAGTGCGTTTCATCCCGCGAAGAGAAACAGAAAAAAATGCTCACCGTCGTAGCTGCCATCGTCGTGGAAAACAAGAACAGCAAGATCAAAATTTTGGGAAAAGCGGGTGCACCGCCACCTCCGCACGTGGGATGGAACCGCCTTTGGGCAGGCCATTGTTCTGCTTCCGGGCTGAGATGTGCTGCAGATCTTGCTTCCTACCATCGTTTTCTCTTCTTCTCGTAATCGTCGCACCGGACTCTTGACATGGGAACAGCGTACGCGGCGAAGGGAAAGGCGCTGAACCTCTTCCAGAAGGTAGAGAAGCTCTTCGACGTATGTTCTATCGTTACTTCTGCACGCCGACTCTGACAGTGAACAGAAGGACAAAGGATCACAGCCAGGGATCACAGACACTCCTCGCCCATCGACTTCTGCGCGACCGCCCAATGCGGTCCATCCTTCGCGGCCAGAGAGCTCACGGCCGTCGCGGGAGAACAGCCTCGCTGACAGTCTGGACGCGCTCACGCTGGCCAATACGGGCTCGCCAGCGCGCAAACCACTAGGCCCGCGCACGCAGTACGCTATCGGCCCCCAGCCGTCTTCAGATCCCCAGCCCACACCCCCACCGCCGCGGCCCGAGGCATACCCACGCGTTGAACACGCGTATGCGCCACCGCCGCCCACCCAGCTCATGAGCATGCCTATGCCCCATTTCGTGCAGCCCCCGCACGCACACTCGACGCCCAACCTCTACCCTTATGCGCACGCCCCGCCGCCAATAAACAACTTTGGTCCTGGCCCACTGCCTCGCCCGCCCGCCATGCCTATGCCATATGCCACGTCGCAACCGAATCCTGCGCAGCCGTATGCATATGGGCAGTCCGCCCAGTCGCTCACCATGCAACACGCGATGCAGCCACCGAAAGCCGGGCTGTATACGTACGGACAGCCCGCTGCGCCTCCCGCGCCGTACGCCCCAGGCCACCGGCCCGCCGCATCCACGTCGGTGCTTCCCTCGCCCTCGCCCGCCCCGCTGGGTACGCCGTCTCCTAATCCGACACCCTCTCCAGGACACCACCAGCCACCGTATCCAGCGACGCCCGTCCGGCCTTCAGGACATACGCAGGCGTCGGCGACGCCGCCCACAAAGCCCACTGCCTCGAAGCCCTCGCCTGGAAGCAAGCCTAAGCGGCCACGCGCGAATTCACAACCTCCGCAGCCCGTCCGCCGTGACTCGCCGCCTCGGAAGGCCGTTGGTACCGCCGTGCAGTGCGCCGGATTCACCAGGGCGGGCCCGCGCTGCACGCGCCTGGTCAAGACGGGGCCGGCGCTGGCGGCGATGCAAGGCTCGGACGATGACGACGAGGCGATCCTCAGGTTCTGCTTCCAGCATTCGAAGGAGGTGCTACAGCCGACTGGATTTTACGCGAGGAAGAATGGGACATGGGTGGACTTCAAGGGTGATTCATGGCACCGAAACAGAGAAGAGCGCATGCTGACTCGCCGCACAGACTGGATCCCGGAGTATCTGGAGGCAGACACGAAAGTGGCTCTCCGTGCTGAGATGGAGAAGTCGCGGACGCTATCCGACGAAGCGGGGTATATCTACACATTCGAGATTCGCGGTACGTGCACAGAGCGACGGCTCGGATCTCCTTACGCGGTGCTCATACTTCCACCGTCTTGTCACAGATCCCTCGAACCCGTCCTCCATCAAACTGAAGGTCGGGCGCGCGGTGAACCTCAACAAGCGCATCGACCAGTGGGGGAAGCAGTGCTCGAGCAAGGAGCAGGTCCTACGCGGCTGGTACCCCGGCGTCGTGGAGCCGGACGATTCAGGTGCGTGTGGTTATTTAACTCATCCTTCTGGTTCCTCCATCCATTCATACCAAACCTCTGGCTATCTAATCACTTACTGACCCCTCTACCCAGACCACCCCGTCCCCGACGGCGCTGTCTCCCTCATGAAAGGTCGCGTCCGCCCAGGCGCCAAGGGCGCCTGGTGCCACCGCCTCGAGCGTCTCATCCACCTCGAGCTCGCCGACCTGGCGCTCGGACAAGTTTATTTGGACCGACACTGGCCGAACGTGGACAAGCCGACCGGAAACGGCTGCGGGGCGAATGGGCTGGGGAATGGGGGTGGGAAGTGTGCGGATTGTGAGTGTCGTTCTTTGCATTTAACAGTCCGGTTGTAGGGACGTTTTCTGCGAGTGTAAAGGCGGCTTCCCGGGAACGTTTTTGGCTGGTGTGACTGGCTGGATGTGCGAATTCTAACACATGTTCGCTCAGGTGGCCAGATCCACAAGGAGATATTCGAGTTTGTGCGCGTGTCGCATGGGAAATACAAGAGAAAGGAGTGGGAGAGCATCGTGCGACCCGTTATCGAGAAGTGGGGCGCCTTCGTCGACGCGTACGTCTGAGGCGAACGGTTGAACGGCAGGGCGATGCTGCGAAGACCTCGGTGAGGTACTCAAGGCCTGGCGGTATCTACTGGGGACGATGGCCCCACGCAACTGGGATGAGTGGGACAGCGGGTCTGGCTACTATTCTATGTATGCATCTGGACGTATATACGCTCGCACGACCAACGACATTTGTAGTATCTAGTATGGACATGTATTGTATTGTATATGTAGTTTCCGGCGTTGCTTTCATGCGGCTGGACTTGGCAGCTTGTTGTGAGGACGCGGAACGCGTCCACGTGACCGCGAGCAGTCGTGAGTCGTGACATGGTGATTGTTTGCCCAGACTACGGACGCCCACCTCGTCCCCATTGCTCATCGCAATGCATGTCGCTCTGAAGACGCCGGAAATCTTGTCCATCATATGCAATTGTCTGCTCCAAAACAAAGTAGCAGGTTTTTCCAAATTGGCCTTGACCTGCCGTTGGTTCCTCGAGCCAGCTCTGAACGCGCTATGGAGCGACCTACCTGGGTTGGCCCCTCTGCTCAAGTGTCTACCGGATGATGCCTGGAAGGAGACAATGAATAGGCGCTCCAAAACCCTTGTGCGTCGTTGCTCGACGCAAGCAATGTTCAAGTTATTTCTGCTAATCGTATTGCAGAGTCTTCTACGCTTGCTGGAGCCGCGCGACTGGGAGCGGATTCTGCATCATGCTCCACGAGTCAGGTCACTCTGCGCACGAGGTTCGGCAATAGACGTTAGACACCTACATTGATGGCGACGCAAACCTGGAAGGATTCATCATCTCCTGCCCCGTCAGTGTCCTGCTGCCCAACCTGCGACAAATCACCTTCGGACGCTTAGCAGGCGAGACTGTGCAGGACATCGCTCTCAAGCGTCTCCTTATCAGTCCCTTGCTGAAGGCCGTGAACCTCGATCTGAAGCAAATATATGAACATCTGCGGCATGCTCCCCTCCTCTCTCTAATCGCTGGAAGATGCCAACTCAACAAACTCATCATTTCGGCCGATAAACTTTCGGACAACATCACGCACCTCATGAACGCTGTTGTCGCCGAGTGCAAACAGCTGGAAGTGGTCGAAGTGCCTTCTATGGACAGGAAGACCGTCGCGATACTCGCCGCCTCGCCCTGTATCCGGTCATTAACTCTGAAAGGATCCAGAAGATCGCCATGCATAGACGGCGACCTCCTCGCCCAGACGACGGAAGCTGGATTTCCGGCCTTGCGGTGCCTCAGACTTAGTTTCTGCAGCGTCGACGATTGCGTCTGGATGGCCAAGATGATGCTGCGCAGTCCCATCGAAACCCTCGACATGTCCGGGTGTCCGTCACCAACTACATCGTGGCAGGAGCTCTTCCAACAGCTCCAGAGCGCGATCGCACGGTCATCGCACGTCCGACTACGGTTCTCGGACGCGCTCATGGCAGGCCAGGTGGCAACGACATCGATCAAGGCCGCAGATCTGGAGCCACTGTTCTACTTCGAAAATGTCACTAGCCTTCTAATCAGCTTCGTGAAGGATCTGCGACCTGATAACGCCCTCCTGAAAAAAATTGCGGATAAGTGGGGACATTCCCTACGTATATTGGGTTTCAAACCTTATGATGGCGTGAATCTACAGCGTTCGAAACTCACCTTGGATAGTCTTGTGCTTCTCGCGAAAAGCTGTCCCAAGCTCAAGAGCATACACCTGTCGATCAACGCGCACAATACGTCCGGGGTGTCTATCGACGGCGTTCGTAACAAGGCTGTGCGGACCCTACACGTCTACGATTCCCCTATCTCACTCCCGGGATACGTCGCAGAACTTGTGTCCGCCATGTTCCCTTCCGCCAACCTCATCGCAGTCCCGGATGATAATGGGACATGGAATCAGGTACGAAACCTGTTGCCGCTATTTCGACGTAGCAGGAGGCAAGCGTATCTGCGCGGGAAGAGAAGGGGAGCTGCTGGCGGCGGCGATTCCTCAACAGACGACAGCATCAACGGTTGCTCGGACGATAGCAGCAGCGAAGAAGAATGAGGTACGCATGCTCGAATGGTACCGTATGAGGGTACTGGTGCTCATATCCTTGCAGTCACAATGATGCCGTCCACTCGGCCTTGGAAGGCTTGTTCACACCCACATCTGCGGGCAAGGAAGGTTTTGTCGCGAGCGACATGAATGGACTGCCTGAGATAAGCTATGAGTCGGGCGTACGAACTTGTTACGCTGTAGTACTGCTCAAATTGACCTTCTGTCGCGCTGTAGTCGCAGCCTTTTCCTGCAGGAAGACCAGACGGTAGCGGCTTTGTCTGCTTGACTGCTTAAATTGTTTCGGCGTGTACGTTGTGCGAATGGTAGCCCCGCCGTCATAGTATATATAGTCTGAAGTACTGTGCTCAGCGATGAGTGTGGCTATCTAGGATCCCGTACTGGACGGTGGATAACGAACTAGTCTCCCGCGGCCGACGTGACGTTGAATTGAAACGCGCCCACGTGATCAGCCCACGGAGCGACATCGCACTGATGTTTGGCAACTTGCGTAGTCTCTCGACCTCTACAGCCATGCATGTCGCGCTCAGAATACCGGAAGTCATTTCTATTGTATGTGGCTGTCTGCAAGGCGACCCGGCGACCCTGCACGGTCAGCCCCTCGTCAACTTTGCGTTGACTTGTAGGACGTTCGTCGAGCCAGCCCAGGACGCGTTATGGGAGGAAATGCCGCACCTGTACTGCTTGTTCAGATGCTTACCGGACGACGTGTGTCTAAAGAGAGAGATTGCAAGCGCGGTGGGTGAACGAGTACTGTCATTGGTGTGTTTCCATCTTGATCCCTCTGATGCCCGCTAACTAAGCTCTACTGCAGTCGATGATCCGCTGCCCCTCACCGAACGACTGGGACCGACCTCTTTATCATGCGTCTAGAGTGAGGCGTATTCTATCGACGCCACCGCGAGCCTTTGGGTACTCCATCAGCAACGACCTTCTCGACGCTGTTGGCAGCTCATGTCCCACCGAAGTTCTACTTCCCAACCTTCAATCGATTTATATTCCCTACCAGATGGTCAATGCATCTACCAGCTTTCCTCGACTTCTGATCAGCCCGACGCTTACGGAGATCAACATCGACCTCAGCGAATCCCAGACGCCTGCGCAACACACGTCTCTCCTATGGTCCCTCGTCGATTCCCGATGCAGACTCACGTCACTATCATTGGACAGAAACGGCCACCTGTCAATGTACCCACAGAGCCTTCTTGACGCTCTTGAGGCCATCGTCACTCGGTCGCCGCAGCTAGAATACCTCGCAGTGCCATGCCTGAGTACGGAGGCCTTGAAGTGCGTTGCGTCCTATCCTAGGCTTCAGTATCTCCATCTGAAGACGAGCGCATTCCATCAACCCTGTATCTTCGGAGACCTTCTCCCCTTGCACGACATCGAGGACGACTTTCCAGCGCTCACATGGCTGGAGCTGGCAAACACGACGGCCTCGCATGCTGCATGGCTACTCAGCATGATGTACAACAGCCCTTCTACGTCCTTGGAGATATACCTGACAGGGCCAGCGTCGGCCTCCGCGTGGAGTCCGATTTTTCAAAGGGTCGGGAACATAGCAGGGCACCCAGGAAAGACCCTGAACCTACGGTTCGACGAGATGGATATCCCGGGCTCTTCGACTGAGCTACCGCTCCCCCTCATTACGGTCAACCACCTGGAGCCGCTGTTTCGTCGTACAGACGTCTCGACGTTTGCGCTCAGAGCATGCTCGGCCATTATCGACGACGAGTTCGTGGACAAAGTGGCGACAGCGTGGCCGATGCTGATGTCGCTCGACCTGGGCGACTTCAATCCAGCATTGCAGACGCCTACGATGACCCTGGGCGGGCTCACGACCCTCGTCCGGAGCTGCCGTCGCCTGTCCTGTACTCCCACCTTCCCCATCGACGTCTCGAATGTGCCAGCCGCAACCGTCGAGGAGTCGGCGCTTGTGGGCGGGGCATGGAATGTCCGTGTCGACAGCATATGCGTCGGAAACTCACCCATGTTCTCGAATCCGGCAGCTGTTGCAACATACCTCTCCTTCCTGTTTCCGAATCTGGAGTCGATTCTGGCGTCCGTGACTGTCAGCGAAGGGTGGAGACAAGTGGAGGCACTCTTGCCTTTCTTGAAGCAGGCGCAAAGACAGGGTTTCCTGTTGGGTAGGATGAATTCGGGGAATACCACGGGAGTATGAACCATATAGCGATCTTGTATTACTCGGTGTAGGGCTTGGTGTTCCCGTTGTATCGCCTGAGGCCTGAGATGTCAGAGGAGTTGAACATTTCACCAGGCCGGTGACCAGTGACTGCGAATCATGCGCGTAACATCGCTGACTTGGAGTCCGACTAGACATACCAGCTCCCTTTCCATTGCTGACGTTGCCAGTCATCAGTGTCTCGACGTCTTCATTTATAATTACAGACTTAGTGTGTGCTCCTGGACCAAGAAGCGGAGCACAACGGCTGCTTGCGTCCGAAACAACTGAGGAAACTCAGATGTTGCTTGAGCGGAAAGTGACGAGTGGTAGCCAGTTTGAATCATTCATCTTGCAAGGGGAAGGTATAGAACATGTGCTTTCCTCTCCTCACGCTGCAACGCAGGCTTTGTAGTAAACCTCGAGCCCATCCATCAACCCAATCTTCTTGGGTGTCCACCCAAGCAAAGAACGCGCCAAATAGGGGCGCAAGATAACGCTGGATGCGACGGCATTCTCGAAGACTGTAAAGAAGTCAGCAAATAATTCTAACATTTTGAGGGCAGAGCGACATCACTCACGATTGGTAGGCTCCTTGTACTCGTATGCAGTCGCGCCAGAAACATGGACGAGCCGCTCCAGAATGGCATCTGTCGACTCCGAGATTCCATTCGCCGCATCAAAAGTGAGACCACCGACGACATGCGCCTTCTCCGCCAGGCGCACATACAGGTCAGCCAGATCGTCGCAGTGGATGAGCGACAAACGCTGCCCAGGCTTCCCTGGCCATACCGCCTTGCCTTCCTTCGCACCCTTGAACAAGGACTCGAACAGCGATCCAGAACGTCCGTATAGGGTGGCTGGGCGCAGGACAATTCCATTCAGCACCGTATCCGTTACCACAAGCTGCTCGTCGCTTGGGCGCCACGCGACGAACGCCTGAGGCGTCAGCGGCGCGGTGTCGGAGAAGATTTCGGTGCGGCTGTCACCATGTACCCAAGCGCCTGACGTGTATATGTACGAGAGCTTGGGGGCGCCGGCGGGACGAAGGCGCGCAGCGGCGTCGCTCGTCCTCTTGTATATCGCCTGGGATATCTCGTGTACGGCCATGCCGCCTACGGCGTCGATGACGACGTCGAGCTTGGCGAGGATGTCGTACCAGCCATCAGAGTCGGGGGCGCAGATGATGGGAATGACTGAGTCGTAGGCAAACACATCAGTCAGACATACAAACAACGAAGATTTGGTAGCGGACTTACTCTCTTCTTTGGCAAATTGTGTGGCCTTCTGCTCCGAGCGGGTCTGTCCGTAGACGGTGTGACCAGCACGGACGAGGGCCTGGGCGGCGGGAAAGCCAATGAAGCCAGATGCACTAAGCGAGATTCAGCTAACAAGATGGGGATGGACAGAGGAATATGACTCACCCGAGGACAAGGACGAACATATTTCGGAGATCTGTTACGAATGAGCTGAGAAAGTTGAATTCAAGCTTGAACGACGCTCGTTGGTGTCGTGCATCGAGTGTGAGTGTACTTTCCTTTATATCTGAGTGCGCTCAGGTTGCGTCGCGGATGCCACCCGCGAAGCCACATGAGGACACCACAGCATCCTCATCAACCTCCAGCTGCCGCCGTCGCCTTCGTACCGCGGTTCATCACGACCATGTCTTCAGAGGGAGCTCTGTCAGCGCTCAGAAAGACAGCGTTGTTACTCACGGGACAGACCCACTCAAAGAACGACGAACTTCTCCATTGTCTTCACGCATAATGGTGAGTTCGCCGTTTTCTGAAAGCTTTTCGGACTCTGGGGGTGTGACGCCCGCGGCAAAACTTGGGCCGAGCCTGCGTAAGCCTACACATGAGTGGCACCAGCAGTCGAGCAGGTGGTGCCAGGTATTGAGTCTGTGTGTAAGCAGAAGAAAGCGCTTTTCTGTTGGAGTCACGAACTGCATACAGCCGCTAGCGCGGTAGCCCTGCTCTGTCGCGTTCATGAGGAAGCCCCAATTGTTGATGTGACGCTCCCGGCAAAAATTGGGCCGAGCCTGCGTAAGCACCAGCAGTCAAGCAGATGATACCAGGTATTGAGTCTGTGTGTAAGCAGAAGAGAGAGCTTGTCTGGACGTCGGAGTCACGACTGCACGGAGAACCGGACGGGGGTCGTACTTACGCGTCAGCTCGGCATCCCTCAGGCTCTGTCGCGTTCAGGAAGCCCCACATAGCTGGTCCGATATGCATCGACCGGTGCATGTATTGTACGAGTGAGAGAGGTTGACCTTTGACGCTAACAGCATGAGGAACGTCAGCCTTGTCATTCACCATGAAAGATCGAGTACTGACCATACTTAACACGCGAAGGATAGAATCCTCAGAGCCCAGCGCCAACGTCCCACACAGTGCAATGAAGAGAAAGAAGTTGAATCATCTTATTCCTTCCAAGTAACATAAAGGCACGACCAAACCTCTACCCTACGAAAACAAACCACCGCGATACTCTGCACTAGGTACCGCGTGGCGAACGGAAATCGGTGAGTACAGGTGATGACCGGGTCGTCGATGATCAACTCGCGAACAGACCATGGTAATACAGGGGGTAAAGAGCGTGGGTGGATGAGGCGGTGCACCGCCCGCATCCGACAACGATACCAGTGACATATCGGTGGGCATGGTGGTCCTTGCGAGCTTAAGCCTCCTTGGTCACGAACTCCTGGAGAACGGAGAGCGCTTCGTTGACCTTGATCGCCATCGCGTCAGGCGAGTCGAGGAGGGAGAGAAGCTCCGCGTTGTCCATCTCGAGCAGCATGCCCGTAATCTTGCCCGCGAGCTCAGGCTGCGAGCTGTGAAATTGTTCTCAGTGTTCTGCGGTCTGCTCGAGGAAAGCTTCACTTACGCAGCGATACGCATGTAGATGACCTCGCCGAGCATCTGCTTCTGCTCCATCGGCGACACGGCCGCCAGCTGGGCAGCCGTGAGGGTCGGAAGGGCCGGCTGAGAAGCAGAGGGTGGCATGGCCTGAGGCGGCGCAAGGGGGCGAGCAGCAACTGCTGGAGGGGCCCCACCGCGACCGGCAGGAGCGCCACGGCCAGGGGGCGGCGGGCCGCCACGGCCTCGAGGAGCGCCGCGACCGCCGCCAGGGTACATCCCGCCGTATCCCGGCTGCGGGGGAGCTTGGCCGTAAGGTGCAGGGATAGGCATACCCGCGACCTGGCCATTGGCAGGCGCAGGAGGGTAGCGCGGGCGCGGGGGCATCATGTTGGGCTGCCCGTACATCATGCCACGGCCCTGGGGAGGGTAGCCCGGACCCGGAGGATAGTACATCGGACCGTTAATGTACCCGCCAGGCATGCCACCCGCAGCGGCCTGGTGCATGATCTGGTTGCGCTGGGCGATCTGGCTCTCCAGCTGCTGACGGCGAACCTCACGGCGCTGAGCGTGCGACACGTAGAGCGGCTTGGAGCCGATCATCTTGTTGTTCATCTCCGCCACAGCCTTGCTGGCTTCCTCCGGGGAGGAGTAGCAGACAAAGCCGAAGCCTTTCGAGACATTCTTCTCATCGCGCATGACCTTGGCGCTGGTGATGGTACCGAAGGGCTCGAACTCGGCACGGAGCTTCTCGTCGTCGACATCGTCCTCGAGGTTCTTGATGTACAGGTTGAGGCCTTGATACTTGCTCAGCTTCTCAAGCCGAGCGGTCTCATGAGCCCTGCGCAGCTCCTCCTCGCGTTCCGCCTTCTTCTGCGCGCGCGACACGAAGAGCTTGCGGCCATGGTAGTCCTGGTCGTGCAGATTGTCGACGGCCTTCTGAGCCTCCTCGTGCGACTCGTAGTTGACGAATCCGAAGCCGCGGCTGTTACCGGCGTCGTCGCGCTGTATGATGCAGGAGGTGACTTGGCCAAACTGCTTGAACGTGGCTTCGAACTCTTCGTCAGTCACTTCCGGGTCAAGGTTCTTGATGTACAGGTTCGTGAAGTGCGACTTCATCTCGTCGATCTTGGACTGACGCTCCTGCAGACGGCGTCAGTGTGTATATATACGCCGAGTCGAGGAAACGAACCTTGCGAGAGATGTGGTGGCCAACGTAGACCTTCTTGTCATTCAAGAGCATTCCGTTGACGTTCTTGATCGCATTCTCGGCCGCCTCAGCGGTCTCGTAGTGGACAAATCCGTAGCCCTTGGAGTTGCCATGTTCGTCCGTGGCAACCTTGCAGGACAGGACATTACCAAAAGCGGCGAATGTGTCGTGGAGGGCCTTTGCGGATGTCAGTGGCCATTGAAGTGTATGTATGCTATGATCGCACCTTGTTGTCGATCTGCTCGTCCAAGTTCTTGATGAAGATGTTGCCCTGACCGGTCTTGCGCAGAGCAGGGTCCCGCTGAGACCACATGATGCGGCTTCGTCCCTCTATCAATACATGGTTAGGATGTAGCGGAGACAGTGCTCACCAGGGGCGGTTCTTGATAAGGGAATAATTGAGCTGCTCCAGAGCGCGCTCGCCGTCACTCGCATTCAGGTAGTTGACGTACGCGTAGCCCAGGGAGCGGCGAGTCACGGCGTCGCGGCAGACACGAATGCTGTAGCATGTGAGTCATCGACTAAGCTGCGGCGTGGACCGACGCACCTCGCCACTGGGCCGATCATATTGAAGATCTCGAAAAGCATGGCCTCCGTCACGGTGGGGTCGAGCTCGCCCACGTAGAGGCTGGCAGAGGGAGGGGAGCCAGCTCCAGAGCTGACGGGAGCAGCATAGGCGGGGGCCGTGGGAGCCGCTGCGGGAGCGGGAGCTGCAGCCTCGGGGGCAACAGCTTGGGGAGGGGCTTCAGCGACTACGGACATCTTCGATCTAGTTGTTTTTGAAGGGGATTTATGGTTTTCTGGTCGTTACTGCTTTATGAACTTTTCTGGGACTGGAGGATGAAGATCAGCCACTCTGCATCGAAAATGAGGCGCGCTGTGGCTCACAAAAAGACGAATCCAACCACGGGAGTATAAAAATTTGGATTTTTATATCTTTTTGGGCTAGAAGAGACGATGGGATGTTAGTACACGAGGAGGACAGGAGTCGGCTGAAGGACCACACCTTTTTTCAGATGGAGGTTGGAGATAAGATGAAGTGGCAGCCGGCGCGGCATGTGTTTTGCTCGGCGTTTGCCTTTCGGAGTTTGAACCAGTACGTGAGAATTACCAAGTCGGGCTTGCACAACACATTCTGTCGAACTTGCAGGCATGCTGCATCTGCTCTTTCAATCTCGAGTTGCAGATAGCTCAATTATACGACAAGAGTACTAAGTGATGTGCGGGTCCTAGTAAATACAACGACTACAATAATGGATGACACGATATCAATAGACATATAAGTCCACTCTTATTGACCCCAGCCGCCACCTCCGCCCCACCCTCCCGAACCGCCCGCCTGTTGAAGCATAGCAGCCCGCTGAGGATTCATACCAGCAGCGGCGCTCTGTGCAGGCGTCCAGCTTCCTGCCCCGAAGCCGGCGGGCGGTCCCATTGGTGGCGCGCCGTATGCAGTGGGCATGGGTGTAGCGCCACCAGGGAATGCACCGTTTGGAGGAGGTCTGGGCGTAACACCGCCGCCTGGAGGTGGTCGAGGTGTGGTGCCACCGGCATACGGGTTCGGTGTACGGCCTCGGCTGGTCATGTGTCCTGGTGTCGCGTGACCGCGAGCTGGCGTCCTTCCACCACCGGCGCCAGGATATGGTGTCTTCCCGCCACTGGCTAAATTTTGTGATTCGTGCAGATGTCTGAGAAGAGTGAGTCCTTGTCAGAGGTTCTGCGCGAATGTATGACACGTACCGAACTTTGAAAGCGTCGCACAGTTCCGAGACGCCGACAGCTGCCGCGTCGAAGAGATAGTATGCCTCTGGTGCAACGCGTATGGGCTGCGGAGGCGTTAGTCACACCAATTACAGTATCGAGAAGCCCGACATACCCATGTCTGCACCGGAGAGTTCTTGCTAGCCAAGAAGCAAAGATTGAAGTGGCCGGGCTTCTTGCGATTGAGCGTGAATCCGTACATACTCCGCTTCGGGTTTGCCGCCAGCTGCTGCTTAAGATACAAGTCTAGATCGGAACGATGAGTAGCCGACTAGTTTAGATAGGCCAATGACTCACGAAGCTCGTCCTCAGACCCCTTCTTGAACCTATCGTGCGCCATGAGGTCGTCAACTCGACGAGCCATGGCCTGGACGTGGCTGACGATGAGCTCGTCCAAGTCGGAATAGACGTGCGTTGGATCGACGATGAGTTGATTGCTGACACCTGTCCCCGCAGGATCCGCGTTGGGTTCCATGACATCTGCAAGATAGGTGAGCAAGCGTTCGGATGCGTGCGGCAATGAGACTCACTGATGTGCTGGTATAGGTTGTCGTCGACTTTCCATGTCACAGCGAGGTGGTTCGTGCCCTTCGAGGATGGGCGGATAACGACGTCGCCGCGGTTCATGTTCTCCAAGTAGACCTCCGCCTGCTTGCTGTTGAAGTTGTGAAAGTCGGGATGCTTGACGACGCGTCGTGTCCTCTGTTCCTCCGCGCGCTTCTTGCGCTCCAACAGATCCTTGTCCTTCTCCTCTTGGCTGAAGTCCCAGTTCTCGTCGGGCTTGACCTTGCGGAACTGGAGGTCCCCGGGCGCTAGATCCATTTGTCGCGTTGATAGTTCCAACATGAGCGTGTCCTGGGGTAGATCGAACTTGTACTCGATGATGACGCCAGATACGATCTGACCCTTTTGAAGAGAGGCGTCGATACGTCCCGGAAGGTCGGCCACGTACTGATCGGTCACTATAGCTTCTATGCCAGAGTCCAACCGGAGCGTGGCTTGGCCGGGCTGAAGACGCATGACGCACGCCGAAACAATGAGACCACGACGGATCGTCTTCTTCGTCTCGCCACTGAACATCGTTAGGACCTTGAATTGATCCAATAGCTCCGGAGATGCTCTGTAGTCGCGGAAAGGGGACACCAACTCGCTGCGAATGAGGCCGAGCGTATGCTTCTTGGGTTCGCTTCCAGCCTCGAGCAAGCTGATGGCGAAGTCGACAAGGTTGAGGTCGCTCAACTTGCTCGCTCTGTCAGGCTCCTTCATCAGCAAGGACACGACATGAGATGGATGCGCGTCGTGAAGATCCTCCTCGTCGTACTCGAGAGCGTCCGCAGCCATCTTGCGCGCCAATTCGTAGTCCTCGGGGTGAATGCGAGTATTATCGAGAGGGTCGCTTGCCAGGTCGTCATCAACGTCCATCATCTGGGAGCGCTTTTTGGACGTAGATGAGGAGGACATATCGGCGGCGTTGATTCGCAGAAACCCGGCAGCATTCAGAAAAATCCTTGTAGTCAGAAGGCTCTTCTTGATGAATTGCTCGCGATTTGTCAAGCTTCCACCCTAAACATGGATCAGAATTAGTACGAGGCATACGTCCGGCGACTTACCATGGCGGATATTTTCTTCACCAGAGCCTGCGCTTTGCGCGGCCCCAATCCGCAGACGAACGGAAGTAGGTGCTGGTAGTACGGGTCTGTGACAGCACGATTTATATCCACACCGACGCTGTTCGTGAGATCGACGAGCGTACGCTCGAAAGCGGTGAGGAGTTTCTCCTTGGGGACCTGCAAAGCAGCTCAGTTCTCGGCGTATATTCGACGCATAATCTTCGAACATACCAGCTGTTGTTCCTCCTCCTTGAATGTGATGGCAGTGATATCCGATCCCAGAGCCACGAACTCGTTCAAGGGACCTTGAACATATCGAGCAAGACCCACGCAGTATCTCGCGATGGTCGGAAGCGTGGTGAACTCCTCCGAAGCCCGTCGGCTGTGTTGGTAGATTCGGGCAACGTCATCCTCAACGTAGATGACTGGCTTCGGGGGGACACCGCCCTGGTCGCCGCTGGAATATTCGCGCAGAATCTCCTTTATGCGCTGGGACAGCTTCATTGTCGCCATCGAAAAGCCGCCCACGACGATGACGTCAGGGTTGCGACGTCGTACGAGGTCGATGAACTCGTCGCGATACTGCTGAACGTGAAAATTCTCCAACTGGCTGTAATCACGCATGCGCCCCTCCGAATCAACGAACGCAGCATGGATGGGATCACGCTGCACGTCGCCCTTGCCCCAAGATATCGCCAACACAGCAGGTATGGTTCCCACTGGTACGTCGGCGTCTGTGATATCCTTCCAGGGTGCGACGACAGCACGCTGCAAAGCATTCAGTGACATGCCATACATCACTTTGGGCCACATACCGCTTTTAGCTCATTTGCGCATCTGGTCGCCAAGAAATCCTCGACCTCCTCCCGAAGGTAATCGCGCACCCACTTCCGCCCAGCCGGAATAAGATGGTGCTCGAGCGCGTCATGAACAGCGCGCCGACGCTCCTCGCTCCACGCTTTCGGGTTCTCGCCGAAAGAGTCTGAGTTGCATGACTCGTTCAGCAAGTCCTCGAACTGTTGTTTCGCCTGCAAGTCGAGCTCTATCGTCACTGTGACAAGGTGGTCGGCCTCGGCTGCTAGAATCTCAAGAAACATCGGAATGCCCATGAGCTCGGAGATCGGCTTGCGCAGCAGATACTTGAAGGCCTGGATATACACCGTAAGATGGCATCGAAACAAGTAGCAGCGGAAGAACGTACGAAGTACGGATGAGTACTGTCAATTTTCACGATACCGCGATCCGTAGGGCTGACGCTGACGATGGCCTTGACCTTGAAGATGTCTCGCATTGCCTGCCGCAAGATGGGGTCTTTGCCCAATTCGGTCGACAAGATCATGCGAGCTTGAGCGAGCATCTCCTCCGGCGACTTCGCGTTGGCGGGATCGGGATCGACATATTGTTCCGCGAAAGCGATGGGGTTTATATCGATCTCGTCGGCGAAGTGCACGGGCTTCTCATTTTGCGAGACCGAGTTGTAGTTCTCCACAATCTGGTTTGCAGTGAAACCAAGTCCCTGCGAGACGGTGAGCGCATATCCGGTAAGTTGGCAAAGACAAACAATACCTGTGCGACTCTGCTAGCGATGCTCTTCTTCGCCACCTCGTACGCACTGATCCGACTGGGCCTCTTGTGCTTTCGAGCCGTCTCCACCTGTTCCTCGTCGTCATGGAAGCGGAACGTGTCTGAGTCCTGCTTCTTCTCCTTGTACTTCATCATCAGCCATTCCGTTGCGTCAGCAACAGACTCGACGCTCTCGAGCTTCGGGACAATCTCCGCCTCGTAATACTCGTCCTGAACACCGAGCCGTTCGTACGACGTGGCGAGTGACCGCTTGCGCTCAGTCAATGCCCGAAATCTTTGACCCAAGGTGTAGATCTTCCAGAGATGCGGTCCCTCCAGAAGCTCCACCGATGCCTCCGTCTCATGCACGGGATCCTTGGCCTTGACGGGATCGAAGTGGGTGATGTGATCCCGTTTATGCGTCCAGATGTAGGGCACCTCGTAACCGTGCGCGAACATAGAACGTATAACGTAGGTGACGGCCATGACGAGCTTGGTTACATGCTGCGTGTACGGCGCATGCTTGCCGAAAAATTTGAGGTTGAGGTCCGTAGATATGCGGTGGGTGATCCAGGCAGCTGCAGCTTGCACGTCCGCTTCCGTGAAGGGTTCATGCACAGATAGCGCTGATGAACCGGAGAGGCCCGACGACGCGAGCTGCATACGTTCTGGTATATCTTGCGCACGTATCAAGTCGTCGTCTTCTGTGAGCAGCCTCTTGCGAATCTCGGATGGCTCGAAGACCTAAGATGTATAAGTTGGGACAAAACGCATCTAAACCGAAGACGCACATCCTGGTAGCGCGTTTCCGGCTGCTCAGTCGGTTCGGGGACATCTTCATCCAGCTCCAAGGCCCAGTCGTACTCGTCACCACCGAATATGTCATGCATTTCGTCGAGAGCACTTGAGATGCCATCAGCGGGATATGTGGAGGATACAGAATGCAACGCACCCGGCGTCTATGCCTGCCAGCTGAGGCAACGCGCTCCTCACACGCCGGCGTCGTTCTGCTTCTTGCTTGCGCCGCTCCTCCCTGCGTTCTTGCCGAGTCTCCTCATCAACGGCACCATCCTCTTCTTCATCGTAGTCGATGAAGTCGTCGGACCCATACTCCTCGTCTTCGTCTCTTCGTTGATCATCATCGAAGATGGCTTTCACGTCTCCAGGTCTAGGAAGCGCGATGTCGTCGTCGAGGTCGTCTTCGTCAGAGTCAATGACGTTCTTGCGTCTGCGCGCACCAGCGGGTGGGGAGTCGGACTCTCGTCCACGCCGGAGTCGCGTTAGGTTGTTGCGACGGAAAGACGCGCCAGTATTTTCTTCGAGGAGTTCCAAGTCATCCTCCTCGAGGGCCTCCTCTTCCCCTGCGCGAGTCAGTCAGCATGATGAGAGAAGCTTTATGAGAATATGCGACGCACGCTTCCGATGCCGGTGCCTCTTCTTGCGGCGCTTACTCCGACGTTCACGTCGCGCCTCTTCGTCCTCCTCCTCTTCCTCATCGCTGTCCTCGTCGACGATAAATCCGTCGCGGAGTTTACGCTCCTCTTCTGGGTCGTCTTCCCCCTCCTCCGAACTGTCATCGTCCGCGCCTGGCATCACGACATCGCCGTCGGCGTCTTCGTCCTCAGGGGCTTGCTCGTGCTGGTCTTCCCCCGGCATGGGGACATCCTGGTCGACTGGAGCGTATTCTGCGGGCGGCGGCGAGCTCATGACGGCAGCGACAGCGAACTTGCGAACAACAATGCCCACAACCTTCCTTCATTGACAGCTGACTAATGCGCGCCACAAATTCAACGTGGTGCCAAGTCACGCCTTTGTTGTCACGAACCTCAGAGTTGAAGTTCCTTTTCGACTTCATTGGCTACCACCACTTGCAAGGACTTTCTAAGCTCATTACATCTCTCCGCATTGCTGCACTCCTTTCTGATGAACTATGGTGGACATGTCTGGTAAGATACGCACTGTCTCCTTTCTGCAGTCAAAGTTCTGACATCGCGCTCCAGACGACGTGCATCTGGATCTCCTTCGTCTCGCCTTGATTGAAGCAAATCGTTGCGAGCCCACTCCAACAGCTTTCTGCGTTGGATGCGTGCTAGCAATCCACCCTTCAGAAAGTGGCAAGCCCTCATTTTATCCAGCGGCTACTCGAGGGAGCTGCGGGGTAACACGCATGCGGAAGCCAACGCGCTAGCCAAGCTTCGTGCCCTGACCCCTGCGGAATTTTCGAAGCAACTGGCTTCTTTCGACACGACGAGCGAGATGACTGTGGACGAGTTGCTACGACAAGCCGACGTGTACACGACCATGGAGCCCTGCTCAGTGCGAACATCCGGGCTCGCGCCCTGCGCGGACGCACTCATCACCGCTGGCATTCGACGCTGTTTCATTGGCGTGGGCGAGCCGGACGACTTTGTGCAATGCGAGGGTGCTCGCAAGCTGAAGGATGCAGGAATCGAGGTTATTTGGCTGAGGGGAATGGAAGATGAATGCCTCGCCGCCGCACGCCGGGGCCATGACGTGAAGTAGAAGAACATGTACGCGCAGTCATGCATGAGAAAACACTCTGACTGTCCGATGGCCTCCGCACGCTACCATCCTTTACAATTCCTCACCTATTTTGCGGCGAAACTGCTGAGGCGCGGCCACGACGCGATGGGGGAGAACGAGGGGAGCCTGGTGCTGCTGGCGGTTCGTCATTGTTTCCATCGCACGGCTTGGCGGAATTGAATGGATTGACAGCTGGCCCCGCACCCTTTTTTGTGTCTAGAACATCGGCAGAGCTTCCCGTCTCTACGCACCCTCGCACCCGTACGGCCGAGGGACGCGCTGAACGCGCGCCGCCACACGATCGGCGGACAATCGCTATCTAATCTTATTTGAAACTGAGTTATCCGATATGATGCGATCTAATCAGATGACAAGTCGAGCACGCACCTGCGCCCCGGAGGTCCCTTACTTCCAGTGGATTTTGCGGCCATCCCGCGCACACTTTTACCCTCGCAGTTCCCGGAACAGACGTGCCGATTTCCGACGAACGGCTCCACTCTAGAGCCCGCTTAAAATGAGCGCACCGCATGTCCCGTTGTCCAACACGCGTCTTGGCGGACCTCTTATAAAAGCATCGGCCAACCCCTAAAGCGCAGCACTTCCCTCTCTCCGCTCACCTGGTCCGCACTCCCCGCGTCCAACGCCACATCGCCTATCCCCTCGCCCATCGCCCGCTATCTCGCCTATGTCAGAAGTCTACGATCTCATCGGCCTCGGGTTCGGCCCTGCCAACGTCGCGATCGGGGGCGCGCTCGTCGAGCGCTGGGAGGCTGAAAAGGTGCGGTACCCGCATAAATCGTCTCCCGATGGAGGCTGACATACTTGCGTCTTAGGCGGCTCCTCAGCCCAGCAGCATCAGAAAGGCGCTCTTCATCGAGAAGCAGGACAAGTTCCGGTGGCATCCTGGCATGCTACTTCCGGACGCTCGCATGCAGATTAGGTATGGACTAGGCACCTCTACGAACGCTTGATACAGTCATCTGACGATCCTTCTTTCCATTCACTAGCTACCTCAAAGACCTTGCCACTCTCCGTAATCCGTCCTCGCCTATCACCTTCCTCTCTTATCTCCACGCCCACGGTCGTCTGTTGAACTTCATCAACCGCGGCTGCATCATCCCCACCCGCAAGGAGTTCGCTGACTACCTGGGTTGGGTCGCGCAGTGGGTCCAGGACCACGGCGTTGAAGTCAAGTTCGGGCACGAGGTCGTAGGGCTAGACGAGGCTGCAGATGGACTCATCGACGTGCGCATGCGCGCCATCAGCACTGGGGAAACCATCGTCCTCAAAGCCAGTGCGTCATTCTCTTTTGGGTTTTTACTTCCGCGGAGGCTGATGGCAATGTAGAGGACGTGGTCATCTCGCCGGGTGGCGCGCCGCGCCTGCCAGACTGCGTCAAGCCAGTCTTCGACCACCCGTCCATCATCCACAGCTCTACGTATATGGCCAATATCGACGGTATCATCAGGAGGCTGCGCGAGCAGGGCGAGCGTCCCCTCACCATCGGTGTGATTGGTGCCGGCCAGTCGGCAGCAGAAATTCTGCTCGAGTTGCGCAACCGACTTGGCCCCGTGCCTTCTGGTTCCGGTCGTCACCAAGTCAAGATGATCCTGCGCAAGGGTGCTCTCCGTCCCAGTGATGACAGCCCCTTCACGAACGAGATCTTCGATCCTGAAGGTGACTTAGACAGTCTCCATCTCATTCACCATCGACTGACGCGCCCTTCCAGCGACAGCTGAGTGGTACGAAACCGCTAACTCGGACGTCCGCAAATCTCGTTTGCTGGAGTACAAGAGCACCAACTACAGCGTCGTCAACCCCCGTACACTAGACTCGGTAAGATTGCAGCCGTTAGCGTCCCTGTTTCCGTAATAATCTTGTACACAGGTTTACGATGCCGTCTATGATCAGAAGGTCGACGACGGCATGGCTGCACGACCCAACGGCGTTCAGGCTACGTGCCCGCGCCTTACGCTCCTCCCCTATTCCCACATCCTATCCCTCAACACCGCTCCCTTCGCTCCCCTCTCACTCGTCATTCAGCACTCAATCACGCGCGTCGTCACGGAAGAGTCGTTCGACGCCATCGTTTGCGCCACGGGGTATCAGCGCTCTGGCTGGGTAGATCTCCTGAAGTCGTCGGGCCTGGGGCAGCGCTTCGGCCTCGACTCCACCGCGGAAGCCGTCCAGTTGATGCCCTCGTCGTCCATCCCTTCGTCGCCTCTCACTTCTCCGCCCACGCTTGCGACCTCTGCTGTCTCGTCCCCCACCAGTAGCGCTGGCCCGAGTACGCCTGTCATGACCGGCTCGACGTTCCTCGACGCCGACTTGCAGCCGCGCAAAATGTACATCTCGCGGAATTACCGTTTGGTGCCGATCCCTGCGAACGAGGAGTCCGGGAAGAATGTCTTCCAGGGTCGTATCTATCTGCAGGGTGTCGAGGAGGCGACCCACGGCCTGAGCGATTCGCTGCTGAGCGTCCTGGGTGTTCGCGCAGGGGAGGTTGTGGGTGATATGTTTGCCTGAGCGAGCAAAAAAGCCGGCGAATGATCAAATGTACATATAATTAAACGGGATCTAGCGTATATGTCGGTTATATTCTTCAAGTAGATACTGCGAACACAGGGTCGCCCGTAGCGACATGTACACCAGTCAATGCGATGGTCATTTCCATGCGCACTCCGTTAGTCACTTCTTCTATTGTCTGTATTGAGCTACATATCCGATCCCTGTGCGCATTCAGATTCTTGTCTCGGACGTTTGCTCGAGAAAAAGGTCCCGCAAAACGAACATCGGCAGATCCCGAACCCTTTCATCGTCGATTGATCAACACATGTCGTGGGCTGACCTCTCCCACGACCGCCATAACTCGTGGTAGCGGCACTGGCCCAGTTTTTCTTTCCCTCCCTTCTTGTTCTCCACTATCGTCTCCAGCTCTAGGTTCATCGGCGATGGAATGTGGCGAGGGCTTCATGACGCCTACAGAACGCCTGAGGCGTGAGTGCTGGTCTGCCATGGTGGCTTTCGATATTGACGCCGCACAGTGCAGGGGGAAGCTCTCGAGCGGGAATATGCTATCGAAGAGGACCGGCAAAAGCTCGAAGAAGGTGCACCGCTCTCCGTCACCCACAAGCGTGCTGGTGTGGTTGTGTACAGTAAAGTCCAGCGCTCGGGCAAGTACGGCGCGCCAGCTGGCGAGATCAAGATCGAGCTCTCGCCCCTCGAGCGCTTCGATCTGTGCCAAACTGTCCTCAACGAAGGCGCTAGATTCCACGACGACACCTTCACCACGTGTGATGTGGCACCCATCCCCGTCGGTCGTAGTCCCGCGTACATCAACCCATCGACGAAGTTCCGCATGCTGGAGGGAATCGCCTCTGCTGAAGGGCATCTCAAGCTCATCGATAGCTACGACTTTGCGGAGCTCCCTGAGGATCTATCCGACAGGCTCGTTGTGCATAGGAAGGTGGTGGTGGACTACGTCGACCGGCGTAAACATCATCTTGCCCCCATCCGCGCGCTTCCTGTGGAAATCCTCTTGCAGATCTTCACGTTTGCGCGCTCGGCCATCAATGGCCGTTGCTCGTCGCTTGCCAACGATAAGTCGCACTCGCTCTCGTTCGCCCGCGTTTGCTGCCACTGGCGCGATGTCTGCCTTCACAACGGTAGTCTCTGGTCGTCTATCGATATCAACGTCCCGGATCTCATCCGGGGGATGACCTTTGGCAACGAACGGCTGGACAGGCTACATGTCAGTGGACGCCCACTGGCAGCTGGTGCCCTCCACACTTCTGCGGATGAAGAACAGCACGCGAAGGCGGGTATCGAAGACCGGCGCGGATGGGCGACTATCTATCGCACGCAGCTTCTACTCGGCATCCATCTTTGCTACTCTGGGTCATCGCCTCTCACCATACGACTCAGCGGCGAGCTTCCTTCTCAAGGTCAGAAAGCCGAGCTGAGCGACACCATGAAGCGACTTTCCGATCTCATGGTACGGCTTGCTGAGCATTCCACGCGCTGGCGAGACGTATGCATCGAAGGCGCGCTGCTCGACTGCCTCCCCGAAGCACGGGGTCCCTTCCCCATCCTCGAGGCCCTTAGGTTGGGCCGGATGTCCTGGCGCAATCACAGCTTCACGGACCCTTTCCTAAACGCACCCAAACTCCGCTCATTCGCAGGCGCCACGCTCTTTCCTCCAGGTATTGGCATACCATGGGCGCAGCTGCATGAGATCCGCCTTGAAGGTGGCGTCAATCCCTTACTTGAAACGCTAGCTCACTGCACAAACTTGAGCGTATGCACCATTGCGAAGGTGAATAAACGGTTCTCGGGCTATCCTCTCCCTGAACGGATGTCATCGCTGGATTTACGAACCTTGCGCTTCGTGCAGCAGCGGTCGACGGATGAGGGCAACCCGGACGCTCTCGGGATGATGTTCCAGGTTCTACGGTTACCACTTCTGGAAGCTCTCGAGATCCACTCGGGTGAGATTCCTCTCAAGCGCTTTCGCTGGTGCGCGGAGGCGCTGGCCGACATGGTGGCTGAATCGTGCTGCTCGATTACACGGCTAACGCTCAGCGGAATCACGCTCACCTTGGACGAGTTCTTCGGACTTTCGCAGATCATGCCCATGCTAGACTCACTCGTTCTGTCCGACTCGGGGCCCGGGGGCGACGACAGGCGCATGATCAACGACCCGTTCTTTGTGCGCATGTCGAGCACATCGGAGTTCCCTCGATTGCGGCATCTATCACTGGATGGGCGCATGCGACTATTGAACGACGATGTCATTCCCCAGATGGTTGATGCGCGCTTCAAGGAGGCCCGACGGAGACCCGATGAACTCTGTTCCCTGGCCACTTTCAAGTTGGTGATTCGACGGCGACATGCTCTTACGCGGCGCGCGCTTGTGCGCCTGCATGAGATTCTTCGCGAAGGTTTCTTGGAGAGATGGGTCCCTCCCACGTCGATGTACAAGCAAACCATGACGCGGCACAGTCCGGTGACCGACATTAGGACACGAGGAAGGCGCGTGCGTCTAATCGAAGCACTCGAAGGCGATCTCAGTGAGACTGAGACAGAGGAGGATATCATTGAGGTGAGTGTCCGTCAATGCCTTCCGTCCTTTCACCCATGGCTCGTAGGTTCCCAACGATAACAATACGATGGTCGAATCATTTTTCACGGTTTGAACTTTAACGTTTAGGGTTCGAATGTGGTTGGCTGGCCAGCGACCGTGTGTAATCACTGATATATGTATATGATGGCTTCTGATCTATGCAGCATGCATTGTTTTTGCCGTTCTTTCCAGAGTCTAATCTTACTTCTGTGCCAGCTGATATATCATGTAGTCGCCCGGCAGAGATGTCTGGACTATGTACTGCAGTATGTAGCCATATTATATGTACACCAGGAGGAGCTGCATAGGCAGTCCGGGACATTCCATTGACCGTCCTGTACCCTGGCAATCGTCAAGCAATTAGAAGGCCTTCTACTGAAGGTTGTCGACGCAGGATTATGTGTAACGAGCCCGCTTCACAGCGTAGCTGATATGCAATTGTGTGGATAACTGTACAGGTGAACGATATAGGTCATGCTGCGCGTCGAGAATCAGATCTCGCGCCTGTCGCTCCGGCATTCCGCAGAATAGGAACATCGGTAGCAGTCCAGGGAGAAGCAGCTCGTAATCCATCCACTGCAGTTGACCAACCGTGAGAGTTTCGGGATCTACCAAGCTTTAGCAACGTGCTGGCGGGGCTTCCGGCGGATCGCATACCTTCGGGCCAGAAGCCGATTGGAATCTTGCCGTCTTGCTTGACCACCTTGTCGAACTCGCCACTCATCGTGAGATGCTCGGAGAGGTGTGCGGGCACAGATGGATCGACTCCTAATCGTCGCAAGCAGGCCTCGTAGGTTCTCCAGAAGTTGACCCAGCCGGAAGCCAGTTGTGGGTCCCGCGAATGCGAGATAGACGCGCGCCTATCCTTATCCCCCAACTGAGGCGTAAGGTCCGGCTCTATGAGCACGATAAGGCCTCCTGGGCGCAAAATTCGAGCGCATTCGCGGATTAATTGCGGGTAGTCAACGATCTGTCTCACAGGAGCACGTTCGTTAGCTAGCTGGATGCGATGCTGGGAACTTACCCCTGTCTGCACCGACCGCGCGTGGATGAAGTCGAAGTACCCGTTTGGGTAAGGTAAAGGCGATTGATTGAAATCACAGAGCTCGAAACTGGAAGTTGCGTCGTCGAGGAGCTCAGAAAATCAAAGGACAACATACGTGCAATTAGAAGGCACCTCTCTGCATGGCGTATGGTCAGAGACGTAATGGGTCGGGGTCGAGAGGAGGCGTGCCACTCGCCTAGGCTGTATCGGTGCAACATCAACACCTATGACCTCCGCCGTCGGGAACTCGTCCGCCATTTGGATGGCCCTATGGATTTCAGTAAACTGCGCCACTCGATGTCATGATGCGCCTGCGACTCACCATATGCCGCTGCCCGTGCCTATGTCTAGAACTGATGGGGGTAACGATAGGTCGAAGAAGGGGACAAAACGAGAGTTTGAACTTACTCCGTCGTTGGGATCCTGGTCCCGGTCGTAGAACTGGGTGCACTGGACCGACGTAATTTTTGCTGTGGAAGACGAACTGTAGCATACGGTGATGCAGCTCGGATCTCTTTGAGAAGATTAGCAAAGAAGGAGCAAAAACCGCGTCTGCAGACGGACGCTGCTCACCCGAACTTCATCGTCGTCGGCAGGTAGCATGTAAGTCGTGTTCATCTTGTTGAGCAAGCGCCCGTGAAGCGAATGAAAGAATTCACTGTCATCGTCACCGACGGTATGAAGCTCGGCTGGTGCGTAGAAAGAATGAGTCATGGGATGGTGAATGCGCGTAAACAAATGGATGTGCGCCTCGAGAACAGCACATCCCAAGGGGAGCAGCGGCTTTGTGCACCTCACAGCCGCCTCCTTATATACCACAGACCGCCGCAACGGACGGTACGCATGAGGCTGATTGAGTTTAGGCGCATTTGGATGGAGGCACCCAGCGAGATGGTCGCGGTCGGAAGGTTTGGAGTGTCTGCAAAATGGACGGGGAAAGCTGTTCCCATCGTTTGCACAATATAAACCTTGTTGTCGGCGGACAGTCGTCATGCTGGCGACTGTCATAAACCGACACAGACATTGCATGTCAGATAGGTCAGATGAGAACGCACGGGCGCTACTTGAAGGTCCAGGCCGCCCAGGCCGCGTCCATCCGGAGCGTTCATCAGCTTCGAGAAACGAGTGAGAAACAGTGGAGCATAGGCGCAGACAAAGATGACAACGCCAATGGTTACTAGGAGTTTGGAACCGGCGCGAGAGATTGTGCGCAGGTCGAACTAACCGCCGCCAAATCGCATGACACCATTGTGGCGCCTGCTGGGCACCTAGGTATCGACTTCTAAACAGACGAAAAAAAATCCTGAGCTTAGTATTGCAGTTCGTTCTTGGGCCGCTTGGTCGTAATCTCATGCACAAGCACGGTGCGGGTCGACTCGCCATGCCAGCCACGGTTGCTGCTCGCAGTTACCATATATCTCCCACCGGGGTCAATTACTGAGCGCAAGCGGGTCAGCGACCGGCGGCTGCATCTCACTGAAAAAACAAGCACTTACGCATTTGAGAGACGAGGCCTCCGTGATGTCCGGGAATAATCTTGAATTGTACGCCGCTGCGCGGCTTCATGGATGCATCAGACTCCCCGGTCTCTGCGACGTTCCATAGGCGTATATTGTCGATCGAAGCGCTGCGCCGCTGTCAGCGCGAGCTCCGTACCGGACAGCGAGATACCTACCACGCAATATGCTTCGAGTCAGGGAAGGCCACGACGCACGAGACGTCCCCAGAGCTCGGCGGATTGCGTATTGTTTTCCATATCCTGGGTGCATGCTTCGAAGAACCTGTTTGCCGGACATCATAAACCTCAACAAGCCCGTTGCGACGCGCCGCGTAAATCTGATTGCCGTCCGCAGACCAGGCAGCCTGCGAAGTGTGAATTACTAGGGAAGGGGGCATGTAAGTCAACATTACATACAGACATGCACCAAGGTCGCGTTTTTTCGCTCATGTACAGCCGCCCGACGCCCTGCCACCCGTTGAACGGGTCGTGGCCAGGGCTCTGCACGCGCTTGTCCCAGAGGACGATCTGGCCGTCGATGCTTGCCGTCAGAAGTACGTCTGGGGAAAATGTGGCCCAGCGCGATGCGTCAAGGACCGGAGGTATGTGCTTCGGCGCGGGCGCAGAGCTCTCTGCCATCGGCACGGCGAGACCGCCCACGTTGGGCTTTGGGTTCTCGTCTTCGTCATCGAACAAGGGATCAAAGTCGGACCCTTCGGATCTGGTCTCCATGTTCTCCATGGTTTCGTCGGAGACAGGTTGTATGGTGAGAGGCGAGCCAGAGTCGGAGTACACGGCGTTTTGAGGTCGAACAGCGATGCAGGATAGCTGCGCGCCGTGCGAGGCAAGATGGCGCACTTGTTGTCCGGTATTGAGGTCCCATTCCTGTGAAACGATTCAGTGGGGGATCCACTTCTTATGTCTTGCTTACAATGGCTTCACCGTCCCAGCTCGCACTGAAGAACCCTTTTTCGTGGTGATTGAGAGCTAGAGCAGACACAGGCTTGGTATGCCCTCGCATGACGTGACATAGGCGCCCCGGCTCATGCCGCACCGTGAATAGGTTGATAAGTCCGTTCTATTCGCATACGTGAGTGACAGTCATAGAGTATGTTCGCAACGTACCTGGCTACCGGACAACGCCCAGAGCGCGTCAGAATGCATGGCCAAACTGTATACGCTCGCGAGTGGTGCATCACTGATACTGTTGTTTCCATTGGCGGGAATGACGGGATTCTCCCACCAGCATCTGAGGTGTCCGGCTTTCATGGTGCCCTCGATGATGCTGGCGTGGTGTCGTTGTGGCGCGGTCAGAAAATTCTTCTTCCCATTTGCGGACGTGTAGACATCGTAGTCGCGTATGAAGCCGTCATCGGAGCCCGTTACAAGGTGACTTATGCAAGCAGACGATGCCAAAGCGTGTGTTGGGACGGGATGCGGAATAGCGACAATAGCCTCCACGGTGAAAGGACGCGAGAAGTCGTTGTGGCGGAGATTCTTCCTGCGGATGCAAGCAGGAGAGCGAGAACGTCGGCGTTTTAGTCCGGCTTGCGAAGCGGCGGGCGGAGATATTGCCATTGCGCTATCTGAAGGAGGCAACGATGGCTGTGGTAGTGGGGATGGGGCTTTGTTATTCAATATAAGGTGAACGGCGGTCACAAGCTAGAAAGCATACCTTTATATATCTGAGGCGGAGAAGACCGTTGTTGCGAGTTGGCTTGGTCAGTCCGAAGCATTGCCTGCGTTATTTGCTCGTCTTCGAGGTCAGGTTCTCCTTCTGCATCATCTGCATCGGCCGGTATCTCTTCGAGGTCTAGCTCAAGACCCGTCAAGTCAGGCTCGCTATCATCTTCCTCCTCGTCTTCGTCTTCCGAGTCATCGCTACTCGTGGTCTGCAAGACGTGAGTCGTGGGTGTACGAGTTCAGGAATTGACCAACGTTATCGTCAGTTGGGGCGTTGTCATCACTAGGTGCGTCTTCGCCAATTCCATCAAGCAGCTCCCCTTCGACATCGCCCTCCCCGTCATCGTCACCAGCAAATATTGAGTTGTCGTCGTCGAAGTCACTGGTCGACATCACGATGTCCGGCAAATGTCCGGCCACTGATAAAAAAGATTCAGCAGTTGTGAGCGCGTGAGCCCTCGAGCCCTTATTAGAATGCCCTGTACGATGGTGGTGCGAAGAGCGTAAGTGGCAATCAAGGAAATGAATTGGTCGTGGTCAAGAACAAGAGCAACATGCATCAGATTCATGCAGTTCAAGTTTGGGACTTCGGAGCGGAGTCGCCGGGATCGGATGTAGCCGAACCCTTCGGCCCGGAGAGCCGGTACTCCTCCTCCTCCCCTCCCATCATGGTTTTAGCAGATCTTGGCCGCAAGCTCAATGCGGCGCTCTCATCGCTGAACAGAGCACCGGTAGTGGATGAGAAGGTAGCGGCTAAAGTGTACATCGTGCAGGACGCTGTTATTGACCATTGGCAGGTTCTCGATGCGACATTGAAGGAAATCACTGCCGCTCTCCTCGAATCCGACGTGAATGTCAAGCTGGTCGCATCGCTGCGCTCGAAGGTCAAGACCAAAGTCAAAGCAATATTTGAAGGCGGGGACAAGACCAAGGATGTCAACCGCAAGAACGTGATCCAAAAGGTGCGTACCCTGCCGTCCCGCGCGAAACCCCCAGTCAAGATCTTGCCAGGCAGTCTTCGATGAGCTCGTAGCTCTCGTAGATCCAGGCGTTGAGCCCTACAAGCCAAAGAAGGGACATACGAACGTCATCATGGCAGTCGGTCTGCAAGGGAACGGCAAGACGACGACGTGTACGAAGCTCGCCGTGCACTATCAAAAGCGCGGCTTCAAGTCCGCGATCGTGTGCGCTGATACCTTTCGTGCGGGAGCATTCGATCAGACAAGACAGTCGGCGACGAAAGCGAAGGTCGCATACTTTGGATCGTACACGGAGACGGACCCGGTGTCCATCGCCGCACAGGGCGTGGCCAAGTTCAAGAAGGAGCGCTTCGAAGTCATCATCGTGGACACTAGTGGCAGGCATAAGCAGGAGCAAGAGCTCTTCCAGGAGATGGTGCTCATCGGGGAGGCCGTCAAGCCCGACATGACTATCCTCGTCCTGGATGCCAGCATCGGCCAGGCGGCGGAAGCCCAGGCGAACGCGTTCAAGGAGAGCGCAGACTTCGGTGCCATCATCGTCACGAAGATGGACGGCCACGCAAAAGGTGGAGGTGCCATATCCGCGTGCGCTTTTCAACGCTCAACCTGTCCGCCTCTCCCTAACCCGTCCTCAGCGTCGCTGCAACCCAAACCCCCATCATTTTCCTCGGTGTCGGCGAGCATCTGCACGACCTCGACCGCTTCTCCCCCCAGCCCTTCATATCGAAGCTCCTTGGCCTCGGCGATGTGCAGGGCCTCATGGAGCACATGCAGGACCTCGCCGCGCAGAATCCGGACAAGCAGAAGGAGATGGCGAAGAAGTTCGAGCAGGGCAAGCTCAGCCTGCGCGACTGGCGCGAGCAGATGCAGAACGTCATGAACATGGGCCCCATCAGCAAGATCGCGTCCATGATACCGGGTCTGCCGCAGGACTTACTACAGGGGTCGGACGAGGAGGGTTCATTGCGTATGAAGCGCATGATCTACATCACGGACAGCATGACCGCCGGCGAGCTCGATTCGGACGGGTCGATGTTCATGGAGTGGGGGAAAGATGGGAAGCCTGTGGGTCTGACGTGGCGGGTAACACGCGTCGCAAAGGGTAGCGGGACGAGTGTGCGGGAAGTCGAGGAGCTATTGTGCCAGTATCGTATGATGGCGAATATGGCCAAGCAGGCGGGTGGAAAGAATGGATGGTACGTTTGTACGAAAACATATGCAGTTCTTGTTATTAAACCGTCATACAGGCTACAGACGATGCAGAAAATGCAAGCCGCGACGGGGGGTAAGGGCCTCGGCGCGAATGGAATGCCCACTCCTCAGCAAATACAGGCCATGCAGGTGCGTACTGTTATAGGCTTTTCCGAGCTCTTGCTGATCCTTGACTGCAGCGCTCGATGCCACCAGGAATGCTTCAGCAAATGCGGCGGCAGATGCAGGGCGGCGGCGGCATGCAAGAGATGATGAAGGCCATGATGGGAGGCCAGGGCGGCGATGCTCCGGACATGGAAGAAATGCAGAGTGCGTTCTCGCCTTCGTGGATCTATCGCAGACTGACGCGACATCCTTAGAGATGATGGCAAGCATGGGCGGAGGTGGTCTAGGCGGCCTGGGTGGCTTGGGAGGACTTGCAGGCGGTATGCCGAATATGGGCGACATGATGAAGATGATGGGTATGGGCGGCGGCGCGCGTTAATGAAGAAGCCTCCGGGCCCGCTTGCCAGGAATTATCTTACATTCATATCACTTCCGCATAGCTATCGGTGTATAATGTGTTCTTGTATATCGTTGTATAGTACATATACGTTCAATGGGTCCCAGATGGTGACAAAGATTGAGCCTGAGAGTCGCGAGAGCCATATTCTGAGTTGCAGATCACTGATGGACCTTGTGTTCCTTCTTCCACTTCTTCTTCTGCACGGAGGCGGCGTTTTTGTTACCAAAGAGAAGGGACGACGTATGCTTGTCGGCACCTGTTTTGCGTGATATGGACGAGGTGCCGGCGAAGACTATCTGAAGCGTCGTCCTCAGCCGAGCGTTCAGTTACAGAGATAGATAAGATGAAGCTCACCGTCCATGTGCCCCATAAGCCAATCAAGCCAGCCAAGAAGCTGACGAGAGTAGCAAGCGATCCGACGCTCTTGTTATTCCACGCAAGAAACGCAGACAGATCACCCGCAACCGCCACTGGCCCGAGGAGGGGGTGGTAATGCGTGTTTGGCTGCTGGGAGGGTACAGGATCAGAAGAGGGCATCTAGATGTGATTGATTAGTGTATGTGTAAAGTATGCAGTGTATGAAGCGCACATTGAGAAGCACTGAGACGGCGAGCGCAGCTAGCCATATGCCAAAGTGCATGGACAGGAAGGCCTCGAGTGGGGTTAGCACGCGCCGACGGTCATCGTCCGCGCTGACTTCGGACAAAAAGAGCAGCAATCGTGGGGAGAGAGTCAAAATCGCTGCCAGGAGAGAGAATCTGGAACCTGTATGAGTCCAGAAACACAACTGTAACTCGCCAGGATCGGTTCTTACTCACAATCCTGCAGCGATCCAACTCCAGGTCGAGACAGCGCCGTCGGGCGTGTTCATGCCATCGAGTAGAGACTCAGTATTCTCAGTCTGAGTCTTCTGAGTCTTGGAGAGGTCATCCATCTCAATAGAGTCTGACATGGGGGCAAGAGACAAGGAGGATGCTGCGCGCCACGACGCCAACGCGTCAATCAACGCGTGACATCATGGTCGGCGTTTGCCGAAGCCCTGCGGCGACGCGCCTTGACGTGCTCACTGAATCCGGATCCTTGCGGGACCCAATATCCACCAGTCATTCTCACTTCAATCTGTATTTGCACCGAGAAGACTACGTGGCAGCACAAGCGCCTCAAGACATCGCGTGTGCAGACGGTCGCTCACCCTTCAAGCTCCAGCCTATCAAGTTGCGCATCTGCACGACGTCCATCGGTCCCCGAACGCTCTCGTCCTCCAATGCCCGGCAGATCGCCTCCGCGACATGGTCAACGTGCATTGGCGGAATAGTCATGGCGTTCGCAACCGAGGCGAGCGCGGAGGGTAGTGCTGGGAGCGATATCAGCGCCGCGAAGAAGTGGTGCACAAGCCGCCGTGAGGGGGACTGCAAAGACCCGGCGAGACATGGACGTTGCGAACCCGAGACTCACCTCCAGAGTCCCTACTTGGCGTGGCCAAGGATCTAAGAATCGAGGCTGGCGTCGGCATGCCCCTCGGAGCGCCGCGCTCCATGTTCACAAAGAGGTCCAAAAGCGCGGCGGGCGGCGTGGACAACGGGCGCCAGTGCGGATGATATATGAAACCTGCAGGCGCGTCAGAAGGTCAGTACGACGGAAAAAAGACGACAGAGACGCAAGCAAGGATATGCAAGGAGGGAAAAAGAAAAAGTGGTGCCACTTCATACAACTTCGGCGCGCGTCCACTTCTATGCAGCAAACATATGCCGCAAAAGCAGAAGCGCCGTATCGTGGGAGGCACGCGAGGCGCGACAAGCATGAGGCTCAACATGAAGAGGGATGAAGGGAAATGAGCACGGTAGCGCGCATGTGCATGAAGGCGCGTTCTTCACGTTGCGGGGCACTCAACCAGGGCGTTGAGATAAATAAACGTGTAGGTCAATATGTCAATGAAGGCGAGAAGCATGCCGGTGAATGCCAACCCTCCGCCCAAGTCGCGTGAGTTCTCAGAGCGGGAGAGCGTGGGGAGGGCGTGGTCAGAGGATGAATGGAGGCTCACAACAAAGGAGGGGAAATACAAATGTTATCTGCAGCAACCCTGCTCATACGCAGTATAGCGAACATATGAGGGACGCAGACTGCGAACCAGTTCGTCCGTCACTGCGCCCACAGCGGAGGTCAAGCCGGAAGGAAATGCAGCAAGCGAAAACCAGACGGAGGGGAGAAAAGCCAGAGAAACAACGAGAAACTCACTTGGCCGTGCGAACACACCACGCACATGAGCGCCTTCCCTCTCGATAGTTGCGGCAATATCGCGTTCTGCAGCGCGTTTACTCGTGATGTATCCTTCGGGTACCAGTGGCCGGAACATGTCCTCTGCGGAGAGCAGCACGAAGGCGAACTTGTCTTCCAGCGTCGGCTTGCGCGCGGAGAGGATAGTGGAGAGTACGTTTGACGCTAGGAAGCGCAAGTCAGAACACATAACATGTCGCTTTTGCAGGCAGATGGATCTGGAAGGATTGCCGCAGCGAATATCCACTCACCGCTTTGCCTGTTCATCGTCTCATAGCTCCACCGCGCATCGCGCTTGAGGGGATTGCGCGACCCGGGGAGCAGGTTTTTGAGAAGGGCGAGCGGTTTACCGTCGCGTACATCCTGCTTGTACTCCCCGCCTTCAAAGAGCGTGCCAAGCGTGTGTACAACAGCGGAGAAGGGCGGGGAGGACGCGAGAACGGCCTGCAATTCGGCGCGATCGTCAGCAAGGACATCGGCTTTGCGCCACTCGACCTGTGGTTCCGTAAATCAGACAGAGTATCTGGTATAGGAGTACATCACGCACCTTGTCCGCCCACGCTGGTGTGTGCCCCTTGGGCGTCTTCCATGGCCGCCCTGACGAGCTGCACGCGCCTGTGGTGAGCTACCTGTGCGGAGGGTGCCAAGATCGACATACCTCACGCTCGTCACCCGCATTCCCTTCGAAAGCGCGGTGCGGCAAACGGCAGAGCCTGTTCAGTTCGTCAGATGCGTTCGTCAATCATAAGCAGCAGTAGTGGGACGTTTAGGGCGGGCCGACGCTATCAGGTTTACTAACCCAAGAAGCCATTCCCTCCCACAACAAGTACTCGCTTGGCGGAGGTTGTAGCCATGATTGGGTAGTATTCGACGATAAACGTCGTATAGACGTCGAACGCACTGGCGGTAGGTGACAAGCTGGCGACGACTCAAGCGCCCAACCAGACCCAACCGCGTCAACGGTCAACTGTCCGGACAATCCGGGCCGTTCGCCACTGTGCATTGCACCAGTCTGAGTTTAACCGTTGCTAAAGTTGAACGCTAAATCGACCCTTCAAACACCCAATGATCATTCATGCAACAAACAGCTCTCAGATAGTGATTGGAATAAGTAGCACGGCGGTCCGAGTCATCGTAACTTGCAAGGTAAAAGAGTCCGCAGTTCCTCTCGCGCCGCTATAGTCACCCTAGTACAATCCCCCTACGGTCCTGCGGGAGGCCAAAATCCGATGGCGGCTGCCGCAGGAAGCTCGCATGAGCTTCCAAAGGTAGCTCACCTAGCCAGCAAACTGCAGAGCGCAAACTTTAGCCGCGCGTAAAGTAGGCCTTCGCGCCGTGGGTCGCGAGCTCCCCCTTCGCCTTCTCCATCGTGTGCCCTGCGGCTTTGTGGTGCATCCATATCTGTAGAAGACTTAGCGGGCGAAGACTGAGGTACACTTCACGCGGGACAATTACGCACCTGGCGGTAGTAGAACGCGTTCCCAAGACCTTGCAAAACCCAGCCTACAGTTGCGATGGTGCCGAGGATGCCAGCGACGATGTGTCCCCCGGAGAACATATTGATTGTTTGTATCAAGCCGGCAGAGCCGGTGCTACAGACGAAGTTAGCGCGTGCCCTGCGAGGTAGTGCGCTGGTGTTGAGGCGCCGACTTGGCGCCCGAATATCGGGACGGGACAACGCTTGGGCAGATGCTCACCTAGGGATGCCAATTATCCTGTGAGAGGGTCAACAAAAGGTTCAAAAATGGGATGTTATACACGCACATGTAGACGCTGTACAACAGGTGGAATCCACAGAAGATAAAGTACATGTCTTGGAGAGCGTCAGCGAAATCATTCGTGTTGCGATATCTAGGCTCACAGTAATACAACGCTTGCTCCTTCATGTATCCGTTGTATATTGGGCTAAGTTGTCTACGTCAGCGAACGCGCAGCACCTTGTCAACCCTGCCAACGCACCGATACCAAAGGAGGAAGGAGAATATGGTGATGGTGAAGCAGTAGCTGCAATTTGGTGAGCATGCGTCGTCCATCATACCCGCTAGTCCACGCACCCAATACTCGCGCCGAGGTCGCTACCCCCATTGGAGGAGCCGGCTATGAGCACGAAGAGGCATGCGACGAAGTTGATGATGAGCGTCCCGAACAGCACCAGCCACAATTGATACAGGCGCGTGATCAGCGGCTGGGACGCCTCCGGAATCTCGTCCTTGATCGAGTGGAAGATGAGGGGATAGACTGGTGAGGGAGAAGGTGTAGGGGAATCCGGTTAGCGACTTCCCCGCAAAGCCTCAGGGTCGCGCACGCACAGATCGGCCAGTTGCTCCTCCCGTGCACGCGTATGTGCTCCGCCTTGTTTCTGAGCTCTGTCTCGCGGCGCTCGAGGTCGCGTTCCCGCGCCGCAAGCTCCTCGAGCCGCGCGGCGTTGGCGGCGGACTGCTGCGCCTCCGGGTCGTCAAATGGATTCGCGTCAAGCGAATGCGTGGAAGCAAATGGGTTTTGGTTGTAGTCCGCTGTCCTTGGCGTTCAGCACATCATCCAAATAAATCTGCCGCGTCCACGCACCCATCCTCGTTGAATTTCAATGTGTCCTGCCAGTGGCGGGAGCGGGAGCGCACAAAGTGGCAAAGCGCGGTCGCGGGTGATGACTAAGCAATAGGCGGTCCGGACTTCGCCCATTGTTGGACTTTGCCAATTTTCCGCGCGGTTTCTTCTTCCCATCCTCCTCCGCGCGGAATAGTGTCCGCACCCGTTGCCCGCTGCTCTTGGCCTCGATCTGCCACAATTTTGTGTCTGTCGCTACCCCATTTCTTTGAGCGCCAAGCACGTGCCATACGAATGTCCGGGTACAGCTCATGCGGACGCCACTTTGACCCTTCCTTTTCCTCTCCACTCGGCGCGCAACCTACATGAAAGCCCAGCTGGCTGCAAATAGGCTCGCTTTGTGTTCGAATTCCGGGCGTTGGCTGTCTTCCGCGCCGTGACCCTTCTCTTCAAGCCGCCGTCGTCTCTGACTTGTCGACATGTCGGGCCAAGTTGTCAACATGCTTGATGCGCCCCTCGCCCACATCTTTCGACTGTGCATGCGTGGATGATGCGCCGGGCATGTATGCCCTGTACGGAGAGCGGTCTCACAGCCTTGGACGCGGGGTTGGTCGCGATGCAACATCGTCACGACACCCGTTCGTCGATTTCTTCAGCTCCCCAAGTCCAAGTTCGTTACATACGCCGCCCTGTATTTACGTACAGCTCCCCGAAGGATGCGTGCCACCGGCAGAGGCCTTGGACCTCGTTGTCATTGTTCTCTCAATTGGGCCTTCCACGAGGTGCACCTTGTGGGTTGTCTGACAGATCCAGACGGTCCTCGAGATGGCAACCGCCAAATTTACGCTTGTCGTGACAAAATGAAACAGCTGCGATTGAATGGATGGTTTGGTTTCGGCGCGTGCTTTGCTCTGCTAGGGCTTTAAGACGTGGCCAGCTCGTCGTTGCGTCCGACGACAACTACGCTGGCATGACAAGCGAACGTTGCGGGCCGTCGGTCATGAAGTCGGCCAACGAAAGAGCCGTGTGGCGCTGCGGGACCAGAGCGGGACAGCCTTTCCGAAAGAAGTTTTCGAGGGTTTTGTTGTCATTTTGGGCGATTTTCAATGCGCAGTCCGGGCCGAGCGGCCGGCGCCGGTATATAAGGAACTCGGTTCGTTTCGTTCGTTCCACGTTTCTTCTCTCGCGTTCATCACCGCGTTTTGTCCTCGCGTCCGCATCGTGCGCGCCCTCTTTACTGTATCCGCGCCTGCTCGCTTACGTTCCTTTGTCCAACAGCGGTTCATTCCCTCTTTAAAGACATCCTCGACTTTCCAGTCGCACCTTCATTGCACCCCGCCCTTCTCTCACCGAACCGCTCTGCAAATATGTTCGCCTCGACCTTTGTCGCTGCTCTCGCCACCCTCTCCGCCGTCCAGGCGCTCCCCATGAACTCCGTCTGGAGCCATGCGCGCCGTGACAAGTGAGTACCCTGCTGCGATCACTTCACAGCCGATTGATTGTCGCTTAGGCCGGACTCGTACGCTGAGGGTTACCTCGAGAACTACGATACATACCACACCCGTTATCTCGCCATCGGCTGCCAGAACCAGCACAACACGCAGTTCTTCGACGATTGCTGCCACCCCATGCTTGCCACCGAGACCCTTGCGGCCAACCGTGCCTCGTACTGCGATCCGGCGAACATCTCGTCCTCCGTTGCCGCGTCGTCTACCGCCGTCGAGACTCACGCTTCTACCTCCTCCAGCGCCGCGCCTGCCGCCACGTCGGGTAACGTGAACCTGGACGGTGAAGATGACGACGAGTACGATGACTGCGATGAAGACGAGGGCGACGATGATGAGGAGTCGTCGTCTGAGGCTGCCCCGGCTTCGACGAGCTCTTCTGTCGAGGCGGAGCCGACCTCGACCTACGTGGAGCCGACCTCGACCTACGTGGAGCCGACCTCGACTTACGTGGAGCCGACGACCTCATACGAGGCACCCGCGACGACCTCTTCGTCGGAGGCCCCTGCTACCACTTCCACCAGCAGTGGCGGCAGCGGCGACCTCACTGGCACGTAAGTATCATCCCTTCCGTTTACCGCGCGTATGCTCATTCGTGCTGCAGTGCCACGTACTTTTACCAGAACGGTGTCGCCGGCTCTTGCGGCACCGTGCACGCGGACAGCGACTACGTCGCCGCCATGACCCCGGACGAGTACAGCCGCTCGGGCGATATTTGCGGCAAGTCCGTCCACATCACGAACACCAAGACCGGGCAGTCCGTCGACGTCACCGTCGCTGACACCTGCCCGACGTGCACGACTGGCCAGGACATCGACCTTTCCGTCGCTGCCTTCCAGGCCATTGGTGTTCTTGACGACGGTGTCGAGTCTAGTACGTCCCTTCCGTGCTTCGCAAGGAGCGCTCCCTGACATGATATCCCTTACAGTCTCGTGGTCGTACAACTAAACCTAAAAAACCCAACATTTGCTCGCTCCAGCTTTGCTTTCCGACCTGCTCTGCATACTTATATATCTGGTTACCTTCCTTTCCTTGCCTTCCGGGGCTTAGAATCGAAGCGGCAAGAGACGACACGTACACTCATGTAGATAACGCGTTACACCTCCAGGGCAGTCCGCTTCGTGTCCCAATCCATTCTTTCTTCTTTGCGTGTATTCACTTCGTGTGCTGGCAACGCTAGTCGTTTCCCAGTGTACCTGGTGTTCGCGCTTGTTATGTTTCCTGGGCGGTCTAGAAGGTCGTCTTGGGTTGTTTATTACTTTATGTTTATGGGGCCTGTTGTATGGCTAGATAGGTACTTACGGTTAGCTTGGCCTGGTTTGAATGCACTGGGTCCTTGAAATCTTCGTCCGAACTCGAATGTGAAGCCGCAGCGAGCTCAAAATTAGTGATTGCGAGAAGGAGGCGAAGATCTTGAAGTTGAAAGGAGAAACGCTGCATGCCATCGGTCTCGCAGACTATGTGCTGTGCACAAGTATCCATGCATTTTGACCAACAATGATACACCTCCAGGTAAAAATACAGAGACTACGAAGTAGATACATAGAAGGGACTCTAAACGGCGAGTAGGGGAATCAGTGGTAAAGGGAAATCGGGCGTAGGAGGTAAGGGTGAGTATATACTTTCGAGCTGGGGATAGCACCAGCGATAGGGGGTTCCACGCAAGCAGAGGAGGGCATGCGACACAGCGAGCACGAAAACAGACAAGGACATAAGTTACTCTACCACATCACGGTCGGGGCGTGGCGGAGGTGGCGAGAGCGTACGCTTGCGGCCTGTAGTCGTGACTCGACATGATTCAGCGGCTATTGCTGCTGAGTAGACACCAAGATTAGTGTTGCGCGTTGAGCGCAAGGGATGCGAGAGACGGCGGGGAGGTGAGCGCTTAGTTGACCTGTGCTGACAGCGTCATCCGCGCCTTGCGCTTGCGGTCCTCCTCGAACGACGCTACCGCTGACACCATGTCGTATAGGCGGCCTACCCGCGGCGTACGCTCACGCAACCCAGAAAAGGATCCCGCTACGACGGCCTCGAGCTGAGGCCATATCTCGTCGGACGTGGTGCCGTGCAGCGTCGCCATCTGCATGCGATGGGAGCGCGTGGGGAGACGCAGCTGGTGCGGGTGCAGGTGCGCCGTGGACGCATCCGCGGCATGGTGGACGTTGCCGGCCTCGGCCTGCGCGCTGTAGTAGTCCAGCAGCGGCGAAGTGGACGCGTAGAACTGCTGCAGACGCCGCGCAAAGGTCTCCTGCGGGATGGTCAGCGGGGTGATTTGGGGCGCGGAATCGCAGTAAGGCGGAGGATGCGGAGATACGCACAGGGTTGTCGTCGGGGCGCTTGTTCAGCGGCTCGCCGGTCTCGTCGTCGAGGCCGTCGATTTTGGGGCGGTTGTAGGACATGTTGTAGACGCGGCCGGAAGGAAGGTGTACCCAGCGGTCCGAAATGCGGCTGAGGATCACCTCGTCGGGGACGTCGAGGTTGACGACAAGGCTGAGGGGCATGTCCTGCTTCCTGGAAGGGGGAGTTAGCGTATGATAACGCTCGCATGTGAATGAAGGCGTACTTCAGGTGCGCGTCTAACAGCTCTCCTTGGCCGAGGGTACGCGGGAAACCGTCCAGGATCCAGTGCTGGAGGCATGTGAATAGAGGCTCATGAGGTGGGGGGCAGGGTCCGGACCTTTCCCTTGAGTGCTTCAAGCTTGCTCGTGACGACCTTAAGCATGACTTCGTCCGGGAGCAGGCCACCCTGGGCAACGATCGCCTCGGCTTGCCGGCCAACCTCCGTCCTGCGGTGTACGTCAGCGTGCTGTTCAGGCTGTGGATATGACGGGTGTAGGGGGATGTAAAGTCGAATACAACACGTACCGTTCAGCTATGTGCTGCCGCAAGAGGTCCCCCGACGAGATCGACAGTATGTCGTACTTCTTCGTGAGCCGACCAGCTAGCGTCCCTTTGCCTGCTCCCGGCTTCCCAAACATAAGCATGCGGAGAACACGGTGACCTCCCTCGTCGTCCGACTGTGCCCTGAGGGCTGGTTGAAGCCCGAAGGCGAGTGCGCGCTGCGCGATTGCAGATGCCGCATAGCCGCGCTGCCCCAGCGGTTTACCGGCCAGACGCGCCTTGGGGATGGGAAAAGCAGGCCGGGCGAGCATTTCGCGGCTAAGAGGACAGCGCGGGGGGTGGCGAAGGTGGGGGGAGGAGGGAAGGGGACGACCTAAGGACGAGGCACGAGTTGATTTTGAACTTTGAAGTCTTGGGGAGATCGGGCGCGCCCCTCAAATGCAATAGCACTTCGGAATTCGGCCGCGCCATCCCGCCCATCTCCCGTTCTGATGACTCATCGCAGCGGTCTGGCCACCCACCGATCGCGTCATTTCGACGTTCGAGAGGCGGCCATGGGACGACTGCCACCCCACCGTGACCCAGCGCAGCAAGCAGGACTCCCTATAGACACTTTTCGGAGCACGAAGACGTTTGCTAGCGGCCGTTGACCGTGTTTCTCGATGGTCTGAATGCGCAATCACTACTGTACAGAGCGGAAGGGCGAGCGGCTATGCGGTCTACAAGCGGCAAGGGGAACGCTAGTCGCTCCGCAGGAGTCGACAGGCCCTGGTATGTTTTGGTGATGACGCCGTTCGGCGCGCAATGCAGTTACCGCAGTGCAATCATCTCAGCGCATACCTGCAGAATCAGTCAGCGTGAACGCATTAAGCGACAAAAGCCATACATCTTCACGGTGTAAAGCCCCTCAGGAAGACCGCCTTGAACCTGTTCACGGATCAGGCGCAAACCTGCGAGCTCGAAGGCTTTCTTCCAGGCGAGGTCGGACCTATAAACGGTGGTTTTAGTTACAGATCGGGCCATCTGGTCGACCATACCTCGTCAGACTCGAATCATCCTCGTCGAACACTGTCTTCGGTGTACCATCAGCACCATCTGAACAGCAATTCTCCTTGACCACGATGAGGCTCCTTGAGCCACGGAGAGACTGCTGGCTACGCTTGAGGAATGCGATCAGATCCGGATCGCTGAGATGGCCGAGGCACCATTGGCACCAGACGACGTTGAATCCATTGTTTTCTGCGTCGGCTTTATAACCCACGCGATCGAGAATGGAGACGTCCTGCTCAGCGAGCGGGGCGGAGGGGTCGAAGGCCTGTAACGTGCCCTTGACGAAGGTTACGCTCTTCTCCCTGTCCTCTATACCACGCCACTTCATTTTGCGTTTTCCTTGAGCGCGCGCCAGCGCCTCGCCGATGAATGAGTCGACAGGTTCGAGTAGGACAACGTCGGAGACGAGAGGCAGTAGTGTGTCCGCGGTAACGCGTCCGACACCGGCGCCGACGTCGAGTGCTCTGTATCTGGTTGCCGCAGACGAAGAAGACGAGTCTAGAGGCTTGAGGGCGGAGGGGACAGTGCAGAGTTCCGGCAAGAGGTTGAGGAGGAACAGACGTGATCCACAGCTCTCGACGCGAGGCAAGGACTACATGTCCTGCATTATATCAGTCACGAGAAGAAAGGCCAGGACAACCACATACCCCGGTGCCGAATCCGCCTAGCGCGCTTGTTAGCAGCAAACGAGAGGGTTTCCATAGAATTTACCTAGCACACCATCCTCATCGGCTGAGGCGATGATCAGATACTGAGGCGCATGCAATACTACATACTGTACCTTTTTGCTGATTCCAATACTCGATGCCGTCTCTGACGACGGGCTCGGGAACGATTTCGTTGGCGGACATGGGGAGGACAAGAAATGCGATACAAACAAAACAAAATAACGCGTCCATTTTCCAGCGCGCCGCGACGCGTCTTAATCACAGTCAAAATGGCCGACCTCGATGCAATTTGGGACGACGACGCCGAGCTCGCATCCACGTCAAGGCCAGCTGTTTCTGACGAAACCAGAAAGTCCTCCGAACCGCTATTCATCCATGGCGACGAATCCGACGCGGAAATGCCAGACGAGCGCGACGCGCCCGCGTCGGGTGCGGCAGACGTGGAACTGGACGAGATGTTCAACACAAGGACGCTAGACCTCATTGATACGCGTGCGATTCAAGCACAGGCGGAGGCGGCGTACCGCAAGGAGGAAGCCAGGCGGCCGCAGAAGAGGAAGCCAGCGGAGGAGCGACACCAGATTTTGCCTAGCAGCTCACCTCCACCAGAGGGATTCGACGATGGGAAGGCTGATGGGAAAGGAGAGAAGGAGGGAGAGAAGAAGCGGAGGAGGCCTATCGTACTGGACGAAGGACGGCTGATCAGCAACATTGGGTTCCCTCAGCTCATCGAGGAGACGAAGAACTTCAAGGTCAAGGGGAAGGGTCATGAGGTGCGCCTCGTTCTCGGTTATATTGAAAGCCACATTGACTTTGTTCTTAGGCCTCAGATCTCAACAGGCTACTCAATGTTTACCAGTTCTGGGCTCATCGAATGTACCCGCGAACCCAGTTCAACGGCACGGTGGAACGCGTAGAGAAGCTCTGTCACTCGAACAGGATGCGCGTACGTGCTCTACCCCGTATCGCTGTCCATACTTCAACATATCGCAGAACCAGCTCAGCATGATGCGTGACGCTGCCCTAGGCAAGCCGCCGAACGAGGACGCGATAGACGTCTCCGACAGTGACGACGACGGCGTCGGTGCGCGCATGCAGCCGAAGGTTGGCGCGGAAGCTACAGCGAGGGTTGACACAGCACCACCTCCGTCTTCACCGCCAAGATCCTCGCCGGCCGCATCTGTGCACGTCGCCTATGCCTCATCCTCTTCGCGTCCAGCTTCTATGCCCCCGGACTCCTCTGATGCCGGAGATGCACTCATGACCGACGGCACGCGCTCCTCAGCAGCCCCGGGCGACGACGAGGACGCAGCCATGTGGGCCGCCATCGAGGAGGAAAGCAACGCCGCCGTGGCTGCCAAACCTGCCTCGCGCCCTCCAGTCGCGGACGACTTCGACGACGACATGGATGC
Organism: Schizophyllum amplum; assembly: GCA_007026445.1. NCBI lineage: Eukaryota > Fungi > Basidiomycota > Agaricomycetes > Agaricales > Schizophyllaceae > Schizophyllum > Schizophyllum amplum. Next base: position 673,613 of record VDMD01000012.1, on the reverse strand, counting down.
GGCGTTCGCGGTGTTAAATGAACTGAGTGGAGGCGCGCCTGCGCCGGCCCCACCGCCAGCGCCGCCAGAGTTTGACCATGATATGGAGGACGACTTTGCGGTTATGGACGAGATGGAACATGCGTCGTCGCAACCGGGTGGCAGCAGTGGGCCGGCACCGACACCAGGAGGTGACAGTTTGAAGCCTAGCGAACCCCAAGCAGGGCCGTCACCCACCAAGAAACGGACTACTTCTGACGTTGAGGACGAGTGGGACGATGCGGATATGTACGCTGACGATTGACGATGCGTAATCGTCCAAGTCAGATGCTGTACCTGTATATACCCTACCTGAGAGTTACAGCGTAGTATAAAGAGAGATTACATACGTCTATGCGTACAGTATAGTAAAGACCGGCAATTGCTATGCTACATCCGAGATACATAAAGCAACGTTCAGAGCCTGTTTCAGAGCCCGAAGTTCTTGTCCGCCTGACGCTCAGCGCCGTGAGGCTCGATAATTGTCATGCCCGCGCGCGCACAGCCGCGCCGGCCGTGTCATCAAAGCATATCCTCGTCAAAGCATACCCTCGTACGTGTCGTGCGTCCTTCTCCTGAGCTCCGCGGCATCGAGCTCTACCACGCCCCGCACGTAGTCCGAGGCGTCGTCACTGAGCCAGGCGCTCGTGGCCACACGCACGCAGCTGACCTCCGGCCGCGCCAGCCACCGCACCGGGATGCTGACAGTGACCGTCTTGATCCAGCCGCGCGCGCTGCGCCAGTCGGTTGCTCTCTTGCTAGCAAGCGTGCGCACGTCGCAGTTGGTGCGCGTCCAGTCGGAGCCGATGGCGAGGCCGCTCTGTCGTCGACAGTCCACGAGCTCGGCAAGAGACCCATTGGGCTGACAGAGCCAGCGCCGTGACGGTTTGGTGGAGCGTGTCGAGACCGTGACGGGCTCGCAGGATAAACGCACGTCCAGGAGGGTGATGTCGGGCGCAGCTAGCGCGGAGCTGCGCCAGCGCTCCTCGTCGGTGACCGTTATGTGCAAGCCCAGTTGACAGGCGATGGATCTGGGCAAATTTTGTTAGCTCCTCATTGTTTAATGTCACCACTCGACGCTCACTGGTTTGCGTCCGAGCCGTCGGCGACGAGTGAAGTGCGCAGCAGTACGACGTTAAGCTTCAGGTCGTGCGCACCCAAACGAAGCAATCCGTTGCTGTCGCGCACAATCTCGCCATAGTCCTGCACGCTCTCATCGTCATAGACCGAGCTGACCACCGACATAGGTTCCATCGGCGAGCCCGCCTGTATCCGATTCGAAGAACGCGTGGAGCTGTAAGGCGGATTTGACGTGCGCGCTGGTTGCATCCACTCCGGCTTAGGCGGCAAGGGAGGTGGTGTGCGCGACGTACGACCGTCCGAGCCTAGTACCCAGTCGCTGAGATGCTCGGAGTCTGAGTCGGTGCCGCTTCCGCAAGAGCCGGCGCAGACGCTGCTTCCTCGTGAGCGCGTCAGGCTTTTCCGAATACGCTTGAAGATGTTCCTCGTTCCGCTGCCGCGCCGTATAGCGGACGCAGCCATTGCGCCCGGCGTAGGAGCCCGTGGGCGTGCCGCTATTGATGCACAAGACGGCTGACGCGAAAGTACTGCAACAGAAGGGCGTCGTGAAGAAATGTTAGAGGGCTTGCGAAGCCGGACAGAAGGCTCGTCGCCAAAGAGTATGTTCGCCACGCTACGGCGCGCGTCGGGAGGCGGGGCGGGGGCGGTCGTGGGCCGGCGCCTGCGGATAACCCCGTTCCAGATAGACGCAGTGCGTCGGCGCGTCCGCGGATTCGTGTCCTCAGTGTCAGGAGGGTACTCGTTCTCGCGACCGCGTTTCTTGCACGAGGCGGGCACCGGGCGCAGCTTCTGCGGTGCGGAGATCACGAGAGGTGGTGGCTGGTGGTGCTTCCGCGCGGCGGAGAGCGACGGGAAGGACAGCTTGCTCGTCAAAGGGGCCATCGTGAGTTCGTCAAGTGGATTAGGCGGGGATACAAAGGGAAGAGTGGGAAACCGATACGGACAGGACAAAGTCAGCTGTTCGAGGCAGAAGGGAGTGTAGGTGTGAAGAAAAGCCGGGGATGGAGTCGGATCCAGCCGATTGAAAGAACGTCGGTTAGGGAGAAGGTGGGAGAGGACAAGAGGCGTATCTCTTCCCTTATATGAAGCTCGGACCACGCAGTGCGACATCAAACGCACTAGATCAACGATTCTTGTCCTTTGTGTCCATAAAAGGGCATTCGTACCCGCGGCCTAAGGAACCTCCATGATGCGTCACAGCGCTTATTGTCTTTGGCTGATTGTGGCCGGATTGTGGCAAGGTCGTATGCTAACGCGTCAGGGAGACGGAAACACTGAGAGATAACGAATCTCAATGTCAGCCATAGTGGGCTCTGTGTCGAGAGGCTGTAGCCGGCGCGTCTCTTGCCTGGAAGGTCGCTAAACGCGGAGACGTTTTGGCAAGAGGGCTCCTAAAATCTATCCAAAATGATACAAATGGATGGGTTGAGGATCTGATATGAGCTGTAACAGAGTTGTAGTCCGCACGATGAATGGGCAGTGTGATGGTTCTTGGATGGTTCAAGTCACACGTGTGACACAGTGTGTGACTTTATGAACTACCTTCTGTCACTTGTCACATTTCGCCTCATCCGGCACCCTCATCGTGCTATCATCTGGCCGAATCATTTCACTACTTCCTCCGTACAATTGTTTCTGGCTAGTATGCCATAGTTCTTGCTTGGATTGTGCGCGCTGTAGGAAGACCGTTCGAAGTGAGTAAACACGAGGATAGCCCTACGTGATTGGGCAATGTGCCATGAACGCCGCATCTAATTCCCTCCTAGGTAAGATAGACCCCAGATTAGTAGATAGCATACACCTTCTACGACCTGCGAGGGCAATAAACAAGCCTGTCGTGCCAACGCGCCATGGCTCGTCTCGGTCCGGTGTCCTGATTTATGGCCATATCCAATCCATATCAGCCGTACGAACCCGCGCGACTCTGCGCTACTACTTGTACTGACGAGTTTAGTCAAGCTGTGCAACGGGCCTCGCATGGGAACCACATGAACGCGATATGAGCCAGGAGATGAAGGCGATCTGTCACTGAACCCGGCACCTTTGGTCATGGTGTCGTCCAGTCGTCCTGTCATACTTTGTTTTCTCTTTTTCCACAACGTCGGCGGTTGATCTGTCGATATGGGCCTGCGGAACGCCTGGAGAAGCTGATAGAAGAGGAATGTGCCATCCCGTCGCGTAGGAAAATATCAATCCGCGCGTGAGTTCTGCGCTCCCAAGTATCACGCGTCTATTGTATTCTGATGAACGACTGATGAAATCCCTCAGCGACCTCCCACGACGATGAATCTATGTATTGCTCGGACCCCTCGGGATGGTCTTGTGCACGATGTAGCCCTCGACCACGCCCGGTTTCAAGATAGAATACAGCGCGCCTCTGAACGCTATAGAACCAACTTGGGTCATCGTCTGACGCCCCCCGCGTGTCATGGCTTACTCAAAAATGCTGGGTACCACCCTCGGGGAGTCCTTGAAATTGCCTTGAAACAGAGAAGGTAGACTGCCACGACGTTCTATGGCTCGCGTTTCTTTCTTTGTCCCTCAACAGGCAACTGCGGTCGCCCCGAATAGGCGATAAGTTGGGCAGCGATAGGCAAGGTTCGGGCATGAGGCGAACGAAGGCGGCGCGTGAGCGGCGCTGGGACTGGGTGATGACAGGCAGACGTAAAGCGCGGGGCTAGATGATGTGTGTCGGCTAGAACGCGGGGCGTCCAGCCAGCGGGGCCCGGCTTCGCTTTCGTCCACGGCAGAGACGAATATAAGCACACGGTACGATCAGAAGCCCTTTCGTCTTTTGCCGCCCCCTGCCCCGTCCACTCATGTATGCCTCACACTTTGGCGTCTCCCGACAGCAGTCCTACACGCGCAGCACCGCGCTCCCTCCCGACCTCAACGCAGAACCCGAAGTCGGACCCTCGGGCCCCGAACAGTATGGGTCGGGCTACTATTATGGACAGCCTACAGGATTCGCAGCATCAGGATCACCCTGCGCCTCCTCTGTCGCCTACGCCGCCACCATGCATGATCCCCCCTGCGTCCCTGCGCTCGACGCGGGGCTGCAGAACTGGAATACTCCGCTGAGCCAGCCTTTTCAGGACTCGTTTGGCGGAGGCTATGCCGCAAGCAATCTCGCCCACCTCTACGGCTACAGCACCGCACCCGCGCCGTCATATGTCCAGGCGCAGGCTTCCTCCTACGCGTCCGATCTTCAGCTGCATTATCCGTACGACAGCTTCGCGGCGAATCCCGCGGCATACGCCGGGTCGCCCTGGGAGTCCCCCACGCAGCTACTGCCTCCGATGTCGTCGATGGCGGATCTCCCATCGTCGAGCTCACGGCATACCACGGGCTATCACGAGGTCCCCGAGCTTTATAAGGCCGGCGGGAGAGGCTCGATGATGTCGAACGGACGGCGTCTTACCGTCGTCAGCCCTCGCCCGCGTCCTGCCTATCGCCCACCACCACCGTCCGCAGGGCATTCACGGGTACCCACACCCTCTGAAATGGCCGTGCAGTACAGTCGCAAACCTTCAGGCCCGGCGTCGCCAAAGTCGAAAACAGTGACCACTTTGAAGCGTAAGGCGCACGAGATAGACCATATCGCTCTGCCACCGACACCTCCGCCTCGCGAGAGGAGGCACGCTTGCACGATGTGCTACAAGAGGTATGATCGAAACTTGCACTGTACGTGCTTTGTGCTGACGCCGTTTCAGATTTGACCGTCCAAGCACTCTGAAGAAGCACATCCTTGTCCATACTGGCGAGAAAGGTTTGATAGCTCTTGTCAGAATCGGAAGCATCGCTAACGCTTACTCCCAGCCTTTGAATGCACGTGCTGTCAAAGACGCTTCAGCGTCGCTTCCAATCTCAACCGTCACATGAAGAAATGCATCCTCAAGCAGCCGACTCTGCCGTACGGCCAGGCTCCGAATTCATTGCCGGTGGAGACCAGTTGCGGCGCTCTCGCCGTGCGTGCCTCGTCGCATTCGCCACCGCCACCTATCTCCCGCAGGAGTGTGGCAGCTGCTGTCCCAACGCCGCCGCCACCGCCACCTCCTCCTCCTCCACACTCTTCCAAGCGCATTCGTCGCGCGCCGTCACCTACGCGCTTCATCCCGGACTCACTGCGCGACTTTACCCTGCAGACGGTCGAATCGGCGGGTACCTGCGCTATTCCTGCCCCGCCCGTACGTCCCGGCGATGCGATCCCCCTCCCCGACGCGGAGGAGCAGCTTGTGGACGTCTGTCCTATTACCGAGGCCATGTTCGCGCTGCTTTCGCTGCGTTGCGAAGAGGACCCGACGCCCCCGCCGCCTGATGTGGCGCCGAAGGCTGCAAAACGCCCGCTGCCGGTGCCGTGCACTACGCGCGAGGAGGACCGAGACTCGTACAACGAGAATGTCCACCCGTACCCGTACTCGCGCGAGGGGTGGGCGCGCAAGTTGCCGGGACCGTCGATGGGATTGATGGGCAAGGGGATCGGACAGCTGTACCGCACGGCGTCGTCAGCATGGGATGAGATGACGAGCGTGTTCAAGGCGAATGCAGCCGTGCCGGACCCTACAGTGACCTAAGTGTTGATGCCTTTTATCTTGCATTTCTTTGCCGAGTCATCTACTTATGTATGATCTTGCCCTACCTTTTTGTGATGTGTATGGAAATGGGATACCCTGCTGTTTGATATACGACGACGCGGATATGTAGTCGCTGATTTTTGTTAATAATGTTATTCACTGCTTGAACTGTCAATTGCAATACCCGTTCCAACTTCCCGAGGTTCCGATCAGTGACGAGGCTGAACGGTGTGCTGAGAGATAATGTCACCACGCATTTCCACCTTCAATCTCATAGTACCAGTTGACGAAAAGTATACGATGGGCTCTCAAGCCTAACCGACGCCCAGCCTTAACAGACGAGAGGTGTCGGCAGTTGACCTTCGCTGACGTTGTGGGTCCCATCTCGAGTGTCCACGCCAGTATTTCTATCTCCTTCCGGACCAAAAGCCAAATGCGTGCACATAAACGTCACGAGTTGGCCATTGTTCTTTCGGGAGCCCATGTCTGGGGATGCAAGCACCCTACCAGCCCGTTACTCCTATCGCGCTCGCTAGTTTCCCGGAGCCTGTGACCGCTGTATCGTTTGATCTTGCCTCAGATACTCTCTGGGCGGGCACAAACTCGGGCTACATCAATGCTTTCCATGGGACGCACGGCGCGCGCGGCGTTTGCTTTCCTGTCGGCGGAAACCTCGCGGTAAAGAAGATCGTTGGGGGGGACAGCGCTGTCCGCGCGTTTGGCACGGGCAGCAACGGCATCGGGAGCTGGAGCAAGGGCGGCGTGAACAAGTGGTTCTATCGGTGTGCGGCGCGTTCCCCCCATTGTTCATGTTACTGATCCATCGCAAGACTAAAGTCTCCTACCAATGTGACCGCCTTTACGAGCACGTCCTACTCCTCCCATACCCTTGCCGTGGCGGCAACGACGCCAGAGATCGCGCTGTTGAACGCGGCATCCGGCAATGTGGTACGCCAGACGCCAGTCGCGACAGTCGTGAACCAGATGGACTTCAGCCCCTCATTACTACTAGCGGGATGCATGGATGGCTATGTCAGGGCATACGATCCGCGCACGGCACTGTCTCCGAACAGCGGGCCGAGCCAAGTACGCGCACATTCCAACAGCGTGCAAGGCTTGCAGGTGTCCGGGAACGATGTCTTCACGATAGGAATCAGTATGAGGTGCGTCGCTGACTATAGGCCCGCAGAATCTGTCTTTCTAATGGATGTATAGACAGAACCGACCGATTCCTGATCAGATCGTTAAGGTGTTCGACCTGCGCCAATTGACCACTCCCTCCACTACGATCTTGTTCAATTCTGGACCATCCTTCATTTCTACCATACCCAAGCGGCCATCCTGCATAGCAATTGCGTCTGCGTCAGGCCTGGTCAACATAGTCGATGCCACGAAACCGTCTGCTTCAAGCAACGAATTCTATCAGGTGCTTCATTTCACGATCAAGCGCATGCCGCTACTGACCTTCGCTCAGCTAGACATCACCTCATATATCACGTCTATGTCTGTATCGCCTACAGGCACATACATGGCATTTGGCGATGCAGACGGAATGATTAACCTGCTATCCCAAGCCGACGAGTCGGCAGTGGTACCTTTCAATGGCTTTGATGGCAAACCTGTCGAGTGGGCAGATACTGTGCCACCTCCTCCCGATATTGAGTGGGATGACGATACGTGAGCTGACCGTCACACACGCGTTCCTGCCACTCATTGTGTTGAACAGCCCACTCAACTCGATTGGGTTGCCCTACTATGATGATCCTCTCCTCTCTGCTTGGAGTCCACGCGGAAATACGGCATTCTACCCTCCACCCATGAAGATCCCGCCACAGGTTCTCAGCACCATGAAGTTCAATGACAATGTTGGCTATGCGGCGCTACCGAAGGAATTGAAAGGTCGTAGGAACGTGTTGGTCACGGGTGCGCGTCGCACAAATGGTCGCTTCAGGAGCGGGAAGCCAAGGTCGGCGGTATGTATTGTCATCTACGGGGGGAGGACAAGAATCTCATCCGATTGTCAGGATCTCGATGTTGACCTGGATGATTCGGCGGACGACATACCGCGAATCTACAGACGGGTGGAGATCGAATATTCCAAGTTCGGGGTGGAAGACTTTGATTTTGGGTACATTGTTTCCCATGCTTGACGCTTGGCCTGACTCGCATCCGCAGTTTCTACAACAAGACGGAGTTCAGTGGTCTGGAGACCCACATCCTCAACTCGTACACGAACCCGGTGGTTCAGGTGATGCACTACTGCACACCCATACGACGGTTGGCCAAGTCACACATTACGACGAACTGCCCCCGGGAACACTGTTTGCTATGTGAGCTGGGATTTGTGGCGCGAATGCTGGAGGACGCGCACGGAACAAATTGTCAAGCAAGCAACTTCTGCAAGACTGCTCGCGTACTCGCACAAGGCGAGTCGCTTTCACCAATGCATGACTGTTACTGATCATCATCAGCTTCCAATGCCATCGAACTGGTTGACTATGGCCGGGAGCCCACTACGATCGACTATGCGACAATGATCCAGGCCTTCAACCGCTTTCTCGTGGATCATCTCAGTTCTGAGGGCAATGCGTTTCCTCATAATCCGGTTCTTCTGCACAGTGCTCGTCCCGTGGATGCGCACTCGCCCGCGGCTGCGCCCATCACGCAGCTGCTGGGTATCGACGCGAAGACGCTTGTCATCTGCCGTAGCTGCAACGCTGTCCGAGAGAAGGAGTCCATGACACATGTTGTGGACCTCACATATCAGCGCAAGGTGCGGCTGCATCGATATCCAGCCTGAAGGTGACTAACGGTGTACAGGTCGTGAACGACATGCCTACGGAGGATTTTGCGACCTTGGTTCGAGGCGCGCTGCTTCGCGAGATGACACATAAGGCAACATGTCAGAGTTGCAAGAGGTTTGCGTCGTTTACTTCCCGGCGGACAATCCCTTCGCGCGACCTTCCGCCGCTGCTTGCTGTCAATGCGGCAGTTCACAACGAGGAAAGCATGCGGCCTTGGTTGGACGTGCGGCGTCAGCGATTCCTGACGCCAACAATTGAACTTCGGGGAGACATCAATGGGATCGATGACCAAGAGGTGGCTAGATACGAGATCCGAGTGAGTGACACACTTGCTACACATGTTCTTCGCTGAATATTGGCCAGTCTATAGTCGTGCAGATCATGGGCAAGGACAACCGGCCACATCTGGTAGCGATCGTCAAAGGTAAACCTTTACCTTCCTAGGACGGTTCGGTATCGTCAATAACCTTGTGATGCAGTGCCAGAGGCCGAAGGAAGGACTGATCTGAAGAGCCCTTGGTTCGTCTTTAACGACTTCGTTGTGGAGAACGTCACGGAGGCAGAAGCGTTGAGCTTCCCGGGCCCTTGGAAGGTTGGTTGTCAAATCTTGTAACGAGTTTTTGGAGCTCACCATGTGCTAGGTCCCAGCCATCGTCTATCTTGAGCGTGTCGACACTCGAGATGCGCTTGACTATCGCGGCTTACCAGACGTTATGGATTCAGCGATCCTCAGCAAGGACAGCAATATATCTATGTGCGTATACCACATGTACCTAAGCAGATCGAAGCGCTGACGGTCTATTCCTCATGAAGGAAGCGAGACAAGTCTCGGATAAAGCATGAGCTTCTGCGCTATGATGAGTTGCCTACGCCCGGGACGATGGTGGCTATCGACGCCGAATTCGTGTCGATGCAGCAGGAGGAGACGGAGTACCGCTCAGACGGCACAAAGCGCGTCATTCGCCCAGCGAGACTGAGTCTGGCACGTGTCTCCGTGCTGCGAGGCGACGGGCCGAAGCAGGGTGTCCCCTTCATCGACGACCATATCCACACGAGCGAGGTCATTGTGGATTATCTGACGGAATTCTCAGGAATCAAATGTGAGTCTGGCGACGCATCTGAGCGCGGAGAAAGCTAGACTGAAAACTCGTCTAGTTGGAGATCTCGATCCACACCATTCGCCATACACGCTGACCCCGCTGAAGTTGGTGTACAAGAAGCTGCGTCTGCTCGTGGACCGTGGATGCATCTTCATCGGTCACGGCCTCTCCAAAGACTTCCGCATCATCAGTACGCTTAGCTTACACGTCGTGCGCTGGGACGTGCCACTGAAATTCGGCAGACATCTTTGTTCCGCCGGATCAGGTCATCGACACGGTTGACCTATATTTCATCAAGGCTCGCCAGCGTCGCCTTTCGCTACGCTTTCTTGCGTATTTCGTGCTCGATGAGCAGATCCAGACGGATACGCACGACTCCATCGAAGACGCGCGGACGGCGCTCACCCTGTACAAGGCGTATCACAAGTTCGAGGAGAGGGGCTTGTTCGATAAGAAGCTCGAAGAGTTGTATCGGGAGGGGAAGCTATGCGTGCGTCTTATATTGCCTCGTCATTGCTTGATCCTCGCTAATGGCCGCATAGAACTTCAACCCCCGGTTCCCGCGTCCGCCACGCCAGCAGCGCCGTCGACGCCTGGTGATACCATTACTCCGTCAGCGCTTTTCGGAAGCCTGAATGGGGTGGGAACGCCCCTGGGAGCGTTCTCGCCTGCGCATCTCAGCTCATTGGTGGCTGCCTTCGGGCAATTAGGGCAGATGGGCCAACTGGGTCAGATGTACCCAACGAGTCCAGGGAACACGCCGACGCCAACTTTCAGCCCCCAACCTTCGTCCTTCAGTCCGCAGCCAGGGCCGCTCAACCCGCAACAAGCGTCCTTTTATTCGAATGCCAATGCAAACTGGCGACCGAGGTAGCGCAGGGAAAAGTTTTGTTGTCCAGGATTGGCCATGTATGGCATGTTTGCTTGTTCTTGATTTATTGTATAGTTGTAGTGTCGCATTAGTGTTGTAGAAATCGAACGATGTTTTCTCTGTCCCTTCGGCCAATGCAATGACACGAGTAGCTCGCGATGGAACCAAATATTGGGTGAAGTGAGTCGAAGCTTCCGAACTAAGATACAGGAATAGATAGTGGTATGCAGGTGAGGAAGTTAGAAGTCAAGATCATCGTCGAAGTCTTTGCGTCTTTGATACTATCAGGGTCAGGGAGTCAACGATTGAGGAGCGGGCGACAAGCAGTGCACGTACCACGATTGTCGACTTGGCCACAGGCTTTTGACCATTCGCATTCTCCATCTGGACATAGCAGTCAGAGGGAGTGATGCCATACCGATGCACATGCGGCGCACCTGGTCCAACAAGTCGATGAGCTGGTTCTCTGAGATCCTTCCTCGAATCTGGCCCGATTGTACCAATCGAACGAGTATAGTCTCAATCTGGCGCGAGCGCTCCGGGCTAACAAGAGATATCCTGGACACTATGCATGCTTCTTGTCAGTATTCGTAGAGCGAAGCAGTACTTGACACGCACATCGCTCCCGCGCGGCAGACTCGAGGACCGTCGCCATGAGATCCCGCCGCATCTGCTCCTCCTGCGCACGCTTCGCGGCCTCTTCTTCGGCGTTCTCTCCCTGTGCGGGGGCGCCTTGTGGAATCTTGCTCAAGTTGTCCATTGTGTGATGAGGGTGCAGGAGAACAAGGGATGTACGGATTAGGAAGGAGATCGGGAACGCCGGCGCGATCCAGGCGCGATCACATGACAGATGTTCGAAATGTGTTCCTGGTCGTGTTGGCCCTTGATCCTCGCCTCCATCCCTCATTGACGGCGTCGACGGTCATGACCACTGACTATGGAGATTACTGCGAACTCTGCTCACCTCCGAACAGGCTGAAGCGTCGGGCATTTTGTTTTTCTCACAGTCCAGCCTAGTGAGCACGCGAGCTCAACTTTCAGCACGTGGCTGCCTCCCCATGGTCTGTCGATCGCAGGAGGCTTTTCCCTCACGCGCCCTCGACCGAAGCCTGCTCTGCTGTCGAGTGGCTGCTTTTCCCCCAAAAAGTTGCCTCACCCTTGGTCTCGCCTTCCACTCCCTTTCGTGTCCCGTCGTCAAGATTCCTGATCCTTCCACGAGACGATTGACATGTCTCGAGTTCACCTCTGCCATTTTCCCTATGACGCTCTCCTGGAAAGATACATGACTTCTACTGCCCATTATACCCGTGTCTTGGAGAGGATATCCGAACACAATGGAGATATGTTCGAGATGCGCGATGCTGGGGACGATGTGAGTAGCCTGTACCTTCGCGCCATCGTACAAGATCATCTGACGCCTCAAGTAGTACCGGTGTCGCGTTACAATCGGTCGCCGTCCTAGCTGTACATGTCCGGACAGGTTTAGACCATGCATGCACCTAGTGAGTGCCCCGCCTTGGCAATGAACCATGCGGCTTGAAAACGCATACAGATTCATGTTTTCTTGCACATACTCGGAGTGCCAGCGGAGTGCGACGTGTGGTATCAGACACAATTAGATGACTTCACCTTAGAGAATGTGCTAGGTCACCCTATCGGCGACCGCGCGACCCCCGCCCCTCGACCTCGCACCGCACACGATGCCTTCGCCCCCATACCCCGCGATCATGAGCTCTATTCAGCTCCTCTACACGTGCCTCGTTTTAACGGGCCACGCATCAGCTCCGTGGGGAACGGGTCCTCTCGAAATGTAAACCCTTTGCGCCTTCCGTCCTTAGACTTCTCTCGTGCACCATGGGAACTCGATCCTGGCGACCGCATACTGCAGGGCCCATGCTCCAACATCGGCTCATACGGCTTGGGGATTCGGCAGCTCAACATCAACAGTTCACTGGCAGACGACTTCCCTACTATCCCTCTCGACTCCCCTCAAAGTCTGCTAGATCACTGGTCGCCGTCCGTGTTGACACCGACTGGGAACGATCCGGACGTATCGCAAGACACGCTGATGGACACATACAGTGTGTCTCAGGAGCTCCTGGCCGCTGCGGAGGAAGCCCTCGAGCGAGAGCTGGGAGGTATCAAGCGGCCCGAGAAACGCACGTTCGAGGACGAAATACGCGAAGCAGAGCGCGCGCTCGATAGTTTGAAGGGAGGCAGCGAACAACGGCAGAGTGCAGAGCGGGCTACCGAAGTGAGCTACTACGTTATAGCAAGGACCTTGCGATTGATCATGCTTCACAGGTCTCTGAGCAGATAGAGCAGATCATGTACCGAGTGGTGCGCGCTGTGGACACGCCGGTCGCGCGGCAGAACGCCATCCTTTCCATTCTATCCATGGCAAGCGAGACGAAAGGGGTGAAGGATGTACGAGTCTCTTTCGGGGACGTACTGGCGCGACTATTTTGCGGCCTGGAGCGCGACGATGATTGTAATGTCAAGCTCTTCAGGCGGATGGTTGAGGTGGGGCAGGAGCTGGGGGAGGAGGCGGTCGAATTTCGGGAACATGTTGATATAATTCGGTGCTCTTACGGCCTAGGAACCTAGATAATATCATACCAGTCACTCTTTATGAGCGACATTGTCAGGGGATGCTGTCTGCGTGCTCGAGGGTCGACGGGGACAGGATGCGGAGGCCAAGCGACGGGCGGCCCGGGAGTCGACGTCCCGGCCAGAACATTCGGCTGTGCCCGGATCGGACCCCGTCGTAACTTCAACTTCCCACCGTCATGTTTGATAATTCTCTCATCATCTGTGCTGCTTACAGATGCTCTAGGCCTTTCCTGTCCGACGAGGGCACACAGCCGTACTCAGCCCATGCCAGACGGTTTATGTCCAAGGAAAAGACACCAATAGGCACCTCGACTCTTGTCAATGGAATTCTCGCCAGTTACACTATGGCTTGCTTAGCTGAATGTTTAACGACGATAAACACGCCCCCGATAGCACTATTTGAAAGCGCGTGGCTATTCTTCGGCTGGCGATCTTCACCTTCTTGAAGTTCCTTCCTCTTTCGAACCGCACGCAGCTGCAACCAAACTGCATGATGTTTATCCGTCATGATATCTCAGTGCTGTCGTCAATTGAGTCAAGTCACTCCAGTACAAAGAACCGTCCTCGATGAATGGCTTCCGCACACATACCCTCCCTCTATCGTGCCTGGTCATGCTGCTGGCAATGCGGTCCGGTACACGGGGCGCGTCTTCTGCTTCTTACACTTCTTGGCGCGTGGACGAGACATGGGAAGACGGACGACTTGGCCGTTCACGAATGTGCAGAACCAATGCCTACATGGTAAACCTTCACTAAGCCAAACCACAGATTTGTTAAGATGCAACAATAACTCCTGACATACCTGTCCGCTTGGTTGTGTGGACGTACGCAGTTTTTGTGACGATGATTACGTCGAGAGCTATGCTCGACTCGACATATGTGGCCATATGGTGAGCGCCCTCATCCAATGCATCCCTGCGTCGATCGTAACGCTTGGCAGAGTTCCACGAGGAGCGCCGAGGTCAGACGGCCCCTTGCGATAATGGTCAGAGCCTTGCAGGCCTGGGCGCGATGGAGAAATACAACAATCATGATCATGCTTCATGCGTGTCCGCCACGCGCATCCTCTTCTAGCAACTTTCGCAGTGGCTTCATCTGCATGGCTCCTCAAGGCCTCAGGCCCAAGACCACCCTCTCTCGGATCATTCATGATAACAACTCCTCCAGACAAAAGTACAAAAGGCGTACGACCTTTAGCCCACTCTCCTCAAGGTCACTCGATCTCCAGCACTACCCCGTCGCACCAGCAGCATGTTCTTCCAGGTCTCCTCCCTCCTTGCTCTGGCGCTCGCCGGTAGCGCTCTTGCGACGCCCATCGCCCGCTCCGACGCGCTCAAGGTCGAGCTTAGCGGTGCGGAGAGCGTCACTTCGATCGACGATGTCAAGATCACCGCGGCGATCACCAACACCGGCGCCGAGGCTGTCAAAGTCCTCAAGTACGGCACCATCTTCGACGGCGACCTTATGACGCGGTCCTTCACCGTCACCAAGGACGACCAGGACGTTGCCTTCATGGGTATCAAGGTGAGTCCAGTGCTCGCAGTGACAGTCGATTCAGGTGATGACACCTATCGTAGATGTCCATCTCCATCCCTGACCTCGACGACTCCGCCTTTGCGACCATTGCCTCCGGCGAAACTGTCACTGTTCAGCATGCCGGTATGATTTTCTCACATTTGTGGCACGGTCAGCTCACATCTACTCAGTTGGCGGTCTCTTCGACTTCGAGGCCGCCGGCGAGGGCGCCTACTCTTTCCAGCCGATGACCTCCTTCCTGGTTGTCAACGGTGACAGCCTCAGCCCTGCCACCGAGATGCTCAAGACGGAGGTTGCCTCCAGCGCGCTCACTATGACCATCACCGGCGACCTCGCCAAGCGTGAGGTGCCCCTCGAGAAGCGTGCGCGCAATATCTGCACGAACTCCAGCTACGCGAGCTTCATCAACTCGGCCTACTCCGAGGCCAAGACCCTCGCCTCGACTGCTGCGTCGTACGTCTCGAGCTCCGGCTCTAGCTCGCTCTACCGCGCATACTTCGGCAGCATCAGCACCTCCAGCGTCCGCTCAGTCCTTACCGCCGTGGCCAACGAGAACTCGAGCTCGCGCACTCTCTCGTGCGTTGACTCTTACAACCACTGCACCAGCGGCGTCATCGCTTACACGGTCACCGCTACCACCAATGTACGTCCGAGCGCTTTGACTATTTCCTCACGGCAAACTGAATATTATACAGATCTACCTCTGCCCGATCTTCTTCCAGGAGGTCCCTTCAACGTATCTTTGCACCGGCCAGACGACCGTTGCATCCCGCAACGTTCGCGGCGGCACTGTCCTTCACGAGCTGACTCACGCCGTTGGTGGTATGGCCTTTTCTTTCTCCTTATATCTACTGCACCTCCTGACACATCTCCCCAAGGCACCAAGGATGTGACCTACGGCTGCTCGGCTGACCAGGCGCTCTCCGATGCGAACTCCTACGTCAACGCTGACAACTACAACGTGAGTCGTCCACTGTGCCAATCGCTCATACAGCCGTTTACTGTCTTTGCAGTGCTTCTCGACTCAGGTCTACGCTAACCAGTGCTAACTGGAGGGCCGCATATGATAAGAATTGGCTTGAGTCTCTCATAAACGGCAGGGCTCGGATGTATCTTGACTGACACATATGTATCTATGGTGTGTAATTTGGTGTAAACAATCATTGTTCTTGTCTTGCATAGCAAAAATGGACGAACCCCTGCCTTGGGAGGCTAGCATGGTGGTGAATCGATGCCTCGTCGGTCGCCGGGGATACCCCTGCACGAGTAGCAGAGTAAGTTTCTGGCGGTAAGAATGCCTAAAAATCTGCCCGGATAAGAACACAATAAGAACACCGCTAACGGGTCGTTCTTGGCGATGAAAAGATGCACAGAAGCCTTGCAAAAGCCACACAAAAGCCACATGTTTCTGTCCTCGGAGGTACTAGTAGTACTTGAAGCTTGAAGGCTTGAATTCTCGCACAGAAAAATACAGGCTTTGAGACATAGTATACCAGTCATTCTCTTGAGCGTATGTAGTCAGACGGTGCTGTCTGCGTGCTGAAGAGTCGATGAGGACGAGTCTGTCCAGCTCAGGTAAGTATGGTCCAGCTCGGCAAGCGACGGGCGGTCGCCGGGCCGTCGACGCCCGGCCTTCATATGCATATGCATGAGAGACTACCGCTGCCTCCGTTCCCACCGTCATGTTCGTCGATGATACCTATTCCTATCCTCACCTGCTCCAGCTGCCCAGCGCCGTTTGTTGTCGGGCGAGGCGAGCGAAGCACAACCGTACTAAATCCATGTCAGACGGTCTATGTTCAAGGGATCCACGGATAAGCGCCTCGACTCTCCTAGTCTGGCCAGCCGCACGTACCACCGCTTGCCTCACTGAATGTTCGACGTTCAACGCGACGCTGATAGCAGTCTCGATGCGCATGGCAGGTGTTCTTCGCCTGGCGTCCCTCACATGCTCTCTGTCAGCACGTTGTGTCCCCAGCAACTGAATAATATCTCCCCGCCGCGGTATCTCTCAGTGGTGCTGTCAATAGAGTTGAGTGATCACTCCCCAAAGAACTATGGTCGATATATGGCTTTCGCACGCATAACCTCACTCCATCGTTCCTGTACATGCTGTTGGCGATGTGGCCCAATACACGGAGAGCATCCCAGAAGCGTCTGCTGAATCTCGCACTTTCTGGCGTGTGAACAAGACATGGGAAGGTAGATGGCTCCGTCGCCGAGTTTGCAAGACCAGCGCCTATGGGGAGTCCTTCTATTCCTGATGTCGACTCCATGGTTTGTTTAGCTGCAGTCGTACTTCTGGTGTACCTGCGCACTCGGCGAACAGGCGTACGCGGCTTCCATCAACTATGTGGAAGGGCGCACGAGCGCGACTGAACACAGCGATATGGTGAGTTCCATCCTTGCAGCCCAAATCTACGTCAGCTATAACGCTTGAGAAGAAACCCACGAGGAGCGCCGAGGTCAGACGGTCACTTACGACAATGGACGTCGCCTCGCTGTAGGCCTTGGCAGGATGGAGAAAGGCAACAATTATAGAAGTGATCATGCTTCATATCCTCCACGCGCGTCCCTCTTCTATCAGCTCTCCCAGTCGACTTAGCTGCATTGCTCCTCAGGCCCAAGACCACCTCTCTCGGATCATTCATGATAACAGCCCTTCAGACATCGTATAAAAGGCGTACGACCTTCAGCCCACTCTCCCCAAGGTCACTCGATCTCCAGCACTACCCCGTCGCACCAGCAGCATGTTCTTCAAGGTCTCCTCCCTCCTTGCTCTGGCACTCGCCGGTAGCGCTCTCGCGACGCCCGTCACCCGCTCCGACGCGCTCAAGGTCGAGCTCAGCGGTGCGGAGAGCGTCACTTCGATCGACGATGTCAAGATCACCGCGGCGATCACCAACACCGGCGCTGAGGCTGTCAAAGTCCTCAAGTACGGCACCATCTTCGACGCCGAGCTCCCGACGCGGTCCTTCACCGTCACCAAGGACGACCAGGACGTTGCCTTCACGGGGATCAAGGTGAGCTTGGGCCTTTGCGGTAACTCTCCATGGACTGATCATGGGTCGCGTAGATGACTGTCTCCATCCCCGACCTCGACGATTCCGCCTTCGCGACCATCGCGGCCGGCGAGACCATCACCGTTGAGCACGCCGGTATGATTTCTTTTTTTTTCAGTTTTATGTGGCACAGTCAGCTCATCATATCTCTCCCTAGTTGGCTCCCTCTTCGATTTCGAGGCCGCCGGCGAGGGCGCCTACTCTTTCCAGCCGATGACCACCTTCCTGGTTGCCAACGGCGACGACCTCAGCCCGGCCGCTGAGATGCTCAAGACCGAGGTCGCCTCGAGCGCGCTCACTATGACCATCACCGGCGATCTCGCCAAGCGCGAGATGTCTGTCGAGAAGCGTGCGCGCAACATCTGCACGAACTCGAGCTACTCGAGCTTCATCAGCTCGGCTTACTCTGAGGCCAAGACCCTCGCTTCGACCGCGGCGTCCTACATCTCGAGCTCCGGGTCCAGCACGCTCTACAAGGCGTACTACGGCAGCACGAGCACTAGCAGCGTCCGCTCGATTTTCACCGCCGTGGCCAACGAGAACTCGAGCTCGCGCACGCTCTCGTGCGTTGACACGTACGGCGCGTGCACCAGCGGTGTCATCGCCTACACGCTCATCGCCACCACCAACGTACGTCTGAGCCCCTCGAGGCTTCACTGAATATGTACTAAGGGCGCTTTGCAGATCTACTTCTGCCCGATCTTCTTCCAGGAGGTTCCCCAGTCGTACCTTTGCACGGGCCAGACGACCGTCGCCTCCCGCAACGTTCGCGGCGGCACTGTCCTCCACGAGCTGACTCACGCCGTTGGTGGTGAGTGTTTCCATTGCATCTTGACGCCTACTGACAGAACTCGCAAGGCACTGACGATGTCACCTACGGCTGCTCGGCTGACCAGGCGCTCTCCGACGCCAACTCGTACGCCAACGCCGACAACTACAACGTAAGTCGTCCGCTATGGCAGCCGTGCGTACAGACACTCACCATTGTTGCAGTGCTTCTCGACCCAGGTCTTCGCCAACCAGTGCTAAATGGATGGTCGTATGCAGCGAAGTGTTGAGTTCCTCATAAACGGCAGGCCTTTTCGAGCGTATCTTGACTGATAAAGTGTATCTACGGTTGTATTTTTGCATTCCGGTGTAAACAATCATTCTCCTTGTCCTGTGCAGCATGAAGCTAGTGAACCTGCCTCGTCAATCGCCGGGGAAACCCGCATGAAATGAACAGTAGTCGCGGTCACGTGAGCGCATGACCGCGGAAATTCATCCGATTTTCCGACCTCGTGCTGAACTTCGACTGACCTCACAAACGAACAGACTCAGTCTGAGGATTCCACCGTCAGCTTACGCTCGACAAGGATGGACTTGGGGGACATGATATCTGTGAACTCGTTCGTCTTCTGCAAGCACGGACACGAGTTCTGCAACCACTGTCAGTGCGACTTCCGGACTACCAATGACTACTCGGGTGCCTCCCCGGAGGATGCGCTTGCGGCGCTCAACGCCGAAATGAAGCGCCTGCAAACGGGGCAGGAATCTCCGGTGCGTACGTCCAGGCGATGCAGCGGCGCTGGCTGGTCGACTTTGCCTAATTTCCCCTATTTATTATGTTAGGGCAGAAAACCCCTCTCGATTGCCGGTCGCTTCGTCGCCACGAACGCGAAGGACGAGGCAGGAGGCACAGTGTATGCCTGCAAGGAGCATAACGCGAAAGATTGCTCTCGATGCTTTAACTGGCCGCAACTTATCCGGGAAGAGAAGATCAAGAAGGACAAAGGCAAGGTGGAGGACCGCGAGCAAATCATTGGGCTGCTGCAGTCCATGGGCGTGGAATTTCCGCCCGGGAACAAGCTCGCGGATGATGCGCTGGAGCGGCGGTTGACGTCCGCGCTGAACTTCGCGCAAGACCTGCCGTCGTTCTCGCGCATTCTGCCCTTCAAGCCCAGCGAGCACCCATCGTGGAAGGTAAGCAGCTGCAGCCTGATAGTTGATCTTCGCGATATTAGGGACTCATATGGATCTTGCTGCTTGATCAGGAGAAGCACTCGAAGCCTGTCTTCGAGGCTACACGGCGCGGCAACTTGACGGAAGCCTTTCAAAACGCCCTATCTGTGAG
Source organism: Schizophyllum amplum (assembly GCA_007026445.1). Taxonomy (NCBI): domain Eukaryota; kingdom Fungi; phylum Basidiomycota; class Agaricomycetes; order Agaricales; family Schizophyllaceae; genus Schizophyllum; species Schizophyllum amplum. The sequence goes on along the minus strand of VDMD01000012.1, from coordinate 653,842 downwards.
AGAGGGACGCGGCCGCATGAGTTTGTCACTATACGAGAACGCTTTCATTGACGCTCGGCAGACAGTACGTATAGTTGACTGCCTTCGTAGCTCACGGTGCTCATTTCCGACAGGTCATGCATTTGGCGAAGAATTACGACAACGGCCATAAAGTTTGCGTTCTGCAAGACAAGGAACAGCAGGAGGCTATCTGCATCCGGGTCAGCGCTGCACACCGGCTTCTACATCGGGCGTCCTATTGATTTTCTTCTCCAGATACTCGACGTGCACGCCCTAGACGACAAAACCCCCTGCTATGCCTCATCTACGCCACCGGCAGCGCCAAAGCGCCCGTGCAAGATACGCTCGACTTCGTTCAAGCGCAAGTGAAGACGGGCTACATGGTGCAGATCAAGTGCACGACACAGGAGCAGGCCCTCCTGCGCAAGCTGCTGTTCCAAAACTCGAAGATGATCGCGTCGGACTTCAAGCCCGCGCTTGAGCCATACGAGAAGAACTTCAAGGCGAGCTTCGTGATGCCGATTGCCCCGCTCAGTCAAGTCGATATCGGGAAGTTGACGAACGATGCTGGGTGTGCGGTGTGCGGGAAGAGGACAACCAGTCGGTGTACGGGGTGCCTTTCTGTGGCGTATTGTGGACAAGGTATGTTTGAACTTGACGCCTTTTTATCCTCGCGACCGCGGCTCATCACATATTGCAGCGTGCCAGAAGGCGCACTGGAAGGAGCATAAGGGCTTCTGCAAAACCATCCGCGGCGGAACGTGGCGCACGGTCACCTTCGGCAAACACTTCCAGGTCGACGGCAAAATCATGTCCGCCGCGTCCATCAACCACTCCTCGGGCAAACTGAACACCGCGCTCGACGCAAGCAACGACCCTCCAGCGAACGCGCGCGGCGAGAAGCTGTTCCTCGTGAAGATACAGCGACCTGTTGTGCCGGACCCCTCGCCGAGGGCGATGATGATGGTGTACGACCGCGGGAGGAGCTTTGAGGGATACGTCGTGCGTGCTGATAACCCGGGAGTGTACGAGGAGATAATGCGGCAGATGCCGGAGGGGAGTCAGAAGCTCAAGGTCTACCGCTGGGCGAGACGGGTGGAGGACTGGAAGCTGAGTATCTGCTTGGATCGCGAGCCTGAGCAGGTTCCGCAGTGGTAGCGGCTGTGCTGTGCGTGTGTAGTAGCGTTTTGTTCTTCAAGTTTGCTGTGGTCGTTGTCAGCGCTGATATGGACGCCGCTAACGCGTGCCGGACAGCTTCGCAGTCTAAGGTACGGATCTTGCTCCTCATCAGAAGCTTTCGAATGACAATGTCGAAACGCATCTGCGTGAACGATGCTCCTCGATGGACTGGCTTTCGCAGGCTGATAGTAGACGGACTCCAAACCTCGTGGTGATGCACGGCCCCGTGGACAAGCCGGGCGGGCGTCTGCTTTCTCAGCTAGCGCCATCTGCGATGGATTATCGTACTTACGTGAAAGGGATGCGCCCGGCTTGGGCACAAAGAGAGTAGGTACAGGACCAGTGCACACGAGGGCGTGAGAAGTTGAATAATCAAACAAGGACGGACCGGAAAAGGAAATGAGAGTATGAGATCACCGACGCCTCGTGGGGAACGCGAGGACGGCTGAGATTTTCCTTATCCCGTCTTCTGGACTTGTCTCTTGCCGCGACTGCCATACCCCATCACCCTCCCCCGTCTCCCCTCGACTCTGCAGGAAAATGGAGAGCATCCACGGAAACCCGCCCACGCGCGATCTCTTCTCCAGGGGATCGTCGCCGCCCGTGCAGCAAGCGCCTATGCCATACGCCGCTCACCCCAACCCCAGCAGCACCCAGCTCGATTCCCTTTTCCAGAACCTCACTTCCCCGCAGTCTGACCAGTCTGTCTCGATGAACAACTTTGCCACTCCCTCCACCTCAAGCTTCGCCACACCTTCAACGATACCCGCACATTACGCGGGATCGGGCCCGGGCACGCCAGTCATGTCAATGGACGGCCCCCGCGACTCGCCCGCGTCCCACCACTCAGGGAGCATGATGACCGCAGAGAGGCAGAGCGCGCTTCTTTCCCTTCTCAACCAGCCGTCGGGCGTGAACGTCCACCGCACCGGCGGGAGCACCGGCTCGCTGCCGCCCCCGCAGCAGGTCTCTACCCCACCGGAACCCTTCCAGAGATCGGGCGCATCACCGACTCACAACGAAGCGCAGGGCAAGATCTTGCTGGAGCAGTTGATGGCCGGGTGAGTTGATTGCTTCGCGCTCGCCCGTTCGTATGCGTTACGTACGCCGTCCCTGTTATTGTCTGTTTTGTCCGCTCGCTTGCGCGACGTGGTGACCTGCGGCGTGGCCTACACGAGGATAGTGCATGTTCCCAGTGTCTGGCCCGCTTTTTCTTCCTTCTTCCATTATCTGGCGATGCTCGCGCTACCGTCCCGGCTGCCATCTGCGATGGAAGGGCTAACGGATTTCCTTTTCCCGTTCTACAGGCCTACGTCAAGGTCGATCTATCCCGAGTCCCAGCCGGGTCCCTTAATGTCTGGTCCCCCGTCGGCGCCGTCCCCAACGTACGGACATTCTCCCCAGCAGTACGACCCCGACATGCTCCCCTCCGATTATCGTCACAACAATGATATGGACTATCGCTCCCAGTACGACCCGCAACCTGGCATGGGCGTCCCCCAGCAGGTCACCCCTCCCCTGCCCCCTCAGACAAAGCAGGCTGCTGGGCAGCCCCTGCCACCCTCCCCGCCCAAATCCATGTTTGACTTTGTATCCCCCTTCGATGCTCTGCAGTCAGCAACCGGCTCGATCAGGAAGAAGCCCATGCCGACCTCCAGTGTTCCCTCCAGCGGTAACGATGACTCGTCCTGGACGGCGATCTCCGACCCCAAGCGTCGGTCCGTCGAGAATCTCCTGGAGAACCTCACCCTGGGCTCCCCAGCCGCGCCGCCGCCTGCTACGTTCGAGAGCTTTGGTGGTATCCCCCCGCAGCCGGACTACGGGAGCATGGATCCCATCGACCTGCCCATGAACCGGTACGGCCCCCCGCCGTCGATGCCGCAGAACCTGCCGCCGCCGCCCAAGGCCATGCCTCCGCGCGTTGATTCGCCTAGAGCGAGTCCGCCGAAGAACCAGGCGCAACGGGTGTCACAGGCTGTCCCAGCTAGCTCGCGCAGGGACAAGGAAGGCTCTCCCGGTCCTCGTGGTGGTGGCAGCCTCAGGGGCAAGAAGAACAAGAACCAGGCGAGCCCTGGGTATGCTCCATCTGCGCTTGTAGAATGCTTTGCTGACGGATGTATCAGTTCTCAATCGCAGAACATCGTAATCGACGTCTCGCAGTCCCTGGAGGAAATACAGACGACGCGCGATCTGGTCAAGTCGACTGCTATTGCTCTGGTCAAGCAGGACTCCGTCTTCCTTCCCGGGACGACTATTGGTGCGACGCACTGGGTGGCATATGCCATGACGCGCGGTATGTTGATCGAGCAGCTCGTCGACGTGTTTCTAATGCCTATATGCAGGTCGTGTTCGTGTCATCTCGCGCTCAAGCGGAGATCGTACGTTGCTCCAGCTCCCGCCATTGTTTCCGCAAACCACGAGCGTTACCGACATGGCCGTCTACGGGAATCGCCTGGCTGGTGTGACCTCTGATGGCGGCTTCGTCGTTTGGGAGCTACCCGAAGTGATCACGGATGATGTTCCGTATGTCTATAATCTCGTATTACGGACGGGTTCACTGACAATATCGCAGGGGCCGCCTCATGCTTTGCGTCGGTCCGTCGCCGATGTCGGATGCCCTCCACTCGGTCAAGTGGCATCCCAAGGAGCCCGACGTTCTTGCTGTCGCATCTGAGCACACCGTCTTCTTGATAGATCTGGTTCAGCTGCCGGACTTGACGGTAAGGTCTTGTCGATTGCGGATCTCAACCACTATGCGCAGACTTTCAACCCTCAGTCGGTCAGTATTGACGAACAATTGCGAGCGGTCAAATATACTAATGCATTCGAATAGCCTGTGGTTGCGTTCGACTTCGACACCATCCACTATGGTATCGCCACGATCTCCGATGACTCGACGCTGACTATCTGGAACATCAACGACCGGTGCCGTACACCAACCATCCCGTCCGTGGCGAAAGCACGCCATCTTCCCTTCTGTTCGTCGACGGCGCCATCGTGGTGGGCAGGAAGAACGGCACGATCTTCCAGCTCCTCAACCTCACGACGAAGGTCGTCCTCTCGACCATCAAGTTCGTCAATGGCGCGGAAGACGACCGTGAGATGTTCGGCCACGCCAGCTACGACACGCGCATTCAGACGCTGTGGATCGCCAACTGCCGCCGCGACAGCTTCTTTGGGTTCAAGATCAACTTCGAGCCGCGGGACGAGGCGACGAGCGGCTACTTTGAGCAGGTCGTCGAGTTCCCCGGGCCCAAGCCGACCATCCACTTCGTCATCCTGACGGCGGACTCGGACCCGACAGGCGACGAGGCTCACGCCGCGTGTATTGCGGCGAAGGTCCCGCCCGGCGAGCTCGCTCTCGTCGCGTTCTCTGTGCATTCGACGGGCGTCGATCAAGTCCTCATCAGGAAGGAATGGTACGACAACGCGTTCGCGCAGGTTCCTGCTAAGCTTCCCTCGCTTGCGGGCCCGGCGCCTTTGTCGTATCTGCAACAGGCCAACGAGCCCAAGAGCCAGCGTCCTTTCCTGTCCGGCCCGCAGAACTCTGGTGTCCGCGCCCGCACGCCGCCCTCTGAGGAGGTCGATGCGGACGTGGCGCGTGAGGAGCCACGACAGGAGGGCCGCAAGGGCCGGGGCAAGAACGTCAACTTCAAGGACAAGGACGAGAACGCGCCGGAGAAGGAGAAGCGCGGCGGCAAGTCGTCGAACAACGACAGCGGGAACGACTCGTCGTCGCTCGGCCAGGCTCTGACGAAGGAGATCCGGAAGACGGAGGAGAATCTGCACACGCGCATTAGCAAGCTGATCAGCAAGGAGATGGACAAGCAGCGTATGTGAACGTATAGCGTCGAGGAATTGCGCGAGGCTAATCCGATGCTTAGATCAACGTCTCGAAGAGTCTCGCGCGCACGACCAGGCGGAGGAGATGACTCGCCAGGAGAAGATCCTCAAGCTGATCTCCCAAGAGCTTTCGCGCAACACGACTCGCGTCGTCGAGATTGCAGTCAAGAGCGAGGTCCAGAACTCGGTCCTGCCCGCCCTCGAGAACATAACGAGGAACGAGGTGAAGGCCGCGCTCAACGAGCGCGTCGGTAGAGGCATGGTGGAGTTCATGAGCCAGGTACGTGTGCACCCTTTGTAATGAAATAATATAGTCTGATCTTGACCGACAGAGCCTGCCCGGGGAGATCGAGAAGATGATCACGCGCCCTGACATGGCGCAGCACTTCTCCAACATCATTTCTTCTGCTCTTGTCCCGGCCATTGAACGCCATGTCAAGGACTCGATGAGCAAGACGGTGCCCGCGTTCCAGCAGCACAACACGGCTCTGCATCAGGAGCTTCTTAGGGAGCTTCGTACGGAGTTGCACTCCGTCAAGACGGAGATGTCGGCGTGGCAAAACGAGGCCTTCCGCAACCAGGAGGTGAGCCGTGACCTGATTTATATTAGACGTCTACTGACATGTACATCAGTCCATCAAGCAACTCGAGCATACCGTTCGTGCTCTGTCTGAGCAGATGAAGTTCTCCAACGCCGGCACTCCCAACTCGCAGCACTCGCACGGACCATCCCAAGTTGCGCACTCCCTCTCGCAGCCCGCGCCCCAGGCACGCCCAAACCTGCCGCCCGTGCCCAACTATCATTATGGCTCCGCACCCTACCCCCCCAGGCGCAGGCGCCACCCCCTCCCCCGCCGCAGATGCAGAACTGGTACAGCAGCGGCATCGTGGCCCCGCAGGCGTCGCATCCGTTGGTGCCGCCGCCGCCGGTCACGCAAGAGCGTATGGCGCCCCCGCCGGCAATGAAGTCCGAGCAGTGGGACGAGATCTACCTCAGCACGCTGCATACCCAGGATCTGAACAAGCTGCGCGACCTGCTCGCTCGAAGCGACGCGGACGTCGTGATGCCTCCGAACGGCCCAGTGCTCGTTTCGCAGGCTGTCATCCTCACGCTCATTCATCGCGTAAGTCAAAATCTGCTACTCGAGATGCGTCGTCACTGACACTGTCCTATAGCTCGCCGCTGCCCTCGGCGAAACCTCGCCAACGGAGGAGGCCTTCAAGGCCTCGTTGTGGTGGCTGCAGCGAGCTGTTGCCATACTTCGTCCTGAGGTATGATCAGCCTTCTTGTTGTTTCTACCACTGCTGACGAACTACTGCAGGACAAGTTGATCTCCGATTTTATTCCCCGTGTTGTGCCCAACGTGCAACAGTCTCTTAACACGACCAAGCAACGACTGTCGATCCTCCCTGGTGGAGGGACGTACGAAGGCGCGCGGGCCATCTCCGAAGTGCAGGAGGCCCTACGCCGGAAGGTGGTTGCATGAGTGATGCCCTGATGTTGTACGACTTTGACGCTGTGGACCCGGATATGCTTTATTGGTGCTTTCATGTGTATACGCTGTAAATCTTCTGCTTATAATCCCATTCTTCTTCTCGTTCCTTCTGACAGGCATCAGGCTCCCTTTCTGGGCTGTGACATTGGCGCTCTCATGAGACCCCAGGGCCAAGCCCAGAGTAAGTACCAAGTCAATACCAAGTCAAGGCACAGAAGTGTGTCCATATGAAGATCGACAGAGTGGACGCGCCACTGGCTCCGATGCCAACCCAATTAATGCCAACCCCTTTGCGAGGGCGGTATCGAAGCGCAAAGAATCACGTGCTCTGTTCGACTTTATGGCCGCGGGGCTGTATCCTCCACTCGTAACACGCAGGATTGAGCAGGGCTCAGCAGTACTTACCATGTGTGGTAGTAGATTAGGTATACTAGGAAAAGCTCAGTTAAAACGATTGCTAATACATACGGCCTAGGTATAGGTAGCTACATGCTCATTGCATGCCAATTGCATGCTCTTCGCTGAATAGATGTCACCGTCACACTGATTATGGTCACATTCACTCGACTTTGCTTCCTGCCTTGTTCCTGCCATCAGACTGAGATGAACCCTTCAATTCAGTTCGTACTTAACTCCTCGCGGTCCGCGTCGTTGGCAGCGTCCATCGGCTGCGTCGACCATGGCCTTCCCGACGATCCCGCCATAACAGCCTACGAGTACGGATGCCTTGATGGCATTCCATCCGCCAGGCTCCGGATCAACAATGCCGCACACTTCCCCGAGAGCTTGAAGATCGGCGCCTGTTCTTCAGCGCTGCCTTCTCCGGCACCTGAAAGTGCCCCCCACCTCACAAACGGAGCTTGGATGTCTGCGGTCCCTCACAAGAATGTGCAGCGATAGGCTTTGGGCCGTCGGAGCGCGTGCGGGCAGTTGCCCTGACTTCATTATGCTCACCGCGCGAGACGTGAGATCGCCCGTGCGGCTCACTTACCGCTCGCTCTAGCACTTTCCTCCTCCCCCCATGATGCTGCTGGCGCGCGCGAGCTCTGCGTCCCCCTCAGCGGAGAAGCAGGACGAGCGCGACGTGGAGAGTCCTGCGACCGAGGACCTCAAGTCGCTGAATGCCGTAGAAGCCGACGAGGGCGCGGGGGGTGACCGCGCTCTCGCGGTGGACACTGCGCTCGCGGCGAGGGACTACATGGTCAGCGACTTTAAGCGGCTAGTCGCGAACAGGATCGTTTCTTGCTTCCGCTTATGTGGGTTGCGTACGGTGTGCAGGTGAGTAATGAGACGCGACGCCTTGTATGTGTTGTTCTGATGCTATATAGCAAGCGGATAAGACGGGCATATCGACTCAGGCGACGTTCGGTGCGTGAACCCTGGTTCAGCATAAACGTGGACTAAGTATATCTTCGTCCCCGTACTTCAGGTATTCAGGCGGACACAACATGCATGGGCAGCAATATTCATGGCTTACGACGATCTTCGTCCGTCTTCCCCCTCCAAGCCTCGTCGTGGAGCTGATATCATCTGCAGTATCTCACGTATATGTGCTGCGAATTCGTGAGCCACAACCCATCTATAGCATCCACAACGCCTGAACTAACCGTCTCCAGCCGTCCAACTGGGTCATGCAGCGCGTCAACATTGGCAAGACTCTGTCATGCCTGATGTTTTTCTGGGGCATTATCGTGTTATGCACCGGCTTCGCTAGGAACTGGGCTACGCTCATGGCCCTGCGCGCTCTGCAAGGAGCAGCAGAGTGCACGATATCGTGCGTGCCCAATATATCCATCCTGCCACCTACTCACATATCCCCCCAGGCCATCCTTCATGCTCATCATCGGCGCCTTCTACAGACGACAAGAGGTATGATCTGCGCAGCTAACTACCCGCCGCTCATGGCTGATTGGACAAATTCACCCGACAGCACACTATGCGGTTAGTTGCCGCCTCTTGTGCGAGCTCGCCGCTTATCGACTGACGGTTTGCTTGTCGCAGATCACTGATTTGGGGCACCGCCAACTCTGGGCTCGGCATAATCGTGAGCCTTTGCATGTATGGGATTGGCAAGCACGCGGAGGAGCATGGCGGGTTGGCGCCGTGGAAGGGGTGAGGCATTCGCGAGTTGTCCGTGGTTGTTGCTCCGTGCTGACAGGGGACGACCGTGTAGCATCTCGTTTTTTCTTGGCGCGATGACCATCGTGCTGTCGGTGTTCTGCTATTTCCTGCTAGGTACGCCTCGCGAAGTCAGCTGGCTGTCCGAGGACGAGAAGCGGATGGTGGCATCTCGTGTTGCGCGAGACCAGACGGGTTCCGACCGTCGGAAATGGCAGTGGAAGAGGTATCAAGTCTGGAACGCGTTCAAGGATCCGCAGGTGAGGCATCCTCTTGCAGATACGTTACATTATACGAGAGCTGACGCAGGAAACTACAGACCTACTTCTTCTTTGTCCTTACCTTGCTCCAGACCCTCCCTAACGGAGGCACCTCGAGCTTCGGCAACCTCGTATACGTCTCGTTTGGCTTCAGCCCGCTTCAGGTGCGTGTCACGTTCCCCATGAAGCGACATGCAGCTCATGCGTGGCGAACAAAGACGCTGTTGCAGGGATCCATCCCGCGAGATGTTTTGTCTATATTCTGGTTTTTGCTGGTGGGCTTTGTCACCATGCGCTATAGGAACGTGCGTATGTATGCGACAGCTGCTAGGTACGCATCTCTCAGCTGGACCGCCGTGCCCTCGTGCTCACCGTACCTTCCTCTCTTCAGCGCTTTTCCCGGACTCGTCGGCATGCTTGGTACGGCATTGTTACCTCAGGGACCTGAATATCGATGGGCGAAGTGGGGTGAGTGATGTTGTTTGATGTCCTATACTGGCCACTTACGCGCCACCAGGGACATATTTTATGACCGGTACCGCGAATGTGTGCGGTTTGTGTAAGTGCCTGTGCTTTGCCTTGCATCCACTAATCTCATCATTGTCTATAGTGATATGGACCTTCTTGCCATCAAATGTTGCTGGCAGAACGAAGAAAACTATCACAAGTGTGCGTGTCAACGCCGCTAGCCCGTTTGGGTTGTACCCACAAACCCTCAGTCTGTGATGTTTGTTGCGTACTGTGCAGGTAATGCTGCAGGAGCGCAAATATTCCGCGAGGAAGACGCACCGCAATACATCCCTGCGATCATAACGATGGCGGTCTTGTATGGTGCGCAGATTGTGGGATTGCTTTGTGAGTCATGATCGTTGTGAACCTACCTCGGGAACTCATTTTACATGGAACAGTATGGAGATTCTACTATGTCTGGCAGAATGGCAAGCGCGAGAAGGCTGCAAAGATGGCAGGGATCTCGGAGCAAGACCGGCTTCGACTGGGCGCCATAAATGGCGAGCAGGACATGACCGATACGGAGAACATGCAGTGCGTTTATAGATTGCATGTTCTGTCCATCGTTAACCTACTTCTGTCGCAGCTTCCGTTATGAAGTTTGACGATACTCATGGGCGCTTGAAGAGGGTGTAAATACTTACTAGGGTTTTGTAACATTAGCTTACTGTACATGGATATGGATTTACTAGGAGGAAGGACGCCACACACTACTTAGAATCTACCTCATGCTTGTACACTAGACTGCAAAGGCCGCCTGTTTCGGATACAAGAAGAGTCGAACATGGATATCGAGTGACCGTGAGACAATTCGTGCATCACGCCCCGGGCTGCTCGGATCGTGGCGGCCGAACACCGACTCGACGTTGTACCGTCACCGTCGCCATTGTGGCCACTGGCGGCGCCAGGGCTCTCCCCTTCATTCTCCCCATCATCACCACATTCATCCTCTCCATTGATCTGCACTCATTGTCTTCTCGCCGTGCGCGTGCCATCGAAACCCCTTCATATCCCACGGCCACTCCCGCAGCCACCGCCATCGCGTAGATATGGGCATAGTCGAAGACGTTGAGGCCTTCGTGGCTATATTCACTGGCTCTCCCTGGGTATCCTTTTGGGAGACCTTATAGCGTATCTTCGCGATAGCCCAACAGCTTTCGGACCCGGCAGTAATGCGGCACGAGAGCCATGTACAGAGGCGCCAGCCCGAGATGAAGACAACTCCATCTGGGGGCAGTTCGCGAGGGCAGCCAAGGCTCCGCGGTGGATAGCTCGCGTTGTGGAGGATACACCAGGAGACAGCGAAGACGACCCCGTGTGGGAGCAGATCTACAAAGCGGCACTGGTACGTTTGTGCTCGGACCCGTTCGTTCATGAACCCTTTGTTGACCGGAAGCTGTTATAATGCGCAGCTGACAGCGTACGCCCAAGAAATGATCGTCTGCCTCTTCACTCAACCCCCCATTGCCCCCACCACTTTCTACGATTTTGCCTTCACGAACGCGACCTACGTCTCGTGCTCGGTCCTCCTTTCCATCATCATCCTCGGCGCCACGCTGGGCTGGATCGCCTGCGTGACCCGAAATTCATACTGCGCCGCTGCACACGACGCCGTCTACATTCTCCTAGTGGACCTGCTGTTCTCCTACGGAATGGTCGGATCAGACGGGCCTATACAGTCATCCCGGCTCTCCTGGCTGCTCTTCGATTCCTCCTCGGCGGCGCTAATCAAGGAGGGCTCCAGAAATGTCTTCTCCCTTGTGTCTCTACTCCCCCTACTGCCTCCCTTGATTACGAAGGTCGCTCGCATCCTTGGCAAGGCCCTCCGCGAGGTTGCTGACGTCCTGACGAAAGCCGCTGGTGTCCTTGCTGAAGGTGCTCGTGACCTACGTGCGCGCTCTATCGAGCGGAGTCGTGATGCGCTCGGTGTGCTGCACGCGTACCGGGTGTTCTACACGTACCGTGCGCGAGTTGACATAAATGCCGAGCGTCTGGTATTCGTGCAGAAGCCGCCGACGGAAGTTACGCGCGAGGATACCCTCACTGCTGCACCACCCACAGACGCAAACAGAAGCTCCAGCAGAGCCCCGCCCTCTTATCGAGCTACCGCCACATTGTGAAGAACATCTCGTGCCGACGGATGCGGAGCCCATCGACGAGACTTGTGTTGCCGAACGATGCGCAGAAGACCAGGAAGTGGTCGCCCGTCCATCGCCAGCGACGTCGAGCCTATTGACATGCCCGCAAGAAATCATCGACGAAATCTGCGAATACCTCGCCACTAAAGACCTCTTATCCATTACCATTACATGTAGTCGCTTCCACGCCGCGACTATCCACCCTCTTTATCGCTCTGTACATCTCTCAACCGCTCTCCAAGCCGTTCGTTTCTTCCGGACTGTCGTCAGCAGACGAGATGCCGCCGTCGCGGTCAAATATCTAATGCCGTACGTGGTTAAACATTCCTCTCTTCGTATTCGCATTGACGAATACATACCAGCGACCGCTGTGTCTTCCTGAGCATCAAGGGTTCGCGCTCACCAACCTTCTTCCGACTCGCCGCCTCCGCTCTCAATCGCATGATCAACGTCCGCCAGCTTGCTCTCCATCACGCCGTCCTCCTACCCACCCTCCTGGCGCATACCCCATTCCAGAACCTCCGCTCGTGCTACATACACCTCACCTCCGACACCGCGACCTTCCTCGCGAACCAGCGCCTCCTGGAGGTGCTCGTCATCACCGATTGCTGCGTCGACGACGCCGCGGGCGCGCCGCGCGAAGAGCTCGCGCGGCCAGTTCTCCGAGCTTCCCGCCGCGTGTCTCGCGCGCCTGGAGGTGTACTCTGCGCCTAGTTTCCTCATCCTGCCTGTGCTGCCGCGGGCACGCGTGAAGCATCTGCCGATCAAGTGGTCTACGCCACTGGAGTCGCCGGAGACGCACGTCCAGGACGTGTACTCGTGTCTCGCGGCCTCGAAGACGCCGCTGAAGATCTTGCACAATTTCTCCAGCTACGATGACTTTGAGCTGCAGCTCAACGCGCTTGTGGCGCATCCGCCGCGATTGGAGTACCTTTTGTGGTTCGAGTTTACTGGCCGTTTCTTGCGGCCACTGAATGTGAGTGTGGCATGACACGCGAAGTAGATGAAGATGACTGAATACTTTGTGCAGGATATCTACCAGAAGGTGGAAGAGGTGATGTTCGCATTGCCTACCATCAAGGAGCTGCGCGTCACGGGCGTGGGACGCCCACTGATCACGGAGGCGGTTGGTCTCGTACTGCTCGACCTTGAGCACGATACCGTGGCTGCATACAAGAAGCGGTGCCCAAAGCTGTCGTCTTGTATTCTCGCGAGTGCGTCCTGTTCTTTTCATTTGCTCCGTGTGTTATTGACAACCCCTCCCAGGCGGCAACCGATGGCGTTTTGTGGAGAAAACGACCGTCCTGCCGGTGTCCCTCCACAACACAAGCATGCTCTTCTCGCCCGACCAGTCTCTGACCGCCCGCTGGATTGTGCGCAGCGTCGCGAGCGGACGTATCTCGTACGAGTACGCGGCGCTCTTCGTGAACTACCCGGAGATCAAGTTGCACGAGCTCATGGTGGGGATGGTGCAGAACACGCCCAGGATACGACAGCGGCGTGCGGGGACAACAGCGGTGCCGACGACAGTGACGCCAACGCTGAATGTGATACAATCACCAGCCGTGGCCACGCCGCCTCCTCCACCAACACCAATAGCAGTACTGGGAGCTCCGGCGGTGACGACGCCTCCGGCAGCCGCAACCTTGCCTCCTTCAGCAGCACCAGCTCCTGCACCTCCAGTGGCTCCGGTAACGCAGGCTATACCACCTTTACCGGCGACGGCGGCTACATAGTCAGCAACGAGGCTCTTGTTGACCTACCGTCTCTGCGTTGGGCTTCTTCTACGGCAGATATTTGCGTCGTCAATGTCATACCTACTTACATGCCAAAATGTGCATATGTATTGAAAGCGACACCTACATAGTGCCGAAGCCATGAGAATCATTCTACTTCAGAGGGCGACAAGCAGATCCTTGCTCGCGTGGCATGCATTTGGATTCCACGTGAAGACGAACCGAACCGTGTGAGTTTCTTCGCCACGCGACTTGTCCGGTACTTTGACGACGGCGACGGCGACAGCGACAGCGACAGCGACGGACGGCGGCGGCGCTCTGATTGTTCCTTCGTTTTCGTCGGTTGCCGATGCGACCAGAGAGTGACGCAAATTCCGACATCCAAACAATTCCACTCCTATCCTACGGCCGGCCGGCTACCGCAACTTATAATGTCCGGCGCTACCAACCAGAGGCGCCCCTCCCTCGCGAACGCCACTGCCCGCTCGGGCTCTATCTCGCTCCCTAGACGCGGATCACAGCTCGTGCCAGACGCACCCATCACCCCGCCCCTTTCCCCCGGCCACAGCGAGTTCAGCGTCGACGACATCGACATGGTCGATCGCGTCCTTCCGCCACCGCAGCTCGAGATGCAGGTTGATGAGCAGCTGCAGGAGGAGCGGCCCCAGCCCCCCCTCCGTCTGCTCGAGGACGAAAAGGTGCACCTTCAAAAGTACGGCATCAAGTTGACCGACTTCGAGGTTCGGGGCACCCTCGGTGAGTTGTCCTTCGCTGCGTGCTTCCCCCATGTGCTCACTCCGCCGCAGGCACGGGCACATTCGCCCGCGTCCTCATTGTCCGCCACCGCGGACGCGAGTCGAACAACTACTTTGCCATAAAGGTCCTCCGCAAGAGCGAAATCGTCCGCCTTCGCCAGGTCGAGCATGTGAACGCCGAACGCTACATCCTCTCCCGCATACAGCACCCCTTCATCGTCGAGCTCTTTGCCACCTTCCAGGACAGCCTCAACGTCTACATGCTCATGTCCTACGTCCCCGGCGGCGAGCTCTTCACCCACCTCCGCCGCGCCCAGCGCTTCACCCCCGACGTCACGCGCTTCTACCTCGCCACTATCATCCTCGCCCTCCGCTACCTCACTCCTTCAACATTATATACCGCGACCTCAAGCCCGAGAACCTCCTCCTCGACGCCCGTGGCTACCTCCTCCTCACTGACTTTGGCTTCGCCAAGATCGTCGACGACCGCACCTGGACGCTCTGCGGCACCCCTGAATACCTCGCACCGGAAATCATCCAGTCCGACGGTCACGGCAAGGCCGCTGACTGGTGGGCGGTCGGCGTCCTCTGCTACGAGATGCTTGTCGGCTATCCGCCCTTCTTCGACGAGTCCCCGTATGGCATATACGAGAAGATCCTCTCCGGAACGATCCACTGGCCGCGCAGCATGGACCCGCTCTCACGCACGCTCGTGCGCGCATTCCTCAATCCAGATCGTACCAAACGCCTCGGGAACATGATCGGCGGGCCGCAGGACGTGCTCGACCACCCGTGGTTCCGCGGCGTCGACTGGGACGCGCTAGAACGCCGGGAAATTTTGGTGAGTGAGGCCAGATCCCTGTATGAGCTACGCTGATTTGTGACGCTGCAGGCGCCCATCATACCGCACACGTCCTCGAGCGACGACACCCGCCACTTCCTGCGTCTGCCGCTACCACCGAAAGAGGACATGCCCGGCCTGTATAACGAAGAGCAGCCGCCCGCGCTCGAACAGCGCTTCGACCCCACTGCGTATCAGTTCCTCGAGTTCTGATATGCACATTAATGTGTATAATCCCTAGACCATTTGTCCTCCGCCCGCTCGTTCTCCATCCGCATCCTCTCCGTCCGTCCATCTTTTGCTTCCCTTTCTTAAAAATGTATCGTGCATTTCAGGTGTTTGTTCCTCGGACACGACGTGTTCCTGCTCTGATTTCCTCTCTATCTGGCTCCTTCCTATATCTGGCTCATTCCTATATTTCTTCTTATATCTCACTCTCTTTGCTTCGTCCTCCTTCCTCTCCATCTACTCGGGCCGCTTCCCTGCCTGTTGTTCTTCGCGCACACGGTATCAATCGCTCACAGTGCTCCTACGTATATCTTGCACTGCTTATTATTGGATTCGCACCGCATCCTTCCACTGTATCATCTTCCTCTATTTAACTCCCCTCATGGCAACTGCCAGCCGTGCTCGATATGTGTATCCTTGACCTCCCCCCATCCAGTACCGCGGCTTGTTGTTACCAGCTTCGCGTGCCACATACTGCTACTCCTCGTTAGGCGACCTCTGTGTCGCGTCGCCCAGGTCGCTGTCGGCGATCTGCATACCCGCCCATATTCGTGTACTATAGTATCTAGCGATATCTGGACGTATCTGGTAATCTGTTTGTCTGCAACTTAGTACATTGTCTCCGACCTTCGTGTGGTCAGGTAAAACGGCCTTACAAGAGCAGCAACTAGAGACAAGTAGAATGCCGGTTGGGAGACAGGGCGACATCCTCAATCAAGGGTTTCTTCGCTTGATGTTGCCTCTTTGGCACCAGGCTTGTCAAAGAGCAGTCCGTGGAATGAGTTACGATAATACATGTTTGATCTACTGCCCTGATGACTCTCCTACCCGCTGCGACATCGCAGCCTGGCCGGCTGCGGTGGCTGCCAGTCGCGAGCGCTTGCGCTCCGCCTCTGTGAATGCGTTAAATTGGTAGCGTACGAACGAGCAAAGCGTACTGACCAGCTTCCTTCTCCCGCTCAATCTCAGTTACAATGGCCTCGATCTCGGCCAGCTCCAGGGTCTGCGAGCTCGGTCAGCTCTGATGCGCTGAGATCAGGAGCAAGGGATTCGCACGGTGATCTTGCCATAGCTTTCCATGACGCTGATTTCGATGTTCTTTGCGCCCGTCTGCACCACCTCGAGAAGACTCTTGATGGTGAGCTTGACGCTCTCCTCGCGCGTCATGTCGTCCTTGTGATTCTTCTCGAGGAATTCGCGCACGGTTTTGGAGGAGCGGCCGATGCGTTAGCCTAGGAGGCTTGAGCATGTGGCGCACTCGAGGTATTTGAATTACATACTTTCCATGCGCTGTATATGCCGCTGGGCTCGGTCTGGTACAGGCGCGGTCGCGTGTCGTGGGGATCGAAGCCAACGATGAGGGTTGATATACCAAAGGGGCGGACACCTCCGGACTGGGTGTAGCTCTGGGAAGACATGAGATGGGAAAGCTACAATGCTGGCAAGCGTACTTGTTGGATGCTAGCACGTGACGGGTGATATATTCGACGGTGACGGGGTCCTCGACCGTAAGCGATGGCTTTGACATTCCTGTACGCGCCCTGTCAATCAAAACACGACCATCTGCAGTGAGACCTGGGTACTCGTTAATAGACTGTGGGGTGTTATGCGCACTACGCACCCGCAAAGGCAAGACATATATGATCATCCAGCATAACAACTTTGCGTACTGTCCGAGGATCTTGAAGTTGCAATACGATTTCTTCTCAACACCAGAACAACCACATCCTTGCCGCGTACGCCCACAGCGCACGTCCCCTTCCTCACCGCCTCCAAGCATATTCGACCTGGGTCTCGCGGTCAGACGCGTAACGCGTGCCAAAGCGCTAACGCACCTGGAAGAGATGGCCATCGGGGGAAAAGACGGTGAGGGCTGGGTACTGATGAGCATACAGTTATATATGTACGCTCGTTGTGCGCACCGCGATCGTAGGACCTAGACATCTGTGGCGGTCGAGTACAAGAGACGCGTACCCAGCCGGTACGCGTAATGCGCGCCCGATGGCGATGTTTGCCATCTACTTTTCCACGTGGTGATAGTGGCAAGGTCGTGAGAAAGTATGTAGTCCTTCTGAATCTCCCTTGCATCTAACGACGCGGTCAGTCATCGCTCCAATGTCAGCCACAGAATAGGAGTGCGCGGGCTCGCCCTGCAAGCAGCGGCAGAGCCCCGAAATGCCAACAAATACGCATTTAATAGAGTGAGTCTGTTCAGGATTTTACGGAGCTGCTATTATTTTTCTCTGAAAAGAACTTCCATGCCAGAGAATTTCTCTCATCGAAATCTCCGCGACGCAGCTGGTCCGAGCTGCTTCCGCTTCCAGGCGCGCTCCCTCGCCTTTCGAAGTCGCGCGGCTTCGTCGCCGGGATATAGTACTGGCGTGCGAGGTGGGCAGCCTCACTCAGGCAGGGTCTGACGGTGCTCACGGCGCCTGAGCACGTCTTCGCCGCAACAACCTGAGCCAGGTTTTGCTAGGAGATTTCGATCCCGAGCATGAAAGAAACTGAGTTTGTTGTGGAAGATATTTACTTTTTCGTTATATTCTCCGTAAGTTCCTCAACAGACTCACTCTAATTGGCAACATCTGTCGCCAGTTCACGATATCGGGAAGTTATTTACTGGCTTTATGTAACTGGATGTTGAAGAGATCCTCAATCATTAGGTCCTTCAACGTATGCTCGCTCATCAATTTATCTTCGCTGCCTCTTCACCGCCGTCATCCATCGTCGTCCTCTTCACCTCACCTGTCCTCATCTCACTTCACTCACCCCACACTCACCTAACCTATCCTCATCTTCCTTCCCCGGTGTCCACCCTGACACATTCATAGCTGAGCCTACTCAACTTGATCCAAGTCGGGCGCCTGGTCGCGTAAACCGGCCTGCTATCGCCTCTAGCTCTCCAACGTTAGTGCCTCTAGCTCTCCGGCATTAGCGCCTCCAGCTCCTCAACGTCCGTACCCGGCTTTCATTCTGCACGCACAGCCGTCCTTCAGCTTCGGTCTCTGCGCTACTATCGGACCTGCCCGCCGCCCGCCCCTCTTGCTATCCGCGTTGGAGCCTGGCTGAAAGTGTTGCTTCTAGCTCTATCGCTGTACAACTACAGTCTTCGCAAGCCTGCTCTCCGCAGGCTCCGTCTCCGCGTATCTTCAGTCACCGGCCCTGCAGTGCGGCCATATCATAGCTGTGCGCGGGACCGGCGTCCTCAGGCTCCTGGGTGGCTCGTGGTGTATTACCGCGAACTCCGCCGACTATTCCTGCAAGCTCCGTTTAGTGTACCAACTTGTGACCTTCACGCGCACGACTCGCTCGCTTCTTCTTTGATCTTCGATGTCTCGCTTGTCTTCGCTTACCTACCTGTCTGGCTTCGTCTGCCTACCTGTTCTCGTCTGGCCAACTATCGTCGCTTATCTAGCTTCTCTTACGGCGCCAGCTATCGGGGACCATTTACTATTCGTCACCCAGTGTATAAAAAAACGCGCTCGTTTTTATAAACACTGTCCATGTCCCCTTATATGGTCGAATTTCTTTCTGAAAATTGGTACAAAAACTCCCTCGAGGACCCTGAGTACGATGGTCAACTTTTCCTGGGCACAAGAGTAGTACTCGAAGACATGCAGCGCGTTGACTGGCCGCAGCATGTCGTTCAGGATTGATCGCATCAATCTTGATCGGCGGACGTCCTCATTTCTCAGCCAGCAGCGCGGGCATCATTGCAGCTGTGCTCAAGCGGACTTCACCATCATGTTCAGCGTACTCGAAAATGGTGTCGTAGGTTTTTTCAGCACTAAATTCGGTCGTATAAGGGGACATGGACAGTGTTTATAAAAACGAGCGCGTTTTTATATACACTGGGTGACGAATAGTATTGTCCAACGGCCGGCGTAACATCCGAGTAACACTGCCTACCAGCAGCAGGACAATCACGCTTCTTCGTTCATCAAAGTATTTAGAGCCTCTGCGCCGCCAACCCGAGTTTGAGCTCGAGTTTGAGTTGAGTTTGAGCTTACTTTACTAACTTAGTACTTACCTACCTATATGGAAGCACTTAGTCTTAGCAACCGTCACAGGTCACAGGCCCGGTTGCGTTGCCTAGGTCACAGGTCGCAACCCCCTCAACCACCTTCCAAAGTGGTAATTTGTGGCCCAAAAATTAAAATGCCCCCAAAAAGGGAAGTTTTGGCGCCCCGGCTACGCCGGGCCGCTTGCCGGGGCTCTGGCAGCATCACTTTCCAAGTGTCACACTTCCCAGCCGTCCATACAGGCAGGTACAATAGAGTTCAATGATGCGCTGCAATAACTTACGGACAAGCTACAGTGACATCAGGCTTTGACCCAGATCCGTTCATCCGACGAATATGGGCCTTCAAAGGCCTTCAAGGTCGTCCCCAGGTCGTCCCAACGATCGCCTGACTGCAGCATGACACCACAGACTCATTGTTACTTCATCGAAGGTCGATGACCAGTCTTCAGATGCCAGGCCGGGCGCTAAACCCGTTATAACTCTCAGTAGTCCAGATGGTATATAAGCTGCCATTGCGCGTCTTTTCACTATCGCAGGGAAAAGATGCAGTTCAAGTCCTTCATCGCCCTCTCTGCACTCCTTGCATTGACCATCGCCGGCCCCGTGGTACGTCGTCACACTTCCGCTACACGCGTCGTAGTGACCAACACCAGCCGGAGGCACACGTTGTCACCGAGGCCGAGTTCACGCATTGGCTGAAGACGACCGACGCAAAGCTCACCTTCATCGGCAAGCCGATCCCTGGCATCAACGCCCCCGAGGATCTCGTATCCCGTGCCGCGCTGGACACGATGGTCTCCTACTGCGACACTCGCACCGGTAGCGTCTGCGGCGGCTCTTGCACAGTATACAACGGCGGCCCGACGTGCCTCGCCACGCCTGGCACGGAATGCATGTACGCGTCGAACAATGTCGGATTCTGCGACAGAGAAGGGTGTGCTGAGAAATCATTTACTCAGGATGTGGGATGCGTATTAACTGGAAGTGGTAGATGCGGCAACAGCTGCAACGAGTTTAATTCCTGCGGTACGAGACTGGACGCCGGTTACTGCTACACGCCGGGCACGGCGTCGATCAACGTCGGGGATTTTTGAAGCCCGTCGCACTGACAGTGCGCTGAACTCAGTGTGAGGAAAGTGCGGGGAGCAGGAGGTGGCAATATGCTATAGTCTGTACGTGCGCAACATCTTATGATACTTAATCAAGAAAAGGCGGTTGAATATATGTGGGCGTATTGCGAGCGGTGGAATTCTTTTCAGGGTAATGACCAGTACCTGTACCCAACAAGGGCATGAGCTCCTCAGACCATATGCAGGTCCTTGCTGCCGTCTTCACTTTCGAGGAAGTCTTCGGAATACTCAAACCGTGAAGAGCTGTATCCTGTATAGCCCCTCCGCAAGTCAGGTGCTGAAGTGCCTGCTGATGCGAGCCGCGAGGCAAGCTAAGACGGCCAACGGTCGAACGTCGGTCTCAGGGCATCGTGACCGTCACGTGCATGCCTCCACGATCACGGGCCGGTTGGACGCGCAGCCTAGAGGCTAAGTACTAAAGACGTTTAATGGAACCATGTTTTCCCGACCCCCGTTCAAACCTGTCGTCGCAAAGACCTGAATATTTCTATCTTTCGCGAAACGACGCCATCTCAGGGCCAAAAAAGCGTTTGCGAAGATTTTGAATTTTCATGTGCACGGATTTTTGGCCAAGTTTGAACGACCCTATTCATTCCGACAAGATGCCATTCGCGCTGTTTCCTTGCGCAGTACATATTCATCCTGACCCCTTCGTACGACGGTGTAGGTAAAACATGTGGATGGAACAGTAGAATGTAAATACTCACGACGCGGTCCCTTTACATAGTAGTAGAGAAATCCACAACAGGTGACAACAATAGAATGTCCTTCGGGATGAAGAGGGGAGAAGCATATGCGAGGAGCAGAGGGTACGGGACAGGAGGACGAGAGGAGATACCACAGTAATTTAGAAGTCCGCAGACGCATAACGTGCCAGTATGCACAGGAGTAGCAGGAGATATGTACAGTAGTAAACGAAAGGCGCGGTGAGGGCCGTCGAGGCGCCACCATAATTCAGTACACACGAGTCACGATACAGCACAAAGAGACAATCGTCCGAAGCCCAACAACACACACGAGAGAATGCCCGACATCCCTCAGTCGAGGTCGAGGAACGTCTTTGTCGACTCCGGCGTCTTCGAACGCGAGTGTATCCATGCCGGTGTGGGCACACGCGATATCGGCGCCCCGGTGTCGTCGTGCGAGTCGATGCGCGCGAAGCTGGCACCGTTGGCCACGTACAGGCTGTGCTCGCGCGTGTACTCCTGCGGCTGCGCGGCGTGGTCCTGCCGGGTCCGCTGCCGCCGGCGACGGACGAAGAGGGCGAAGAAGATCAGGAGCGCGAGCGCTACTAGGCCGCCAATGAGGCCGCCTGCGAGGGCTCCGGCGTCGGTGGTGGATGCGACATTTGCAGAGGCGTCCGACGCAGAGGCGGGGCTGGTAGACGCAGAGGCGGGGCCGGTGGACGCAGAGGCGGGGCCGGTAAATGCGGGGGCAGCGGTGATGGATGATGAGGAGGTAGATGGGGTCGAGAGGGAGGTAGGAGCCGTGCTGCTGAGAGTCTGTACCATTTTGTAGGACATGTCGGAGACATTGGGTGTCAGGGTGGGCGGTATGGTGGTGGTGGTAATGACGATCGTGGAAGTGGGGGGAAGAATCGCAGTGGTGGACGATGAAAGGGTGACCTCGATAGTGGAAGACGAAGCTTCCTCCTGGGTGACAGAGTCGCTTGTGACAGAGGTCGAGGCCTGGGTGAAGCTGTTTCGGCCGCCAGCCGGTACATATGTGGCGACAGTTGTCTGCGTTGACTGTGACGAGGACGTCTGTACGACCGTTGCTGGCTCGCTCGCAGCAGTTATATCGGACGCAGAGGCAGTGTTATGACAATCTGGTATGCGATGATGAGCTTCCAGCGGACTTAGCAAGTGATATAGGCGAGATACATACCACCATAGTCAGCCGAGGGTGTTCTGGCATCGTCGTCTTCGTCGGAGCCGTCGTCGGAATCACTCCCATCGTCGTCGTCGTCGTCGTTATGACCTTCACGACTTCCACAGCCGTCCCCATCGACGTGGCGCCGTCTTGCCTATGCTACGCGTCAGTTTTGCGTACTTCAAGGTGCACAGTATATGCGTACGCACCAAATATCCGTTTGCAGCCGATGCGGGCCTGCCCAGCACCCGTTTACGTCCGGTAACGGAATGCATGAGCTATATAAGTAAAGAGCGGAGGAATCGTCCTCAAATAGTCCTTTGAGGACACAGACTGCCAGTGACAAGAGCCAAAAGCGCCGTTATAAAGAGAGGAAGCGCGCCGCAACGACGGGTCCCACTCCTGGCGGGCAAGCACAGCGCGAAGCAAAATAAACGGAAAGGTGATGAAAGTATGAAGGCAGGCCCAGGATGATCAGGTCCATGTCATTGAGCACCCATCCTCCGTTGTTGTTCCGGAAATCCGCGCCCTGGAAACCTTGACAGTTGACCGGGTCGGCCTGGCAACATCCAGCGGCCATAAAGTTGGAACGCCCTGAAGGCTGAAGCACGTGATCGGGTGCCGGATGTCGTCCCGAGCGGGCCGTTAAGCTGCGGCGCGGCGCGTCAGCGACAGTCAGCCGTTGCCAATGCTTCGCACCGCGATACGAGCGCGCAATTGGACGTCGCACCGCACTTTCACCTCCTCAGCCGCTCGCAAGATGAAGGTCGTTGCCGTCCCCGTCCGCGACGACAATTACGCGTATCTGCTCATCGACGAGCCCTCCAAGAAGGCCGCGGCTGTCGACCCGTACGATGTTACCAAGGTCGCTGCCGCCGCGCAGGGCATGGGAGTCGAGATTGTAGCAGCGATCACGACGCACCACCACTACGATCACGCAGGAGGAAACAAGGTGAGTGCGGCGCTTGTACTGTGAAGAGGAACACTGACGGGTTGCAGACATTCGTAGGTGACTTTGCGCTGATACGCGGCAGTGAGGGTAACAATACACAGGCATCCACGTATCCTGGCGTCACCATCTATGGCGGGAGTGAGCAAGTCTCTGCTGTCACCAAGATCGTGAAGGACAAGGAAGAGTTCACTATCGGAGAGAACACGCACGTCAAGTGAGTCCATCCTCCTTCCAAGTTCCCATACTTCTGCATCTGACCCCCAATTCAGGTGCCTTGCCACCCCTTGCCATACTCAGGACTCCATCTGCTACTACATTACTGACAAGACCGGCGCGCATCCCGGCGGTGTCTTCACAGGTGACACGCTTTTCGTTGGTGGATGTGGGCGCTTCTTCGAGGGCACCGCGGACGAGATGCACGCTGCACTCAGTTACCTTGGCACACTTCCTGACAAGACTGTCGTCTACAACGGCCACGAGTACACCGCCGGCAACGCTGCCTTCGCCAAGAACATCGACCCCGAAGGCTCCAGCGTTGCTAGGCTAGTTGCGCTCGCCAAGGAGAACAAGCTCACGACCGGCCAGACCACCATCGGGGACGAGAAGGAATGGAACGTGTTCATGCGCTTGGGGACGAGATAGTCAAGTACGCACTTTTATCTGTAGCCCGCCATGATTGCTAACATATCGTAGGAAGGCATCCGGCGCCGCCTCTGGGGACACCACCGCCGTCATGGACGCCCTCCGCAATGGCAAGAACACGTTCAAAGGGTGAGCGCTTCCGACTAGTAAATTCGCCGCTGAAATAGGCATGTAGGTCCCTGTAAATCATCGTCACTGCATAGCCGCCGCAATGTATTACTACCACACAAGCAATATATGTACAAACTTATCCCATGCGTTAGTCCGAACAGCGTGAAGATGGCCTAGCTCATGCCGACCGCCTTCGTTATAGCGCTGCGGCGTACGGGATGTACGAGAGCGTGTACCAGGTATACGCGAGGTACTCGACGATGACAAAGACTTGAATGGGAAGTGAGTTGTGGTGGGGCGGAACATGGCCTGCAACACGCACTGATGCTCAAGATCTGGGCGGAGGGAGGTTAACGGAACGTGATCGAAAGGGCGCGCATACACTCACATCGCTGCTGAGAACAAAGGCCGCGATGAAGACGAGGACTATGGAGGCCAGGAAGATGAGGGTGGCGAGTACGCGTACAGGCTTGAACATCTGCAGGGGAGGATGGTGTTCAGATGGGTGCCTGCTTCCAGAGCCAATCCACGCACCAGCTTGAGTTGGTTGAAGAACTGTGTTCAATAGTTGTTCAGCCAGATGAGCCAAGCCCATAAGCGCCGCACACGCACCCCAATCAAGAAACCAGTCCCAATTAATGATACTACAGTCCCGAGAACGTAGAGCGCTAGAGTTCCGTGAGCCACAGGTGGGAGATAAGGACACATAGCACACGGACCAGCGAAAGATCCCAGCTGCCCGGGTAGGAACAACAATATGGTCCCCAGCAGACTCAACACGAAGCCGACAGTAAAGCTGAAAGGTACGCGAGATGTCAGCCGCCGTCACTGCGGCTGATATACCCAAGGCGACGCACCAGGCGGCGAAGCCATATAAGCGCGTCGTGCGTGAGAGCCCGAGGAATTTGAACGCGGAGTCGCCCTCAAAGAATTGCGTTTCTGGAATGGCGGCGCCTGCCGACTCGAGGTTGAACCATCCTTTGGGGGCCATGTTTGCGGGGGAGGGACGTTAAGGGGAGGGTAAGGAGGAGGACGGGGTGTACGGCAAGCCTGTGCCAGCACTGCGTAAGGTCGAGAAGGCAGTATGGGCGTGACGCCGAGCGCGGTTGTGTTACACTAAGTCACGCCAAGCGCCCTTTGTGGTGGGCCGACACTCAGCAGCATTCAAGACATTTACTGACCGTCTGAGAACCCGCGACTACACCACAAAGCAGGACAGTTGAGAGGGGATGAATAGTGACAGCCTTTACAGACCAGTGCGTGCTACGTAGATGCCCTACACCCGGGGCGCAAACGTGTCGAATATGCTGCTCCGCTCCTGCACCTCCCTCGTCTTCCCGCGGATGCCCCAGATACCGTAGTTCAACTTGATCATCACCCTCGGGTCAAAGTCCGCCACCTCCCACCGCAGGCTCGCGAACTCGTTCGGCCCGGGCGTCAGAATCCAGTCAAAGTCGTTCGCGATCTCGCTCGTAGCCAGCGCGCGCACGTCGCGCTCGAGGTCCGTCGGGGAGAACCCGTCACGAAGATCGGGCACTTGGTCTCGAGCAGCGTGGGCAGCACCGATCCCCACTCGTTCTCCGAGTTGATCTGCAGGACCTTGGAGTGCGCGCCGGGGGCGGCGGGCGACGTTGGCGAGGGGAAGCCGAGCCCGGGCGAGAAGAGGAAGAAGACGTCGCTGTACGGATCGAGCGTGTCCGCAAAGTGCTCGTTGTGCAAGTCACGGTGTAGTTGGAACGAATGCCCGTGACGGTGAGCGCGTGCGTGAAGGGCGTGGTGTACGAGGGCGCGCCGTACTTGGCAATGGCGTTGCGCGTGTAGGGCTGCGCCGGGATCGGCTTGGGCGTCTTGGGCATGTACACGTTCGGCGAGTAGATAGGCTTATCCTCCTCAAGCTCTTCATCGGCCTCCGTCACGGCGGTGGAGTCTGAAGTCGTTTCGGAGGGCTGGCTCTGGAGCTTGCGCAGACGCGGACGCGGATGCCGAGGAGGAGGGGGCGCAGATGCGGACGACTGAGATGGAGACGCCTGGTCTACCTTCTTCTTGCCAAAGCCCTTCGGCAGTGCAACTTGAGGGCCGATGAAATTATGTGCAGATTTGAGGAGGGGTAGAGCATCGTGAGCTGCTCCCAAACGTGCACGGGGAGCGAGACTCGCCACGAGCACCGAGTATGAAGACGCGCACTTGAGGCTTCCCGGCAGCATGCTCTGGAGTGTCCGGCGTGCCGTGGGGACGTGCAGTGTCGAGCGGATAGCTGCCATGGAGCGCGATCCCTCTGGGGTGAGCCGCTGGTTGTTGAGCGTCAGGTTGCTGTACTGGATGCAGCACGCTGCCCACGGTGATCGGGTATGAAAGCACTTTGGACGCGTGCCGGCGTGAGCGCTCGTTGTCCATCGAAAAGAAGCCGCGCGTGTACCAGAACGTGTCCCAGTTCGCGAACGAGATCGCGTCCTCGTAGCCCTGGGGTCCTGAACGTTCCGTCAGCCGCCGCGCAGAGTCGTCAGCGGGCGCCACGCACCTGGCATCTCGAATTCGCGGAAGCGACGCTGGCTGCGCAGGTCGTGTTCGTCCTCGTTGGCATCCCTCAGGCGGAGCAGTACTTGACATGCTCCGGATCCGACTTCCAGTGCTCCTCCGAGCAGTGCGTCGGCCAGCCGCAATCCGGGCACTCAAACGCGACCGACGCGGGCTTGCTGCTCTCCGCACAGGCTCCGTGGCGTGGTTGTGCTCCTCCAAGCACACCGGACATGGCGCGAGCGTCTTGATCGCCTCGCCGCGCGCGCGGACATCGGGGAACGGAGACTTGGAGAGCGGGTGGAAGAGGTCGTCCTGGGCGAGGACCGGGACCGGTTCTGGTCTTTTGAGCGGTGCGGGCTTCTTCTTGAAGAGGCCGAATATCTGTCGGCGGGCGACGAGCGGGCGCACGCGCGGGGCGAGCGTGAGCGAACGCCGCGCGCTCGCCGTGATCAGCAGCGAAGGCATGGAGTGATGCTTGCCCCCGACCCGATCGAGCGACTTATGGCGCCCCAATTCGGAAATCCCATTCTTCGAGGCCCGGCAAATTCCGTGGGTCGTCCTGGGCCAGGTTCATCATCCGCTCGTATCGAGTCGTTTACGGAATGCACAACGAGTAGGGATGCCACCAGTTCGCTTGTGTTGACGGATGAACAAGGCACTTGCGCCCAAGTTCAACTTCGGCAGGTGCCGAATGTCAGCAGAATACCTCCGGGTGCAATTTCCATCCTTGACTCGAACCAACCATGTCCCGCCAAGCTACCGTATCCCGAAAGACCAGCGAAACCGAGATCGAGGTCACCATCGACCTCGATTGCGCTCCCGGCTCCGCCAAAGCGCAAGAGATCTCCGTCTCGACAGGGATTGGTTTCCTCGACCATGTCAGCCACGTCCCATGGCCCTAAAGTATGGCCCGCTCATGTCCCACAGATGTACACCGCGTTGGCAAAGCACAGCGGCATGTCTCTGACTATGAAGTGCAAGGGGGACATTTGGATCGACGACCATCATACTGCAGATAAGTAAAATCGGCAGTGGTCGAGGCAAGCACCGACCGCGCTGCACAGGACAGCGCCATCGCACTAGGCACTGCGTTCAAGCAGGCCCTTGGCGAAGTGCGCGGGATTCGCAGATACGGCACTGGCTTTGCCCCCCTTGACGAGGTATGTATCGTGTCACACTCATGCCGCTTATCCCTCACTCAGCGTTAGGCCCTATCGCGCGCCGTCATCGACATCTGCGCACGGCCGTACTGTTTCACCGACCTGGGCATGAAGCGCGAAAAGATAGGTGACCTCTCTACGGAGATGTTGCCACATATCTTCTACTCGTTCGCTATGGCTCGGGTGCGACGATGCACATCGATGTCCTCAGAGGCGAGAACGATCACCACCGGTGAGCATATCTGTCTGGAAGCAGCTACCATCCAACTGACAGTCGTACAGCGCAGAGTCCGCCTTCAAGGCGCTTGCATTGGCTATCAAACAGGCAATAGAGAAGACAGGCGGGACCGATGTACCTAGTACGAAGGGTGTTTTGTAAGCAAAAACGCGCCGTTGGCCAGAAAGGAGCAATTGTAAGAATGATCAAGAAAAGAAGATAGCAAACTATGCATGTCTGTCTTCTACGTACTCTGGCAGCCAGTCCACGTCCGTGTCAAACAGCTGTAATTCCAGCAACTTCCGGCTCTCGTCGACGTATTGCTTCCTCGACATGAACACGGCCCTCATCAGCGCCGCAATTTCACCCTGAGCCCCGACACCGCCGGTCTTCAGCTCCAGCGTCACCAGCATGGGCAGGAGTAGATTTTTGGGGTCCGCAAGATAGGGACTGCGCATCATCGCGAGTAGGAATGGCGTCGTGATAATCTTGCTGGCCTGTTCGACCCGATGATCCTCGACCACGATGAGGCTGAGGAGGCAGGGCATCCATTGCAGGCAAAGCACCATCGCTTCCTCCACTACCGGGCGCATGTCCTCGACCTCGAACACCTGTAGGTCGCTTTTGCCGGCAGCGTAGTAAGAGCGGGAGAGGAGAAGGAGGGCCGATTCGAGATAGCTGGGGTTCTCGCCCGCACCCGGGGTCCCGCCATGCAGCTGGAGCTGCGTGAGGTGCGGGGCGACGGTCCAGCGGCATAGGTGGCAGGCGGCGTTCGTGAGCGCGAGGGAGGACAGCTGAGGGAACTGGATGGGGCTGAACTGGTCCTCGACTTCGCCCAGTTTGTAGACCTCGATGACGAGGCGCATGAGGTATGGCGCGCACGCGGCGATGGGCCGCAGCAACTGGGCCAAGTTACATCCATCATCAGCGAAAGAGCTCAGGTCGAGGTTCATGAGGCGCCACGCCGTTGGGAGCACGATGGGCTCTGGGGTGGACTTGAGTTTGAGCTGGAAGCTCCATAAGTGCGGCGCGCTCTCGAGGCGTCTGAGACACTCGGGAACCTCGTGACCGCAATCTACCAGCAGCCCCTTCAGCTCGGGAAACTCGTGCGGCCAGTGGGGAGCCAAGCCAGCCATCGACTTGTGAAAGTCCTGCAAGGAGAGCCTGGACCACCGCTGCGACTCCGAGAACGCCAGACGCAGAGCGTCGTGGTTCGGCACGATTTTCTCGTCCGAGCCAGGCCGCTCGCCAGAGAATATGGTGACCTTCAGGAGCTGGCCCGCCGATCGCTGGAGGCGAGCGGCCAGCGCTTGTGTACGGCTGCTCTGCGTCAAGCAGATGTTCGTCCAGAATCGCGGGATGTCGAGCGCGACCTCGCGCCAGGCGTAGCACACGCCCGTGACGTTGAACGTCGCCTCGACAGTCAGGGTGTACCAGTCGTCGGGGAGGGCCAGTGCAAATATATGATGAGAACCTCGCGGGGGATGCGCCGCACGGGTGCAAGAGTTGCACGGCAGAGGGCCACGACATCCTGGAGGCGACCCGCTTGCGCAGAGTTCACGCCGGACTTCCTGTCGTTGACCTTCGCGTTAGACAGCGTATCGACTATGGAAAGGATGCGCCTGCTGTCTTCGGAGCTGGGGAGGGTTCCTGAGCGAATGAGGCCTGTGTTCGCGAACGTCAAGGCGTCCGCGAGTAAGGATTCGATATCCTCGGTAGGAGATGTCATGTCTGAGGCAAAGGATTAGCCAACATGTATGCTCAGACATGCAAAACAGGCGCACCGGGGCAATAAAGCGATGGAGAAAAATCAGAGGACAAGGAGGTCGCAGTGCAAGTTCAGGTTGCGGGAACTTTGGGGTCGAACCTGCGCGGTCAATAAATAAGGACATCCCTGAGCGCTCGAGCCTCGCGGCTGTCGTCTGACAGGGATTTGTCAATCTGCATGCAATCAGTGCAGGCTAAGAGCTGAGTACTGAATAGCAACGTTGGAGGGAGAGCGGCGCCGCTTCCATCGCTGTCATGCAAGTTGATGGACTTTAATGATGTCGAGCTGCCCTGCCGTAAAAGAATTTTGGCCAGTCCGAATCCTTCGGCAGGCAGATGAGGCTTTGCAGACAAGAAAGTAACGGGCCCGGAAGAGCCTCTCAGCGTGCTGCGTGCGCAACATTGGAGATCTAATGCCAGTCTGTCAGACTTAGTCCTGGTAGCTGGAAGAGTGATGATCGTTACAGTGACAGCGCCAAGTTCCTGTTACTACATCAGGTGACCCTGGGAGCCGACGGGCTTTCAGATTCGGACCGGTGAAGCCGTGCCTCCTCCAACACGCGCCCACCATGTCTTCACGCCAATGGATCAAGGGAACGACCATCCGCAAAGGCGGAGCCCAGACGAACTCGCACAACTCGCGGAGCCTCGCGCCAACCATTCAAAGCACGTCCTCCACCGTCTTCGGTGGTGGCGTTAAGGATCCTTCAGGCCGCACAAGCGAATATTCAGTGAGTGCCGCCTCGCTTTCGTACTTTGAATCACAGTATGATTCTGGCATTAACAGTCCGAGAGCGACCAATGTCCGGTATGCAAGAGTGACCGTTACCTGAATCCCAAACTACGCCTCCTGGTCAGCTCGCAATGTTACGATAAAATGTACGTTTGTTCGATTGCCGTCCAATTATTGGGTTGATACTTGTCTAGGTGCGAGTCCTGCATTGACCGACTTTTCACTTTGGGACCGGCGGCATGCCCTACTTGCGGCCTCACGACGCGTAAACTGCAATTTATACCACAGACCTTTGAAGATTTGGGCGTCGAAAAAGAAGTCGCCGTGCGTCGTCGAATAGCTCGAGAGTAAGTACTTCAGCAAGACTTGGTTATGCATTCCTTGGCTCAATCATCTCAGATTTAATAAGCGACGCGAGGACTTCATTGATCTCCGCGCGTACAATGACTACCTAGAGGAAGTGGAAGACATCGGCAAGTGCCACAAATGAAAACAGCCTTCGGTCGCTCATCTCTTCTTAGCATTCAACCTCATCAACGATATCGACAGAGAAACGACAGAAGCGCGCATCAAAGTGTACCACGCAGAGAATCAAGCGCTCATCGAGCTAAACGAGCAGCGCGAAAAGGCCTACGCAGACGCCCTCAAGGAGCAGGAAGATTTCGAGCGCCGCGAGCGCGACGAGCGGGCCTCCGAGTTGCGCCGCGAAGAAGAGCTCGAGCGAGAGGAGCGGGAGCGCGACCGGCGCGCTATCATAGACAAGCTCGAGACGTCCGACAAGGACGCCCTCCAGCTCGTCGCGCGACAGAAGAAGGAGGCGGCTCGCCGCTCCTCCGCACGCGCCGCGTCTTCCAACACCTTGACCATGCAGAGCATCAATGCGCGCCTGCTGCGCAACCGCGCGGCGCATAATACGACGGTGAAGGAGATGCGCCATGTCCCGCTACAGGATGACTGGTACGCTTACGAGGACATGTTCGCCCTCAAGGATGGAGAGTATGATGATATTGCGAGCGAAGCTGTCAGAAGGGACAGGGAAGGCATCATGCGTGGCGGAGGTTACAAGATCGAAGAGGCATGGGAGAGAGCTATCAGGACAGCTGTTGCATCTCTCGACCTTGCCCCTCTATCAGGCCTCGGAGATGAGGACGCTTCGGGCGACGTAGCAATGCCTTGAACCTGTGTCCCAGTCTTCGATGTCGATGCCAAGTCGATGCGACCTTCCTCTGTAATCACACATCCACGCCTGTCGATACAACAAACGACATAAGGATGACATTGGCAAGCATATACAGTAGAGTAGATCGACATAATGCCTCCATAGGACCACGCAAACAGATGATAAAGTGCAACGACGTAAAGCAAAGCAGCAGGGAAACTAGAAATACAAGGTGAAGAAACAGAGACACGAGAAGTCTATCAAGCCTGGACGGGAATAGCCCTCGAGCTGATCTGGCTGGGAGGGGGGACAAACACACGCGTCTTGATGCTACCGGCAAGGGGGAGACGGGTGTTGTGCTCCAGGTACGAGTCGATCTCGGCAGCGGCACTGCGACCCTCACTGTCCATGCGTCAGTCTCTTGTTACCCATCCACGCTGAAAAGACTTACTTGATACCCCAGACGATGAGCGACTGGCCTCTCCGGCAGTCACCCGCGGCGAAGACACCCTCAACGTTGGTGCTGTACTTCTGCAAAGGAAATCAGTCGCCGCTGGCAGTGAGTACAATGGTCCATACCTTGTTAGCCGTCTGGATGTTGGAGCGCGCGTCCTGCTTCACGCCGAGCGCCTTGATGACCTCGTTCTGAGGACCGAGGAAGCCAAGCGCGAGGAAGACGAATTGGGCAGGGAAGAACTTCTCGGAGCCCGGAACCTCTTCCATCTTCCAGCGACCACCGCTATCCTTCGTCCACTCAACACGAACTGCAGGTATGATTCAGTAAACGCAACGGACGAAGCTGTCACAAAAAACGCACCGGTGTTAAGCCCGGCAAGCTTGCCCTCATCATTAAGGACGAAGTCCTTGGTGGAGATGCAGTATTCCCTAGGGTCGCGGCCGAAGTGAGAAGCAACCTCGGTGTGACCATAGTCGGTGCGGAAGATCCTACGTTGCTGTCAGCTCAAAAGGCCACGACCCAAAGGCATAAAACTAACCTCGGCCACTGCGGCCATGGGTTGTCACGGCCACGCTCTGCAGGCGGGCGAGGCAGCAGCTCGAAGTTCGTGACACTCTTCGCGCCATGCCTCATCGCCGTACCGATACAGTCGTTGCCCGTGTCACCACCACCGATGACAATGACGTCCTTGCCCTTCGCGTTGATGTAGCTGCTGTTCTGGTGCTCGTCGTCGAGGAGAGCCTTGGTGTTCAGCTGCAAGAACTCCATGGCGAAGTGAATGCCGTCCGCCTCGCGGTTGGGGATCTTGAGGTCGCGAGGCCATGTAGCACCGGTGCAGACAGCAACAGCGTCAAACTCGGACCTCAGCTCCTCTGCATCGACGTTGACGCCGACGTGGGCGTTGGGGACAAAAGTCTGTGAAAGTGATGAGACGAAGGATGCACTAGGTGTTCACGTTACTCACGACACCCTCAGCGGCCATCAGGTCAACACGGCGCTGCACGATGCCCTTGTCGAGCTTCATGCTGGATAATTTAATACGTCAGCGGAAGAAGAAGGGAACATTTGTGGCAACTACTCACTTCGGGATGCCGTACATCAGCAGGCCACCCATGCGATCGTTACGGTCATAGACGGTGACCAGGTGCCCAGCCTTGTTCAGCTGGTCCGCACAAGCGAGGCCAGCAGGACCAGAGCCGATGACGGCGACGCGCTTGCCGGTGCGGACCGACGGCGGGCTTGGCGCCATCCACCCCATCTCGAAACCCTAACCGTGGGTTAGCGAAGCGCAAGCGATAGACACCGAGATAAACTCACCTTGTCGATGATCGCGCACTCGATGCTCTTGATTCCCACCGGCTGCTCGTTTATACCGAGCACGCACGCACCCTCGCAAGGAGCAGGGCAGACACGACCCGTGAACTCAGGGAAGTTGTTGGTCATGAGTAGACGGTTGAGTGCGTCCTGCCATTGACCCTTGAAAACGAGATCGTTCCACTTGGGGATGATGTTCGAGATCGGGCAGCCCGTCTCGGACTGGCAGAAGGGGACACCGCAGTCCATGCACCGCGCGGACTGATACTTCAGCTCCGACTCGGTGAGGCGGGTGGAGATCTCCTTCCAGTCCTTGACGCGCTTGCGCGGGGACGGTAGGCTACCAGGCGCTTGTACTTCATGAAGCCGCGGGTCTTGTCGAGCTTGTGCATGCGCTGCTTTGTCGTGGCATCGTCGACAAGGGAGTCCTCGAGGTCTCCGACCGACGGCTCGTGCTTGGGCTTGGGGCTCGGGGTCATCTGCAGCTTCGGCTGCAGAATCTCCTCAAGGCCCTCCGAAGCAAGGTCGACCTGGCTGGCGGTACGCGAGGGAACGAGGTCGATCACGCTCTGACGCATCTTCTCCTCCTTCTCACGAGCGGCCGCCTCTTCCAGAACACGCTTGTAGTCCAACGGCATGACGCGAACGAAGAGCGGAAGAAGGTGGTGGAAGTCCTTGAGTACGCGGTCCGCGACCTCGGATCCAGTGTAGTGGCGGTGATCTTCGACGAGCCCACGCAGCGCCGCAATCTCCTTGGGGTCCGTGACCTTGCCAAGCTCGACCATCTCCATGTTGACCTTCTGAGCGAAGGTGTGGGCCATGTCGAGGACGTAGGCGATGCCACCGCTCATACCGGCCGCGAAGTTGCGACCGGTGGTCCCCAGAACGACCACACGGCCACCAGTCATGTACTCGCATCCGTGGTCACCTGTGCCCTCAACGACGGCGTTGACACCCGAGTTGCGGACAGCGAAGCGCTCGGCGGCGATGCCGCGGATGAAGGCCTCGCCGGAGGTGGCACCGTACAAGCAGACGTTGCCGATGATGATGTTCTCCTCGGCCTTGAACGTCGACTTCTTCGGAGGGTAGACGATGAGGCGGCCACCCGAAAGACCCTTGCCGACGTAGTCGTTCGCGTCGCCCTCGAGCTCGATGGTGATACCGGGGGCGAGGAAAGCGCCCAAGGACTGACCGGCGGAGCCCTTCATCGAGATGTGGATGGTGTCCTTCGGCAGACCCTCCTCGCCGTACAGCTTAGAAACCCTGTACGACAGCGAGGTACCAAGTGCGCGGTCGGTGTTCGTGACATCACACTCGATGTGAACGGGGAGGCCCTTCGTCAACGCCGGCTCCGACTCGTCGATGAACTTGTTGTCGAGACGGATGTAGAGCTTGTGGTCCTGGGAGCGGACGCGGTGCGTCGCAGCACCCGGGCGCATCTGCCATGCCGGCTTGAGAACCGCCGACAAGTCCAGGTGCGCGGTCTTCGGGGTGCGGAGCGCCTCGTTGACCTTGAGCATGTCGGCGCGACCGACCATCTCGTTGATGGTGCGGAAGCCGAGCTTTGCCATGATGGCGCGGAGGTCCTCGGCGAGGTAGTAGAAGAAGTTGATGATCTGCTCGGGCTGACCAGCGAACTTGGCACGCAGCTGAGGGTCCTGGGTAGCGATACCGACAGGGCAGGTGTTCACTGACGAAAGGAATGAGCCAGTGTCAAAGAAAACAAAATCTATGAATACTCACGATGACACTTCCTCATCATAATACAACCCATAGCGATGAGGGGCGCCGTAGCGAAGCCCCACTCCTCCGCGCCCAGCATGCATGCAATGGCGATGTCGCGACCCGTCCGAATCTGACCGTCCGTCTGCACAGTGACACGGCTACGAAGGTCATTCAGCACGAGCGTCTGGTGCGTCTCCGCAAGACCAAGCTCCCACGGGAGACCAGCGCTCTTGATACCAGTCCACCGCGCAGCGCCCGTGCCGCCGTCGTGTCCAGAGATGAGGATATGGTCCGCCTTCGCCTTCGCGACACCGCTCGCGACGATACCCACGCCGACCTCGGACACCAGCTTCACGGACACACGCGCGCGGGGGTTCGCACACTTGAGATCGTAGATGAGCTGCTTCAGGTCCTCGATGGAGTAGATGTCGTGGTGCGGTGGCGGGGAGATGAGACCGACGCCCGCCGTCGAGTGCCGCGTACGCGCGATAGACTGCGAGACCTTGTGGCCCGGAAGCTCACCGCCCTCGCCAGGCTTTGCGCCCTGCGCCATCTTGATCTGCAACTCGTCCGCGTCCGCGAGGTAGTTGGAGGTGACACCGAACCGACCGGAGGCGACCTGCTTGATAGCAGAACGCATGGTGTCGCCCGTGGGGAGGACATTCGAGCGCTCCGCGTCCTCGCCACCCTCGCCGGTGTTCGACTTACCGCCGAGACGGTTCATCGCAACAGCAAGGGTCGAGTGCGCCTCCATGGAGATGGAGCCGTAAGACATGGCGCCCGTGACGAAGCGACGCACGATCTCGTTCCACGGCTCGACCTGGTCGATGGGAATCGGCGTCGCATTCTCGTACTTGAACTCCAGCAGGCCGCGAAGGTGCACCCGCTTCGTCTGCTCGTTCGCGTTGCGGATGTAGGCATCGAAAGCGCTCTGGTTCTTCTCGCGGACGGCGTCCTGGAGGTTGGCGATGCCAGCAGGGTCGTTGATGTGTGGCTCGCCACCGTCGCGCCAGTGGTACTCGCCAGACTCCGGCATGCCGGGAGGGATCTGGGTGTAGCGGCTCGGCCAGCCACGCTCGTGTAGCTCGAATGCATCCATGGCGAGCAGGTCAAAGGTAGCACCCTGCACTCGGCTGGCGGTGCCGGTGAAGCAACGCTGGACGACCTGGCTATGAAGACCCATGATCTCGAAGATCTGCGCGCCCTTGTACGACGCCAAAGTGGAGATGCCCATCTTCGACATGACCTTAAGGATACCGTTGTCGAGGGAATGACGGTAGTTCTCCATGAGCTCGGTTACGGTCTTCTCGTTCTTGACCCTGAGTAACGGATTAGAATACATCGCAGAGAAAGCAATGTTCGCACTTACAGTCCCTCCCTGCCGACCTTGAGGATAGTCTCCATCATCAGCCACGGGCAGATGGCGTCGGCGCCGTATCCAAGGAGCACACAACAGTGGTGCACGTCGCGCGCCTCGCCGGTCTCGATCATGAGCGCGACCTTGGCGCGCATCTTGTGGTTGACAAGGTGGTGGTGGACGCCACCGCAAGCAACGAGCGCCGACAGGGGAAGACGGTCGGGACCAGTCGCCTTGTCGCTGAGGATGATAACCTTGACGCCGTCCTCGATGGCCTCCATCGCCTCGCTGCACACCCGCTCGAGCGCGAGCTGGTAGCCCGGCAAGCCATCGCCCTTCGGGAAGGTGATGTCGATGGTGCGCGATGGCCACGTACTGTATGCCGTCTTGAGGTTCTTCATCGCGTTCATCTCCTCGATGTCGAGGACGGGAGAAGGGAGGAGGATGCGGTGGCACTGCTCGGGCTTCATCTCGAGCAGGTTGCCCTCCGGCCCGACGTAGGTCTCGAGCGACATGACGATGCTCTCGCGGATGGGGTCGATGGGCGGGTTCGTGACCTGCGCGAAGAGCTGACGGAAGTAGTCGTAAAGACTCTTCGGCTGGGTGCCCATAGCCGCGAGAGGCGCGTCGTTGCCCATGGAGCCGAGCGCCTCCTTGCCGTCGGTGACCATAGGAAGCATGAGGAGGTTGAGCTGCTCGACAGTGAAGCCAAAAGCCAGAAGCTTGGGGTCCGTGCTGAGCGGAGCGTCATCGAGAACGGGCTCAAGAGCGATGCGGCTGCGGCGAACGCGCTTCACAATCTGCGGCACGTGGAGAATGTGGGTCTCCACCCACGACGCGAAGTTCTTGGAGTTGGCGGTCCTGAGCTTGAGCTCCTTGTCGTCGACGATACGACCCTCGACCGTATCGACGAGCAACATACGACCAGGCTTGAGACGACCCTTCTGCACGACCTTCTCCGGGGCGATGTATACAGCGCCGACTTCGGAGGCACAAACCATGATGTCGTCGTTGGTGACAATGTATCTGCAGGGACGCAGACCGTTACGGTCGAGGTTCGCACCGCAGTACCGACCATCACTGAAAGCGAAGAGGGCAGGGCCGTCCCACGGTTCCTGTAGACACGCTGCCCAGTTATAGAACGCGCGCTTCTGGGGCTCCATGATCTCGTTCCCTTGCCACGCCTCAGGAATAAGCATCATGACAGCTTCCGGAAGCGTCACAATGCCGTTGACCGTAAGGAGCTCGAGTACATTGTCGAACGCGGCAGAGTCAGAGCCACCAGTCTCGATGATGGGGTAGAGTAGGTCGAGCTGCTCGCCAAAGCTCTGAGATGCGATGACACCCTCGCGAGCGCGCATCCAGTTCTTGTTCCCACGAACCGTGTTGATTTCGCCTATCAAAATGTAAGATAACATCCATGGCGCAGATCATCATGTGTGACGCACCATTGTGAGCCGCCCATCTCATCGGCTGAGCACGATCCCAGCTCGGGAAGGTGTTGGTGGAGAAACGAGAGTGCACGAGCGCGAAGTGGGAGCTGTACAAGACATGGTTGAGGTCATGGAAGTAGTTGTACACTTGAGGGGGCGAGAGTTGTCCTTTGTACACGATGTTCTTGGAGGACAGCGAGCAAATGTAGAAACCCTTCGCGAGAGTACTATGAAGTGCGTATTGAGCTTAGCGCGCTGCGATAACAGAAGAAGCACCAGTCCACTCACATGGTATGTGTAGCGTGCTTGCGAAGGACGTAGAGCTGACGCTCGAAGTGACGCTCGTCGAAGGTGCCGCCCTGGCTGACAGAGCCGCTGCCGTAGTGCGCCTCCAGCACGACAAACGGCTGGAGCATGGTTGGCTCCTTGCTGCTTGCCGCGGGGCCGAGGATCGTTCCATCGGTGGGGACTTCGCGCCAGCCCACACGCGGAGACCGAGGTCGATGGCGATGCGAGAGAATGCAGCCTGCTGGCTCTGAAGCTGGACAGGGTCGTTTGACTTGAAGAAGAGGTTGCCCACGGCGTATTCGCCGGGGTTGGGGAGCTTGCAGCCCAGATCGCGCTCCGCCTCCCTCACAAAGAACTCGTGAGGAATGCCCGTCATGACGCCTGCGCCGTCGCCATCGCGGCTGTCCGCGCCCGTGGCTCCGCGATGGGTCATCGCACAAAGGAGCTGGCGAGCGTCGGAGACGATTTTGTGGGCCGGCTGGCCGCGGATGTGGCAGATGAAGCCGACACCGCAGGAGTCCTTCTCATTGTCGTTGAG
Organism: Schizophyllum amplum; assembly: GCA_007026445.1. Lineage (NCBI taxonomy): Eukaryota > Fungi > Basidiomycota > Agaricomycetes > Agaricales > Schizophyllaceae > Schizophyllum > Schizophyllum amplum. The sequence continues at coordinate 615,342 of VDMD01000012.1, read as the reverse complement.
GTAGAGACCCTGGTTGGCGGGGAGGGAGCCGTCGAAGGAGTCTGGATCGCGCTCTACAGCGTTGAAGCTGGCGACGTTTTCGGGAGAAGCATGGTCGGAGACGATGGGGAGGGACTCTGGGTTGTAGGAGGTGCTGGCTGGTACTGCTTCGACTGTGGCCATAGAATGGACGGTGTCTGATTGGCTTGACGGCTGGGGCTGGCTGGGCGGCTGGGCAGGGGGCGCGGGGCGGAGGAGGTGGTGGGCGGAAGCAAGCAGCGAGAGCACCAGCCGAATGCAAAATTGCGGCTATTCAAGCGGCTCCGCCCAACGCAGTGACAGCCCCTGAGTCCTGGACCGGCCTGATCTCAATCGCTGATCGGACGGCGAGATAACTGTGATTCCACTTCGGCTTTTTGGGACAACAATGCCCTTCGGCAAGGGCCGCGGCGCCTTCCAGCTCTCCCTCAGTCCCTCTCACGCTGCGGAAAACACCAGGGAACCTTCAGAGCATCCCCTCTCTCACCCTGGCCCAGCGACAGTCCCGCTCAGTCCTATGCAACCGACTTTCGCAACAAAAGGCGTGTCTGAAATGCAAGTAAACGGAGCATTCTGTTTGGCTCGGTGTATCGGGGCCGATTCCGCCGACGGACGTCCACTTTTCCTTCCGCCTCCATGCCGCCCTCTTGCCGGCCTTGTCAGCCTCCACCCGCCATTGGCCTGCCCCGGTCTTCCCCTGGCGCGCACCCGTCCTCGGCCGAATGGGCAATACCTTCACGCCCTGATATCGCCATCCTCGCGTCGTCCGCCGCCTGCGTCCGCACTGCACAGCGCGGCGCGCGCCCTCGCCTGACTCGAAGAATGCATCTCTACTCGACCAATCTACCGACGTCCTGCCGTCCCAGCCAGCGCAAACGGGACTCGCCAACTACGAAGACCTTTTCGAACCTGCATGACAGCAGTTGCGAGTCTACGTCTGCTTTTCAATACGATGCCTCGTCTCTTCGCACGCACCTTCGCGACGCATCTTCACGAGTGGACGACTTCGTATAGGTAAACAGCCCGCCCGATACCGGTGGGAGCACACTTTCGCCTACCTTCCTCGCCTGTCTGCAGCTGCGCGACCTCCGACATGAACGTGTTCGACTGATCTTCGTTTATGCCACTTCGCGTAAGTGCGTCCCGATTTTCTCTCGAGCCCTTCCACCTCGGCGTCGGCGTCGAAAGCGCGCCCTAGGATCAACTGCTGAAGAGACGTTATCGATGCCCATCGCAAGGCATGGCGGCGCGGCACCCACCGGCATCGTGGCGCATGTCTCGCAGGACCTTCGCGCTAGAAACATCCTGTCAGTGACGCGCCCAATGGACCATGCTTCTGTGTGCCAATTCGAACGCGCCATCTGACCGAATGCATGACCCGCACGTAGCCAGCGCTAGTCGTAGTCGTTCGTAGTCGCTGCTTGCCAGCCGGTTTCGGATGAAATAGAGTGTGCACTAAATGGACCTGTGCAGAATAAGGAAAGTCGAGGGTGAGAGTTGCGGACTCTGACACGATGAGAGGTGAACGACGTCTTGAAGATCTGCGACACGCATTTGAACAATGCGCAGACGCAACGTGCAAGTTCCAAACGCACCCCAGATGCCCCTCGTGTGTCCTGGGGAACGTTGAGGGCGCCCACGTCGCAGCCGGCTCGCTGAGGGGTTGCAACATACAGCGCCGACACCCTCTTGAATGCGTACGTGTGAACGATGACGGTACGCGAAACCATGATCGCTCGACGCCACGGGGCGCACTAACGACTGCCAGGGCTCAATAGTCAGCGTGGGGGTGCTTGCCGCCGGTCGGTCGGTCTCGACATCTTCCCTGGATGCGGGACATGGTCGAGACGCATCGTGTGGGCCCCGGGTGCAGCTAACAGCAGTGCAAGAAACGAACTGGGGTAATACAGCCGTCGAGACGGCAGATGTATTGACAGACAAACAACACCGTTCAGCTCGCCCCATCATGTAATGCGCAACAGACAGCCGCTAGGGTCTGGCGTCAGCTCGTACGTCTTTCGTGGCGTAATGTCGCGCCCACCTTTGTGATGACCATTGTACTGGCGTACGGTCTTTCCTGACGCCATCTCCCACAAACGAGCTGTATGATCAGAGGATGCTGTGTGAAGGAGCGTCGTCAACGTCACAAGGTGCGCAGCGGGTGTGTAGGATGTGCGTACCCGTTACCAAGTACGCTGAGTCCGCGCTGAACGCACAGTCCCACACCCAGCGCTGGTGTCCGACGAGTACCTTCTCCTGCCTAAACTCGTAGCTAGGCGAGATGGACCAAATCTTGACGGTCGTGTCGGCAGAACATGTCGCCAGATACCTTTAGAACCAATGTAAGAAGATCAAGAAAGGAAAAGAGAAGCAGAAAATATACTTGGCGTCTGGGCTCAAAAGGCAGCGCGTGAGATATTTGTTGTGCGCCACAAATTTTGTCACAGCCTGGAAGCGCGGCATGCGCGCGTCGTCGTTGACTTTCCAAACATAGCAACGTCCCTATATTGCCCAGTGAATACAAAGGGCACCGAGGGTGCGGGAGAAGCGTGCCTTGTTATTGCCGGCCACCAAGAGCGAACCGTCCGAGGCAAGCGTCACCGAGCGGATCGGGATGTCGCCAGCCGGGGTCTGGGGCCGCCGATCTCGGTAAATTGCGAAAGAGGCGCACGAAAAGAGGGATATGCGCACCAATTCATGGGAGCAGAGGTTCTCGGATAAGTCCCATTGCTTGATACTCCCGCTTGGTCGCAAGATATGAGCTCTCCTTGATTGGGGTGCACGCAGACATCGTTCACTGGCAAGTATGAGGTCAAGTTTCCCATACGCAGAACAAGGCAAGGAATGGACGTACCGGGCGCTCCATTTACATAGCCACGATGGACCTGAGAAGTCCTACGTGGGAGAAGAAGGCTGTAAACGGGTGTAGAATAGGAAATGGGCGTACACCTACCGTAGGTCCCAGATTTTGATAGTGCCATCTTCACTGCCGGTGACGAGCCACTTCCCCTCACTGTGGAAGCATACCGACGTCACGTTCATCGTGTGCCCCTCAAAAGTGACGACCTGCAGAGTGTTGGGGTGGCCAATTAGCGTCGAAAGTAGGGTGCGTGACTCACCGGTTCATTCGACGTGCTTGCAATCTCGTAGATGTTGACCTTCTTATGAATAGCCGCAGCTAGGAATTGCTTGCTGTAGATGGCGTGAGAATACACAGGCCAGCGTTATGTTCACTTACTCTGGCGAGATCGCAAGGCGGTTCACTTGCTGGAGCGACGATGAGAGGGGTGGCCATGCAGCAGATGACGAAGCGAATTACCCCAGACTCCCCTGCGCGCGAGATAGTGCGGGAGCATATTCCGCTCCACGCCTCCCAGAATCGGATTTCGTGATCATACGAGCCCGTAACGAGAACAACAGACATAGCAGATGGAGGTCCGGGTTGACATTGATTTGGCTGCGACCGACGCCACTATCGGCCCGATTTGGCCACGTGCACTCAATTATGCTTCCGTCCCCCCGGCGCGCGACGCGACCACGCGTGTCGCGCACCTTTCGCGTCTTCCAGGGCTGCCGCAGGGCCTCTCGACGCTTCCCCATCTCACGCTTCTCTGATGCAAGACCCTGGCGCACGACGCACTCACTGACGCACCCTGTCCCTCGCTTGGCTCGTACGGCTAATCTGGTGTTTCCATCATGCGTGCTCTGCTGCGCCCATCCAGCACCCATCAGGACGTGTACCTTCGACTGGGGCATCTTAGTTGACTTTTTGCCTTTTCGCGTGGTCTCGGCACCAATCACTCGCCTTACGTCTATCTACACACTCGGCGCGACTACTCTCCCACCCTCATTATCCCATGGCCCTCCTTCTCGAGCTTCCCATGATCGAATACAGATCTCAGCTTCGATCATGTTTTTTCTACACTTAAACCTTGTCGACATTTGTGTCACCGCCTCCCTCCGATTGATCGCTCTAATTTTACAGTCGGTCGCTCTGCCTTCCATTAACGACTTCTGGATTTGCTACTTCCCTCGACGCTGCGCGTCTCTGCCTATCGCCGACCCCCTGGCCTCTCTGTCGATCGACTACCCTGGTTTACAGCCCAGCATGCTGCACTCGCATATATAAGGGAGGTCGGTCGACGCTCCTCCCATCTTTCGCTATCTGGCTATGAACATGAACGCATTCCGAGTACGTTCCCCCTCACTCTTCCTTGCTTTCTTACCAACTCACGTACCTCTACAGCCCGGCGACAGAGTATGGTACTGGGACCAGGCTGGCAGTGCCATCTTCGGCACCATCGTGAGCTTCGAGCACCTCGCCGACGTACGTGCTTGCTTTCTGTTTAGTTCTGCTGGAAGAGCGCCGTCTAACATGTCTCGTCTCCTAGGGCACCCGCATTTTGCGCATCCGTCGCGACCAAGGTGGCCAAGTCAGCCTCCCGTGAGTTCAACTTCTATATTGTCGGTTGCCCGCATGATCTCACGTGATTCGTACAGCGCCAACACTGTTACAAAAGTAAACTAGACCGTCAACGACGCGCCCTATTCCCACAGGTCGCCATGACCGGCTCGCATCCCTAACGCATCCACGCATCGAACTATTGTATTGCTACTTCCTCGGACTGTATTGTATCATATTGATCTCGCTCTTCTTGTATTCCGTATTCCGGACTCTTGGATTTTGTAGTAGAAGGGGCCGCATTCGGACCGACCGACGATGTTCTGTTCGACGCACGACTTCGATACCGTACATACACGCTACGCGGCTAGCCCGAAGCCTGACACGTCGCTACATCTCTCTCACTGAATTCCATCCGTACCCTGCATTTAATCAACCGCGTGCTCGACGTCTGGGCATGGGCATGAGTTGTTCTTCACGAAGACGTGGCCAAGTACTCCGGAACTTCTTGCCAAACCCATGGCTCACTCGTACCTGTAAACGGACGCGTTTGAATACAATAGGCCTTCGCGCGTTCATATCGGAGGAAGCCGAGGGCCGGAGAGACGAAGGCAACCAAAATGTTTAGAACAAGTCTTGGAGGGCTGTTGACAAGAGAAGACGCACGCCGCATATATGGACTGGCCGCGGCCTCTGCCGCTCTACGCTCAAGTGCAGATGTCCGACGAAGCGTGCGCCACCGAGTGCATCATCAGACGAATGAGCGTCGATCGTGGGAAGGGGGTGTTGGTGTGTTCGAGTTCCTTGTGCCCCGATTTTGTAAAAGAGTACGAGCACATCGACGTATAGGACGACCGACGTGAGCCTGAATTTTATATTACAAGGGTCCACGTAGCCCTCTATCCTACCCCAGCTGGCAGCGGTAGCGGTACGGTACGAAGATGGGCCGAGAGGTGGCAGTTCGATGAGTATTCTATTCATGAAGGATCGAAATGGCCATTTCGAAAGAGGGGACTCCTATGCGTGGCCAGTGAATGACAGCCGGCAGAGGGAATAAAGCCGGCGGACGACGAAGATGGCGTAGAAGAGAGTGGAGGTTTGGGACGAGTCGCGACGTTCGAGTGATGAAGATTGTCCTTGCTTGTACTTGGGGACACCGGTGCGGGCCCGGCTGAGCGAAATTTCCAAAAACGCGCTCCCGGCTGATGGTGCCGACGATCTGCGCGGCCCGTCACTCTTGAACTCGACCTCGAATGGCATGTCCACGGTGACGCTGACTCGGACCGGCAGCAAGGGCAGCGCTGATGATGACAACGCGGACACTCGAGACAGCTACGGAAGCTTGCAGGCGGCGCTAGCGCGTACAGCGACAAGGACATTCGCGCTCTATTTCTCGCGTCCTGTGCGCCTCTTCCGACCTTCGAAAGGTGTGCGCTAGAAATTCATGTCTTGAGTGCGCAACTGACTTCAGCCCAGTTAGCGGATGGCTATCCCTGCGCTCGCTCGCCCAGCAGACCGGCGCTACCGTTTCCCCCGGCTTCATACGCACCCTCGTCAAGGATCATGGCGTATGTTCATATGTTGATATCCACAGACCGCGCCCACTTATTATCTGGCAGTTTATGGTCATTCCGAAGCACTTTGTGCCCCCCATCATGGTCAATGCACTTCTGGGGTCAGTTCTCTGGACCGCCTACGCAGAGACATCAGCATCCCTCGAGCCGTACATCGGTCACCACCCCACCCTAACTGCAGCCCTTTCGGGCGCCGTAGCGGGCGGCGCGCAAGCGCTCGTAGCCGCACCTGCAGAGAATGTACGTATGGTCCTCGAAGGCGGTACGCTGGACGGCCACACCTGGTCCTACGCGTGGAAGGAAGTCTTTCGCAGCACGCGCACAGGGCCCGTCACCTCGAAGTCCCAGCAGATTGAGGAGGCGCGGCAGGTGCGCAGCTGGATGAAGGAAGTCGGTGAGATGGCAGGCCGTGGGTGGGACGGTTGGGGCTGGGGATGCGCGAAGGACATATGCGGTAATGTTCTGCCTGCCACCCGACATTCACCTCGATCTAATCCACCCCCACTTTCTTAGGCTATGGTGTCTTCTTCGCCATCTTCGAAGCGACGCGTAGAATCTCTACGTGGACTGCGGCTTGGGCACCGCGCGCGTACCGTGGGCACGCCGATGACGATGCGAAGACTAAGACAGAGCATAATCTATCGAGAACAGTTCACGCAGTGAGTCACTATGGATTCTCATTTACGCGTGCATCCACTCACATTGCTAACCCAGGTAACGCTGGTTACTGGAGGGGTGAGCCTACTTCAATATGTGTTAAATCATTGTTAATGCTGACTCACCTATTCTACTGAACAGGTCATTGCTGGCCTTGCATACGAGATCGTCTCTCGACCTTTTGACCTCGCTCGACGGCTTGTACTCGTCGACCGCTTCGACAAGGGCTCCGACCACTCCCCGACACGCACCATCCTGCGTAAAGTCCGTAAAGATGGTATCATCCACTTCTTCATGCGTCCACCATCTGTCGACCATAATCCCGCCCCTCGAGGCATGCAATTGCGCTTGCAGAGTGCGCTACGAGCGATCGGCCGTCTAGGGCCCTGGGGCGTCGGCTTTCTCGTTTGGGAAATATACGGGCCCGGTCTTGGTGCCACTTGAACATGCGCCTGGTCTTTCTAGTTAAGTTACGCGCCGTATGAATTGCTATAGAATCTCTAATCCATCCTCGTCCCCATCACACCTGCTTGCCCCTCACCGACGCGCTGCACCCGCGGCGCTTATTGCTCGTCTGCTCGCCCGATTTTGCCGACGAGCAGCCGGTTTGTTCGGTATCTGATTACGTGGAAGATGCCCGGTCCATCCTTCTCGTCACTGCGAAGGGATGCGGAAGAGGTCCTTGGGCACTCTCGGGAAGCGCCCGCGGCTTCCGTCGAGGTACGAGGCAGTCAGGTGAGTGCGTTTGCGTGTACGCGATACGCGAAGTCGCGTATCGGAAGCCGCGTTGTCGAGCATGCGGGTGAGCTCAAATCGAAAAACGCGCTGGCTATGCCCATTGCGCGAAAGATCACCATGGAGGCTGTGATAGCGTCCAGGAATTTCACCCATTGACAGGTGCTAGGACGTGGGGCAGCATTGCGGCGCTGCTAAATGTCCAGCGAGCAGAGGGCGAAGAAACCCTTGTTCCTAGTCGTCGCTTGCATGCGGCTGCGGTCCAGGGCGACAGATTGGGATTGGGACACGCGCAAGTCAGACAAGGAGAGCAAGTCGCGAAGGTTTGGCTCATGTCTCAAGGCGAAGCCGCACGTCCATACGAAGCGCCTCTTCGAACGTACGAGAATTCGCACTCGCCCTGTATTCGGATATCATCTGCAGCTCATGTCTTTGAGGAAATTTGCGTCTCACAGCGTACGCTAACCCCGACTCTGCTTCATGGCGGTCGACTCGCATGCACCCATTGCGTTCAGCGCTGCGATTTCATTTTTCATTCCCCAAGACTCACTGTACTGCCCTCCAGTTATGAAGGTACGCGGTCAAGATCCGTAAGGAAGGTAGTACGAGTAACTCATGCACCACCAGTGGCGAGCTCTTAGTTCGATGGATCATACCGCAGAGCATTGCGCACGATGAAGACCCTCGATCCCTTAGCACGTCGTGGACATGTCCATTGCGTTGTCTATAGCGGATGAACGTTTGCTGCCGTCGGCACTTGCCCGTGTTCGTCTCGCGGCTGTTGTTGTGACTTGTGGGCACACAACGGCGGACGCCACAAACTCGCGGCAACAGCTCATCATGGTGACATAAGCGCCGAGCGCTTTCTACAGAGTTCCATTGTGCTGCTCGGCTCTGCTTTTCTCTTGTTTTTCTTCTCTGTTCCTCCGTGTATTCTCTGAACTCCATAAAGAACAATGTCTCGGTGCACGCGTAAAGGCTGCGGCAAGGAGCTCACGCAGGACGACAGCGGGCCATGCGTTTACCACTCAGGCGCGCCGGTATGCGTCTCGCACGCGCCGATCGCGTCGATGCACGACACTCAGCGCGCTCCAGGTGTTCCATGAAGGCCTCAAGTCGTGGTCCTGCTGCTCCGATGTGTACAAGCCTGTGCTCGACTTTGACGAATTCATGAAGATTCCGGTGCGCGCTTGTCCCCGATCGCAGACGTGTCCATTGGTTCTGAGGTCCTTGTCAGGGATGCACGCAGCTCGAGAAGCACACCACAGAGGCACCAGCCGTTCCCGCGCAGGCCCCAAGCGCGCCGGAACAGACATCGGACGCGCCCCCTGCTCCTGCTCCTGCTGCGGCGCCCTTGCCCCCAGCACCCGCTCCGACCGCGCCCCCGGCGAAGAAGCCAGCCCCGCCCCCTGTGGTCGAGGAAGAAGACGATCTAAGCGCACCTGTCGCACCCGGCACCATATGCAGACATAAGGGCTGCGGCCTCGCCTTCGTCAGCGACGAAGAGAACCGGTTGGGCGAAGGCGAAGGCACGACGTGCACATACCACCCCATGGCGGTACGTTTCCTCCGCTCACCAGCTAGCATATGCAGCTGCCGGTCTCACATGTGTCACAGCCCATCTTCCATGAAGGCAGCAAGGTGCGCATTGCCTGCTTCTGCGTAATTCTCACGTCTGACGGCAGGCGGCGGCCAGGGCTACCTGTGCTGCAAGCGGCGTGTGCTCGAGTTTGACGAATTCCTCAAGATAGGTGGCTGCAAGAAGGGCCGCCATGTCTTTGTTCCTAAAAAGGACCCGGCCGCAGTGAGTCTTGCAGACCGAACCCTTGTTTGCGAGAGTATCTAACGTGGCGGGCACCTTTCCTTCAGGCGGTGGAAGAGCAGACGACGTGTCGCATCGACCACTACCAGACCACGGACAAGGTATACGTGTCGGTGTTTGCCAAGAAAGCAGACAAGGAGCGAAGCACCGTCAAGTTTGAATCAGATAAGGTGCCGTACAACATATTCGGACACACTGCATTCATCTCAAGGTCGGTCCAGGCGCACGTCGATCTCTTTTTGCCCGATTCCAAGCGATTCACTCGCACCTTGGATCTCTTCGGGCCTATATCCGACGATAAATCGACCTTCCAATTCTTTGGGACGAAAGTGAATACACCTCTCTTCGTTTCTGACCGCGAATGCCACTCATCTGCTCAGATCGAACTCTGCTTGCAAAAAGCAGACGGACGAAGTTGGACGCTCCTCGAGAAGACGGACCGCGACCTCGGCAACATCCAGTACACCTTCGGCGTGGGCGGTCGGACAGGCACCGTCGGCGCGAAGACCATAGTCACGTAGACCACGAGTAGTCGGGCAAACGATGCTAGTCGCGTAGAGCGAAGACCTAGCTAAGAGTCGGGCAATAGTAGAAAGCTGCGGTGTCATATCCATCCTCCGATCTATTAGTCTACACCAGTAACGCCGTGAGGGCTCGAATGTGGGTAATATAAGTAGTAAGTTAAAGCAAGCCTGGCTTTTCGATGCGCTCGAACATCTGGATCTGGTCGCCCTCACGGAGGTCGTCCCACCCGCTGATATTGAGGCCACACTCAATACCCTTGCGCACCTCCATGACATCGCTCTTGTGCTGGCGCATGGTATCCAGGGAACCTACGGCAGCGAAGAATCAGGAACCTTGCCGTCAGACATATAAGCGAAAGCAGAACGCACCCTCATCATATATGGTCTGACCATCCCGGATAACCCGAAGGAGCTTATCCTTCTGCAGCACGCCATTCGAGACACGGCAGCCAGCGATCTTCTTCGTAGCCTTGCCCTTGACGGCAATATCGAAGAGCTGAACAACGTTCGCCTCACCGATGACCCGGCTTTCGATGATTTTGGGCAAGAGGTCAATCACTCGGCCACGCACGTCCTCCATCAGGCGGTAGATGATGGGCGAGGAAATGATGGTAACGCCTTCGCGCGCAGCCATATTCTCGACCGGACGTGGGGTCTTCACGGAAAATGCCACAATTGCGCCTGCGTAAAGCCAATCAGCCGTGCCCCCCGCAGATGCAGAGCATTTAACTGTCACATACCTCCCATGATTTTGGCGCGCGTGACATCCGACTCCGTCACCTCGCCCACCTCCGAGGCCACAATTTTCGTCGCGGCCTTGTCGTTCCCAATGCCCTCAAGCGCACCCGCGACCGCCTCCGCGCTGCCGCTCACATCTGCCTTGATAATCAGGCGCAGCAGCTTCGGACCACTATCGTCCTCGCGCAGGCGCTCTCGCTCCAGCGCACGAATCGCGTCCGCGTCCATATCAGCCTCTAACGCGCGCCGCTCGCGGTCCGCTCGCCGCGTCGCGTTGATCACCTCGACATCGACGAGCGCGGCCTCGATAGCCGCCTGGCGCTCGCGGTTCGCAATGGCGCGCTTGACCTCCTGCTCCGAGGAGCCCTGGAGGACCTCATCCCCCGCAGAAGGCAGAGATTTCCAGCCGGTGACGACGACCGCGGTGCCAGGACCGGCGCTCTTGACTGCCTTGCCCGCGTGGTCTTGCATCAAGCGCACCTTGGCCTGGTGTGTGCCGCAGACGATCAGTGCGCCGGGCTTTAGGCAGCCACGAAGAACGAGAACCGTCGCTGTCGCGCTAGGAGGATTGATGTCAGTCTTGCGACTGGCGAAGCGATGCCTTGAGTACTCACCCAAGACCCTTCTGTACGTGGGATTCGATAACATAGCCGCTAACGAGGCCCTCGGGCTCGGCTCGGATGTCCTGCATTTCAGAGATGGCGGACAATGTGTCGACGAGGTCGGACATGCCCTTCCCAGTGAGACCAGATACTTCCACGGACGGCACATCGCCACCCATGGACTCCAGCTGAACACCCTCTTGCATGAGTTCCTTCTTGACACGCTCCTGAGAATCTGTCAGGCCTCCGCGGGTTTCAAACATTTGCACACAGTACGCACAACGTCTGCTTCCGGCTTATCGACCTTGTTGATGGCGACGACGAGGCTGACGTTGGGGTCCCGCTTCACGAGGTCCAGCACTTCCCGCGTCTGGGGCATGATGCCGTCATCCGCTGCCACAACGAGAACGATGATATCCGTAACCTGCGCGCCGCGGGCGCGCATCGCGCTGAAGGCTGCATGACCCGGTGTGTCGAGGAAAGTGATGGTTTTCGGGCCCGAGTCCGACGTACGCATCGCGTGTGGGACGGGCACCGAAAATGCGCCAATGTGCTGCGTGATGCCGCCCGCCTCTCCCTTGGCGACGGACGAGGAGCGCAGGGTGTCGAGCAAGGTGGTCTTGCCGTGGTCGACGTGGCCCATGATCGTAACGACCGGTGGACGCGTCGGCAGGCTCTGCGGGTTGGCGTGAGGCGGGGGAGGGTACAGGTCGAACGCGGCTTCATCGTTGATGATGGGATTCCGGCCATACTCCTGAGCGATGAGGGCGGCGTATTCGGATGTCAACACTGAAATGAATGAGTAAAATTCGACGCAGAGGCCTCGCTCGCAGCGTACCGTGATCGTACTTGGCCTCCTCAACCATGCCTGCGTCCCTCATCACCCTGACGAGGTCATCTACATTATGTTAGCAGACATCGAGAACTACCGACCGCATTACGCACCTAAACGAGTGTGTAGTAGCTTGGCCAGGCGGAAGACCGGGATGGAGCTCGGTATGTATACGTCCGGAGACACGCGCTTCTCGACGACTGCTTTGCGTAAAGCGCGCTTCCGTGCGAGCTCTCGCTGCTCCTGTATTGTGCGCGGACGACCGTCGGTGCGCTCTTCTTCGCCACGCTCCTTCCGGTTGATAAGTGAGCCGCGACTCTTGTACTGTCTCCTGTCGCGCGAGTGTGTGGCGGATGCGGACCCTTCTTCTACTTCCAGCATCTGACTTGGAGGGTAGCTTGGTTTGGGAGTAGATTCCAGCGGCGCCCCGTTCGCGCTAACCGCCTGGTCCGCGTCCTGCACAGTCAAGGTAGAGGAAGCCTGCACGGATCCCGTCGCCGCTTCCGCTGCAGGGCGCATAGTGACATGGGGCGGCTGCTCTCTGGGCTGATCTCTGGAAGCCGTCGAGCGACCGTCGTTGCGCGCCGTATGCGGAGCGCGTGTGCGGGAGCCTTGAGCAAGGTTTGTGCGTTCCTGAGAGCGAGGGCGCGGCGCCTCCCTGCGAAGACTGTCCCTCCCTTCGGGTTCCTGCCTAGTGGGCGTTGATCTTGGTGGCCTCGCATTCCATCCGCTAGACGGGGCACGAGGAGCACGCTGGGTACCGGCCTGAGAGGAGTCGCCCGGTTTCGCCCATTTCCCAAGCTGAGCTTGACCGGATCCTGCCGAGGGCCAGGCTTGCTGTCGCTGGACCTGCGCTTGCGGGGCAGGGGGGCGGTTCCATCCGCCGCTCGACTGCGACGGCCGCGACCAGCCCTGGGGTACGACGGGGCTCGGTTGCGCAGGACGCGCCCACTTTCCAAGCGCCGATGGGTCCTCCTGCTGCCTGTTCAGCTGTTGGTTTCGTTCAAGTTCACAGATGCGCACCTTGAGTTTCGCCGCAGAAGACGCCGATCTGCTTGTCTGGCAGTGAGCTCTGCTCCTTGCGAATGCGGGAATCTTGCGTTGTCTATGCATTTTCGCAGATAATTACAGCGAAAACCGGCCTGTGAACATCGGTTCCGTCGTGGCGGCGGGAGGAAAGGCGGGGTGATCGCCGATCGCGTGGTCTTTGTGGCGCTTATTGGCGGCCCGTATACTGCTTCTGAGCTCATTGTCCTCCTCCGCTGCTATCATGTTAGACCTCTGTTCTATCTTCCACAAGGGTACGCAAAATCTCCTGGACACTGCTAAATACTCAAATACTGCAGGGGGAATCGTGCTTTGGTCACGATCCTTCACGCCAGAGGCCTCCGCGCTCGCCTCATCTGCAGCTTCCCCCGTCAACGCACTCGTCCGCGACGCCCTTATAGAGGGCCGCATCGGTGAGGACAAGTACGAGAAGGACGGCTATGCTGTCCGGTGGACGTTTGTCAATGACCTCGAGCTCATCTTTGTTGTCCGTAACGCGTCCCTCGCCCGAGTCATCATCCACTGACACTCCACAGGTTGCTTATCAGCGCATACTCCAACTCACATACGTGGACGACCTCTTGACCGCCCTGAAGGCCGTCTTTGTCAAGCTCTACGGCCCTTTTCTCACCACCTTCGTCGCATCCCTTCACGCAATCAACCCAACCGACATTCCCGCATCATGGGACTTTGCCAGTGTGTTTGCAGGCTGGGACCAGGTCTTCGACAAGGTCCTACGCGAGTTCGAGGACAAGGTGCGGCTCATACTCCCCCTTGACATACCGCTTACACCCTTTTAGGACCGCAAATCACGCCTGCGTGCTCCCGCGCGGGCTCTTCCCCTCGAATCGGCCGTGAGTGCAGCGTCCGATGACTCCAGCACCGAGCCATCACACTCTATCGAAGTCGTCGAGGACGGCCAGGCTATCTCCAGAAATGTGCAAGCGCTCAAGAATCGCCTCCGCGGTAAAGGCACGCGGCGGGGAAGCCACCGAGGCGCGGCTGGCGGGCGCGACAGCGCACCCAGCTCTGAGTGCGTGCGGTCTCGCATGAACTCTCCTTCTTGCTAACCTCTCCGACAGCTCGGAAGCCACCCCAAAGAAGACGAAAGCCAAAAAGGTCCAACGCAAATGGGGCGACACGCCCATCACCGAGGACGACATGGCCGAGCTCGACTTCAGCGCCGCTGCACCGCCAGGCGGGGCCGCGAATGCTGGCTCGCTCGATATCAGCGCACTCGTCGACGAGGCCTCACTAGGCACGCGCTCGCGCGATGGCATGTACGAGGTCCGCGACTGGGAATTCGCGCGCGATGCGGACGCCGCGATCGCGAACGCACTCAACAACAATAAGAACGACCCGGCGAGCGGGAGCCTCGGCGCGCTGGGCTCGCTCTTCGCGCGCTTCACTGGCGGGAAGGTGCTCACGGCGGCGGATCTGCAGCCTGTGCTTGAGGCGATGAAGCAGCACTTGATGAAGAAGAACGTGGCGCGGGAGATTGCGGACAAGGTCTGCGAGGGTGTCGGGGAGAGCCTCGTGGGGAAGAAAGTCGGAGGGTTCCAGAGTGCGTCCTGCACCCTGATATGTAGCGCTTCGCCTGCTGATGGCGAGCAGCCACCAATGCGGCCGTGCGTTCCGCGCTTGCGTCTTCGCTGACCCAGATCTTGACACCGAAGACGTCGACCGACATGCTGCTGTCGATCCGGACCAAGCTCAGCGCGCCCGCTCCCGCCCGCTCACCTTACGCCATCGCCTTTGTTGGCGTCAACGGTGTCGGCAAGAGCACGAATCTTTCCAAAGTCTGCTTCTGGCTCATTCAGAACGGACTGCGCGTCCTGATTGCCGCCTGCGATACCTTCCGGTTCGTCGTCTGTTGTTGCTTCGCGAGCTGGCGCTGACGATGGCGTGCAGAAGTGGCGCGGTTGAGCAACTGCGCGTGCACGTGCGGAACCTTGGAATGTTGGGCGTGAACGGGGCTGCTGATAGCAAGGGACGCGTCGAGCTGTTCGAGCGTGGATACGGCAGGGACGCTGCCGCCATCGGGAAGGAGGCGATTCAATATGGTCAGCGGCGCCATTTTCTACCATACGCTGTTCTCCATTTCTGACGTCTTCTGTTCAGCGAAAGAGAACGACTTTGACGTCGTCCTCATCGATACCGCAGGACGGATGCAGGACAACGAGGTGCGTTAACATACTTATGCTAATGATTATGCTTACACTCCTGTAGCCCCTCATGCGCGCGCTCGCCAAGCTTGTCTCTGTCAACAATCCGGATAAAATCATCTTCGTTGGCGAGGCGCTCGTCGGCAACGAGGCTGTTGACCAGCTCACCAAATTTGATCGCGCGTTGCGCGATTTCTCCTCCGCGTCGGGCGTCGGGCGCGGTATTGATGGTATGCTGGTGACAAAGTGGGATACAGTCGACGACAAGGTATGGGTCAATGCACCTGGCGTCCACGAAACGCTGGCGCGCCCCTATACTTTTCTCATTCTCCACTTCTAGGTCGGCGCCGCCCTGTCGATGACTTATATCACCGGACAGCCAATTCTATTCGTCGGCTGTGGCCAAGTACGTCTCCCTTTGTATCGCATTATCGCACGTAACTGAGTAATTTCGCAGACTTACACCGACCTGCGCCAGTTGCGGGTGCAGAATGTCGTGCAGGCCATTCTGGCAGATTAGCTGACTGGTCTGTAAACGTTGAACCTATGTAGCCCTCATACGTGGGTACAGCCTCTCTCGTGCATCATTCTACTCTAGTCTCCCGCGGCCGACGTTCGTAGAAATTCTACTCTATATCTATCATACTGGGCTCATGTAAATTATCATAAAATACGCACGCTGTAAAATTGGGAGTGTCTGCTGAAATGAATGTATAACTGGGGACGAAGCGATCCTCTGCGTAAGCGACCGCAGAAGAATCTCCATTGGAGACGTGCCCGAACCGTGACATGAGGGTACACAGCAGTTACGACAGTCGAGGACCAAAGTTGCGCTGGAATGGCGAAAGCACCTGCTTCCCGAGCTCCCCTTGTCCTTCGCCGGTCGTCGCTGTGACTCCTACAAAGCATCTTCAGCGACGGGGACAAGCAATTTTCTGCCGAGCAAAGGCGTCACGCTCCCGTGTTCCCGATAGTCGTATGATTCCTTGGGTCTCCCCCAACTGCACTCTGCGATAATTGTCGTTAGAGGGGCTATCAGAACAGCGGTATATTCGTGTTGATTGAGTCCAGCCGCCAAGGACGTTCACCATCCGCGCCGCACACCGTCCACCTGGACAATATCATGTCTGCCATCATCGCCCTGAGGTCCGCATCCGCCACACCGCCGTACTTCATCTCGAGGCGAGTGAGGGATGGTAGCACCCAAATCGCCGATGGGTCTCCTGTCGGGTCGATCCTCCGCGTCATCGCCCTCAGGAAAGTAACCAAGATGGCAGAGTGCAGTGGTTCGCGGTCGTCGTCGGACTCCCCTTCTTCCTCGATTTTTAGGCTTCTAAGGCCAGGTAACAAGCGCAGACAGGCAACGACCGTATCGTAGGCCGTGGTCGTCATATTCTCGAGTTCGAGCCTTTCTAGAGAGATCATGCCCTCTCCGCATTTCTGAGAGCGCCGCAGGAGGATGTGGAGAGAGTCCATGTAGCTCTCTTCCCATCTACGGATGGGTTGGCCGTACAACTTGACTTGTGCGAGCATCGGTGCTTCAGCATGGCGACACAGATGAATGGCGCCGTAGGTGAGGCTAAGATCCTTTAGGCTAGGGAAACAAATGGCTTTGTATTGTTCTTCCACGTCTCCAATCTCCGTAATCCATAGGACGAGACGGACGAGGCTATGCGCGCATGCCGCTAGGGGCGCCATGATCAGCGCGAGGCGACCCTCGTCATGGTCGAAGCACAGGTCGAGATTGACGAGGTTCCAAGCCGTGGGGAAAACGAGAGGCTCCCAGGGGTGGTCGAACGTAAGCTCGAGGCTAACGACGTGTGGGGCGGCCTTCTCGAAGTACCTGAAGCATTTTGTGTGCTCCTCCCCAACGTCCATCTTCAGCACTTTCAGCGCGGGGAATTCTGCCGGCCAGAAAGACTCCAAATGCCCCACCATCTTGTGGAAGTTGCTGAGCGAGACGTTGCTCCACCGATCCGAATGCATAAACACTAAGCGGAGGGTCTCTGTGTTGGGCGCAGTGTTTTCCCAGGGATATTTGTCTGCAATGGAAATATGGAGCGGCTGGTTACCAGACCACTGCAGGCGGTGCGCAAGCGGGTCGGTGCGAGTTTGTAGGGTTATGCACAGATGCGTCCAGAGCTGCGGCATACCGAGGGCAATCCGGCGCCAGTAGTAGCAGGTGTGGGCAAAGTTGAGCGTCTCTTCGATGTCCAATGAGGACCAATAGTCTGGCAGCGCCATGGTGAAGATGCTGGCGAACAGTTCGGGGGGAACGCGCCGGATGGCGGCGACCGTCGCGCGGCAGATGAAGATAGCCTCCTGCACGTTCGCCGTCTGTGCAGGGTCAATGGTGCGATCCTGAATCGACGCGGAGTCTGAGACGTCGGATAGTACGTCGACGATGTTGCGGATGTGCATGCCGACTTCAGGACTGGGGATGGCTCCTGAGCGTATAAGTTCATTGTTGGCGTACGAGGAGGCTTCCTGAAGGAGTATCTCTACATCTCGAGGCGGGAAAGACATAGCTAGAGCACACTATAAGTGAGCGGACGCGTGCCGGCCGGGGACAACGCACCTTTCGTTGGGTCGGGACGCGACTTTGTTTCTCGTTTTGGTATGCGGATTCAGTCGTGTTTATATCCTTCTATTACTAAGTTTGTCAATATTATCCCAGAAGCCCAAGTCACGAGCACGGACCAGAGAGCCAGATGTAGGCAAAGACAAGAGGGGAAACTTGCGATAACTCGATCGCGATTTGATGGCACGGGATCACAGCGTGACCGTGGTTGAACTTCGTCACGGCTGTTTCGCCCTGTGAGCTCCGTTGCTGATCAAGGAGAAGCCAGGTGAGAGTGGCGAAATATATGCGACAAGCTGGTAGAGTATGGGCAATGCGCGACGACTTCAGGTGAGCACTTGAGGACTACGTCGCTTCTTTATAGGTGTCCGCACTGGACAAATCCTTTTTTCATTGACTTTGGCATTCCGGCCTTCGATCTTCGTTCCGAGGATCCCGTGTCCAAGGTGAGGTGACTTCTGCCTTCTTTCTTCGATCCTGAATCCTTCGTTTTCATCCCCAATCCTTCGTTCATCGATATTCATCCTTCGTTCATCTATGTTCATTCCTACTAAGACATTCATCCACCGCATTTGTTTACTTGCCATTCTGGCCTGCGCCTGTCGTTCCGCTGCACCCGATCCACGCATCGCGTCGTCCACACCTCCCGCCCCAGCATTGCTGCACGGACATTGCACGCTTCGTTGGACAGACACGAAATGTCTGGAAAAATGTGGATATTCCGCCAACGTGCGCGCCGGGCCGTCGGCGCCGGGCGGCAAGACCCGGCAATCCGTCCCGAGTTGCCGCACGTCCACGATCAAGCGCTTGACCAACGCTTGACCTTCAATAACTTACGACCTTGAAGCCGGACTCTGCCGCTACCTCCCTCTCCTCCCTTCTGTATCTTGCCCTCGCCGTTTCGCACCCGAAACTGGGAAACTTGACGGTATCTAGATGGGCAGCAAGCCCATCGCAGGTATGTAGCTCAGCGCTGCGATATGCTTGGCAAGTTCTATAACTATCACACGTATAGCATTGATCTTGCCGGCTCACGATGCGTCCATCGCGCGAGCAGTTGCTGCCCGCGCCTCCCTAATGCATCACCAGTCAACCAAAATCAACGCGACGGCCGACGCTTATTGTCCCCCGCATGGGCCGGCGATGTACAAGAAGTCCCATTCTCCGTCTTCTTACCGAGTGCCCTGCGCCCCTGCCCCTCTCCCCTCTCCCCACGAGACTTATAGCCGAGTCACTCGAGGACTGACAGCACTGAGACTCCGCCGTGGCGCTCTTACTTGAGGCCGAGGAGGTTTTAGAAGGCTCAGCGAGGGCGAGAGAAGGTACGCCCTGTGCGTACGCGACCCTATCACCGGCCGTCCAAACGGTGCGTCGCGCTATCAACTACTACAATGGCATGAGCTAATGGCAGTATCGAATGCTGCCCGTGAGACTCGGTCGCCACACACAGCGAGGGGTATGCCCTGCTCGCGCATCTTCCCTCCCTCGCCATGCCATGCGTGGGTGATACTCGCGCAAACACCCGTCGTCGATCCGTGTACGTATCACGATGCGGCCCAGCGCGCCATGTGCGCTCTGCACCTCTGCACATGGGAACGCACCAACCGGAGCTGCGAGGGCGTATTGGCCGCTACGAGTGCTGACGATGCGTGCACGACGTGCACGCGTCGCCTTCGCACCTCATTGTGGTGTCTGGTGATACATCTGTGCGACTGCATGCAGCAACGCGCTGTGCGGTGCGTAGCGTTGCCCAGCAGCATGTTGTGGCCCCGCGAACGCGCGCCGACAGTAACGCTCTTGCTCCTACCAAGTCGTGCTGCACCGCGCAGACTGACGCGTATTGCGGTCGTGTGATCGCACGTTCTCTTAGCGGGACGGCCTCTCGCACTCTCTCCGCCAGTCACAACTATCTTTCTATATACTGCATGATGATATTGGTCGATGACTCACGGGGCATTGAAAAGGAGAGGCAGCGATGATAGAACAAATAAATTAAATGACAATGACGCTGGGTGCAGGTGAGTGTATCAATAATCCAACAAACAAGCAAAGATCGATAAACCCATGAACGAAGGTGAATGGACGAAGGACGAAGGGCGAAGGACGAATGTGCATTGAACGAAAGAACAATGACAGCGGATCAATGATCGGGCATGGCTCAAACTTTGTTCCCGGAGCGGAAAACGAAAAACGAAGAAACGAAGGTTAAAAAACAATGCTTCAAGCCAGAAAACGAAGGAAATTAATTTTGTCCAATGGGGACACTCATACTTCTTGTCCTGCGGCCTGTGCCGACTCACTGGGAGCGCTCACGTAAAACAGCAAGTCTCGTGTACTTACCTCTCTTTGTCCATCAGTTCATCCTTTGTTCTCGCTCTGTTGTCGCCCTCTCCAATGATGCACGGCCGACGCGTCTCTTCGCCTGCCTCCTGGCGAGTCCTGGGCAAGTCTTCCCGGAAGCCGGCCTGAGTCCGGGCCATGTGATTGCCGTAGCGATGATGCAAATCATGGGGAGAACACCGGCAGAGAGCGGGGCATCGGGCTCAAATTCCGGGCAGCAGCCGCTTGTCTTTAGCCGCCATCTCATTCGCCAGGCTGCACGACATGGGTTTCCCTCAGGACATCGTTCCACCGTTCCCCGACATCACGAAGATTCCCCTGCACGCGCAGGGTGTCCCCGTCCCGGGTACGAAGCGCGAGGGGCAGACAGGTGCGCGTCACATCCGTCGCGACAGCTGCTTGGTAACTGACACGCCACGCGTCTGTCGTAGCCCATTACCGGAACGGCCTCTGGGGCTACGTCGACGAGAACACACCCGGTGTCGTCCCGACGCTTGACAACTATGGGAGCGCACGCTTCATCACCGCGCTGACCGCAACTTTCTCGGACGGCGCCCCCTTCTCTCCAAGTCCCCGCTGAAGTTTGACAACAAGTACGTTTGGGAGACGTACAAGGAGGTGGACGTCCGGCGGAAGAACGTTGGAAGCGCGCTGGTCTCGCTCTTCCAGGATGGTACCATCGGTGGTGGCGAATTGACACTATGGTATATGGGCTCCTAACCGGCCGGGTGAGTGTACAAGTGCCAACAAACTCGCGCCAGCTAACATTCACTCCCAAGAATGGTTCATCGTGGACCTTGCGGCGCAGGGGTACAAGAAGACGCTGGTCAGCTTGTACGACACGCTGGGACCGGACTCTGTCTGTGAGTGGGCAGGCTTGCTGTTCAGAGCCGCTTACTCAAACCCCCGTAGCATACATCATCACCCACTCGCACCTCACTGTCGTCTTTGCCCAGCCGGATCACATCCCCACCCTACTCAAGCTTGCACCTGAAGTGCCTATGCTTCGTCTCATCGTGAGCCTCGACCCTCTCGAGGACAACGCGCGGCGCATCTTGTCCGCTTGGGGACAAACGTGCAACATCAAGATCGTGGACATGCCCGAGCTCGAAGCCCTCGGCGCGTCAAATCCGCATCTGCCGATCCCTGCGCAGCCGAGTGACCTCGCGTCCATTTGCTACACCTCTGGTACGACTGGAAATCCCAAGGGTGTGCTCCTCTCGCACCAGAATCTCGCCCTCGCGGTGCACTCCAACCTTTACGGTATGGAGCTGCCGGAGGACGCCTCTACCCTGTCGTACCTGCCTCTCGCTCACATTTACGAGGTACGTCGCTCAATCTCCTCTGACGCCATGCTGACTTGGTTCAGCGGCTTACGAGCTCGTGTCCATGGCAATTGGTATGCGCATAGGCTACTTCAGCGGCGATAATCTGCGCCTGCTTGAGGATGCCCAAATCCTGAAGCCCGACTCGTTCCCGTCTGTGCCGCGCGTGCTAACCGCGTATATCAAGCTGCCTCTATCGCTGGCAAGGCCCCGGGGCTCAAGGGCGCGCTGTTCAGGAAAGCCCTCGCCGCGAAGCTGGAGAAGTTCCGCGCGACAGGCGATAACACTCATCCTGTTTGGGATAGATTGGTGTTCAAGAAAGTCCGCGCAGTGCTCGGTGGCAACCTCAAGATTGTATTCTCTGGGTCGGCGCCAATCAGTCGGGAGGTCATCGAGTTCCTCAAGGTTGCGCTGGCGTGCGAGGTGGACGAGGGGTACGGGATGACTGAGACCTGTGCGACGACGACGAAGTCGTGGCCTTGGGATGCGGGTGCGTCGGGTACGACGGGCCCGCCGGGTCCGGCTGTGGAGGTCAAGCTTGTAAGCGTGCCGGCGATGAACTACACAGCGGAGGACAAGCCCAACCCGCGGGGCGAGCTCTGCGTGCGCGGTCCGATCATCTTCAAGGGCTACTACAAGGGTGAGTGGGTAGACCTCGAGATATTCTGGGCTCACGAGCGCGTCAGACGAGAAGAACACGAAGGAGGCGATCGACGACGAGGGTTGGCTGCACACCGGCGATGTCGCGGAAATTGACCCCGCGGGTCGCGTCAAGATCATTGACCGAGTCAAGGTATGCGCAATTTAAGCATATATCTGCGCCATACGTTTGCTGACTTCTGTCAGAACATCATGAAGCTCGCACAGGGCGAATACGTCGCCTCGAGAAGGTCGAGAACACGTACGGCTCGTGCCCGACCGTGCAGCAGATCTACGTGCACGGCGACTCGCTGCAGTCCTACCTGCTGGGCATCGTCGTACCGGACCCCGTGCAGCTCACGGAGATCGTGCGCGGCGTGACAGGGGAGGCGCTCTCGCCAGAAAACCTGCAGGCGCTGGAGAAGATGTGCCGCGACGACCGCGTCAAGCGCCGCATACTCGACATTCTCGTGCAGCAGGCGCGGAAGAACGGGCTCAAGGGGTGCGTGTTATCGTTGGCTGGAGGGGGAACATAGTGCTGACGTACTACCCAGCTTCGAGACCATCAAGCGCATACACGTCACGATGCACCCGTTCTCGGTGGAGGAGGGGACGCTGACGCCGACGCTGAAGATCCGCAGGCGGGACGCGATGAAGAAGTTCGAGAAGGAGATTGAGGAGCTGTATGCGCTGGGCGAGCCGAGCTCGTCGAGCGTGGCCAAGCTTTGATGCAAGCTTGAGGACAATGGCGGGGGATGTGTACGTTATGGTACATACTTACCAGCAGGACGATCTCGCACAGATTTATCAATGTACACGGTGACAACGCTATATCGTTCAATCACCCACTGTTAGAGAGACCTTCCCCCGCTTTGAATGCAGGCCAAGCTTTGGAGTGGTTGCTGTCTGTAGCCCGGTATCGGACTGTCCCGTTCGTCTCGAGACAAGAGTTCGTAGAAACATCCCGTCATGACGTTCGAATCGTTACTGTACATAAATTTAAGTATAAAGTCTACTTCGTCACAGTCTACTCCTTCGTCGCCCAGTCATTACGCTCATTAATGTACATACACTTTTCTGTTTCCCTTAGTCGTCCGGAATCCAGACGACGCCCCATATCTACAGCAATGAGAGGCAGCGTACAGCCATGAGAGGCAGCGTACAGCCGTGAGAGGCAGTGCATGCACGCAGGCTTAGCGCACTTGCACATGCAGCGTGAAGACACCCGCGCCCTGGTGCGAGTAGTCGAGGCCGCGGAAGCGGTAGTGGGTGGTGAGGAAGTCGACGCGCTTGATGCCCTTCTTCCGCTCCTCATCCTTCTCCGGCGCGTCCCCCGGTCGCAGCGCGCCGCGTATGCCGCGCTACCGCGTCGCGCTCCTCTCGCGAGGGCAGGCCGTAGTACTCGTCCGACGTGACGCCACAGCGCAGTTCTCCATGGATGGCGCTAAGCACGTCCATGACGCTCACGTAGGACGTATTGGAGGCGGCGATCGGGAACGCCCACGGCGTGCCAGGTATGACGACGGTGAGGGCGGGCAGCGCGGGCGCCGTGGCGGGTCGTAGAGCAACTCATCGATAGCTCGCCATGGCCGCGAGAGGTGGTGATGGAGGGGCGTTGACTGCGCATATTGAAATGGAGAGGAGAGCCGAGAGCGAGCAGCTTGTGTACTTGGGCAGAGTTGCTGCGCTTGCGCTTCCGAGGACGCGGAGCGCTGGAGGATGAAGGGACGGTAGGCGGGGACATCATGGATTCGGGGGCGTTCGTGACATTGTTGGTTGGCATGCGCGCGGAGGCGGTGGGTGGCGTCGACGTCGATGCCGCCTGGGACGGCAACGGCGTGACGGTGAACGCCGGGCTCGGCGTCTTCTCGGTTACGCGAGGGGAATAATATTCGTTATAGTGCTCGACGATGCGGACCTGCTTGAGGGGGGAATTGTCGATGACATGAATGGACTCCTCTGTGGCGCAGGCGGTGAGCGACCGTATGTGCGGGTGTGCGTCGGCCTACTCACCCTTCGTCGTCGCCGGAGCCAGCCGACCGTGTACACTGGAGATGACGCGCAGGAGGTGCGCCCAGAGGCCCATGGCGGTGAAGAGAGAGTTGCAACGGAGGACAGGACGAATGCAGCCGGTGTCAATTTATCGCCGGACCAGATAGCCCGCCGTGGAGCGCCAAGGCACCGCACAAAGCCAAAAGCGAGAGTTCGAAGGGACAGGGCGGCTAGCCTTTATCTGCAGTGAAGCTGGCGATGCGCTACAGTCGCGTTGACATCACAACGGGGCTATGAAGAAAGGGATCCAACGAACGTCGAACGCTTCTAAGCGAGCAGCCCAGTTATATAGCTCGCCCTGACACATCATACCGGACAACGGCCGTTGCTGCGACACCGTCCGTCGCCGCCCAACGCGCCCTGGTAACAGCCTACAGAAGCTGGACATGGTCGATAACCTCGTGCTTCAAAAGAAGGCCATGAGGCCTAGGTGTTCGACTGATTAGATGTGATGTATGAAAGCGGTATTCCCCTTCTAACGACCGGGGAAGGGTGAACACCGACTTGACGCAGCACTTGTCGCCAGCGCATACGACGTGTCGACGACCACGGTCGAAGCTATCAGAGTATTCTGGACGGGTAGGACCGCGAAACACGTCAAGAACTTTGAGTAGAACCGCCACATCGACCCGTTGGTTCTGCGAGCAGTAACACGGAAAGACACGGTACTAATTGACAAGGAGCACCACAGTAGAATCATCTTCTAATGTAGTTGGATAGAGCAATCCGAGCCATGGATCCTTCACAGATCCCTGCTCGGTGCTGATGCTCACTTGTCCGCATTTGGAAGGCCTTGTTCGTCACCACTCGTAAATCAAGCATTACTTACTACTTTACAGATAGGGTACAGGTACACGGAGAAATTGTGAACAGGCTATAAGTTATTGATGATATCAGCATTGTGACATCCGTGAGGGGCATGGTCCTCCCATTAGGGACAGCTGAGTGACATCTGCAAACTGATCAGGAAAGCAGTCCAATCTCGCGCACTATCGCATACTTACAGACATGAATTGCTCGTAGTTCAGTTGTACCCAACCGTCGCGGTCCGTGTCGGCTCTAGCGAGAGGTCAGTCAAACGATCTGTATGCTGACAGATTCAAGTACCTTTGAAAGGCCTCCGTCATGGTCTTGACGGCTACGGCACGAGGTCAGAGGTGCACAGGAAAAGGCGAGACACGAGACTTACCAACGCAGGCCCTCACAAAGCGGTCAAACGTGATGCCTGGTGGAGGACCGTATCCCTCTGTAGGTGCAGAGGCTGAGGAAGGGTAAGTCGAAAAGTAGCAAGATCTATGAGGTGCACGCACCATACTTCTGCTCTACCAAGGTTAACAACGGTGGTGTCAGCCTGTAGCCGAAGTTTGCAAGCGCGTCGGCAAGCTCGTGACCATCGATAGATCCTGACCGATCCCGGTCAAAGTGTCGGAAGACGTTCTGCCAGTCGGCAATGTATTTCCATAACCCAGCAAATTCTAATGGGACGTCAGTACCCTGGACGACAGCAGACACCTCACGAAACGTACCAGTATAGTTGATCGTACCGCTGCGGTCGACATCGAAGATCGCCATAAGCATCTTGACGGTGTCCAAGTCGAACTCTGCACATCGCAAGTCGAGCATCAGCATCTATCATGAGCAGGTGATAGCCGTTATAACGCACTTGTCCAGTTGCCTGTAAGGAAAGACCCGGGTCAGACAAGCCGCCAAACAGGAGCAGCATCTGAACGCACCATTCAAAAGGGCAGACTGCAACTCATTCGCAGTGATCGATCCCGAGCGGTCAACATCTACGGCGGTAAACCACTGCCAAAGCTGCGGGTCCGCACCAGAGGGCGGACCTGACGGCGCTTGTTGGTACGAGTGCCGCGAACTGTGCCGCGCCGGCGCGCCGTACGACGATTGCGCGTACCCGGGCGGATTGCTGGGGGGCGGCTGGTACGATGAGCGGTGCGATGAATGGCGCGCGGGGGCGGCGTAGGCTGGTCCTTGTGAGTACATGATGGTGGTCTGTGCCAAGGGGGGTGAAGGAGAACGGCTGCGCGATCCGGATGACGAAAGAATAATGCAGGCCCGCACTTGCCGTGCGCGCGCTTAAATGCCGGTCGGAGTGGCTGTGCAGATCACCGGTGCCGAGTCCAGAGTCGGCAGTGCCCTGCCACTCCTCACTGTCAGCGCATGAGCCACACTGCCATCGTCGCAGAGCATGTTGGTATAATCGAGGGCTCGCTTGAAGCAAAAGCCGTTGTGATAGGAGCAAGCCGACAACCCGACGCTGCGACGAAGGACGAGGGTTTCGGTCGATATCTGCGAATACGCTTGGTTCTCGGACTGAAGAGGGATCACTGTGGTGTACTAGAAGACGTACTTTCCACCCTGAAGCGCTGACTCCGAGCCCTCGTCGAAGCTTAAGTTCGAACGCTCACCTCAGCACTGGGCGGCCGTCATGGTCGGCGGGCTTCCCCTCCGAGTCACGCACTCGTTCGTGCAGACATCCAGCCCAGGCATCTTGCTAACATATCATCGTATCTGTAGAGCCAGTATGGGTCGACTGTTGGACGTCCAGAGCACGCAGGGCAACCATCCTCGAGGCTCAGTTCGCGGTCACGTGTTAAAGTCGAACGTAATCACGTGTTGGCGCAAGGCAGCGTTTGGAAAAGACGAGGCGACAGCACAGTCCTGACACAGTCCCCAAAATTGCAGTATAATGGTGCAGATGAGGCCTTGAAGCTTGAAACTTGAAGACCTGCAGGAAGAAGGCGTGCCGCCTACTCAAGCGCGAGCGCTTCCAATGATGGCCTGTGGCGCGTGAAGGGCAATGAATGTAGGTAGGTAGGTACAGCATATACAGGCTTACAATGTGTGATTAGTACTAGATAATAAGCTACGACAGAGCACATTAGTTGTAAATAGTATGATCAGAAGGAGTAAAATGAGAGGACGTCTTGAGATATGTGAAGACGAGGCACATGAAAGGGACGTGTCTTTGAAAGAAAGTCATGTTTGAAACCGGAGTGGTAGTCGGAGAATTCCGTGGTCGTCCATGGTATCGCATCAGCATGGCGAGTACGATGGGGGATCGTTGCGATCCGCCATGGACGCCGGTTTCGGCATCTGACTGACAAGAGGGCTCCGTGGGGGGCTGCGTATCGAAGGACTCCTCGGCGGCTCAGTTTCGAGATCAATGGAGTGGAAGGTGCCGATTGCAGAGTCATGCTTCGCGCTTCCGATAAAACGAGATTGCGAGCTCATGCGCTGTGCAAGTCTCAGCAAGGGAGTCAAGATCGTCATGGAAAACGTACATTTTCTCCGAGGGACATTTCAGGCAAAAGCGACTCCGCATATGTGGACACGAACGTGTCCCTTCGTTCCGCCATCAGTGACTGCGGCGGCAGCGAGAGTCGAGGGCAAATGTCGATGACGGCGATTGGCGGGGGAGTCGGCGTACTACGATCCCCGGACGAGAGCTGGCTCATGTGCCGTGTCCCATTCTGCGTCGGATATATATGCCCTTGCGCATCGAGGACTAGCCTGTAATCAGCGATGGTATAACCTGTGAACAATCCTGCAGTACTCACTGACGCGCGTGCTGGCTATACTCGTCACGGCGATTCCCATTGCGCAGAAGACGGTCTCGCCACTGTTGTTGAACATCGCGTAGAATACCATGTTGACGATGTTGAAGATGGTCGTCACGCAGAAGTATACGATGGAGGAGTTCCATAGCCTGTTCATGAAGCCTGTTGGGCCACCGCCGCCAGCGCCTCTAAGAGTACTACAGGTGATCACGACGACCGCCAGGTCAAAGAGCGCTGCCGCCTGAAGTTGGTCAAAGGTCAGCAGCTACTTAAGGCGTATGACGCAGGGAAGCCAGTTTATCGACATGTCACGCACCAAGTAGTACACGTAGCTGATGTTGTCCTCCGCGTCGTAATGCAGGACGCAGTTCCCTGAGGATCCCATGTCGGACTTACGCGAATGCAACTGCGCGAAAAGCTCGACGCCAGAGATAGCCGTTGCAAGGAGAGTGAAGACAATCGAGACCGTCTTGTCATTATTACAGATGCCCACTGTCTGGTTTGAGCTCAGAGTGCAGTTGCGGGTTTGGGGGACTAGCGAACGCACACGAGCAACAAAGACCACATGGCTGGCCCATACAGCGAAGCACTGCATGACGGGCATAATGAGGGAAAGGTGCTGGCACTGGCGCGGAACGTTGATGAAGAGTTGGGCGAAGAAACCAATCAGGTTTGTTATCAAGGCCGCCAGCCCCAGATACTGCATCGAGATTCGAGAATAAGCATGGGCTCAAAAAAAGTCAGGCAAGTTGACGCACCCGAACCAAAACCAGCAGAATGCACGCCACACTCGGCCTCAGCCGCGACTCCTGGCGCCTGTCTGTTGCGCACCTTCAGACTATCGCATACGTAGCAGCCCTTAAGGACCGACATACACATCCTTATTTCCGCGGGCAAAGTGAGCAGCCAGTCGTACACAAAGATGGCGAAAGCAGCCTGTAAGAAGTGAGATTCACGCTGAAGACCAGACGGCTTGAATACTCACGACGCGCATGTAGCCAGCCGCATCGTCCCAGTTACCCATTCTCAATGAGTCGGACCTGCAGAATGCGTCCGAAATGAAGCCAGCGTTAGGTCTCGAGGAGAGAAGGAATGTCAATGAGGAATGACGAGGGCAAGAAGAAGGATGGAATTGATCATGTCCTCATCAGAGCAGGCTGTTTGTGGCGGGTGCAGTTGAGGTGCGAGGCGCGAGACGAGTGCACGGACTTCGGAGTCCGACGCGGGGCAAAAGACGCCTTTGAAGTCGCGTACATAAAATCGCGGTAAAACTCCACGAGATATGATACAGGAGGCACTCCGTCGGTCTCCGGAGTATCTCCTACAAAGCCTTCGATCAGCGGTAAATGAGCTTTAAACTCAGCGGCTGAGCCTGGCCTCAGCAAGAAGGCAGTCGCCATGGACGTCAGATGCAAGTTCGAGTTTAGCCCAAGGTTCAGCCGTCACCCAGCCGTCACGCCACCGTTCCATTGTAACGTGGATCTGAGATCGATCGACAATAATCACATTGATTGCCGGTAGCTCACCGGTCCGACAGCGTTCCTCCCTGGTTCCTTCCCCGGCTTCCCCACGCTCAGCGCTGACCTGACGCTTACTTCCATCTCCTGCTTTATTTCGCTGGTCCCTGCTGCCCTCTGTTATTCGTATCGCAGACTCTATTGCGTGCCCTTCACGATATGACCTCGCCACCTCTCAGAGCCGTATTCTTCGACGTGAGTAGCGCGTGTCTCCTCCTTGTATACAGATGAGATCGTTTGCGGCTGCTATTGCCAAAGTACCAGCTTAGTTGACGTTCGGTGAGCGTCAGATCCAAATTGGCCCCTCATCGTTGATCATTGAAGGTGGGCGACAGGATTAGATTGGAGGCGTTGTGGCGCGCAGTCCCTTCGTCGCTATCGCTGCTTATGAGCGGAAGCACAACATCCCCGAGAACTACTTAAATTGCTCCATGTATGTACACTTCAGCCCTGTCCTTTACGCATCTGTACTGAACAGTGAGGATCTTCATACCGCTACGCCCCGGCTGTTCTTTCCCATACTCGGTCGCATGCCCATGTCCTCCGGGATCGCAGTGCTGCTAGAGGGTCGCAAGGAGCGTGGCAGCGCTTTGAGCGTGGAGAGCTTCCGTTGCTGCAATTTTACAATGCGTGGAGTCAAGATCTGTCCGACACTGTCAACGGAAACATATGGTACACGGCGTACTGTCGTCGGAAAGGCATCGGTCGGTCACCTTTAGTGCGCGGCGTCTTGCGATTGAACAGCCTCTCTAGAGCCGCCCCGCCTACCGACTGAGTTGAACATAGATGTGCGAGAGGTACGCGTGCGCAATGTCATGTCGGAAGCGGTTGGCTGACAGAGGGGCTCGCCGTGCTATGTTCCTGGTGCAGTTATTCGGCGAGATGATGCGCGAGTCCGCCGCCCTCGATCCACACATCGTCAAGGCTATGCGGCGCCTTCGTGGTGAGCGCATTGCGTGTTGTACGTGGGTGTCGCTAGAGATTATGACAGGGACGGGTCAGTACAAGGTCATCGCACTTACCAACAATTACGCGTCCAGCGTAACTGAGGACGTTCCCGTGACGGAGCTTGCCTTCCTGGGGTGGCAGAACGGCGCCATCTCACCAGAGCTTGTCGCCATGTTCGATGACTTCTGCGACAGCAGCACGCTTGGAATGAGGTGGGTGCTGTTGAAAGCGTGGAAGGACAGTCGTGGCTGAGAAGGATCCTTCAGGAAACCAGAATCCGAGTTCTATATCCTGGCTTGCAAGAGAAACGGTGTCAAGCCTGAGGAAGTCATCTTCCTCGACGACATAAGAATGTCAGTGACTGATCATTGGTTTTCGTCCAATGAGCAGGTTATGGGTTGCTGACTCGTTGATCCAGGAATTTAAAGGCCGCGAAACGCTTGGGAATGGAGACCATTCGTGAGTCTGGGCGACATTTTGTAAGGCTGAACACGCTCGTGATGCCTTCGACAGACGTCCCTATCGGAGGCACTTTGGAGGCCGTGAGGACACTGGAGCGCAGGCTAGGCATCGATTTGACAAGCACGGAAGACGAGCGGTCAAGGTTGTAGGGTTGGGGTCGCTCAAGCATGCTGTGTAACACGCAAACATAGTTTATGAGACCATTTGATTCCCAGTCGTCATAACTCTAGAGCTCTAGAAGGGCTTGTCGCACGCAGGGACCTTGTCCTCGAAGTAGTTACCAATCTGCACATTGGGACAGACTGTGAGTTGACGCCGATCGGACCGAACATATCACGCACCACAGGGACCTTCTGAAGAACGCCCTGCTGCATGAGCGGCGTAGTGGAAAGCAGCTGCGGAGAGGTGAGTAGGATTTGGCAGAGAATGCACCTGATACGCACCAGCGTCGCCATAGAGGCGAGACCGACACCCCAGGCAGCGCCAGTGCCCGTGAAGTGCCTCGAGAACTGTTTTTGACGCGTCAGGGGTGACTAGGGGGTAGAAACGCTGCAACTAACGGAAAGCATAGCCTGAAGCTGGGACTGCGGCTTGATAATGAGCGGCATTGTGTAAAGGACAAAGTGAGCGGGAGTCGTCTCGCGGCGAGCAGAGGTCGCGGAATTCCCCGACGCATCCACGTGACACTGATCAGCAAATTTGTGGCGAACATTGCATTACGCTCAGCTTTCGATCAGTACATCCATCCTGACTGCTGTACTGCACTTGTGCTTCGATTCTCTGCGCATTCTCCGTAAAACGGCCTGCCGTACCCTCTATAGGCCCATTTCCTGCCACATCGCGCTTTGTTCCGCTTTTTAGCTCGACATAACCATGGCCAACCCCCGTCAGCGCCGAAAAGCACGCTCCTCAGCCCACAAGTCTGTGTCCCATTCACGGCACGCTAAAAGGAACCACTTCAACAAGTCTCCTGGTGCGTATTTGGTATATATGATCCTGACTAGTCCCTGGGGGATGGCTGACTTGTTCGTTAGCGATCAGAGGTCCCAAGGCGCTGCAGGATGCCTGGGATTCTCGAAAGACTGTAAAGCAGAAGTGAGTCTTCGTAAAAGAACAGATTGCTATAAGCTGGTCTGCAACACACAACAATCCCCCTTCACGTATTGGCCTCCCGCTGACAATGTGGCGTGTGCACGACGGAACGAGAGCATACGCATCAGGATCGCTGCCCTAGCCTGCGTTCACAGCATTCCCGCTGCAACTCCCGTCCCTTCTCTATTGCCCCTATTCAAAAGATGTGAACTGACGTGCTCGCCTCTTCAGTTATGCTGCGCTTGGCCTTGCATACAGCCTGAATCCCATCGCGTCGGGTGGTTCCGAGAAATCCGAACGTATGGGGTCCAGGAATCTGTGGACGAGTCTGCAGAAGCCCCCACAGCATCTACCTCGAAAGCATCAGAAAAGACGTCAATCCCGAGAGGTCACGGAAGAATCATTCGCGACGAGTGCGGCAACGTTCTGCGCGTCGAATTGGCGCCAGAAGACGAGGCGGAGCAAGCTGAGCAAGACCCAATGGAGCTCGATATGGAGCAGCTGGAGCCCCAGCTCGACAAGGGCGTTGCACAGCAATGGGTGCATGGCCTAGGTCACAACGGTGGCGCCAACGACAAGAGCAAGAATGTTGTCAAAGGTTAGTGCAAATTTCTCATTCCATCCTTCCTGTTTCTCTCTAGCGATGGGCGGATGTGTCTACGCTGTTGTCACCCGACGTATTCGGGACATGCGTTGTCCATCGCCGGCCCCGTCCATGCGCAATGTGTATCGTCCTTGACGAGGACGAGGGCGTCGGCGCTAAAGCCCGGCACAGATCAGTCGCTGCTTTAGATCGCCGGAACGTTCTAGCGCCACTTCCGCCTTCTCCTTCGACGCCACGCCAATCTCTGCGCGTACCCGAGTTTGGCCTTCCGAGCTGCACTCGTCCGCATTTCCTTTGTTCTCGGCATTCAGGAAGTGCGGTCGAATCGGCAGAAGCTGTGTCTGTCGTTTCTGACGTTGGGTTGGACCATTTTCTGGACCGTGGACGGCGTCTGCCTTTAAGAAGAATTGTTTCCTTTTTGTGGCGGCGCTACGCTACTCGAGGCGGTGGTGGTCACTAGCTGGACAACCTTTCTTTTGACACCAAATTATCCCCCCCTTCGTGCATTCTGAGCTTACAGCCGCTTCTTTACAGAATTAGAACGTATTGCGACGAGTATCAATGTCAACGCAGCGACCGTTGCCGCTCCAATCTCTGGCGTCGGACCTCGTTCAACCTCGGAGAGAGAGAATGTCTACCTGCAGCGTCTCATGGACAAACATGGGTCGGACGTGGACAGTATGGTCCGGGATAGGAAGCTCAACACAGATCAGCGCACAGGGGGTGAACTGCGTCGGGCGTTCAAGAGAGCTGGGATAGCGCTTGGTGGTGTTTGACGGCGACGTCGATGCTTGCAGCCGCTCTATCGCAGGCGGGAGATGGCAGCAGATTTCGTAATGACATTGACATTCGAGTGATGCCTGACAGTGATAGTTGTCAGTGTGTGGGGAGGCTCAGGTCGGTCTGCACCCAAGCAGTCCAACAGAAAAGCTGACGCTATCGCTCTTTCTGCAGATGTGATTATGTACTATGGCTGTATGTTTAGCGCTGTGTTGCTGGTTATCTTGTGAGCCAGAAACTCGTCATTCTTCCGGCGATCCATCCTACGTGTGCCACAAATGATTGTACTGTAGTCCGTTCAACAGCCCGGTTATGGTCGCAACCGTGAGCGGGCAGTGGGGCTATCGGTGCGCCGAGAAACCCGATCTTCCAGAGGGTCTCAGCATTGGATGATGGAGCTCGGAGGTTGCAGCTCCGTCAACCACATTGCAGTTCCGACCTCGCTAGTGAGCATATGTCTGAAGCTGTGTTGCAGGGAGAAGCTCATGCGATTTCCTGCAACCTAGACGGTATGGTTCACCTGGAATCTGCCGGCCGCTGTCCCCTTCCGGCTCCTCCGCTCGCCGATGAAGGTGCGTCACTAACCCAGCTCGATCAAGTGACAGGCAGGTTTACTAGTGCGAAACGGCGATTGGGTCCCAGCACTGAGTACTGAGCACCTGGCGAAGCGGCGCCTACCTCGAATTACAGGCCGATTTTCCGAGGGCGCCGACAGTAGCGGGAGGCAATCAGGCCTTTTCCAAAGGCTAACAAGGTGAGTGACTCATTGTTCAACCGTGGAGGCCGTCGTCGATCTGCTTCTAGGCACGGACATGTGTATCGGCAATTTATGTTGTCATGGGCGCGCAGGGGCGCCAGGCTGAGATCTCCGGAAATGAACAATTGCAACATACAGTTCGACATATATGGCAACCTCGAGAAATTGCAAATGCAATCTAACTCCGTGCCGGGGGCATTTTTTCCACCGGAGAGGTCAGGTTTGCCGCGTTCATTCTTTCGATTTTTAGTACGCTCCATGTGCCCTGCAATGCCAAAACTTGGTAGCATTTTTCTCTATGGCTGGGAGGAGAGGCGCTAAATGATTCTGCTGTCTACCATCGAAAAAGGTTGGCGCCATCGGCGTGGCAGACGACTAACGTTTCCCCAGTTGGACCCAGATCTCCCCCTCCAAATTAATCGTTCCCATCAGCTTTCCTATATGGCTGTTCCGTAAGCTCCTGGCTTATATAAACGTGGACACCCGCCGCTTCTTTTCTTCGACACCCCGTCACCTCGTTGCGGTCGTCGCCCACCACCATTCGTTCTTTCTTCTAACCTCCATGTCGCCCAGGAGCTCCTCGATGACGCCCGCAGCGTCGCGGAGCGCGTCCGCTCCGTATCCCGCCCCCAGGCGCCCGACAGGTCAGCCCAAGTCGAGCAGGCAGCAGGTGCGTGTCCCCCTTGCTCTCGATGTATTTTATCTCATCCATACCCCAGTTCAGCGCATGCGGCGCTTGTCGCATGAGACGGTGAGCCATCCATGCCTGTCGACTCCAACATCGCTCATCTACGGCTGCAGAGTCCGCTGCGATTTGAAAGACCTGCCATCGGCGCACGGTGGACTGCCTGCATGCTCAAACTGCAAAGAACGCGGGTTGAAATGCGTGTATGCATCTGGCGTCCGATCATGCATCGCAACACTTACCCACCGTACAGTGATGAGTTTGCGGATGTCAAGGCCGTCAAACTGCTTAGAAGAGGGCGGCGTCTTCAACAAGTCGGTGCGTTGCTCATACTTTCAGGCCTCAGTGAGTGTACTGACCCGTGCGACAGAGGCTATCTACGGCAAGGTGGATACCAACAACACAGGACCTGCGCTCAGCACTAGTGCGCAGCGACAAGTGAACATACCTAGCCTGCAACCCGAGTTCTTCAATTCTCAGTTTTGGAAGCTATTCCACCTGCAGCGTGCGCCACGATCTATTATGGACTGACCCATTGTCTAACGTCTCCCAGGCCCCGTTCTCGATCCCGCCGAGCTGGCAGCACGACTGACGGCGCACGTCAAAGGCAACAATTTGTTGCATCCTGCGGGAGAGATTCTCACCCTGGTCCTCGTCGTCTGGGCTGTTTCCTTCGGCGTCGACGAACGTGGCTCACCCGAACGTCCATCCATCGAGGATGACCCCAACCGAGCTCGTACACGCCGTTCGAGCACGTCTGCTTCCGCTCTGAAGCCCTGTGATCCGTCGGCGACACGTCATGGCCGCAAAGAACGCACAATGACTCTGCTGCGCGAACTGTTGGACCTCGTGGACACGCACGGGCTTCTGCGCAAGCCCTCATGGGATGGATGCCGTGCGCTCCTGCTCCTCATACCTCTTCTCGAGGGTAAGGCTCATTTGCAAGTCTACATTGCGGGCTGGCTCATCATCAGTAGATTTTCTCCCTCTCGAACGCAACCACTTCAACGATGTCGCGCTCTCGCAAGCGCGTGCGCTATGCTGCTCGCATGCGGCCTCATCGCCACAGTCGCCAGATAATACTATGACGCGTCTGCGCATACTATCCTACGCGATCGTGCAAGACGCATTTACCAACGGATTGTCGGGCAACCGACTTGTCTTGTGAGGGGTATTTCACTCATTCAAGGTGGTGGCGCTGACAGTCACTTTGCACAGCGACGAGAACGACATGGATACCATCAATCGCATCTCCATCGCGGCCGGTATTGCGCACTCGCCTTACTCTCCTTCCTTCCAGCCGTCGTCCTTCGGGATGTACCCTCATTCCAATCCTCAATCTCCGTCCTTCAACAACAGTTCCGGTGCTCCGGGCTATCTCTTCATGATGCCGCTGCACCTCGCGGTCATTTGCAGGAAGATCAACGCGACGCTGACCAGCGTTTCCGCTGTGCGAAGAATCGAGGACGGGCTTGGTGTGGAAGCATCTAGCATGCGAGACATCTGGGAGGGCTTGGACCGTTGCTGGGACGATTTTGACAGTGTACGGCTGCGTGGGGTCGCTAACGAGGAGAGTGTATTTGACCTTCAGCGATTTGTGGGCGCTTGGCAGGTATGTTACATTATTGCCATGCATTCGATGTGCGCTCAATCTCGTTTTATTTTCCACCAGTCGGCCATCTTCGAATGTCGTAAGCCTCTTCCATGTAATCTTCGCAGGGACTGTCTAACCGCTTTCGCAGATAACCTCGTTCGGGAATCCTTGAAGCACATGTCGAGTACAGGGACGACTACGCCGCACAAGTCTGCCTCACAAGTCGCTCCGTATCAGCTTCAAGATATCGCCACGAACAGGTGCCTTGAGCTGCTTCCCAAGATGCTTGCTATCGTCAAGATGCACGCCTCGCATAGCGGTAACCACATGGATAGCTCCGGCCTCTTCCGCTGGGACACCGGCATTGTACGGGATGGCTGCTTTTTTGCTGGCATCCTTGCTGCCACCATGAAGAAGGATGCTGCGGACGACTTCAAACAGGAAGCCTCTTTCCTGACCTCGGCCGACCTGGAGGAGGGTGTCGCGCTCTCCATCTCGGCACTGGGCGAAATGAGGTGGGCCTTGTCCAAGAGCGAGGAGCGCGAGGAGACCATCCGCATGCTTTGGCAGACGAGGTGTTCTATGCAGTTCTCGTCACCTCACGACGTCGAAATGCAATACCGGTCTGACGCGCCATTCCCTTCGCCCGTGTTCTCCGCGGATGTGGATACCTCGCGGCCTGCATCGCAGGGCTTGCTCGCTGTCCCCGCTCACATCCACGGCCGCCCTCAACCTCCGCCTCTTACGATGCCCAACGGTGCCATCCGCGGCGTGGCATCCGCTCCCACGACCGCTGTCAGCGCGGATGGCAGCGTATGGTCTTCGTACAGCCCGCCTGGTACGGCTACCTCCGGTACGAACAGCGGTAGTACTGGCCTTAGCGGCGGAGGCTCACCCATATTCGCGAGCTCAGTGTCGACCATGCCGGTCTTCAAGAGCGACATGGACGACCCGGCATCGTTCTTCCAAGGTTCATCCGCCACGGAGCTCGATGCCTTCGGGGTGATGAACGAGAGCGCCAGCGGCGTCGTCGCTGCGGCATCCTTCGACCACCGCGGCTCTAGCTATCTGGATGGGGGAGTCGGTGTCTTCACTCCAGGTACCATGGGTCCCTCGCCTGGCCCTCCCGACGTCAACTTCCAAGACGACCACGGTTTCTACCACTAATTCCTTGTATCATCGGTACGCTGCTCAGAGATCTTGGACTCTTCAACCATCATTGTATGTATATACCTTACTCGTCAGTCTAGTTTCTGCTATCAGCTGTTCTCTCTGCTCTCCCATGCTTTGGTCCGTGCATGCATCTCTAGATGGTTTTGCTTCTTACAAGTACATGTTTTCATCCTTCGCTATACCATCTCGTTAACTTCTCGGATATCTGCATTATGTTCATATTCTAGGTCCTCTAGTTCGCGCTGAACCGCAGCGCTATTACCCGTACAGCTGCATATACTTACATAACAGAACTGCCCTACTATACTAATCTCGTTCTGAATCTCTTAGTTACCACTACATAGTCGCACGGTATACGTACGTACATACCACTGCACGCATAAGCATTGCCAGAGCTTGTTCACCGTGCGCCCGGATGTCATCCAGAGAGGTGGTTGAGCGCTCTGTGCACGTATGACCTCTTCAATAAGTACTTATCATAAGATGCATGGCCTCTAAAAGCCGCCGGTCGCGCGTTTCCTGCAGGCAGCGGTCTGCCATCTGCCAGATTTGGAGGTGGCAGGCGCGCAACCTGTGGCGTTGACCAATTCCCTTGCAAGGACGAAGTTCGAGCAGGGAAGTTGCGCGGGAAGTCCACATGTTCTGCATCGACTCCATGCTCCATGTAACCTCCATACAGCAGAAACGGGGCGTCTGCTACATGTCAAATGCAATGGACGGAGAACTGAGAAAGGGACGGACTTAGCTGCGCTATGCCATTTAGGACGAGAAGGCCGCCACAGGCAGAATTACGAGGTCTGCGTCACGACTCGGCGAGCCTCTCCTCTGATTCGATTGAAGACGTGTCGCGCAGAATTACCGGCGGCGTCCCAGGAGATTCGCTTCTGGAAGTCTGATCTGCGCCAGAAATGCTGCTCATTTGCGTCGGTGCTTTGAGAACCGGTAAACGAGCCACAGGGTCCATGAAGTGTTTAGACGCCGGGATGCGTTCTGAGCTCGTTTAGGATCTCTCTTGTAATCCGCGTACGTCGACCTAGTGCGTGTGGTGATCGTGACCAAATCGTGACTGCGTCCAAGGTCAGCGCCATGGCTGGCAAGCTTCCATCAGCTGTAATCAGGCTTGTTGGCATTTGAGGTCAGCAGGCGTCAAGCATACCATAGCAATGTGGCTTCAGCCGCTCCCAGCGGGGTTAGGCAGAGGATGCACGCGGAGAGAAAGTGCACGAGAAGAGTTAGACCTGAGGGAACTCGGGAAATCTTGAATTGTGCTCCGCGGATTGAAGTGACGTGACCACAAACGCTTGTCAGAAAACAGTGCGCAGGAAGATAGTAAAAGACTGTATGCGGTATATGACTGTCAGATATTATCACGCACATAGACGACGCTTGAATTTATGTAGACGCAGATCGCCTTGCAGGTTAGCAGCACCGTATCCTTCCGCCGAAGCACAGAGCGTGGCTTAAGTGGATGCAGATCGCGCAGTCGCGCTATAGGAGTCACTGGTAAGGAAGCCCGCCCCAAGTCCGTTTGCCGTCAAAGGTGATGACTGCCTGTACTAACTGTTGCTTCGCCGACGATGACGGAGGACAATGGATCTATGCAATAATCGAGGGACCCAATCTGCGATGGGACGGCGTCAGGCCATAGTTATAACGGCAAGCAGATATGATCCCAAAAAACCTAGTGGTCGGAGGGTCTGCATCGCGCGCAGCTCGGCGGAGACGGAGGTTGGAAGTGGGAGTTTCCGGTGTTTGCCGGAAGTTGGACTTCTGGACATGATGTCATTGCTCTGATGTCACCTGACTGGCTATCTTATCTTATCCTTCCCCGCGTTCACTTGGCTGTGCTCGGCAGAACACAACGCAGAGCAGGCTTCCTTCTTGACTCTCACGTCCTCTAAACAACCTACTCGACCTGCTTTACAATGTTTAGTGAGTTCTCGCGCTACCTGCTCTTCTTCTGTCTGACCTTTGTCTACAGTCTGCCTACCCATCATCTGTAGGCATCGCCATTGAGAATTCTTAGGACGGCCAAAAGCTGACTTACGGGACAGTCGGCTGCTCCGACAAGACCAAGGCTGACAAGGAACAGCACGTACGCGTCTGCCCAAATTGCCGCAATGGCTAGTCCTCCTGTTTTGTGTGGTGGAAGTTAATGGTGGTTAACCCGATCCTACAGCCTCGGTGGCGAAGGCCAAGAGGACCAGATGGTTCGAGCTCTTCTGGATCCCCCTCATCCCATTCTCATCGAAGCACATCTGGGTCTGTGGCATATGTCATTGGGCCCGACCTGTGATGGAGGGAGAAGGGTACGTACAAGCATCATAAGCCATATGCGCATATGGTCGGCTTACTCTATCAACAGGCAATGGGAACCCCCTCTTGCCGGAGGTGCTGCTCCAGGCCAAAAGGCTTTGCAAGAAGGAGCGCCGCAGCAGCGCTCAGGGTACCAGCCGGGTTACCTGAACACCAAGGCTTGAGCGTACAGAGCGTATATTGCGATCATCTCCTTGTCTCCGATGCCAACTCGAGGCTTGCCGAGTCAACCCGTCGTCAGCGCGTCAGCACCCTACCATGTTTACCTCTAGCTATAATTCCCTGTCATATGGACGTTGTGTACGATACGGATGTACTGTGTTTGTCGGACTCTGAATCGCTGAACACTGCGGTTTGCACAAGATTCGCATGGCCCGAAGGCTGCTTCGACGGTATGTATGCCCTTGCGATATCGTCTACGCCCTATGGTCCAGTCGGAGGCCAATGCGCTGAGCTCCGTGTCGATATGTATTGTTCGACTTCAAGGCCTTCCGGCAAACAGCGGTCGAGGCATTCGGACAGGATCATGGCCCGGTACCCTAGTCTCGTAAACCATCCTCTAGTAAACTAGAGTCTGGTATCACTTCGGGGGTAGGTCCCGGATGTGGCTCGGAGTTTAAAATTCGATTTTGGCACGTCATTCGCTGCCATTGACCTGGCTTGCGCGCCCCAATGGCTTCCGCTTCAAGCACGGGTTCGTTTGGCTCCGCGCGTCAGAATTCAAACTCCGAGCCACATTCCCGACCTACCCTGTATGAGAGCCCAGACTACGGTACCCGGCTTTGTCAGCATATTATAGGTTGGTTGCGCGCCTTGTTCTTTGACCTTAGCTATAATCGGCCTTCTGCTCTTAATCTCGCTGTCGCCTTGCTTTTACTTCGCTACTCGAACTCGTCTTTATCAACTTTACCCGCCATGAATAGTATCCTCGCAACCACGGAGAAGGGTCCCGTCCTCATCGCCCCACGTCCCGTCCGTCTCGCGGGCGCACAGAACAACTGGTTCGCAGCCAGAGCCCACTCTTCGCGTCTGCTTGTTGCGACCGATAGCGCAGAGCGTTCCAAAGGGAGGGACTCGGCTGAGGCAGAAGGTGACTCCCTTGAGGCGTCGTCGGATCGCGCTCCGTCGAGGGCGTCGCGGTATGTGCAGCCATACATGCGACATCTCAATCGCACTGATCGCTCATTCACGACCATGCAGATCGCCACTGCCATCTGAAGCCATGGAGGAATTCCTCTCTATCCTGAAGCCCTCCTTCTTCCCGCCATCGTCGCCGGTTCGCGCGTGGCGTCAGGCGCAGGCGACCAATTTCCACCATGCACGCTCGCCCTCGTTCGCCAAGAGCATCGAACTCGTGCAGAGCAGGGCGGACGCCCCGGAAGAGTCTGAGATGATGCGCGCTGTGCAGCGCAGCAGGGGCGCCTTCACCCCCTCGCCTGTGGAAGGCTCCGGCAGCCTGGAAGCATACGACGCAGAGGTGCCACGTCGCTGGTTCACCTCTAGCGTTCTCTGTGAGTCTACGCCTGACTTCCTTCTCGCATCTTCTGACGCTCCACGTCAGCGTCGCCCGTGTCTCGCAAGCAGACTCGTAACCCGTTCCAGCGCCACTACGCCGATGCCTCCCCATCTCCCAGCGTAGCTCTCTCGCCCGCGGCCATCCCCCTTCCCCTGCCCACCCCGGAGGAGATGCTCGAAATCTAAGCTGCATATGTGCAGCGATCTATTCTGCTACCATCTACGCCAGACGGGTAATGCCTAGCACTGCCATCGTCTCCGCATCATGTCGCACCATTTATGTGTTGTATCATTCGTCGTACTTGCATTCGTATCCCACTTATCCTCCTTCACCTTTGGTCCTGCTTCATCAGCCACCTTTGCTCCTCCTTCATCGATCATCTTTCACCTTTACCAACCTAAGTTACAGAACTCATTTCCACTTCTGTGGTATACCCCATTCCTTCCAGATTTCCCTCATTCGTTTGGAATTCCGTGTCAATATCTCTACGCCTGGGACATATAGTGTACACAACGACTGGTTGTAGTCGACCTGTCTGGAAATCTGCAATGTATTTATTGCTTTGCTGAAGCGTGAGTGATGACGTGGCACCAGCCAGCGAATGACTGCAGGACAAAGTCGTTATTTTGCTTCTGGAAAAGAGGCAGTCCTGGTACTTAGCGCAACTCCTAGACCGTACATAGCGCAAGTCGTTGACTTGGTTACATATACGTTGAGTACCTACAGCCAGTGGCAAACTTCGGCATGCTATTTCCATCTCTCAAGGAGACCAGGGCGAGATAGCTTGTCCCCCAACGCCGGCCGTGAACAAAACACCCTCTCCCGTCTCCTCATCGATGTAGAAGCAGTCTTCTAAGCGGACACCCACCTGAGGATGGTGAATATATACTTGTGACGCGTGTTGAGTGCGAACATACCTTGCCCTCGATGTACACCCCCGGTTCGTCAGAGAACGTATGTCCAGTCTTAATAACAAGGTCGTTCCCGCCCCTCAAGTACGGATCCTCGTGCACCTCGAGCCCTATGCCTGCAAAGGAAGGATCAGATTGAGTGCACTACCTCTCGCACGCAGGAACACTCACCATGGCCCAGACGGTGCGTGAAGTACGACGCATAGTTGGTCACCTTCAGCGAATCCCTTGCGGCCTCGTCGACCTTGCGCATCTCTACGCCCGCCTTTGCGGTGCGCAGCGCCGTCAACTGGGCGGCCTTGACGTAGTCCCAGATCAGCCGGTGGTCGGCGGGGATGTCGGCGTCGGGGAGGGCGACGGTCTGCGAGTAGCATTGGGTTCAGTAAATTATGAGTTTGGTAACCTATGTCGCGGGTTTGACGATGCTACGTACGCGGGTCAAATCACTCTGGTATCCGTGGAGGTCCGCCGAGCAGTCGAAGAGGGCGTAGTCGTTGGCCCCGAGGACGCGATCGGTTCCCGCGCCATGTGGCAAGGCGGCGTTGTCTGCAGGACAAGGGTCAGATCTGGCATCAATGCACTGTAAGTTTGGACTCACCTCCGAAGAGGGTAAGGCAGCTACCGTCGTGGAGGCCAACAGCCGCAAGAGCATCCGCAACCATGGACCTCGCTTGTGACTCGCGTATGCCAGCGTATAGACGCTTGTGAACGGCACGGACCGCTAGGAGAACCGCCTGCAAGGATGTTGTTATGAGACACGGCTTATGTATCGCGAGGTCTGCGCTAACCTCGTTTGCGCATGTCATGAGCTCGAGCTCAGCGGCTGTCTTGCGTTCTCTGAGCTGGCGGACATGATTGGGTGCCATAACGACCTTGCTAGACGGCAGTGCCTTCTGGATCCCATCGACGATGAAGTGGCGGACACTTGGGTCGACATAGACGGTCGTGGGCGCGGCAACGAAAGCAGAGGCAGCGATCTCATACGGGTTCGCCTCTTCCGCCCAAGCCACATACGAGATGTTAGCCGCCGGAATGGGCAGCAGCTTCGCTCGCGTAGCCTCGAATTTGGGAGTCAGAACGACCACGTCTGCCTCGACGTCCTCTCCGCTGCCGGTCGGCGTGACCATCAGGAGCAGGGGCCGCTCGGAGAGTTTCCATTCACTTTGCGAGAAGTTGCCGTAGTAGAGGGAGTTTGCGCCGGGTTCGGCGACGTAGATCGCGCTGTCTGCGTGAAGAACGCGTGCAAGAGCGGTCTGGCGAGCGTAGAACTCGTCATTGCCGATGGGAGTCTTATCCGCGCAGTGCAATGCAAGGTCAGAAAAATCGTGAGGGGGAGAGAGGGACCGGTCGAGCAGCGATGGGCTGTATAGTAGCCATAGAAGGGCAAGGGTCACGGTCGTATAGATGATGGCCTGTCTGAATGTGAGCAGGCGACTCACAGCGGCGATACTAATAGTGATGGGGCTTGCGCACCTTGCGACGCGTCGCCGTCTTCGCACCGTTGCCAACTTGCTGAATCTTCTCACTACTGGGGCGGATAGTCTCGGGGCTCTTGATGTCCATCGTCGCGGTGAGAGGGTCTAGGACAAACCGCCCGCTGCCCTTATCTGCAGTGATGTGCACGGAGTCTACAAATGCGACCGAAGGTTCCTGGGATCGAGCACGGTCCTTACAGCCTCTTACAGCTTACGGGCTCCATACGACTTGTAAACAGCCAAATGCATCTTTGAGATTTTACTGTCTTCAGGACGTGCACGTCGACACGAATGTTATTGTCCAAGTCGTCCGCCGCGAGCGGCGACACTGACGATGGCTGACGATGGACGCGATGAAACGGACCGGTGGAACCGACGCGCGGACCCGAGGTTTCCCACGGACGCGTTCAGACTCGAACCC
Source organism: Schizophyllum amplum (assembly GCA_007026445.1). Classification (NCBI taxonomy): domain Eukaryota; kingdom Fungi; phylum Basidiomycota; class Agaricomycetes; order Agaricales; family Schizophyllaceae; genus Schizophyllum; species Schizophyllum amplum. The sequence goes on along the minus strand of VDMD01000012.1, from coordinate 571,460 downwards.
TCATTACGGTCAACAGCTTACAAGGTCGCCTGTACCCTTAGGACGCGTCTAGCCCACTGGAGCCACCATCCTCCGACATGGATGGTTCTGACACGGAGACCCTCATTGCTATGGTCTCTAGTCTGCTAGACGGTTCTCCTCCTGACGGTTCTGTCATTCTGGAAGCGCTCGTATCCTGCGATGGCGACGTTGCTGCCGCTGCGAAAGCCTTGAACACCCGACGTTTAGATACCCCGTCGAAGGTAGCAGGCTCGAAGCGCAAGCGGAAAGCAAACATCGAGGACTGGCTGAAAGCGTCTCCTCGTCAAGGGGCCGCCACGGATGAGGCCTCCTCCAGCACGCCATCACGGACGCGAACAAGCGCCAAACCTGCTAGCAAAGACAAACCTATCTCCTCCTCCTCGCTACGCGTCAAACCTGTCTCCACCTCAAAGGCCACCGTCGACCTCATGAGCGTCCTTAAGCAGCCGAAGCCCGCCTCAGCCGACTCGCGAAAGACCACTGCTCGACTTCCTCCTCTAATGCTCTACACCCCAGAGAAGGTCGCTGAGCACACACCATGCACGATGCATCTCAACGTGCTGCCTCAAGAATTAGCGTGCCGGTTGTTCTACACGATGATGGGCTTGTCCGTGGATTGGAAGCCCAATAAATGGTGGCTCTTCGACCGCGTCGTTGAGAGCCCGCATGTCACGTCCTTCTTCGCGCGCAAGGATATTGGAGATGCGTCGAAGCTCTACGAGGTCGCTGCTATGTCGTGGTATGTCTTCCGCTGAATCTATATTGCGATAGGTGCAGTCTTTGACTTTTGAACTAGGTATAACGGCAGGAAAAGAGATCCACCAGCCACATTCCCAGAGCCAATGGAAGAAGCGTGTCGTATTGTCGAGAAAGTCGTCAATGACGAACTCGCGAAGCGCAAGCGATATCCTTTGGAATGGGGTGGCGACGCGGGCTGGAAGGCCAATGTAGCCGCATCTAATCGCTACGCAGGAGGCAAGGACGGCGTTGGCTGGCACTCTGACCAGCTAAACAATCTCGGTCCATATCCGACTATTGCATCTCTGAGCCTCGGTACGTCCGGAATTGATAAACCAAAGTCTTCTGACGTGAATGGCGGGCTTATTATTATAGGCGTTCGCCGAAATTTCGGCCTGCGTGAGGTCATTCCATCCGATGAGAAAAAGACCCGTCAGCCGCGCACGTTCTACATCTCTCTTCCTCATAACTCCGTACGCGCATGCCCAAGAAAAGCGACCGGGCTCACTGATTTGCTCAATAGTTGACCATCATGCACGCCTCCTGCCAGGAGCGGTTCAAGCACTCTATACCCCAACAATCCTCGATAGACATATACAAGCCAGCATTCCCTCCCGAGTCCGGGGAAAAGATTCAGGAGTACAACTCACGCATCAATATTACCTTCAGATTCTATAGGTGCGTGGAGCGATTGACGATTTGTGGCACGCTCGCTCAACCTGCAATCAGGCCTGATTTCGCCTGTGATAGAAACCCCGTCTGCAAGTGCGGCTTACCTATGATTCTGCGCCCGGATATGAAGAATAGGGTCGACGACAAGGTGAACAAGTACTGGTGGACGTGTTATGCGGGAGCGCAGAATGACGGCAAGGGTTGTGATTTGTGGCAGGTCATGGACATGGAGAAGGAAGGAAGAGGCCCGCTTGTGGGCGACTTGAGCAGGGCAAAGTGAAAGGCTACGTGAATACATATAGCAATTGTCAAATCGTTGCCCGGGCTTCTGCCTTTTATCTCGTCTGCCCAGCGTAAATTCAACTTGCCATTGTTCTCCAAGAGCGGTCATTACCCCATCTGCCGCAACGCTTTGACGTGCTCTACCAGACGACGTCACGCTTCGATAACGGCGTTCATCTCGTCTATACGCCGGCCTCGAGGAAGACGCCCGGAGTGAGGCGCAGTACTTGACAGTGAACCGCCACCATGGCGGACGACCAAGGTCAGCGATGCTGCTGCGACCCCAGATGTTGTCGCCGCCGCTGACGCCGAATCCCTCACAGAGCGCACGCCGCTACTGCGCGATCCAGAAGCCGAAGATGACTACAGCGAGCCTCAGGAGGAGCAGCCTTCGTTCCTCGACCGCGTAGGCGCGGTCGTGCAAGAGCCGCTGACGGACTTGAGCAAGGTGTTGCTGGTCGTCTGCCTCATATTTCTGCTGCTGAGCTCGGTGCGTGCTTCGCAACTTCTATGCGAACGTATACTGACGATGTATACTAGGTGTTCATAGGATTGTTTGCTGGGACGCAGCAGAAGCTGAACAAGGAGCGCGGACGCAATGATACTTCTCCTGTTATCACAGCGACCATGACCGCGACATATGTCCCCGGACCCTCCACCATCGTAACAACCACGACTGCATCTGCTCCGGGACCTACGCAGCCCCCCGAGGAGGTGCGTATATGCGTGTATAGCCAGGTCGCGCTACTCACACGACGCAGGCTCAGTGCCTTACGCCGGAGTGCATCATGCTATCCGCCTCTATCCTCTCGTCCTTGGATACCTCGCAGGACCCTTGCGAGAACTTCTACGAGTTTGCCAGTGCGTGTTCATAAGTCAACTTTGCTCTCATATGATCTCATCATCTTCTACAAGACAACGGCTGGCTCGACGCACATCCTCTTCCTGCTGACAAGGGCTCCTTCGGTACCTTCGAGGAGCTGGCGCGAAAAAACCAGCATGTCATCCAGAAGATCCTTGAGTCGAACTCGACCTCTCTGAACACGCATGCTCAGTCTTACGACGAGCAAATCCTAAAGAAGATTCGGGGGATGTACGACTCTTGCATGGACGAGAGTGGTTTGGACAAGATTGGCCTGAAGCCTTTGTCTGACTTCGTTGCGCAATTGAAGAAGGTCTACAATAAGGGGTCGACGGACTCTCGCGTACCCTCGGAGAAGTTGGGGCTTACGGCCGCGTTGGCGCTGCTGCATTCGCGAGGTCAGTCCCTCGAGTGAGGTATGTATATATGCCCCGACCTGATAACACGCAGGCGTCAACGCGTTGTTCGACTTTTCTATCGATGGCGATGTCGGCGTCGATCCGAACAACATGGTGCTCTGGTTTAGCCAAGCGGGTCTGGGATTGCCCTCTAAGGTCAGTGTGGTCAATGACGGTCACGCTGTCCATGTCTCAAACTCGTGCAGGAATACTACGGGGAGAAGTCGATCATGAAGGCGTACCGCAGTACTGTCGAACAGCTGCTTTTCACGCTTCTCGAGGCCGAGGAAAAAGAGAGCAGCGAGAAGCCGGAGGCGGCTGTAATCATGCCCGAGCCGAATACCGAGTTCGCTGTCAACGACGACACCAAGGACAACGTCTGGCCGCCTTGGCCTTGGCCACCTTGGGGTGACGATGACGACGGCCATGGCGACGACGGTGACGATAGCAAGAAGAACAGCAGCGAGATCGCCCACAAGCTTGCCAAGAAGGTGCTCAAATTCGAGCGCAAGCTTGCGAAGATCAGTCTCGACTTGTGAGTCTTTTGTCGCAGCTCTACCAAAATATCTGACGCCCTCCCAGAGACCTCCGTTCGTAGATCTATATCTGGGAGGTGAAGTATTCCACTGACCATGATCTAACAGTTTATGGCGATCCGATCGGTACCTACAACCCCGCTCCCATCTCAAACCTAACCGAAGGACTGCCTCAAGTGGATTTCCCAGCGTATTTCTCCAGCTTTGCGCCACGCGCCTTCCCTGACCGCGTCATCATCACCTATCCTGCATATATCGAGGCCCTCTGTGAGCTGCTTAAGTCAACGTCGCCGCAGGTGATAGAGGCATACTTGGTCGTACGTGCGGCACACGAGTTGTCTCCTTACCTCGGACTGGGCACGGACGCCTGGAAGGCGCAGCGCTCCCTCCAGGAGACGCTGTCGGGCTTGAAGAAGGGTGCTGTCGGCGACAGGAAGGAGTATTGCGTGCATCAGGTAGAAGAGACGCTCGGCTTTGCGGCGGGACGCTATTTTGTCAATGAGGTTTTCGGCGGCGACTCGAGGGAGAAAGGAACGAAGGTTATCACCGGTATGCGCACGAAATCAGTCCAACTACGGCATCCTCATCTCGAATTTCTAGATATCGTCAAGGCGTTCCAGGACTCTTTGGGCAAGGTTGACTGGATGGATGCGCCTTCCGCCATTGCTGCGGCCGAGAAGGTAAACATATACACGAACACTATGAATGATGACCTGATTCAGATATCGTAGGCCGAAGCCATCCGTGTCAAGGTTGGATATCCCCTCTCGCCTAATACCGAGGAACCAGCGTCCATTGCTTCTTGGTATCGCGCCGTAAATATCGACGAAGACGGCTTCTTCGGGAACGTCCTTAGCTCTCGGTACATATCATTATCCCGTCAGACGGGTCCAATACTGACATCTTGCTTAGAGCCAACGATCAGATTCATCAGTGGCTACAGCTGGGGAAACAGAGGGACATGGACGCTTGGGAAATGTATCCTTCTATGGTCAGTCCCTCTACGAACGACATGTGCGATGCAACTCACACCTTTCCAGGTCAACGCTTACTTCAACCCGCCTGCAAATGAGGTAAGTTGGTAGTGGGCGCGCGGCGATTCTGGGCTGACATTGATTCAGATCGTCTTCCCGGCAGGCATCCTGCAGCCTCCCTTCTTCTCGCATGACTGGTAGGTATCTTGGCTCCTTGGGATGAAGGAGATCTAACAACCGGTCATAGGCCCTCCTATCTCGCCTATGGCGCATTCGGCCATGTCGCTGCTCACGAACTTACCGTAAGCCCCACGGTCTTTCATGCAAACATGGGTCCTCATGTCGTCACGTTAGCATGCATTCGACTCGTCAGGCCGGCTTTACAACCAAGAAGGCAAACTCGAGCAATGGTGGACCAATGAGACCAGCGCTGGCTTCGACAGAAAGCAGGAATGTATCGTGAAGCAGTATGCAGGTGGGACTAATACGCATCTACATGGAGACGTCGGCTAACGGAGTGGCAGAGTATACGATTGACGACGGCAAAGGCGGAAAGGTTCATGTGAATGTAGGCTGTCTTATCGCGTTATGTTGATCTTCACCGCTCATCCGTGTTCTTTTTCTTAGGGCAACCTGTGAATCTGTCCGTACCACTAGAGAGGTGTCGAGACTGACATCTGACAGGACTTCCGGCGAGAATATTGGTGATACCGGCCTCGTACAAGCCTACCGTGCTTGGACAGCCCAATACACGGATTCGTTCCAAGCCGGTAACGAGTACCTGCTGCCAGGATTGAATTTCAGCCGGTCAGTTTTCGCTGATCCTCGTTATTTTTCCGACTGACCCAGTGTACAGTGAACAACTCTTCTTCATCGCGTTCGCGCGAAGCTGGGCAAGGGCGATGACTCCGGCCGCAGCGGTACGTTTGTGTGGCACCGTTATGACCACCGAAGACCTGACGTCGTCTGTATAGGTCCAGAGAATCAGGACAGACCCGCATAGTCCGAACATGTGGCGCGTGCAGGGAACGGTATTCAACATTCCTGAGTTCGCTGAAGCGTTCAAGTGTCCGAAAAACTCCACTGTTCGTCTCTCACGATCTCGATGCCGCGTCTGTATAGCTGACACGTTGATTTCAGCTCAACCCGCCGATGGAGAAGAGGTGTATATTCTGGTCATGACCTGGGACTGAACCGTAAGTTACTGATGTCTTGCTGTGTATCGATACAACGACTATATACATGGAAAGCATGCATATTTTCAGCGGGCTTGGCCACGAGAAACAAAACGACACGGACTGTATGCTCTTCATGTACTTGGGAAGGTGCACTTGAGACGCTTGGGCGACGCTCAGAGACATGCAGAGCTTTCGCGGCAGAACAAAGAGACGTTTTCCCGCGGTTCGTTTTCATCACGTGAATGGTTGAAAGTCTACATATCTATACCTTTGTTCGCGTCTTGACTCACCCAACAAGGACTGGACCATATGTGACAGACCAATATTTGAAGATTATCCTTCAGGCCGATCTGGGGAGCTCAGCGCTCAGAACTGCTGTAAGTCACTGACTGAGTCTGTACTTAGCACGCTGGAGGCGGGACATATGATGTCATCAGGCTGTGCTTACTTCTTGGCGGCCTCGCCGTCGCTGCGAGAGGTGCAGCTCCCAGTCACGGCCAAACCCCACCAAACCCGCTCCTCTCTTGTACCAGCATGGACTTTGACTTCTTCTGTGAGTCATTTGTAGCTGGACCCCATCTCGTAGTCTGACTATTGCACCACACAGTCTGCATTCCTATACTCTGTGAGCTCCGAGTCCAATACGTCTCGAGGGGGATACAGCCTTATTCAGCATCTTTTCGCAGTCGGCTGCAAATCCACCGTAAAGCCTGAGGGCGACCAACGCCCCAGGATATGCCCGCGCTGCCATAATGGTTTGACCATAATATCCGAGCTGTACAAGAAACGCTGATGCCCCTGGCAGCCTCGGTCATGAGCGCGAAGCAGCGCAACTGGCTCGACATATGCTGGGTACCTATCATGCCTACATCGACGAAGCACCTCTGGACGTGCAACATCTGCCAGTGGAATCTGAAGAGGCAAGACGGGTGAGTATCGAGTATCGGACGCGCTCTTCCGGTCTTCGTCCACTTACGTCTCTGCAGGGGATGGGAGCCGCAGGTTGCTGGCGGATATCAGCCTCAGGCGCAGTGGCAGGGGCCTCCGCCGCAGTGGCAAGGCCAGCAGCAGTGGGGGCCACCGCCGCAAGGCTCGCCTGCAGGGCCTCAGTACGGCGCTAATTACCAGCAGGGATACGCTCCCAAGCCTCAGTAGGCTATGCATAACCTGTGTATAACCCTGTACCACCCTTTGTACTGCCTTTGTACCTATCTAATTTCAAGTACCGTTGCCAGTCTGAGTAGGCTATGGATGGGCGCTTGTGGTCATGAAACTGCCAGTGGGTGGCAGCGTACCTATTTGCGACGGTAAGCCGTTGCGTATTTGGTCGTGTTAGGAATCGAGGGTCTCCTCATCGCGGCCGGACTGGCGACAGCGCCTTTTCGGCCTCCAACTCGTTGCACCCTCTCCTCGTCACCTCGCCCGCTGCTTTACTCCGCCCATCATGCACACCGAGTACGACTACCTCTTCAAGCTGCTCCTCATCGGCGACTCCGGCGTTGGCAAGGTGCGCGGCCTCCATTGACGGCGCGCGGCGCCAAAGCTGACGCACGTCGCTTATAGTCCTGTCTCCTGCTACGTTTCGCAGACGACACGTACACGGAGAGCTACATCAGCACGATTGGGGTCGACTTCAAGATCAGGACCATAGAGCTAGAGGGCAAGACCGTTAAGCTCCAGATTGTGAGTGGAGCACCATCAGTGGCTATCAGCCCTTCTCGGTCCCGCGAGGCCAGGCCTGTCGAGCGGCGCTGCACACCCACCTCAGTGCTTGGCCTGAGATGTGGGCGACACGCGGGTGGCCGGGACATGCATCCTTGAGCATATGCTGACGAATTGCTTGTGCGTTGTTAGTGGGACACGGCAGGTGCGTAACCAACCTTTCGCACTTTGGCAGTGGCTGACATTCTCGCAGGCCAGGAGCGTTTCCGCACCATCACTTCCTCGTACTACCGGGGCGCGCACGGTATCATTGTTGTGTACGACGTGACCGACAACGGTGCGCAGGCATCATCACACACCTTCCATCGCACGCTGACATGGCGTCTAGACACCTTCACCAATGTCAAGCAGTGGCTGCAGGAGATCGACAGATATGCGTCTGAGGGTGTCAACAAACTCCTCGTCGGCAACAAGTCTGATTTGACGAGCAAGAAGGTCGTAGAATACACTGTCGCCAAGGTACGGGCTCCATTCCCTCGGCGAGGAAGTTATAGCTCATAGGCTCCGATAGGAATTCGCGGACCAGCTCTCCATCCCCTTCCTCGAGACGTCGGCGAAGAACGCAACGAACGTCGAGCAGGCATTCTTGACTATGGCGAAGCAGATCAAGGACAGGTGCGTTTCTGCATATATGCGTCTGACATGTGAGTGATGACGGCTTTCAGGATGGGCTCGAGCTCGACAGCACCTGGCGCCGCCAAATCGTCGACCATCACGCCGGGACAGACTGTTAACCAGCAGCAGAGCGGTGGCTGCTGCTAAGCTGCTCTCCCGGACCTTCCTTGCCGTTCGCTCCTGGTCTGGCCGTTCCCCGGTGGAGCTCCGACTTCCTGACCTTCCCCATGTGCACCGCTCTCGCTCTGGCGACTCTGGACACGTATTTCCCTCCCGGCTGTCTGTTGAATGCTCTCGTGCGTTATAGTACCTCGGAACGGCTGTCGTATATCACCTCCTCATATACACCATCTACTAGTCGTTAGCGACGATGGACCGCTCTCTTTATCCATTGTATGTTCTTCTCTGCCTGGGGTGATCTATCTATATGGTGTTCACTTGTGCTTTGGGTCTGACCATGTGCTATGACGTGACAGTCGAACCAAACTTGAACGGTGTGTAGGTCTTCGAAAACCAACATGAAGCTACTGAATTGAATTCGCCTTCCTGCCGCGTTCAGGTGGTTGGACTTGGACTTCGATAAGAGGGCAACTGTTGGTTGCACTGTCGTTGAAGTCATGGGGTGTCCAGCATAAAGGCTAATTCAACAGAAAGCTCCAAGCATGTCGAAGTTCGTGGGAGGATTGCATGGGGGACCGCTCAATGAACGCCGGCTCAGCAGAGATCAACAATTGTTCGAGCAATGTTCGAGAGCGAAGTTGGAACTTCGTGGGAAGACGTGACGCGTGTTTGGTTGGAATTCGGTCCCGTGATTTCGGAAGCGACTGTTTCGAAGTCAGCGACGCGTCTATCGATCACGGCGGCGTTCGGCCAACCTCCTGTCCCGCCTCCATCCCTGACAAAGTTCAACTTGGTTCGACAGTTCGTGGGAGCTGGCGAAGAGGTATAAAAGGTCCGCGTCCTCGACTGCCTTTCTTCCTTATCTTCCCCCCCAATCGTCTTGGTCGGCGCGACGTCTGCACCTCCGTACTTCTCGTCTCGACCTGCGATCCTAGGCCATGCCTCTACCAGGGCAACCCATTACTGTCCTCACGAACCATGTCGCCGTCACAAAGTATGTTCACGAGAGCACGTCGTGATGGTCGATCGCTCATCGTCTCGTGCGCAGACTTCCCCAAAAAACGCATCACCTCTATACTGGTAGGCAACAGTGTCAAAAGGCAAGGATAATGGCTAACTCTCGTCTCTCACTTTTCCTGAATAGTTGGTCAGTCTTCACGTTGTATGACCTATATTCTATAGTTGATCTAGTTTGCCAGGCGTCTTCTACCGGAAAGACGACCAGCACTTGGAGGAGAAACATACCGACAAACGTATTCGAGTGATTGATCGTCTCCAAACCGCCACTGCTCCAGCAGTCTTTCAAAACTGTGTGTTCGACGGGAGAAACCTCCTTTTCGTGCCGGATGTACTTCAACTTCCGGGAAATGGACCCACCTGTACGGTAAGTGTTGCAACTGATAGATCTGGTATGTATGGCCTTCTCATGACGATTTTGCCAGTTCTCTGTCAACATGAGCGACAACCCAAATCCAAGCCCGAATGCGGTATATCAAGTCACGATTGCTCGGACGAACAACGAAGGAATCACTCCCTCGTATGTTCCTCAGGCCTGTGCACTCGGGTTGTAACCCCCAGGCTTACGTCTCGACACAGCGCCGTAAATACTCTCATCCGGCGAGCGGCACAGATTGGCGCCCCCACTCCTGCGGCGTTGCAGGCCATTAACCTCCTGCAGCTGATCATCCGTCAACATTCGAATAAGTGTGTGGTTTGTGATTATCGAGGCGTTACAACTGACCTGCTGCCTAGCATAATGAAGCCCGCGGTGAACGCAAAGGCCTACTTCACCGAAAAAGAGAGGACTTCTCTCGGTGGCGGTCTTGACCTCTTGCGAGGGTTCTTCCAGTACGTCTGGCGATTCAGCACATTGACCTTCCGCTACTAATCTGCATATAGGTCAGTTCGTCCCACCACCGGTAAGATGCTCATCAACATCGATACAACAGTGGCGGCCTTGTACGTCGTTGCGCCTCTTGCTCCGCTGCGAGTTGGCTCATTCTCTTTCAGCATCGCTCCTGGTCCCTTGATCGAGTACATGCTAGCTGTGCTCGGAACAAAGAACATCCGTGACTTGGAGTTGCCGTCGACGCATCCCAACTTTAAGAAGCTTGAACGCGCTTTGAAAAAGGTCCAACTCACGGTCCAGTTCAACAAAGCGACCAAGATTGTCCGCGGACTAGAGCCATGCGGAGGGCGCTTCAGGTTCTTTAACGATCAACTCGGTCGTGAGATGGATGTCGAGGTCAGTACTTCATGTCGTTCATGTTGTGGCTAGGTTCTCAGTCATCCACAGGAGTATTACAAGGGAACACATCAGTACCGGATGCACTATCCGAAAATCGTTGGCATTCGTCTCACGGGTCCAAGTGCGCCGAAACCCATCATCGTCGCCGCGGAGGTTTGCATGATCAAGCCCGGCCAATTCTACAAGCGCAAGCTTAACGAGGCCATGACCGCTGCCGCGGTGAAATTTTCCACGCTGAAGCCGCATGATCGGCGCGCGAAAATCGAACGAGGACTCACTGGGGGTGTCGCCTCGCCGGTACGTGGCTTTGTGTCGTCGCGCATGAAGCGAAAGTTAAGATCGTGCGCAGATTGTCCACTATCAGCAATCCCCGTACGTTGCGGCAGCGGAAATGGAGATTGGAAGGGAACTTGAGAGCGTCATCGGGAGGATGCTGGTTGCTCCGCAGCTCACCTACGGTCAAGCAACACAGACTGCCCCTCCTGCTAACGAGGTATGCCGCTTTCTCAACGTCTTCATGGACGCAGTTGACTCGTATCCTCAAGGTACCCAGGGGTGGTGCGTGGAACATGCTCGGCAAGAGGCTCGCCGACCCCCGTGCGCTTGATAATTGGGCTGTCGTCAACTTCGCTCCTGACCAAATCAACGGGGGCATGGCTCAGGGCTTCGTTACGAGCCTTGCGCAAGCGTGTATGAGCCTTGGTATGTCCTTTTCCATCCAGCGAAGTATGGCACTTACTCAGTATCTGCACTCGGCACCAGGCATGCGTGAGTACCGACAGAAGACGACCGCGTAACTTGTGCTTAAACTTGTTGACAGCTGTTCAGACGCCATCTGGCGGTCAGCCATTCGAAGGGACTGGCCATAGCATGGATAGACCTCTGGAAATGGCATTAAAAGCCTTGGATCTGAGCAAGCGCGCCGTCATCCTGGTGTTTTTGCCCCAGAACGCGAAACCCATTCGCCAGTACGTCAAACAATGGGGCGATATCCGCCAAGGTATACTCCCTCAATCTTCGTGTCTCGTCTCGACCTACATCTCGCAGGTGTCATCACCCAATGCGTTCGGCAGGGCAAGGTTGCGAGAGCGAACAACCAGTATTTCAACAATGTCGGCATCAAGTACGTGACAGTTTATATGTTATCACTCTAGCCTGACCACTGCGTTCTCAGACTGAATGCTCGCCTGGGTGGAGCTTGTGTGCGGGTGAAGTCTCCGACGATGGATATACTCAAGAAAGCACCCTACATGGTCGTTGGTGAGTAGCCGTATCACTAACTCTAATCACTCGCTGACGATTCGTGAAAGGTGCCGACGTCAGCCATCCCGCGCCGGGCCAGTCGCGCCCCTCGATGACCAGCCTCGTCTATTCGCACGACTCTGAGGCAACGCGATTCTGCGCCATCAACGACATCCAGGACTCGCGAACGGAGGCGATCGCGAACATGCGCTCGTATGCGTATCAAGCTATCAGAGGCTTCGTGAGCCGCAACAATGGCGAGGGCAAGATCATCAAGTTTTTCCCTACACGCATCGTGTTCTACCGGGATGGTATCAGCGAGGGCGAATTCGCGAACGTCGCCGCGCAGGAAGTCAAGGACTTCAAGGGTGAGAGGAGCTCATGCAGAAACCTTGTACCACAGTTGTTGATCATATATGCAGCTGGTATTGACGATGCGCTCGTGGAGTACAAGCAGAAGAAGCTGGCACCGCCCAACGCGCCCGGCCCGACCGTGACCTACGTTGTTGTCGGGAAGAGGTATGCAAGGTTCTCTGTCCACCCGATCTTTTTCTGACACGAGTGGTGCAGACATCATGTTGTGTTCTTCCCCAAGACACCACAGGACGGTGACAGAACGGGCAACCTTGGCAGCGGCTTCGTCACGGACAGGGGCCTGAACAGCCCGTTCGCGCCCGACTTCTTCCTGCAGAGCCACTCGGCCATTCAAGGAAGTGAGCAGCGTTGATTTTGCACGATCTTAGTGAGGCTCACGCATGCCATATAGCGTCGCGTAGCTCGCACTACGTCGTCTTGCACGACGAGAACTGGAACTTCGACGTCGAGCCGTGAGCATAGCTTATTCGATACTTCGATAGTTACTAAGCCGTGCGCAGGGTCAAGCAGATATCCTTCCATCTGTGCCACACGTACGCGAAGGTGGGTGCCGAGTCAACACGTAGCGGACTGCATTAACTCACCTTCATCAATTTAGGCGACGCGCGCCGTTTCCATCCCTTCCCCTGTGTATTGTGAGCTATTCACCACCATCCATGAGTCGACCACGCTGACCTCCTGGCTTTCTTCCACAGACGCCGACGTGAGTGTCTGCTGCCGTCCTAGAGAACACCAGTAGCTGCGACTTCGTGCTTACATCTCTTCTCCAGCTCGCCTGCGCGCGCGGCGCCTTCCACTGCGCGGACATCGACTTCGAGAGCGACAGCGGCACGAACAACATGGACCTGCAGGCATGGCGTCAGCACTTCCACAGCACACACCACAGGTTGGAGAAGATGATGTACTTCCTTTGATGCCCGAGGTTGAGGTTGTTTTGGATTGAAGCCTCAGACGCGTCGATCGAATAGGTGAGTTCCGTCCGCTTGCTGCCCATGGACATTTTGTTGACTCGCACTTCCACCAGGATTGCGCTGTATACAGTCTTGATGCCCCTTCGTCATTCTCTACCGCGCTGCCTGGAGTAGCTGTATCTTGTTAGATGTATGACCTGTGTACGATTGCTCTGCGAACTGTACTTGTATCCCCCCAACTGAATCTTATCCTCTTGTCTCTTGAACGTAACTCTGGCCCCATAACTTGGATGGAGATCTTAGAGCAGAGATGGTTCAGTTGAAGGGTGGCAAGGTCAGAACATCGATCCGAAGATACATATTGCATCTGTCTACGACCTTCTCTCTCCACGGTGTAAGTACTGTCGCCCTCAATCTTCCCACATATATATGCCTCGTACCGTCTGCGTCACGATGACGGGCCATCTGGCTCAGAGTGCAGCATCTGGACCTTCGGACGCCACCGTGCTGACCGGGGACGTCGCGGTGAAGATCGACGAACCGTGATGGCCAAGCGTAACCGCCTGAACACCTTCAGGCAGCGCGCGAAGGCGGCCCTGGCAGGGGTGGCGAGGGCAGATTAGCAGGCTGCGCCCTGCACCGCGGACATCGTCCTGGCTTGTTCGTCGTTCTTCTGTGGCTCTCGAGGCCAGCAAAGCAATCGCGTTCTTTCACCCCGACGCCCCACCAGCAGCGTTGTCCGCCAACCACTGCCTTACGCCCTTCTTATTGACCATGCCCGCCAGCCGCGCGCGCTCGCCCTCCGGCCTGTTGCGGTACAGCCGCATCACATAGCCGCAGACGCTCCAGAGGTCGATCCACTCCGCGTCGAAGAGCTCCCACCAGGCGTTGGGCGGCTCGGAGGGGAGGGGAATGCTGAGGTCACGCGTGGTGAGGAGGATGGCGGCGCTAACGATGGTGGGGACGGGGTAAAGGGCGTAGACGGCGGTTTGATGGCTGGAGGGATGTGTTAGGTAAGATTCAACGCGAAGGGAAGGCGCGTGAGCGAGGGATTGAAGGGGTGGTTGAAGGTGGATTAGAAGAGCAAGCTAAGACTTACGCGTCGTTGAGATATCCCCATGCCTTTGAGACCGCGTCTGGGCGGCTTGTGAGGCCCAGCACACGCAGGTAGTTGACGAGCGTGCCATAGGGTAGGACGACGTGCACGTTGAACCCGAGTCGTTTCAGCAGGTGCATCTCTGCAACCACGAGCGCGTCCTTGAGTTCGTAGAACGTGGTGCCAAAGTAGTTCATTGGGGAGCACTTGAACGGTGTGTGGCTCTTGGGCCCGATGGAGTGCGCCTCGCGCTGGAGCAGGACATCGTAGACGTTGATGATGTCGCGCATGCGCACGGGACATTCTTCAAGCTTGGATGCGAGGAAGAGGGCGCCCATGCCGATGTCCTGCGCGTATGTGAGCAGGAAAGCGGGCAGGGGAATCGCAAGAGACGGACCCCGATGCCATACTGCTTCATCGAGGACACGAACCAGAACCTCTGGAAGAGGATCTGCGCCGATGCCACCGCGACTTGTTTCCTGTAGACGCCTGTAAGCCTGGCGAACGCGCCAGAAGTCTGGTGGACGCGCACTGTTTCAAGAGGATGCCAGCCTGGTGTATGAGCTTGCACCCGTACGCGCGCAGGTCCTCCTCGAGTTCTTCCGGAATACCATCCACGCGCGACGGCGTGCTCTCGATGTTCTCGAGGGACGCCAGTGGCTGGTGATTCGCGGCCATGACGGCGAGAACAATGCGAATGCCGGATACGGACGCGTTCTTTGTTATTTCCTTCCGCGCGCTTAGACGCGCATCGTATTCTTCCCGGAGCCGTCATTTCAACCAACCAAAGTCGTGCGCATGTCTGGCCTACCGCCGCGCCCAGACAACTCCCAACCGCGAGGTGAACGAGGGTTTCGAGGTCGGGACGATACGCGGCCTCCTCGAGGAGGGCGCGGGCGCGGTCGCGGTCGCGGCGAGCGAGGGTACAACCCCCGTTTCTCCAGAGACACCGACACATACCGCGCTGACACGCGTGACGACTACGCACCCCGAGACTGGCAGGAGAACTCTCGCAGCAGGGGATTCGGCCGTCCATCTTTCGCGGACTCTCGGCCGCCTAGGCGCGAAGAGAGGGATCCATACTACTCAGGCCCTTCGCGCGGTTTCGACGACCGCAGGGACCCTTATCCGCCCCCAGCACGCGACTTTCCTCCTCACCGGGGCAGGTATGACCGCGAACTCTCCCCACGTAGGGAACCCATGTATGATCGGCGACCAGGCGTGTACACAGCGCATTGATCGAATGCACCCCGACTGACCTAACCCCAGACTACCGCCGACGCACCCCCAGCCCTCCACGCAGCTCGCACCCTCCAGAAAGCCCCTCGTTCTCTCGGGGTCGCTACGGCGCCGAGCACGACCGCCCGCACTCGCGCTCGTCTTCCCGCAGCCGCTACCCTGAGAGTAGCCCGATCATCTCCAAGTTCCAACGCGACTCGTACGAGCGCCCGCCTGCGGACAACGACGAACTCGAAGCCGGTCAAGTCGTTTCTGAACCAGAACCTCCCTCGCCGCCGCCGCCGCTCATTCATCGCATTGGGTCGCCGCGCCGCAGCCCGCCGCCTCCGCATCCCAGTCGGCTGCCAGGTCGTCGGAGGCAGCCGGCGCGATGGGACTCTCCTCAGCGTCGGAGAGATGGATCCCCTGGTCCTGGTCCACCGCGCGGTCCTCGCTATCGCCCTATAGAGCCTATGGTCGTGGACTACACGCCACGCTCACCTACGCCGCCTCCCGAGACGCCTGCTGTCATGGCGCGCAAACAGGACGTGGAGATGGCGCCTCCGTCGTCGATGCCGAGTCTTGAGCCTACACCTATGCTAACTGAACCCGAGCCTGCGCCAGCCCCGTATTCTGCTCCTGCTCCGTCCGTTCCTCCGAACCATATTGACGTCGTGAAGCAAGCATATAGTAACCATATCGCGCCAGTCGTCTCCCCAGACCCTGCGCGCGGACCGAAGAAGGCGTCTTGGGCAAGAGCGACAATGGTGCCCGCCAACGTCTACATCACCTCTACAACACAACTGGCGGAGCCTGCGCCTCCTGCGCCCGAGCCCGCGCCTGCACCCGCGAAAAATGAACCCAAAGAGGAGCCAATGGAAGTCGACGAACCACCTCAAGAGGTACAAGCACCCCGAGCTCCCTCGCCGCCTCCCCAAGTTCCCTCTCCCGAGCCCCAACAACTGCCGAAAGTCGAGACATCGTCCGAGTTGCCGCCTCGACAAGTCAGCCCGCCGCTCCCTGCACCCCCTTCCCATTCCTCCAAGGGCAAGGGCCGCCTCGCAGGCCCACCGTCCCAACCGCGGGGATTCACGTTCCCGGCCCAACCTCGAGGACCTCCGACAGGACCTCGACTGAACCGCGGAGCGCCTTCTTCTTCTATGGCATCCGCTTCGTCCGTACCATCCGCATCCTCCGTGACATTAGCTGGACCCTCCTCGCTCCCGCCACGACCCCCCTCACTACCCGCCACCCCCGTGCTCCCCTCGCCCATCGCGCCGTCCCCGCTGCGGCGGGACTCGCCCGCGCTGTTTTCCGCCGGACCCTCCGTGTCCTTCACAGGGCCCCCGATGCCCTCTGCTGAACCCTCCATGTCGCGCACGGGGTCGATGAGTGTGCCGCAGACCCCCGCGCTGGCGTCAGGTTCGTCCACGCCTGTTGCGGCGCCGGCTGCGTTCCCGGGAGCGGACCTTCCCGCTGTCCTGCCGGTGGCTTCCATCGCGAAGAAAGAGACGGACATGCAGGTCGTCCCGCCCGAATCCGCAGCTCCGACAACGGAGGCGCACGACGTGAAGATGGACGACGATGAGGACCTGATGAAGGATCCGTTCTTTGTGCACTGCCGCACCTACGTTCCGCACGCCGAACGAGTATGTTCTCCCTCACTCACTCATCAGGAACGGTTGCTCACCACCCACCTCGTTATAGCAAGAGCGCAAGCGCAAGAAACTCAAGAACGCGCACTTCGAAGAGCCGCGCACGGAGCTGGACGTGCTCTTCGACGAGCGGCAGACGCAGTACGCGCAGCTGCGGCAGTACCAGCACGCCGTGGCGCGGAAGAACAGCGAGTACGTGCAGAGCGCGTCGGCGACGGGCGGCTGCTGCTGGAGTACGAGCTCGCGAGCAACGAGCTGAGGTATGCGCAGATGCGGCACCGGATGGCGGAGGAGCAGACGGAGCTGGCGAAGCGGGGGAGTTGGGGATTGGGTTTGTGGGGAAGCAGGCGGGGGACGTGATAGGGTAGGTGTAGTGATGGATTTCTTGAGTTTGTTGCATGTCATGCGAGCCGCCGCACGGCGTGAAGCTATGCGAGAGGGGATGCGATACATTAGAGCATAATTAATTTACTGCCTGTGTTCCATTGTGCTCGCCTACGAGTTGTGAAATTCCTTCCGTCCAGAGTAGTATGAACTAGCCTAGGGCTACGCCTTCGGCAATGGCCGGCACTCCATGTATGTCCTGCCGGGCTCCATGGGCAGCGCACAGTAGAACCCTAGCTTCTGCAGTCTCGTCAGAGCCGGGTGTCTCTCCTGACCACCGCTACGCGCACCTGCATGCACTCAAACATCTTCGTTGAGTACAGGTCAATCTACAGAGCGTCAGCACCCTCGTCCTTCCATCCTCAGGTGTTCATCCCCTCTCCAACTCACCGTCACACAATTCTTCCCCCGACACAGCTCCGCGCGCGGCATGTCCGGCGGCGCGTCAAACGTATACATGGCTTGCGGGTCCTGCTGGAAGCGAGACGCCTGTGTCGGCGCGCGTCAGCCGCGAAGGAAGGGCTAGACGCTCACGCCGACGAATTTGTTAACCGCCTCGATGGCGCGCGGTTCGACCTGCTCCGCGTAGCGCTTGTCCTGCTCGCTCATTATACTTAGGTGGTTTCGGTGTATGTCGGTGGTAGTGGTATATGTCGGTGGTGTTGGTGTACGTCCAGGTAAAGGGTAGAGCACAGAGCGAGGAAGAGTGCGGGGTAAGCAGCGTCCAAGCGGGCGCGCGATCGAGGTGTCATGATGTCATGCCACTGATTATGGAATTGCCTATTTTGGCGAACAAGGCGCCTGTGGGTGCGCCTATTTGTATGTATTTATCCATGCGTGAACACGGTGGCTGTCGGCGTCTGCGTCCGGTCCTGAGGCAGATGGTCCGAGTGACCTTGTGCGTCCCTCTCTGTCTCTCCAATCACTGGGGCCGACTCCGAAAGCACGGCGTCTGACGTACCGCGATACAGATAATTGCGGATACAACTTAGCGCCCTGAAATTGAAAGGTCGTCGGCGGGGTCGAGAATAGCATCGATGGGTCACCCAAGCCACCCACTCGCGGGCATAAGCGACCTCGACGTGTATATCGTACCTGTCCCTGCCTGTCGAGCCTCGATGTGTATCCGATGGCTTCCTTACCCCATGTTTCTGCCGAGGCTCCCCTGGCATTCACTAAGGCTCAGACTCGAAATCATCTAAACCGCCTCACAACGCGATATCCTGACGGTGGCGCCCGCCGCCAAGTCTCACCAAGTCAAAGCCCTGTCACGGAACCCCAACCTCTGTCTGCTCTTCACGCCAGCGCGAGCGCTTGTCTTGCTTGAACAACGCATGTCTGAATCAGTAGTAGCTTGTCCATGCCATTGCGCACGTGCAAGCCTCTCGCATTCCCAGAAGTCTGTATTCATTCGAAGCCTGGCCGCCTCGTCGCTGTGCATATCGCCTTGGTCCGGCTGTATTGCAGTAGCAGTAGATCGGATGTATAACTTGGTATTGAGAGCGGAACAAGACCGTTCACGCGAGGCCTTGCGGGTCCACAGCTTTGCGTAGCAGCTGATGCGCGTTCGAGGGAAAGCCTGGGGAAGCGATGTGCACACCAAGAAGCTCGAGCGCTTCCCAGAAGCCTGAACATGCTCATCTTAATCGTCCTTCGCAAGCACACCGCCCCGCACCTTCATCATGCTCTCCGCCATCCTAATCATGGCGCAGCCCAATCCGACCAGGATTTAGAGCAAAAACCGCCCACCTCGGTGCAACACGCTTGTTGTCAACGCGGTGACGAACTTTGATCGTGGATAGAGGGCTTCGTCAAGGCGATTGGCGCGCAATTCTGCTCCTTCACGGTCGCGTAGAATAGCCCGACAAAGGGCCTTGGTGGCACCACTGCAGTGCTGCGCAACAATGAAAGATCATGTACCCGGACTCACGGGCAGTAGAGAGCGATGACATGGCGGCGGGATCGAATGACACGCTGATGAGGCCGAATGACATGGAGGTGAGATGGGCGGAGGGCTGAATGCATTGCATTGACGCCCCACCGCGGCCGTGCGATACGCGTCCGATGGTCAAACGCCCGCATCCGATAGGTCGAAGAGCACTCACCGATAGGTCGTCCGGTCACACACGCGCACGGCACTAGAGCTGCGAGGCGCCCATTCACGCCATCTCGCCGCCCTGTGCCGCGTCAATGGAGTAGTCACAGTGCAGCTGTTGTATTACGGACGCGCCGTCTCGCGCCCTGGGTCCATTACGGAGACGTGTGTGGTACTAGTCTCCAGCCCGGCGCGCGTCTCGCAGCCCGCCTGACGCCGGGGGTCGGCGTACCGACCCCGGGGCGCTGCGCTGGCGCCTGTACCGGTCGTGTACAGCGATGGGCGACACGCGGCGGGCATACGGATTATGTACAAAGGTCCGTGGCATACTATACAGGCGCAGGCGCGCTTGGCGCATGCGAACAGGTTCATCGTCCGAGGTACCAGCCCAAATTGGTGCGCGGCGGCCCAGTGGCGCATGCGTTATTTGAGGTACCTAAAAAGGAGAGGGGTGGAGAGTGAGTACAGAAACCGAGAATATCCGCGGAAGCAGATCGTACCTCGACGCAGAATCGTACAGCCTGAGGCTGAGCGGACAGCTGTCAGGCACTCATTTGTTGTGCTGCTGGTGCTGGTGCCGGCGGCGGCTAGAGGGCAGCGGTGGCGCGCGGTAGTCGGGCACGGCGATGCGCAGCTTCTGGCGCTGCTGCGGGGGCTGGGCTGCACTGTCCGCTGACTCTGCTTCGTCGCGCTTACGCTTTGACGCGCGCTTCGTATAGGGTGGGTGCGACAGGTCCTCGTTGTCGTCCGGCAGATCAAACTGCAGGAAGGTCGGCGAGTGGTACGGTAGCGGACGCGGGGCGACGAGCGGCGCGTCGCAGATGACGAGCTGTGGGCGCGGGGACGGCGCCGAACGATCTGACGTCGCGGAGGTAGACGTATCTGTTGGTGACGGAGGGACTGATGGTGCGATGTCAACGAGATGGAGGCGAGAAAAAATATGAACGGTGCTTACGATCAAGCTTGGGGAGCGCAGCCCATTGTGCAGACCAGTCGAAGAGCCCCCATGGCTCTGGCATGCGGTGCTGCCAGTGAGGCGCGGCCATCCAGACGTGCGGATGAGGCTGGCGGCGAGAGGCGGGCATGGGCTTCGACCAGAAGGACGTCGAGAGCGGCCAGCGTGCGTAGGGGTCGGCGTTCATGGTGGTGGTGGAAGAAAGGGAAGCGGTTCGGATTCAGACGAGGTGTGGTGGAGCGTGGCTATAAGTAGTGGCTGGCAACGGGTTCGCGTGTGGTGGGGAAGAAGCGGGCGGAATGGTAGCATGATGTTGGATTTATACGTGGGGCATGTGTGACAGATGCTGTTATTGCAGCTTGTGATACCTTCCATACGCCCCCTCGGCCTCAGATCCAGAAACTCGGCCTTGTCGCGGTAAAGTCAAAGAGCTCGCCATGCCGAACACCCCTGGCCGCGGTTTGTGATGGACAGCGCTTGGCGCCTGCCCCATCCGGCACGCGACGCCGATCGCATGACATGTTCTGTTTCCGTTTCCGTTTCTCTTCTTTCCGTCCTTTGCACTGAAACGTCGCCTTTGCTTTTCTTTCTTTTTCTTTGCATCGGCCCTGACATAGAACATGCTGCGCGCAGCCACCCGCACGCTCAACACGGCCGCCGTCACCCGCGCAGGCCAGACAACCGTCCAGCACCCGTTCTTTGTCCCGCGCAACTCGCGCGGCAGCCTCCCCGTCTACACCGACGTCCGCAACGGCGGCGGTCGCTACTTTGTAAGTCGTCTCTCTTCTTCCTCATAACCAACCGCCAACGCCCGGCCCCAGGTCCAGATCCGCAACGTCGAAGGCGATGCGCACGCGCTCGCCAAAGCCCTCCGCACAGACCTCTTCCCCAAGGACTCACCCGAGGCTGGACGCCTGACTGTCGACGTCAAACACGCGCGCCACCTCACCATAACAGGTGGCCGTTGGAAGCAAGCCGTCTCGGAGTGGCTTATTTCGCGCGGTTTCTAGTCGGAGCCCATCAATGTCATGATCCCCGCACCTCCGGAATCCCACCTCGCTCCACCCGCCGCCTCGTCCGAGTGCTGTAACTTCCTCAGTCGTAGCCGCACGCGTGATCCTGCGTACGCAGCTGCGCGCTCGGACTGTCCCATCTGCAATATCGGCAAGATGATCGCTGCTGTACATCCGGCAGGCAGTCGCCCCGAAGAATACTATTCAGCTGAATCAGGGACTGTGTCAGTGAGCGGTCAATCCTTCCTGTCCATCTTCAACTGTGGTAAGATGATCACGGTCGTTCCGAGTATCGTACCACTGCCCTCATCACCTCAGCCGAGGCAGGGCGCCGCCTATACTGCTGTCAGTGCCCAATACTTCAGTAAGCATCGGAGGGTTGACGCCCTGCCGGCGAACAGCCAGTACTGCCTCCGCCGAGCTCTCCCAGCTGATCAAGCGCAACAAAGATCCTGGTGGCGCGCATGATAGAGCTGAGGGCCCCGATATAGCGAACGCTCGATGCGTGCACCATCGATCCGTCCCCCTTCCACTCCATAATCATCCATCTCCTTCCACTATCCACAGTCATCGTTCGCCTCTTCCGCGCTCCTTCTCCTGGCATCAGTCATCATCGACGTCTTCATCTTCTCAACGTCACCCTCTCGGTATGCTGATGCCCAAGGCGGTATCGATATCCTTCGGTTCTGACGCATCGACAAGCGATTTGTTCGATAGGTTTTGCCGTAATCTGACGTGCTGCGCACCCAGAGGCCTATGTCGGAAATTCAGTGGTCTCTGAACCTGTGACGCAGTGGCCTCTCCAACGACCTCTTCCCGAGTCTTTCTCTTCCCCCAACCCAGTAGTTTTCCCCGGCAACGCAACACCCGCCAACCCTGCGGCCGAATATGATCCCCTTCCCCCGAGGAAGCCCAGAACACAAGTCTCCGACCGTCCTTCCGACAGAAGAGCCTCAGGCGGCTTCGTCAATTTTGAACTTCGCATCTGGTGCGAAGTTCGTGTCTTGTGACGGGCGCGCATCTTCTCAATCCGCGCCTCTCGCCGACATTCTCGCATCGCTCAGACCTCTGCCGCTCCTAAGTAGGCCTTGCCGATGACCACCGTTCTGTTGCTCGCCGCCGAACACCGCTCTTCAAGCGTTCTTCATCGCCGACCATACACTTTTCGCATGAGGCTTAGGTATACATACCGCCCACTCATCCCTCCCTCGCGCTGATGATCCCACATACTACATAGCATCTACCGATCCCCATGTACTATCACCCGCCTCCGCGTCATACC
The DNA here is from genome assembly GCA_007026445.1 of Schizophyllum amplum. Lineage (NCBI taxonomy): Eukaryota > Fungi > Basidiomycota > Agaricomycetes > Agaricales > Schizophyllaceae > Schizophyllum > Schizophyllum amplum. The sequence goes on along the minus strand of VDMD01000012.1, from coordinate 548,868 downwards.
TCAAGGCCTCATCTTCCATCTCTGCCCATGCTCAAGCGCTCATTCTGAGGATCTTTGTTTGGTGTCGGCTGCTCCAGCGTACGAGGACTACCGTCCACCAGCCTGCCGCCCCGCCCCGCCCCCTCTTCCACCACTGAGGCTTCAAAACTTCATTGATCCTATCTTTTCACCGCATTTTTCTCTGCGTTTCGTTCTCTTCCGAGGACTGACTACTGAGTACGAGTACTCATGTCGAAACGACCACGGGTACGGTTCGTTAGAGGTCTTCAAAGAATTGTACTGTTGACTGCCGAGCCCGTTTGACCGCCTCGCCGCCTCGTTGCAAGGTTAGTATGTCCGTCACTACCTAACCTCCAGGGCCCAACGTAAGACCACCCAAGACACCGGAGGCTATATGGCCGCCTCTGTGCGTCCGTCGTTGGCAAAACGAAACCTTAGAGGTGGCACTGGGAAGGGTATGCATATCATAACAACAAACAGTTACACAGCTTATGCGTCGCAGGAATTTTATGGTAGATCAACTGAACCAGTACCGGAGGATGCGCTAGTGATACAAGAGAGGAATAGCCAAGATGAGTCGAGACTAGACAAAATTCAAGGCGGAGAATATACCAAACGCATACTGCGAGCGGAACGGGCATAGAGGGCGGTGCTAGTAATCAAGGCGCGATGATAATACAAGAAAGTCGGAAGGCGAAGGCGATGGGCAAGACAAAAGTTCCATGAAGGTACAGGTTCGGTACAGCGTCGATGCTGCAGTCCTGGCGCGCGTTTAGCGAATATCTCGGGCGCATCGGACGAGACTTACCTCTTAGACAAGATATACCAGACGAGGCGAGCATTCCAGCGCACGCGACGGTCACAGGAAGTACATCATTTTTCTCAGATTTCCGTGTGCATGGCCGAAGTGCTGCCGCCACCAGTCGAGATCCACCGCGCCCGCGTCCGAATCGCCGTCAAAGTCTACGTTCGCGCAGTGGAATGCACCGCGGGCACAGGCGAGCTGGAGAACAGGATCAGGATGATAGGGCTCGCAGGGTTGATCGAGTGCACTCACGTCGGCATCTTTTGAGAGAAAAGACAGGTCAGTATGTACAGCATGGTGGATTGTGCGTAACGTACAGTACACCGGGGCGGGGATAGAGATCGCACGCGTTGCCTATGCACAATGCACGTCAGCTCACGTCCGATACCCAGCACAGTAGCGTACCTTCGCGTAAGTGTGGCAAAGATGGAAGGACAGCTGTTTGATCCTATACGATCGTCAGGGTGATATTCGCGAGGCAGACTTGCGTCTGCAGCTCACGGTTCGATATTCTCGGGTTTTTGCACGGAGCCCCAGATCTCGTCGTGTAGTACACGTAGTGAGAGCTGCGCGATGCTGTACAGTACGCATCAGCTTGCCCAGTACCAAGGCAAGGATACGCTACTCACTTCCTTGTATAGCCGAGTGGCTCTGCAGGAAGAAGTCAGGCGCGAATGGGCTCTTCAGACCGTCGTCCGTGACGAAACCGCTCGGCAGATTGCCCGTCCTGTCGCCGTCCTCCTGGCTCCTCGGAAAGAAAACGACGTGGTGTCTAACCCGACTTCAACAGTGGTCCAATCGGAGGACGTCATGTGGATCGCGCACCTCTTGCCTACGACAATGTAGGTGATAGCAGGAACCTTCCAATCCAGGCCGAAGTTCTTCTTGTACTCCTTGAGCGCGTCTTTGATGCCAGCTGGTTGACCTTCAGTGTCCGCAAGTCCAATAGCATGACCGGTTAACTAGCCTTTGAACTCCGCCACTTCATCCACGGCTACATGCGCAAACTGGCCCTCGCTGATACCATCTCGGTAGAATACAATGCGTCGAGGGTAGATGGTGATGTTGTCCGGTTTGTTGTTACGTTTTACAAAGCCATGGAAAGCTTCACTCGCGTATCGGCGCATGTTCTCGATCTGTTCAAGACGCGGGGCTTGGAGGTCTGTAACCGCGTGATAGCGGGTAGTGTCCGGGTCGTGCGAATATACGAGGCTGACCATCGACGGACGCATCTGGCCCGGCGCTGGGTGGCTAACATCGGCGCCTAAGAGAGCAAACAGTGAGGCGCAAAATACATCAATACGACACGTGCACTTACCTACGACCATAAATGGCTTGTCCTTCATCCAATTCATGATATCGGACGTGGCCCGTGCACTGACACCGCCCAAGCGGGCGTTCAACCTTAGCAAAGTTAAGCCATAGCGATAGGGAGGACGCGGGCACGTACTTGATGCCTACGTTGTTGAAGTACTGGTTATTCGCCTTCAGGACCTTCTCTTCGCGGACGCATTGAGTGAGAACGCCTATGAGAACGCGAGTTATATAATTGGTGGGGGGAAATTTACTGGAGATCTTCGTACCGCGAAACACGTCTCCCCAATGTTTGACCCGCTGGCGGATGGCCTTTGCGTTCTGGGGAAGGAGGACAAGGATGACCGTCGGCTTGTTGGGGTTCAACGAAGGCAGTCTGGCGTCAAGCATTGCTTCAACGTTGTGCCCTGTGCCATTGAAAGGCCCAGCCGGACTTCGAACGCCTAGCAGAAGGACCTCAGCGTCTCACGTAAGCTGCGGCAGTTAAGATATGAGCTCACTCATGCCTATTATGCGAAGTAATCAACGGAAGTGACAGGGCTCATACAAAGAGACGTACCGAGGTCCCTGCAGGACTGCTTGATATCTCCCACGAATCTCTCGGCGACTTTGTCGTTGATCCTGTCCGAGGCAAAATTGACGACCGCCCAGTTATCGAGCGTTTGAGGATCGGACAGTTTCTTGCCGACCATGTTCCACGCCCCACCCCTGGGAATCTGCTAACAAGGTCAGCTAAATCGTAAACGCGCGGTCAAGGACGATTGACTTGCCTCGACAGAAGGTCTTCCCTCCCTCGTCGCGCCACCATACTGGAGCTGAGGAGCAGGTAGCAGTCTTCCGGTGACGCTTTCAAGGTGACGGCCGATCTGCATGCCTGCCGCCCTGATATACTGTGACTGCTGATAGTGACTGATCTGCAGCAGGGTCAAAGCCAAAGTCGAGACAGCGGGATAAGTATCGTACCGGCGAGGCGACACCACCAGAGAGCCCTTCTTCAATCTTCCTGCGTCGGGCATCCGGTCTCAGCGTAGAGAATCTGACCGCTTCTGCGGCCATCTTTTCGGTCAATCTGCGTTTGTAGAACTGCTTGGGCTTGATGGTACAGAGCTCGGCGGGAACAATGATTGGTTTGGGTGCACTTGGGCCGTTGAGACGCACACCGACAATCTTCGGGAAACGCATTCGATACTGGTATGCGCCCCGATAATGGTCCTGTGGTCCGCCTGAGAAAATGCTGCCCTTGTCAAACGCCTAAAAACTCTCACCTCAACAGTCATATTTTGACCGCGTTGATCGTTCAAGAATGTAAAGCGGCCGGCTCGTGGCTCCAGTCCGCGGATTATTTTTGTGGAGGCCTTATTAAATTGGACCTCGATATGAAGATTCTTGAGGGCCCGCTTGAGTTTCTGAAAATTTGCATCGGTCTGAGCTAAGGCCAAGTCGGCAACGTTTGTCGAGCCGATGACTTCCAACATATAGTCGATCAAGCCACAGCGCGCGATACTGCGGGTCAGGTTAACAAATGTAGGAACCTGAATGAGCGCGAACATACAAAGGTGCTACGGTCGTGTCGATGTTGATAAGCAGGCGTCCGAGCGTAGGACGGACAGATCTGTGTTGCTTTAGATCACGGCAAGCGCATTCATATGCAAGGCGTACTGGAAGTATCCCCGCCAGAGCTCGATATGAGTGCCTTGGAAGGTGATTCTCTCCGTGTCGGAGAAGTAAGCCTTCGCGTTGACCGCGGGCTTCATCAAGCTAAAGAAGAGGTCACTTGAAGTACGACTTTGGATGCAAATCAAGGACTTACTTGTTTGAGTGTTGTCGGATAATCAACTGCAGAAGATTGATAGCCTGAATCGATTCGGGGCTCGGGGCACCCGCTTGCGTGGCCTGCGGTACTATAAGGTCGTTGACGGCCCTAACAGAGAATAAGCAGCGCACTCGATCATGTACAGAGAGACGTACAGAGGCGTGATACCTTGATGCGCCGTCCTGGATATCTTGACCTTATACACGGCGCTGGCGTTCGGAGTCGGGCTTGCACTCATGTTGACCTCGTACTAAGGGCTATGTGATGAGTATATATTATATGTATGAGAGCGCTACGTACTCTGACATTTTCTCCGTCCGGAAGGTGCAGTGCGTACGGCACGAAGAGAAGCTTATCGCCGTCGAAGACGCAGTTGACGAAGACGGTGGGAGCTACAGAGGACTGGAGACGGTCGATGACGCGAATGCGTTTCTCGCTCCGCTTCTCATCCTGCCAGACTCCTCGATTCGTGCGATATTTTATTGCTGATTATGCGTTATCAGAAAAGCACCCCGGGCGTAGAAGCAAATTGACGAACCGACTATGGGTGGGCAGATAGAGAAAATGAGATTATGGCGCGACCGACTTCACAATATGCAGCGTACCAGTGTAGAGGAGATAGGTCTTCTGAGGCAGCCTTGGCGGGTCGTCAGCAGCGCGCACGCAAGCTCTGCAAGGAGGATACGCACGTCTTGATCCTAACATGATTGGTGATGACCTTGAGGACTTTGCCTGGCAGTGGCTGACGAGGTTGAGGTTCGCGTCGAGACATCATCGCTGGGAGTCGAGGGAAGGCGAGTTGGATGGCAAAGTCCCAATGGCGAGGGAGACGGCGATATCGAGGGTGGCAGAAGATATGGAGGGATTCGCACCCCTGCCTTATATGTTCCTCGGAGCCGGCTCCATGCGTCTGTCGAATAAGCTGAGGAATGGCAGCGACTCAGGAGACCGTGGAGTCAGATCTAGACCGTAGACGCGTCGCTCCCGAAGTCACGGGACCGAGTTTAACCAAACAAACGCAAGCACAGCGAACAACAGACGGGTGTGAAGAGAACCTGAGGTACTTGGATGTAGGCAACCACAAAGTCCTCCAGCTCAAGGGTGTAACTTTACAAGGAACAATGAGCGCAAATATCAATGATGGGCTGCACAGATCGCCACAGATAGGTACTCTCGCAGACTTTGCTTCGGTCGAGATAAGTCACTCACGGGTAGCGGACTAGTGATGCAAGAACGTGAGGAGGCGAAGACGAAGTAGGCTTTAAAGTAGCATGAGAGCCTCATCACGTTCTAGGACGACGTTGAGCAAAACATCACGAAAGACGCACGCGCATAACGTACACTGTCAAAAACCCCATCCTACTAGTTAAAACCCGCCAACCCTCTTCTTCGTCGGCTTCTTCTTCGGCGCAGGACGTCCGCCGAATGGACCCGGTAGGACCTGTGTGCTTGGCATGAGATCCTGCGAGCTCTGTGTCGCGGTGAACGTCGACCGAGGTTGACTATAACCGAGTTGGGTGTGGTTAAATTCGGTAGGCTGGCTGGCGAGGGCTCGACGGGGCTCGTTCATAACGAAAGCAGGCTGACTGGCGGCAACTAGAGGAGGTTGACTCGAGGCAATCACAGGAGGTCCTCGCAGATCAGGACCGAGGAGGCTGGCCATGATGATGTTGGAGGTTGAATAGAGGGAGGGACGCGGAATTGTGATTGCGACTGAGAGATTGCGCTGTCCAAGATTGCTGTTGGCGCCTTCTTCCTCCGGGCGATGGGTGGTGATACATTCATGGCATCTGCGTCATAGGGGTCGTGGTATGCATATTCCGCAGGGTCTGCGCCCAAGTCCCATTCGCTGAGGAGCAGACGTACGCCAGGAGGTAAATTGAGGGCTTGCTCCACCGGTTCGGCGCTTCCTGCCTCCTCTACAACAGGCTGGTCCCTCGTATAGTGATCCCTTGCTATGGGCTGCAAGTAACTGAAATGCACCGGTGGCGGGTCATTCGCCAGTGATAAGGCTTCCGTCATCGTCTCCAAATCATCTGTCATATCCGGAGGGGAGGTGAAAGGCCTGGCAGAAAAAATATGCCGCGACAGAGAGAGGTCTAGGGCGAGCTGCTGGCGCGCTTCATTTTCGAGGCGGATGGAAGCGGCTGTGCGCGGATGGACTGCAGATGGCGCTTCGGGACCCTCGTCTGCAGGCGTATCATCCGGTGCCAAATCAAAGCGACGGAGGCGTTCATGTATATCGCTGCCGGCAGAGAAGTCCACATCCAGCTTTGCCAGGCTGGGCTGGAGATCACAATGCCATTTAGCGCCTTTTTGCACATCGTTCAGCGGTATTCGGTCCTGCACGAGCGCGCGATATCCCCGATGGGAGTTTATCGCACTTTGGGTGAGAAAGTCTGCGCGGGATGGGTTTTTCGGCTCGTCACCCGTGCGGAAGAGGATGTCATAGCTGAGGACAGAACATTCATGAGCTGTGCACACATATAAGGTGGTCGCAAACGCACGACGTGAGCATGTGGTCCGGATACTCCTCTGCCTGCTGCCAGTAGCGTGGGGCGTTGTCCAATACGTCGTAGACAGACTCAGTGTTGGCCTCTTCTGCGGCTCGTCGTTCTTCATCATACTGACGGAAAACCCCTGGTAAAATTCATCAGCGACGCATACGACTCGAGTGAAAAAACAAGACGCACGATCATACGCCATACGCAAATTCATCTCCACCTTGTCCTGTGCGCCGAGTGGGCCTGCGTCTGGCTCGAAGTTCTCTGCCGTAACAGCCAGCTCCTTCACCTCGTCATCCCACTGTACTGACGCGGCCTGTGCCGCTCCTTGCGAGTCTATCACGTCGTCATCCCCGAAACAAAGCGCCACACAGGATAGCTGGCCACGACCAGAGATGCGGACGCAACTCAGCGTGCTGTCGTCTCCGGTGATGGAGGGATGACGAAACAGGGCTTGCCCCACGAACCGTACAGCGGACGATGGAAGAGTGTAAGGGGGCCTATGAGCGTACACGAGCTCGCCATCGGCACGGGAGACGTCGTATACGGTGATGAGGCCATTATTCGGGGATGATAGAAATGTGAGGGGAGCTGAAGGTGTCAAATATATGAGTACTAAAGCAGAGGAAAATACCACGCTGAACACTCACTATCGCACATCCTGGCCGTATGTATCTGCAAAGCAGGATCGTATTGCCGGCCGTGCGCGTACGCCAGAAGTGGCCGGGCAAGAAATCGGGGGTCAAGCCAGAGCAGTTGGGTGGTGGTACAGAGGCGAACAAGGTGTTCGCTGGGATCGTCTTCTATGGCGGTAAGCCGCTCGGGAGGCCGAGTCAGAGAAAAGATGGTCGTGGGCGTGGTATTTTCCTGGATGTCGTTTTTGAGCGTACTGATTAATCAGTAAGATAGTTGTTACTGCATACCCTTGAATCTATGCGGCGCACAGCGGAAGAGGATGCGAGCAAGGCCGTCGTAGTGGAGGGGTCTACCTTGAGCCTCCAAAAACTGTCGTTCTGGGCCGACGTATCGAGGGGATCGACGAGCTTTGTGCTGATGACAAGGTGAGCAACAAAGCTTCCATTGAGAGGATATGAGCACCGTACATAGATGACTGCCCAGCATTCATATCGGCGGAAAATACAGCGCCTACTTCGTTGACCACGACGAGTGTCAGAGGGGTGGGATGAAAAGCCATGTCAACCACATATTTGCCGCCCGTGTGCGCTCGTTTCAAGGTCAACAGATCCGGGGAAGGCGGCGGCGGCGGCGTGCTATGCGACGCTTGCACTTGAAAGGCGTGGGTGGCACCGAATGTCCGGACGGCGAGGAGGCTTACTTGAGTGGTAGTCAGATTATGCGGCGAGAATTCAGGCAGAGGAACTTACTAGGGTTTCCAACGCCAGCTGTCGGACTATGGGCCACTATCTGCTGTACCGGCGTGTTGAAGGTCCTCGTGGACCGAGCACGGGGAGAAAAAACAGCGCGCACGTCGCCGGAAACAGTGTACGGTGAAATATCTCGTCAAATGTATTTCAGCATGATAATGACGGGCGGATTTGACTGCTAGACAGGTCTGAGTGACGAAATACACCTATACTCACTCAACTCGTTGCCCAGTTCGCCAGCCGGAAACGCCAGATGGGCGAACGCTTTTGCCGACGAATCAAAGCAGACGACCGGTGCGATGACATTGCCAGCGAGCGGGTCAAAGGTTTGCGTCTCTCGTGCGAGCTCTCCGTCGTGTGTGATTTCTTCTCGAATGAGCTCCGCTGTAACGTCGACGTCCGGGAGGTACGTGCGGAGGAAGTTTGCCTGCGATAAAGGGTATAAAGGAGTGTTCTAAGTCGAACATAATGGAAAGAAGCTGCTCACCCCTTCTTCCGCCCGCTGCTGGATAGTAGTGTGAGGCAGCGGCAATTCAGGCGTACGCGTCGCCGGAAAGAAGGTCACAGGTGCTCTTGCAGTGACACGCCGTCGCTTTCCTAAAACGCTCAGAGAACAATTCAAGGAGAGTATATCCCACCCACTCTTATTCATAGCACCGGTTACCGAGCTCCATTCGAGTCGACCATTGGGCTGCTCGATCAGTGTCGCCGAGCTCAGCAACCCCGGTGTCAAGTGAGCGTAATCCCCGATAAAATTGTCTTGCTTCTTCTTCCCCTTCGCGTTAGAGCCCTCTGCTCTGCTATCCGCCGGCCAGGCATTCATCATAGCAGCGGGTGAGCAGATGACGGGCCGCGTCGAGCAAGATGGGTACAGGTGAGATGGAGTTCATGTTCAAGTCCGATCCGAAGCACCGATCACCGTTGCGGAAACCTCCGGGCCGGACCAGGCTGTCCAAGCGCAAAAACTCCCTTGTCCTCCGCATTTCTATTCGGCCGCGCGCGCGCTTACAGGGGAACTATGCTGCGAACCGGGCTCTGGGTCGTGGCGGAAGCGCCTGCAACTCTTCGGGCGGCGGGAAGACAACAACGAAGACTGGGGGCGGCGCTTCGGCGCGTGCACTCGTCCGCGTCCTGCTCAGCGGCGGCGCCGTCGAAGGTGCAGGGTTCTGGGGCAGCGGAGGACGCTGAGCTGCGCAAGTGGACGCCGATGTCGACGAGGACGGGAGTGATCGCGCGGAAGAAGGGGATGTCGACGATATACAACGAGCATGGCGTGGCGTGCCCGGTTACTGTGTTGCAGGTGCGTCGCATTCGGGAGGGCTTTGTACATGGAGCAGGGTCTGATGTGCTGCTGTTGCAGCTGGAGAACTGCCAGGTGACAGCAAACATCCGGACTGTGCGCAGCAACCATACTGTCTACCATGCGGTGCAGGTCGCGGCGAGCGACAAGGCGGCGAAGAATACGTCCATACAGATGCTGGGGCACTTTAACAAGGCTGGTGTAGCCCCGAAGCAGGTTGTGAAGGAGTTCCAGGTGACACCGGATGCGGTTGTGCCCGTTGGTACGTGGGACATGCTTGCTTTGGGTGATTGAGGCTGATGCCGTGCTGCAGGGACCACTCTTTCTGCTTGCCACTTCGTGCCGGGACAGTATGTGGATGTCATTGCAAATTCGTGCGCCTTCCTTCCACGTGTCGGCTATGTATTTCTGACATAGCTGGTATAGCATCGGAAAGGGCTTCCAGGGAGGCATGAAGCGTTGGGGCTTCCATGGTCAACGTGCATCTCACGGTACCTCCATCTCTCACCGTTCCCTTGGTTCTACGGGTCAGAACACGGTAAGCTCAGGTGCTTGTTAATCATTCCACGTCTCTCATATCTTCTTAGGACCCCGCTCGTGTATGGCCTGGTCGTAAGATGGCAGGTCGGCTCGGAAACGAGCGCATCACGACGCAGAACCTCCTGGTCGAGCGGATAGACAATGAGCTGAACATCGTCTACGTGCGCGGTGCGGTGCCGGGCGTCGACGATGCCTTCGTGCAGGTGCGCGACGCGAAGAAGAAGGCTGCGGTCGCGAAGCACGCGCAGCAGCGGGGCGAGACATCGAAGACTCTGCCCAAGGGCGTGCTGGACTTCCCGTTCCCTGCGGGTACGACGGAGCTTGCGGAGACTCTGCCGCCTATCGTGCAGATGGCACCGAACCGTAGGAACCCGTTCACGATCACCGAGTAGATAGAGTAGCTGCTGTTGGTCGTGCTATACATTACATCCACCCTTCTGTATGTGTGACTCTGACAGTGAGAAGGAAATGTGTGACAAACGCGTGACCGGACGCGTTAGAGGCGCGTGACGGTCGCGCGTCTCCGTTGAGTGCCGGTGTCACTTGGGTTGATCAGCTCGATGGTGTACCTGCCGCCGCCCCAGTTTGCGCCTGCGGGCAGCCCTTCGTACGCAGAAGCCTATGCCGACATTCTCAACGCGCACCGCCGCTCGCCAACGAGCTCGGCGTCGTCCGTCATCATGCTCGTCGCGCCCGACGTCGACGCGCTCTGTGCGGCCCGCATGCTCTCCGACCTATTCAAGCAGGACGACGTGATTTTCCGCCTTATACCGGTCTCTGGTATCAGCGAGCTCGAGCGCGTTAAGGAGGATCTGCGGGACTATACCGATGTGTGTGGCCAGGCATTCCCCGTTGTTCTGCGCTGACGAGGACGCAGCTGCATTCACTTCTCCTGCTCAATATGGGGTCTATCCTGGACCTTCCCTCACCTGAATGGTTTGGCAGCTTTGGACCGGAGGTCACCGTGCACGTCATCGACTCGTCCCGCCCGCAGAACTTGTCCAGTTTATTCGGTGGCGGCGAGAATGGCGAACGCATCGTCGTCTGGGGAGACGTCAAGTACGACACGCTCGAGAGTGAGCGCGAGGCCTGGGAGGCTCTGACGGTGGGCGGGCTCTTTCTGTGACCTGACCACGATCTCATGCCCCGCTGCAGTACAACCCCGAACCAGACTCTGATTCCGACGAGGACTCCGACCTCGACGATGACCTGTATGCTCAAGATGATGACGAGTCTGATGGCTACGAGGAGGAGGATGGCCGACCGCGGAAACGAAGATCATTAGGCGACGGTGATCGTAAAGGCAAGAGGAGACGAACAGAGGATGCGGTACGTTCTCCGGTTTGCCTGACGAACCTCGTCTGATCTAGATGGAGCAGTCGTCCGGCTTATCCAGAGAACAACGGGAAGACTACGCGATACGCGTGAACAAGCACTATACCGGAGGCACCTGGTTTGGCCAGAGTGCATCCGGGACGATCTATATCCTTGCCACAGTCCTAGACCGAGTCGACGCAGAGCTCTTATGGTGCGCATCCCTCCATCAGTGTATTGTGACCGTGCTCACCCACCCGCCAGGCTCGCGATCCTCGGGCTCACATACCAATACACGACGTCTCGAATATCACGCGACGTTTACGACACATATCAATCTGTATACCAAGAGGAGGTATTCCGTCTACACCCCACAACGACCAACGACACTACCCACTCCTCATCTCTCTCAACCCGGACGACCTCAGCATCCGCACGTCGGAAGAGCTGCGATTCATGCTGTTTCGTCATTGGACACTCTACGACGCTATGTTCCACTCCAGCTATATCGCCAGTAAGATGGGCATATGGAGAGAAGGGGGAGGAAGAAATTGACGGGTCTGCTGGCGAAGATGGGGTGAGTATATGCGCTGCTTTGTATGCTGAGGTTGACGATGTCAACGCTTTGCCACCTAGATTTTCCATCTTGCAGACGCAGCAACCATATTCGCATATGGACATGGAGCTCAAGCGCGACCTCGTCAACCGCCTTGAAACGACCGCACCGGTATACGGCTTGTTCGAGCTCACTACCCATCCTTCATCCGCTGCTACGGCTATCGTACATATCCACTCTCCGCCGCAGATGCGGTCGAGGGCCTCGCTTCGCTTCTGGACGTCGCAGGAGGCGTGAAGATGGAGGTGGAAATTGAAGGCGCGCGGAATGGTGGAGAGTGGTTCGGCGCAGCCCGCATGTGGGAGATGCACGACGAGGGGCGCGAATATGGCAAGCGACGGCGGGACGAAGAGAGGGAAAACATTCCACCCGGCGGCAGGGATGATCCGGCGAAGAAAGCGGGCGGCGAGGACGAAGATGCGGAGAAAGAAGAAGTGCAGTGGTGGGTGAGGAATTTCTGGGCAGCGTTTGACGCACTAGGAGAGTGAGTGTCCCCTATTGGTCTGAATGTCTCGAGCAGTAAGCTGACGATTCGACCCTCTGAAGTATATCCCGCCTGAATGACGCCCTCAAGCTCGCCATGTCGGTGCATCGTGCAATCATCCGACAAGGGACGTCTATCATCGATAAGCAGGACATCCGCACGATGCGCTCGCACCACGTCGTCGTGCTCACGCAGGGCCCCGACCTGTCGCTCTTCGCGCATCCGGGCGTGCTCGCCCGCCTTGCCCTCTGGCTTGTCGAGGCCGTGCGGGAGAAGCTACCGGCGGCAGGTGCAGGGCGTGGTCGACGGCGCAGTCTGCCGTTCGTCGTCGCATGTCTCAACGAGGCGACGGGCACGTATATCGTCGTGGGTGTCACCGCGGCCTTGAGCTTTGGAGATGTTAGGAAGAAGTGAGTGTTACTTTGTCTGCTGTATGAGGGTAGATACTGACGAGCGATCCTCAGCGAGTTCGGCCTGCAGTTCCTCGACGCGAAGGAGCGGTGTAACGCGCGGACGCGGCACAGCACGTTCGACACGAGCGTCATTGAGATCAACAAGGCGGACTTGAACATTTTCCTGACCACCCTGTGCGAGGGTCCCGACTTGTACTAGCAAGCTGGGTGGACTTGGATGAGTAGCATTAGCACTATATTTATATGTATATACGGCATGCTTTGAGGAATGTATGTTTAGCGCCTACTTTGCGAGAGTGAGCGTTTGGACGGTGAAAGGCAGGTGATACATGTGCTTTCAATGTCATTCAGTGGTGTCAAGAGATGTGCTACAGTATGGCTACAGTTTGATTGCTGGCAGTGATACACTGATATCGCTTGTTGTTACAATTTATATTCCCCAGTCCAGTGTTCCGGAGGACTAATCCGTACCCGCCCAAGGCCAGAAGATAGGAACAGTCCTGGGGAAATATGATTGTCAGCCTGACGAACAGCACGCGACGATGGTAGACTTACTTTTTGTACTTGCCCCACGCAGGATCACTGCCATACTTCTTGTCGCCTGCCTCCTCGAGCGGAGGAACTCCCGAGACCTGGTGGACGATCAATTCCCAGCAGAAAGTGAGGAAGTGGTTTTCTTACCTTGCGGAGAAGGAACCACGTAACAAGCGGGCTCAGACTGCCCAGAGCGATAGCGCCTGCGGGAAAGTAGGCAGTCTGCAGGGAGCCGGTCGCAAGGGCCCATATCCCCGTTTGTATACCGACTTCGCCGACGTAGCTGTACGCAAAGTGAGTGAGAATGCAGATTTGTGAGAAGAGACACTCACTTGGGGTGACGGCTGATACCCCAGAGACCGGACGAGATGAATTTTTCGTCGTGCTGTTTGGCATTCTTCGCGGCGCGCCATTGGCTTTTCTGCCTGTCGGCGAGCATCTCGAACGCGAGCGAGCCGAGGAAGAGACCAAAGGTGAGGTAGTCGCGGACGCCCAGAGGCGGGTGGAAGGAGGCAGGGAGTGTATTGACCATGTAGACGGGGAGGCCGACGAGGAAAACCCAGGTCGCTAGCGGCTTCTATCAGGGAAGCGAACAAGGCCCGACAAAGAGGAGCAGACCCTGGCCGAGCCAGAAGAGGGAGAACTTGGCAGGTTGCTTCTTCACCTCGTCAAAGCGCTTGTCTCCTCCGGCCTTGAGGGCCCGCTGATGCATGGTGAGTATATGCGCCTTGCGATATTGTGGCACGCACCGGGAAGAGGAAGAGGCCAAGACGGGCGCTCCACAAGGCGAGAGCACCGCTTAGGAGAAGCTGACGAGGCGCAAAGGTAGACAGTCTAGGGAACGGTACAGCATACCCGTTCCATCTGGCATGAAGGAACGGGAAATAGAGCGAAACAAAGGTAGTCGAAAGGAAACCGAGCGAGCCTGCGAGATCGTAGAAAAGCTCGTTTTGCGCGGGGACGCAGACCAGCGCAGCCGCTGCGCAATGTCAGTAGTATTTCAGAAAAATAATCCGGCAGCTACCGGTCTGGAGAGCGTATGCGCTGGCGAGCGAGGGCAGGAGGCGCGAGAAGACGTGCATGTTCAAGTTCAACTTGGTTGATCCGGATGCGGAATCGGAATTTCATCGGAATCCGGATGGCCAATTTCGGTCGCTGTCACACGTGTCGTAGTCGTGACGGACGTAACGACACGATAAACTCGAGACAACCTCGCCTCCTGCCGCCACGTCCCGCTCGATTCCGGTTCTTCCACGCATCGGCATTGCCTGACAATAGCACACAATATCTTTCCTGCGCGGGAAATCGGAAAAGAAAGACAAAAGAAAGGGGTCTCCGGGGTCTCCGCTTGACAGCAAACAGGCAAGAAAATGTTCCTTACGTCCTCCGTCACGCAGCTCAGTTATTCTGCAGACCCAGCTTTATTCGCATAATCCCATTGTTCTTCGCGATCGTGGTTTCCCATCGGGCATCCGGGTATGTGCGACGCGCCCGTCTCCCCTCAACATGGGGGCCCTCGTCTGACCGACGTCGCGCAGACCTGCAATAGATCCAGTTCCCCCACGATCCTGATCCGTCGCCATACCCCCCTCCTCGTGCAGGCTGCCAGATGCAGATGAACTCCCACTACCAGGAGATCTCGCACGCGTTGCACCCTGTCGGCGCGAGCTCCGGATACCCGCCCAACATGTACCAGCGACAGATGAGCCCCATGCATCGCGACGAAGAGGAAGAGGACGATGAGGGGATGATCGAGGAGCAGCTGCACCATAAAGAAATCGAGCGACATACCTCCGGCCCGTCCACTCCTCCCCCTGCCACGACGTGAGTCGCGTAGTGTTACTATCGCGTTCGCACGTGCTTACTGCTCGCGCAGAGCCGCGCCTCAGCAGATGTACGCACCTCCCGACAGCCAGCAGCCGGAGGTTCCCGCAAAGCGCCGACCAGGTCGGCCCCGAGGCTCCAAGACCAAGAAGAAGAACCAGCAACAAGAGCCCGGCGTGACTCCCGCCCCCGTCGCAGTCCCAGTGCCCGAAGTGAACGCGCAGAATCAGCAGTACTACGAGTTCCAATGGCGCGTGTTGAATCTCTGCGCCGAATTCTACGGCGCAGCGGAGGAATTACTCGTCAGTGGCATCGCCGGAAACGCAGCGCAGGTCTCACTGCTTTACAGAAAGCAACCCCCTCTCGTCGTGGCGCAGTGCTACCAGATGTCGCCCGCCAATCCTGTCGATCCTATGAACATGGTCAAGGAGGCGAAGAGGATCTGCGACACTTTGGTAAGTCGATTTTGCACTGTTTTGAACCGCTCTGACCGCCATCAGATACAAAACCCGACACGTCTGCTCACGCAGCCGCCCCCACATATGTATCCGACGCTGCCAATGTTTTATGCCCCACAGCCGCCGCCAGCGGGCAGCCCCTCGGGATCTGCGCCTCCTGCAGCTTCAATCAGCACACCACAGTCCTTCGTCGTGCCGATGGGCAGTCAGCCGTCGACTTTTGGACAATACGCGGGGTCTCAGCCTACCCAATACCAGTATCCTATGGGTACCCCTTTTACAATGCCCCTGCGTCGACGTCGGCACCACAACCACCACCGGCACCAGTTCCGCAGGCGCCGCCCTCGCATTCCGCCGCGAGCACGGGTGCGAATCAGGGAGGCTGGTCGGAGGACGAGATCAACAGCTGAAGCACCTGCACGAGGAGAGCAAAGCGCACTCGTTCACCGAGGACAGACTTGGGACTGGGTTATACAGCAATACGGCCCGACAAGAACGAGGTTTGTCGACTGTGTCTTTTTCTCGCTTGTCGCTGACACTGCACCAGGCATCAAATCCTCATCAAGGCGACGGCTCTGGGGCTCAAGGAAAGTTCTGGCAAGGGCCCCAAGCGGCAACGGAGGAATAGCGACGGCGAGTATCAGCCTCTTGGCCAGACCACCGGGGCTGCGCCTGCATCTGCAGGACCCTCTCAAATGAAGTCGCCCACGAATCAGTCGACGCCGTCCGATTCGCCCGCCATCCAACATCCTCCGCCGCCCTCTGCGCCGCAGCAACCACCGCCATTACAGTCGCAAAACCCGCCGTCATCGCAGCAAGCGTCACGGCACATCCCGCAGCTGCCGCCCCTGCAGTCACAACCGCCGCCATCGGGCG
The DNA here is from genome assembly GCA_007026445.1 of Schizophyllum amplum. Lineage (NCBI taxonomy): Eukaryota > Fungi > Basidiomycota > Agaricomycetes > Agaricales > Schizophyllaceae > Schizophyllum > Schizophyllum amplum. Next base: position 532,688 of record VDMD01000012.1, on the reverse strand, counting down.
CACCGCTATCTGCTTCGGCTTCGTCCTCGTCGCGGTCGATGCCGTGGCCAATGCCCACGGTCGCGTCGACGACAACATCGCCGATCATATCTACTGCGGCGACGCCGGATCCTCAACGCGCGTCCATGAGCAATTATTACCATCCGCGGCCCCAAGGGTCAGATTCGCCCAGCAATTCGACCCAGGTCGGCGGCGGGTACTCGTACACCTACCGCCTCAACGGCGGGCGTGAGAACGGGCGGTGAGCCCGGTGAGTGTATATATCGTGGTGATGTGGTTGCCTGTGTATTCCTGTTATGCTTTTGTAGACAAGAGAGATTCGTTTCGGCATACAGTATGCTCACTGTATATACCCTCGGACCGTCCTGTGCCGCTGCGAGAGGTCTGACTTCTCTGCCGAGGTCATGTCGCAGAAAAAGTGAACATGAAGCGGCCTCCGTGTCGGCGAAATACAGAAAGTTCAACTTCCTGACCGTTGCTATGGGCGCAGCAGGCTGATGTCGTCACGGTGTTCGGGCGGTGCTTATGTCAGCACCGTATTTAGCAGGTGGTTGGAAGCGTGAGAGCGCGACTATCGTCGCCCAAACAAGCGCTTTCTTTTCGCGTCGTCGTCGTCGTCGTCGTCGCCGCTGCCTCGCCGCCGCTGTTGCCCACGATGAACTGGCTTGCGTCGCTGTTCCCAAACAATGAGAGGTCGCGCGACATGCGCCGCGGCCAGGCGATGTCCTCCACCCACGACGCCTTCTCACTCCCGACGTCCTCGCCCACCCTTGCCTCGCAGAATGACGGCTTCCAGTCCAACTACGCCAACGTCGGCGACCCGGAGACGGGCATGAACAGCCCCGCGTTTTCTTATCCGCCGCAGGGCGGCAGCGGGTACGGCTTTGTCTCGACTCCGTACGTGCTCTTCCCGCTCTTGCGCCCTGCATACGGTAACCCGTCCTGCTCCCAGCGGCCCTGCGTCGCGCCGATCGTCGCTACTACCCCTCCACCACGACCCTCTGCACTCCAATCTTCCGCCCGGCACCACCTACCCGCCCCTCGCCGCCACATGGAATCGACTGCGCCTCTGGCTCCAGCGCGAGTACCCGGAGCTCGGCGACACGCTCAACTTTGGCATTCTACCGCAGGACCTCGCGCAGATCGAGATGCAGTTTGGCTTTGGGCTGCCCGCCGTGGTCCGCGAGTCCTACCTCATCACTGATGGGCAGGAGGCAGAATCATCAGCCGGCTGTTCGGAGGGTCTCTTCTTTGGACTCACGCTCCTCCCGCTGGAGGATGTGCTTGACGAGTGGCGGTTCTGGCGAGAGGTCGACGATGACCCCGCTACAGGCGCTAACCCGCGGCTGCGCGAGATGATGCAGAGCATCCCGACTGGCTGGATACGTAAAGAATATTCACAGCGCGGATGGATCCCTCTCATCGCTGACCGCGCCGGGAACTACGTCGGTGTTGATCTCAACCCCGCCGATGGTGGCAAGCCCGGTCAGGTCATCGTTTACGGTCGCGATTTTGACACAAAAGTCGTGCTGTGGCGTGGCGAGGGTGAAGCGGGTTGGGCAAACTGGTTGGCATCCTTTGTTGATGAGCTCGAAGCTGGCGAGGGCTTCGAGATCGGGAACGCGTCTGACGAGAGCTCTGGCGACGAAGACGACATTGGCTACGAGAGCTACTTCAACGACGGTCGTGGACAGGGCGACGGCGGTGGAGATTCCGGAGTGGGCGGCGGTCTGAAGATGACGGGCGAGTACAAAGGCTGGAGTGTGTTGGAAGCGTGGGCGGATCGCAGCCTACGCAAGTGGTATGAGGCTGGTCTTGTCACCGACCTCGTCGTACCAGGGGAAGACAAGGGGAAGGTGAGTATCTGCTACTTTGTGGCACTTTTCTCCCATTAATCTGTGTCTAGTCGCCCGCCAGAGAGGCCGACGTCGGCCTGGATATTGCCAGTCAAGGATCGGCCGCCGAGGTGCCATACCGGTGCTTGCTGATGTGGGCACATCCTCGCCAAAGGACACCAGCCGCCGCATGGATTGCCGACGATCTCTGTCACTAAGCCTCCTGCACCACTCCCCGTCGATGTCCCCACCCCACGCGACATCGTTGCCCTCCCATCCCCTCCAGACTCTACGCACTCTTCCTTTGACGAGGATGATCTCGAGCTCGGCCGTTCTCCCGGCATCCGCGGACATGAGGAGGAGTCTCTTGTTGCGCTGGGCTCTCCCGTACCAGCGACACCAGCAATGGGGACGATGTCCACTGCCCTCGCTGCACCGGAAGCGCCTTCAATACCAATCACTCAGTCGCCATCGCCGCCTCCTGAAAATATCGATTTGCTCGACGACTCCGCGCCCGACCTTGACACAGCGCCCATCACGCCGTCTGTTACCGGCAGTTCACCCACGACTATTACCCCATCGCAAACGCTTCCTGATCCGATACCCGCGAGCGCGGACGAGCCGCCGATGCCAGCATCTGACGCTGACGTGCCAGAGGAGGATGGTGAACCTGATGTCACTATCAGGTTGGTCGGTGGCGGTGGTGCGGCAGGGACTGTTCAACCGGAAGACGAGGAAGAGGCGCAGCAGCTGGATGACGACGCCGCGTCATTCGTATCTGCGAACGAGGTCGAGGGTGCTCCGGCCGTGGACGCCCAACCCGCGGACACCAAGGGGCACAAGAAGTCCAAAAGCAGCCTGGCGAGCTTGAAGAAGCTCACCAATCTCGGGAAGAGGGGCTCCGCGTCAAGCGTGAAGGGCAGCCAGGATGAGGCTTCCCCGTCGCCCGCGGCGTAGGCCAGGTAGCGGACATCTCTTTTGATTTCCGTTTGTCCAACGCCTCGTTTTCTTCTATCCCGCCTTTACTTTCGAACGCTCTTCCTTTTTCTCCCCCGCATAGACCCCAAAGGACATACATCCAATGTTCCATACTTATCACGTTCGTGGACGCCCTGCCTATCGTATCGGAACGTCTGCCCCGGCCACTCGCATCCCGCTTATTGTCCGCGCAGTTAATTCCCCTCCTCGAGCTTGTCCTGTCGATAATCATTCATGTAGCTTGCAAGCCGTTTCCGTATACCCGCTCCTGCATAGTACATACGCCTCGTATATCTGCTTTCGCTTTTACCTGCATGAACCTTACGACGCGTCGATGTCTCGGGATGATTGGCGATGTAATGGAGGCTATGGTCAACCGCAGAGCGGTCATTTTCCAACTCACGGGTTCGAAGGGAGTGTTATGGCTGCACTCTGTACGTATGTAGTAAGAACAGCATAACTGCGCGAGCCGCCTCTGTCACGGTTCTTCAACGTCCAAGCTTCAAGCGTCGACGTTCGACGACACTGGTGCATCGCAAGGATCGCAATCTCCGCACGTCAGCGGGCGGCCAGGGGCGGCCCCTGCCCTGCTGGATTCGGGAATGTCTCCATTTGGATTTCCTTTTCACCCATTTATGGCAATAGCCTGATGGGTGCCAGCGGCCCTCTGCGCCGAAGTTGAAAGACTAGCTGAGCAAGTGTGTTGGGCTCAATGGAGCCAACAGCAGGGTTGGTCCAATAGAGTAGTCGAGGGACCGTTACGAGCCCTTCAGTACTGTCTTCAATTGGTCTTCAAACGTGTTCAATTGGTGTTCGGGGCCGCTATGCCGATGCAAACTCTTGCTCGGCAAAGTCCGCATACCTTTTCCTGCATACTTTAGCGTTTGGTCTCCTCCGACACACATTTCCCTTGCCTGCGACGCGACCACTGTGACCCATTTTACCCCGACAAAGATCTTCAGCAGACGAGCGTGATTCGAGCAAGATCCCGCAGTCATTCCAGCGGCCGTGTTCCGTTGACGACTCGACATGCCAAACGACAGCGCGTCGTTGGAGCTCCTCACAAGGACCCGTTTATCGCTCTATCGAGCACCCGGTGGCGTATGCTGCGGACGATCTCTTCTCTAATCAGCGAGGGGTTCTCCAAGCTTATTCTGCGACAGAAGAATCGCCAGAGACGACCAGATACTACTTCGAAGTTGATACCCTGCCGACTCATTCGCTCTGCAGCCACGCACACGCTCACCGATGAACTCTCTCGAGCAACTCTGCCGACCCCGCGATACCCTTGTCATGGAGACGACGTTCTCCCAAGACGACTGGGCGTGTTTTACTGGCTTGTCAACGGCGCAAGTGCCGTACGGATCAGCGCCCGCAATGGCGGCGGCATATGTGCATTGTTTTGACTTTAGGCAGGTGCCCACGGTACACCCGATGCGTTCGCGAACTCTTGCTGGACGGTAACCACCCCCACCTGTTTCTGCGTATGGGAGTCTGCGGCTACCGCGCGGAGGCTTTCAACTTCGCTCCGTGTTGGTGGATCACTTGATTCTGACCCGGGACTGTGCCCGTCAATATATAAGACGGGCCACCGCCGTGTCTGGTTTCTCTCATCCTCTTCGGCCCAGCGCCCTCGTACATTCTTTTTCGTTCGCCAGTTCCTTTGCAGCTGGTCAACATGTTGGCAGGCATCCTCCTCCTTCCTTTGCTCTCACTGCTCGCGGCCGCTTTCCCGCTTGAGCAGCGCCAGTCCAGCACCTTCTGGCTTGAAGGTATCGACCACGCTGGCTTGCCCGCGTTCGGCGACGATGCCGATTACAAGGTCTTCCGCAACGTAAGGACTATGGCGCGAAGGGCGACGGACCACCGATGATACTGAGGCATCAAGTGCGTTCATCTTCTCGCGATATCATACGATATACTGACCCTTTCTTCAGCAAGGCTATCTCGGACGGCAACCGCTGCGGTGCCAAGACCTGCGTTTCTTCGACGGTCACTCCTGCTCTCGTTTACTTCCCCCAGGGGTACGTGCAGTCTCTCCCCTCGTTGTCGTCTCTGACATTAGCTTCGCAGTTCCTACGTCGTTTCTGCCCCCGTCACGCCCTACTACTACACCCAGCTCATCGGTGATGCCACGGCCCCTCCTACTCTCCTTGCTTCCGCCGACTTCGCCGGCATGGCCATGATCGACGCCGACCCATCGGAGAACGGTGAGAGCTGGTATGTTAACCAGAACAACTTGTAAGTACTCTCATTTTTTCGTCCGTGTATTTGCTTCTCATATGCTTGCTCTAGCTTCCGCTCCGTCCGTAACTTCGTCATCGACACGACTCAAGTCCCTTCCGCGAACGCAGTCACTGGTATCCACTGGCAGGTTGCGCAGTACGTCTAAGCATCTGATTTGAAGGGGTTTCGCTTACTCTGCCACAGGGCTACTTCGCTCGCGAACGTGCGCTTTGAGATGTCAGCCGAGGATGACACCGTCCACCAGGGTATCTGGATGGAAAACGGCTCAGGTGGCTTCATGAGCGACCTCACCTTCAACGGAGGCAAGTTCGGCATGTGGGTCGGCAACCAGCAGTTCACCGTCCGCAACGTCACGATCAACAACGCGAAGACTGCCATCTACTCCCTCTGGAACTGGGGCTGGACGTACCAGGGTGTCACGGTCAACAACTGCGACATCGCCTTCGATGTCATGACCGGCGGTATCACCGAGGACACGCAGACGACCGCTGGCCTCGCCATCGTCGACGCCGTTGTCTCCGAGACACCGATCTTCCTCCAAACGTCGAACTCCAGCACCTCGCTCGCCGGCTCCATCGTCCTCAACAACATCGCGCTCACGAACGTCCCGACCGCGGTCCAGTCCGCCGATGGCACCGTCGTTCTCGAGGGTGGCAGCACCACGATCGACTCTTGGGCGCAGGGCAATGTCTACAGCGGCACCGCTGCGGAGGGCAAGTTCACCCAGGACGTCGTCCCCGCGCCGACCAAGCCGGAGTCCCTCCTCGCCGATGGCAAGATTTCTCGAAGCCGCGCCCGCAGTACCTCGAGTACACCGCCGACCAGGTCGTGACCGCCAAGTCCGCGGCGCGAAGGGTGACGGTACGACGGACGACACCGACGCTCTGCAGAAGCTATTCGACGACGTGAGTGGATCGCTGCAGATATCAGTGCGATTCTTGACAACTCTTTCAGAACGCCGGCAAGAACCTTGTCTTCATCGACCACGGCACGTACATCGTCTCCAAGACGCTTACGATCCCCGTCGGCTCGCGCATCGTCGGCGAGGTCTTCTCCGTCATTGCTGGTTCCGGCGATGCCTTCAAGGACTCGGCGAACCCGCAGGTCGTTGTCAAGGTCGGCAATGAGGGCGATGTTGGCACTATTGAGATCCAGGATATCGCCTTCTCGACTGTCGGTCCTGCTGGCGGTGCCATCGTTGTTGAGTGGAACGTCGCGGAGGACTCCCAGGGCTCCGCCGGCATGTGGGACTGCCACGTCCGTCTCGGTGGTGGTACGTTTGCTTCATCATTTTTATCCTCAGAATATTGCTGACACTGCTTCCAGCCAAGGGCAGCGGTCTCCAGGTCGACAACTGCCCGTCGGGCAGCCAAAACGATGACTGCTACTCCGCCTACCTCGCGCTCCACTTGACCGCGAAGAGCACGGCGTATCTCGAGGGCACCTGGGTTTGGAACGCCGACCACGACCTCGACGACCCTGAGGAGGGCCGCATTACGATCTACTCCGGCCGTGGCATTCTCTCCGAGTCCTGCTGGCCCCGTCTGGATGATCGGCACCGCTTCCGAGCACCACGTCTTGTACAGTACAACCTCAACGGCGCCAAGAACACTACCTCGGCCTCATCCAGACTGAGACGGTGCGCTTCTAACAAAATTGCTGTTCGTACATTGCTGATATAAGTACTGTCTGCAGCCCTACTTCCAGCCCTCGCCCACTGTCCCGGAGCCGTTCGCGCTCAACACCGACATGAAGGACCCGTCCTTCCCCGACGGTCTCACCTCCGCCTGGGCGCTCCACATCGCCAACTCCCAGGACATCATGGTCTTTGGTGCCGGCCTCTACTCCTTCTTCACCGACTACACTCAAGAGTGCCTCGACACCTGGGACTGCCAGCCGCAGATCGTCAACATCGAGAGCGCGTCCGTCTCCAACGTGTACATTTACCAGCTGAGCACCGTGGCGACGGTCAACTCGCTGAGCGTCGACGGCTCGCCGGTCATTAAGCAGGCGGACAACCGTAACGGCTTCGCGTCGACGGTGTCCGTCTGGACCCTTGATGCTTGAGCGCTATGGTGAAGAACGGCTTTTACGCCTAAATTATTACATTGTAATTTATCCCTTCATGCTTGAGCTTGATGCTTGACGGCCTTTCACGTACACGTCGTATTTATTGCTAGACTGTATCTGTGATAGTCGTCTTGTGTACTCTGCTGTGGTCTCATCGGGGCATATGTATGCGCTGCTACTTATCGAAAATTCCATTCGTTGACTCATAAGGATGTGGTTGTCTTGAAGTGCCAATTAAGATCTTTAATATGATCATGCCTTTCGGATATGCAGCGCTAGCACTGCGATCTGAGCGCCGACTTTGGAACCTCCGATGGATAATGATTCATCCAATGACAAGTTCAACATGATCATGATGAATGGCACATGGGGCGCGTCAACCACGTGATCGTTCATCGCGCGTTTTTGGTGTTCGTCTCTGACCCTGACCACGTCTTGCCCTCCGACGCCTCTAAACATGCTGGACACTCTTTTCCCCGTGGCCTTTCTTGCGTCGCTGGCGGAAGCGAAGAGTTCGACGAAGAAATATGTCGCAGAGGAGCGCAGCGACTTTGACACGATTCTGTGGCCGATCGTGTTATGCTTCGCCGGAGGGATATACCTCGTGTATGAACGATACCAGAGGGCACACAATAGCCCCGTCCCCTTCGTGCATCACCCCCCAGTTCAGGCAGATCCGAGCTGGGAGGGCCTCCCGCTCGAAAACGCGAACCTCCAATCCCATCTGCAGCACCCGGACGTCTTGCCCCCATGGACATGGGGCATGAGTATATCACGAGCTTCGACCCCGCGACGAGCTTGCATCTCGGAACCTTCCTGGCAGACGATGAGTCGGTCATCAGGAACAAGATCGACAAGGCGGCGAAGGCACAGAAGCGATGGCGGCACACGACCTTCGTGCAGCGCCGACGCGTCGTGCGGAGTCTGTTGAAGTGGCTCGTGGACAACCAGGAGATGTGCGCGAAGGTGGCTTGCCGTGACACGGGAAAGACGCGTGCGTTGTCTTGCTCTGTTTTCTGGCAGTTAGCTGAATGCAACCGTAGTTCTGGACGCTGCACTCGGCGAAATTATGACGACCTGCACGAAGATGGAATGGCTCATGAAGCACGGGGAGCGCTATCTAAAGCCTGAGCGCCGCCACGGGAACTTCATGTTGGGCTACAAGCGATCAGAAGTGCACTACGAACCCCTGGGTGTGGTGGCCGCCATTGTCTCCTGGAACTACCGTGCGTTCTTTTCCGAGTACTGTCGTGCTCCGGCTCACGCGTTCTACCATAGCTCTCCACAACGCCTGGGGTCCTGTCCTAGCGTCCATATTTGCCGGCAACGCTGTCGTGCTCAAATGCTCCGAGAAAGTCATCTGGTCGACGACATGGTTCGTGGACGCTATCACGACATGTTTGCGGACTCTGGGGCACTCCGAGGATATCATCCAGCTTGTTTGCTGTTATCCCAAGAATGCCCATGTGCTGACAAGGTCTCCGGTAATCAAGCACATCACGTTCATTGGCTCGGAGACCGTTGGAAGGATCGTACGTTGCGTTTGTTCATCTGCTGCTGGTCCATGCTTTACATCGGGAACAGATCGCCCAGGATGCCACGGAGCACCTGACGCCAGTCACTCTGGAGCTCGGAGGAAAGGACCCATGCATCATCATGCCGAACACAGACCTCGGGAGATGGGCTCCGCTGTGGAAGCGTGGAGTCTTGTACGTCTTTGTCGCACAGATACGCTGCTGCCTCGCTAACATTATCGCAGCCAAAACATGGGCCAGAACTGCATCGGCATTGAGCGGCTAATCGTACACTCCTCGCAATATGACGAGCTCGAGGCAATTTTCAAGGAAACCGCATCCAAGATGCGTCTCGGCTCGGTCCTTGCGCCTACGCAGGAGGGCTACGTTGCCACCATCGACGGCGGTGCCATGATAGACGGCGACCGCTTCCAAGCACTCGAAGCCCTCATCCAAGACGCGGAGGAGGGTGGCGCCAATGTCATCGGTGGCCGGCAATACAACCATGTTTACCTGGAGAACGGCTACTACTTCCAGCCCACCGTCGTTGGACCGGTTGACAATTCGATGGAGATTGCTCAGCAAGAATGTGCGTGTGATATGTTTTCGAGGGCGCATCTTGTTGTTCATGCCCTCCGAAGTGTTCGCTCCCATTGCTCTGCTTATGCCGTACGAAACGATCGAGGAAGCCCTCGAGCTCGCGAACGGCACACGATATGGTCTCGGTGCCAGCGTGTTCGGGCCAAGGTCAGTGGCACACATAGTGCATAGGTCTAGAGCTGACGTTCGATGCGCAGTCAAGCAAAATGTCTGGAGCTGGCAAAGCGCTTGGAATGCGGCATGGTCTCGATCAACGATTTCGGTGTATTCTACGTTAGTATTGCCAAGTTTGTTATGGCCGCAGATTGATGCTGACTTGAACCCCGCAGATGAAGTATGTTGGCGTCTACTGAAGGCCTGGCTTCTACTCACAATGTAATACAGCCAAGACTTGCCTTTTGGAGGGTACAAGTCTAGTGGCTACGGTCGCTTCGGTATGCACAACATGTAGTTTTCGTTGTCAGTCCCTCACAGATCACAGGTGGTCCCGAGGGTCTCCGCGCCCTCACCAACCCGAAGGCCATCATGGTAGACCGCTGGCCCAATGTGATCCAGACAGCGATCCCTCCCGTTCTAGACTACCCATTACGCTCCCTGCTACAGAGCTGGTACGCTGAAGTACCTTCCCGTCTCCTTAGTCTCGCTCACAATCCGAACAGGGAGTTCTCCTCCGGCCTCGTGCGCTTTCTGTACGCCGATGGGGCTCGGAACTGGATGTACGGGCTCTACGCGCTTATACAGGCGGCATCGAAGGGGCGGAGGTAGAGTCTGCAGGGGTAGAGCTGTAGAGTGGTATGCATGCGCTTGGGGTTGCTTGCGTGGTGTGTTCGCTACGTATCTTTATTATTTAGGCTGTCGGGAGAGATCTCAGTACCACGTATATGCTCACGATTCTATCATGACCCGTTTTACTACTCACATAGTCGCGTGTGTGAAGGAGTGTAGCTGCCAGCTTGCGTCCATCTGCAAGCCTGAAGTTCACTCGAAATCATGTAGATCATTTATACCCGACACTCGGATGACATACCACAAGATGGAATACGTAAGTACGAACTATTTGAACGCAGGAAACAGCGATACTTGTACAGCGCCAGCGCTAGTAACATCAACCCTGTTGCTGAGGTGGCGGCGCAGGTGGCTGGGACACGCCTTGTTGTTGCTGTTGCTGAGCCTGATGCTGTTGCTGTTGCTGTTGCTGTTGCTGCTGCTGCTGCTGCTGAGGCTGTTGGGCAACCTGGTGATACCCGCCGTACTGCGAACACGAGTTAGCATCCTGGAAGCCCCAAATGCATGCCCAGACCCACCACAATACCATGCCTCGACATGTTCATCACCTGCTCCGGCGTCATGTTAGGGATGTAGTACGACGGGCGCTGCCCCCCGCCCGCCTGCGGCACCGCCTGCGCGCTCGGCGGGCGCGGCGAGCCCACCCCATTCACGGGCGTCGGCGACTGCGCGGCATGCGACTGCGCCAACAGCTGCCCCTGCCGTGCCGCCACTTGCTGCGCCTGCAAAAGCTGCTGGGGCGAGAGCCGCGGCGTCGTCCCAGCCGCCGATCCCGCCCGCGGTTGCCCGGAGATGTTCTGCACGGCGCCACGCGTGGTCTGCGGGACGGCGAGCGCGCCGGCGCTGCCCGTGCGCTGTCCGTTGGCTGACTGCATTTGCTGTAGCTGCTGTGGGTGTGATTGGGGTTGCTGTGCAGCGGGCAGTTGCGCGATGGGCTGCTGGGGTGTCTGCTGTGCGGAAGCAGGCTGCGAGCCGGCCTGAGGTGGCGGTTGCTGCTGATGTTGCATCTACGCCTGATGTTAGTAGTGGATCAGGACGCAGAAGGGCAATAAACAACCTGCGGCAGCGGCGGTTGCATACGTGCGGCCATAGCTTGCTGCGCGAGCATGCTCTCTTGCCGGCGACGCGCTATCACCATATCGGTCTCTACACGAGCCTCCTTCTCCGCCTTCATGCGGCTAAGCTCGGACGGCGACAGCTTGGGCAGCTTGTTGTACTGCCCATGCGTCTCGTGCACGACGGATGGCTTGCGCTGCGCTACGAGCATGTTCAGCCTGCGTCCCTGGTGATCAAAATATCGTGCACTTACCCATCTGCTTCTGCTGGTTGTCCACCCTCTTCTTCTGCCCGCGGCGCATGACGTCCGCAAGCGCCGTGTGTCGCCGCCGCTTCCGTTGCTCGTTGCCGGGCACACCACCGATTGTTGGTGCCGTGGGCGTCGATATGCTCGCCCGCTTGACCCCCCTCGTCATCATGCTCGTCGACGGCGTCGGCGGCGGCGGTGATACCTCGTTCGCTCCTGCCGCCGCCATGGCCGCTGGATCCAACCTGCTCGGTCGCGGCCACTTCTCCGCATACCGCTCGAAGCACTCCCGCTCCGTGCGCCGTGCCGCCGACACCCCTGCGCTGAACGCTTCTGCGACGAGCGCAAAGTTCTGGTTGAAGCGATCCGCGAGCGTCTTGAGCAACGCATCCTCCCCGGGTGTCCACGCCTCCGTGCGCCGCCGCTCCGGCCCGTATTTCTTCTCCCAATCCACGCGCGGGTGGTTCGGATTTGCCGGCCAGAGCTCATTGTGCGGTTCGCCGCGAGCCGAGGGCTCCTCAGGCGCGACCGCGTTGTCGTCGAGGTTGACCCAGTGGCCATCCTGCCATTTGTGCGCGGGCTGCAGCGGACCGAGTAGGGTAGGCTTGGAGTGCATGAACTTGCCGACGGGGTAGAGTTTCGTTTGCATGGTCTCTTCGACGCGCCGATGAGGGTCGAACCTGTCTGCTTCCTTCCGCTTCTTCCGCTCCTTTTCCTTGCCGTCGCCGGGGGGCGGAGGGGGCGGCGCGGCTGAGGGAGGATCAAACATGCCGTAGGGCTGGAGGTCGGCGAAGATGTCGGCCAGGTCAGATACCGTATCATGCCCGTCCTGCTGTAGCGTGAGATCATCCATCTCCAGAAACAGCTTGTCGACGTCAGAGTAGGCGATGCGCTCCCGCAACGCCGCGTATGCTCCCAGTTTGTGCTTTGTGGGCGCTCCGTCCGTGCGCGACGGTCGAGCCTCGGAGGTGGTGTGCAAACTGGGATCCATGGAATTGGTCTTGAGCCCACTGGCAGCGGGTGTACTGGTTGATGCCTCTGCTTTCTGGGGAGATACCGTCCCGGACGGTGGGTCCGTATTTGCGCTGCCGTCAACCGCCATGGCATTCTCGTCTGCCTCCTTAGCCGGAGATTCCAACGCAAGGTCGACTTCTTCTTGCTTCAGGTCGGCCTCCGTCATGCCTATGCCAGGGTCATTCTCTGCACGCTCGCCTGCTCGAAGGGCATCGTCGATCAAGGATTCGGCCGCCTGAAGCTCGTCAGCAACAAGTTTCTCCTGCTCGTCGTCATCTTCGTCCTCATCCGATCCGTAGTCGACGATAGCGCCAAGCGGTCTTGACAATTGCTTCTCGCCGTCAACATCCATGGCCTTATCCTCGTCCTTCTCAGCATCATCCGTGTCAGGCTTGTCCATGTCCACGTCCTCGGGCAGCGGAGGCCTCTTCCACAGCACGCAGATACCTTTCGCAACCCGCGTGTCGTGGTCCCCCGCAGCATGCCACTCCAGGACCGCAGTCGAGAGATTGAAGGCAACCGCGTATTTCCAACGTCTTTCCTCGCGGAAATCCGTGCGCATCCATTGCTGCGAGCAAGTCAACATGCAGCTCATCCAAATGAGCAAGAAAGATCACCATCTCATCCATGAGATAATCCCAGTGCGTCTTAGCAATCACCCCGACATTTTTCTGCTTCTTCGGTTGCCGAAAACTCCACTTGCCATAGTCCTTCAACATCTCGACACGGTCTAGCGTGCGAATCAGCTTGAGCTCTGTGTACGCGATCTGCAGAACGGTCAGCTTGCACACGAAACATGATAGCTGAAGACGCTGACCCCCCACTCTTTGGTCGTCAAACACTTTGTCGCCCGCGAGACCTTCTTCCAGACCGGGTTAGCGCGGATGGCAGCGCCCCACTCGTTTAAGCCAATTGGCTGCCACAGCTCCTTCCTCTTATTTTCCGCCTTATCACGTTTGCGCTTCCGGCTGGTCACCCTCTTGTTGAAGTCGGCCGGCAGCTCGGACAAGCTGGGTAATGTGTAGCCTGGATCGTAGGGCTCGGGAGCGTAGACAGGTGGTGGAATAGGTGGCGTGGCGGGAGGTTGTACGTCGCGGCGCATGTTGCTGAAGTCGTATTCAGGCGGAGGTGAGGGAGAACGCGCTTTGCTGCGCAAGGTCACGATGCGTCCCAGGCGGCGAGAGAATGGATCTTGAGGGGCGGATGAAGGAAGAATGCCAAAATGTAGGTCGGCAGGGGCGATGGACATCTGCACAGGTGGTGGTGCAGGAGCTTGTGTTGTTTGTGGCGGTTGCATCAGCTGCGGCACAGGTGAGGATTCCTTCATTTCCGGGGAGGGCGTCATGTTGTCAGAAAGGTGACGATCTTCGGCGTGCTCGTGCTCTGCGTCGTCGACTTCCATGGCATCCGCAACGGGATCCCCAATTTGTGCGTCGAGTTCGAGGGAAGGTTGCGAGCCTATCGTGTCTGTGGCGACGGCCCCAGTCTCCAATACACGAGAAGCGTCGTCCATATGCGACTGAGCGGCCAAGGGAGGGGGTGATGGTGATTTGAGAGACTGGTGTAGTGGCTGCGAAGAGCTGTCTTCCGGAGCAGATGCAAGTGCTGCATCGCGATCCTCGCCATGTGGTTCCGCTTCGAAAGTGGAGGCAAAGAGGTCTGCATTGGGCTCGGGGGACTCTGATTTCGCGACGATGGGAGATAATGATCTTGATTCGTCACGGACAGGTGATTGCGGGGCAGTCGTGGTTGCCTGAGCCTTCTCTTCGTCCTCGTCCGCAACATCGGACATATTGACATCTGGTTCGCTGAAGTGCGAGCGCGATTGCTGCCGTACTAGAGGAACATCGTCGGATGAGTTTGGGCTGTCCTCTCTGTCGTTGCCACTGCCACTGGCGTGTGCTTGTGTCGAGGGGGGATAGGTGCTGAGTAGGGCGCCAAGGCTAGTGGCAGAGACCTCGTTCTCCATGAAATGGTCTATGGTCCCTGTGTCTGGGCTTCGCAGCGTAAGTGAAAGGTCAAGGGAAGGTGGCATGAGCACGCACTGCTCGTCCAAGTCAAACTGTTGTATAAACTCTTGCACGTCGGCCTCTTCAAGCTTGGGGTACTTCACAGCGCAGATGTTGTCCCTATGCACCCACATGCGATACATTTCTCTGAGCTGGGCATTTCTTCGATGCCTTATCTCACTGTGGCAGGGTTAAACTCAGCGAGGGGGACATGGCGGGAACGACTTGCTTTAGCTGTTCGAGCCGTTCTTGCAGGAGAGCATCGGGGTCCGCAGACATGCGAGGTCGGGTTTAGTGCGGACGGTCGTGTTAGGATTAGTGCACGGATGCAGGCGCAATGTGTGGAGTTGTTGCGACGCGTCTAAACGCGTCAGTGGGATGTGCGGCGCGACGCCAGAACAAAGTCTGGATGCAAATGGAAGTTCAGGACAAGGAGCCGCTTGGTCCGGGCCGCCCGCCATGCATCATCGGCAACTCCCGATGTTCATTCACTCAAACGCTCCTGCTCTCTCTTGTCATTGACCTTTCGCGACGCTCGCGATGCCAATATAAAGGCACAACTCCTTCTCGCCGCGATCTACATTGTAACTTGAATGCTCCCTGTCGGGCCATCTCCTTATCAGCACCATGCGACTCCCTGCTTTTCCCCGCTTCGAAGGCGCATCTTCTGACCCTCCCCGTCAATCTCACGGCGGCTCCTTGCCTATATAAGCTAGCATCATGGCTCTGCACGTCTTCTCTTGCGCTCCGCCTCTACGGTCATGACCTGCAGGATGCAGACTCTCGCATTGAGTCTCGGTATGCTCGGTCTAGTCACCGCTCAGCTACTGCCTCAAATCCCATCCGTGAATGAGTTTGTCGCGTCGGAAGATGGAGGATACTTCGTCCTCTCTTCGAAAGTACAGATAATTGTGGACGCGGCCTTCGAGGACTCTCTAGCTGACTACGCTGCGACCTTCCGAGACGACCTGGTGTGGATAACGAACTTCACGGACCTACCGGACGTCACCATTGCGCCTGACGCTGGCGGTGGGGAAGCGGCGGTCATATTTCTCACCGCAGGGGCGACCAATCATACATTGTTCAGTGGAAGCCCAACTGACGAAGGATACGACTTCGTTGCCACGAATTCCACATACACCATCCAGGGAGTGGGGGCCATCGGAACCTGGTGGGGTACGCGGACTCTTCTACAGCAGGCTATTCTCAGCGCCTCAGGTGGCGCGACTGTCATGCAAATACCTACGGGCTCTGGATCCGATACTCCTGGCTGGGAGATTCGCGGCCTCATGCTCGATGTCGCGCGTCACTATTTCCAAGCTTCGTTCGTCGGTGAGTTGGCACTGTATCACTCTATACGAGGAGCATCACTCAATATCCTCAGCTGACCTATGTGTCTACACGTCGTTCTTCAAGCTACAAACACTGCATGTTCACGTATCGGACTTCGTCTACGATGAACCTCGCCTGCACGCCGATGACGACGAGTGGATGGAGGGCTACGCGGCCTTCCGCCTGCGTCCATCCGAAGGCTCGCCTATTGCGGGCATCGTTGCAGGCATGGAGAACGAGACCTGGTCGTACGAGGACTTCTCCGCTCTGCAGGACACATGCACCAAACACGGCATCACTGTCATCCCCGAAATCGACACGCCAGGGCACTCGCTCGTGTTCACCAAGTGGAAGCCCGAGCTCGCGATCCCGGGCACACCCGATTTTCTCAACCTCTCCATCCCAGAGTCCACGGCCACCGTCAAAGCCGCATGGGACGAAGTCCTCCCCTGGTTCACAGCCTCCGAGGTCTCCATCGGCGCCGACGAGTACTCCAGCGACCTCGCCGATGACTACATCGCATTCGTCAACGACATGGCCGCCTACATGACCGCCCAGGGCAAGGCCACCCGCATCTGGGGCACCAATGAGCCCAGTAACACCTCCGCCGTCTCCACCAACATCACCATCCACCACTGGAACTTCCCCGGCGACTCGATCCCCGTGCGGCTCATGGACCAGGGCTACCGCGTTATCAACTCCGAGCAGCGCTTCCTCTACATGGTTGGCAAGTACTCGCCCTGGTTCCCGCACGAGCTGAACCAGACGCTACTGTGGGGCGGCGCGCCCGGCGGCGGGGGCTGGGCGCCGAACATCTTCAGCCCGGACGACGAGACGAACAACACGGCGGTGGACGACCCGCTGCTCCGCGGGTCGATCATGGCGCTGTGGAACGACTACGGGAACAACGCGTCGACGCCGCTGGACGTGTACTACCAGGTCGCGAAAAGCATCGCGGCGTACGCGGAGAAGGCATGGGCGGGCTCGGAGGTGCGGGACACTGCGCTGACGCAGGCGGAGTTCGAGGACATCTACCCAGTCCTCATGGCGAGGGCGCCCGGGCAGAACCTCAATCGCGCTGTGGCGGGCGCCGCCCCTGGCTCGACGCTGTTCGAGTACGCTACCCTTCCCAATGTGCCCACGACCACCCCATTCGCGTCTGTCGGACCCCCGTACACCCTGACCTTCACTGTCACAGCGGACACGGGAGACGGCATTCTGTTCAGCGGCACGGACACCGCGCTCCACGTCTCTTCGTTGACCTTTCAGGATGTCGCGAGTAACGAGTTCTATCCCCTTAACTACACCCTGTCCCCCGGCGTGCCGACGACGGTGGAGATCCAAGCGACGCGGGATTATACTGTGGCCAACATCGGCGGCGTGTCCTACCTCTACGAAACCGTCATGGGCATCTCGGGCAGTAGCTTGCGGCCCGCGAACATATCTTTCGCGGCACCCACCAATTTCATCGGTTGCGACGGAGCCTTTTTGGAGAACGTATCCCTGGTCTTGAGTTGACAGTCGAGCATTGCCTACCTGTGTACGCCATTCATCTTCTGGGCTGGCGGCGCAACTGTGCTATACAGAAGGACCTAGTCGATCGCATGAAGCTGGTAGCTGCTCTTCTGTACTGTATCGTTTGTTTTGCTGGCGACTCTGCGTCGCGATATGTCGTTCGTGTCCGTATCCAGAGAAGTTCCTGTAGTTTACTGATTCTACAGCTCAAAAGCCTGCAGGGTACTTAGTTTAAGCTAGGGGTGGTCTGGTAGGCGCCACGTCGAGCGCGGCGTCGTGTCTAGATGGGACTTGGTAGCCGAGGACCTTGGCGCTAAGGCGACCACATCGGAACCAGCAGATGCTTCTCCAAGTTTTATCGCGCGGCGCATGCGGGCACCGCGACGCTCGGCAGTTCTTCTGAAGGGCTTGCATTTAGGTGGCATCCTGGCACCGTCGGTCACCCGACGGCGGTTCAAGCCAGGCGGCATCAGTTGGCCGCTTCAGCGGCCATTTTGTCCAAAAACGGAACCGGAGGCCGTGTGACGGGCGTCGATCAACCCCGCAAAGCGCCCGGGAAGACGGCCGAAATTGACGAATTGCGCCTTGTCTCTGACCGTCACCGTTCCCCGCGCGCCCTCTGCAAGCTCACCGTCGTCCTCGGCGACGACGACGCCCTCGCTCCTTCCTTCTTCTCCTCTCCGATTTTGATCAATCGCCGGTGGCGCCGCTCGACTCCTTGTGAGAACGTTACATCGACTCGTGTTCCCGGCTGTCAGCTGAAGCAGCACAGACCTCCAATTTTACAGCAGCGGTCTAGACGACCTCGTACCTGCCCACCATGTCGTCCACCCCGGTGACGGCCACAACTCCCTACGATCCATTACCTCGCCATGATACTGCTTCGCCTTCCCTCCAACACGATCCGTTCGCCAGCCAGCAGAGCGCGGTCTTGTCGGAGACGGACTCCATGCACGCCCCTTCTGGCGCTGCTCAGCCCCGCTTCCTCGGTACCGCCCTGTACGACGATCCATCTGGCCCCCAAGTACGCGATTCCTTCGCCTCATCAGGCTCGCCGTCCTTCCGCGGCGATCAGTCAGAGTTCAGTGACTCTGTCTATGCCCTCAACGACAGCGTCAACTCCCGACAGCCTTTGGCGAACACTCTATATGGGGGTGGCTACAGGGACGACCCGGAGAACTTCGACGATCAGCCCGGTCATGCGATGTCTCCCGTAGGCTCAGCCAGCAGTCGACACTTGGAGGAGAAACGCGCGACATACGCTGCCCCTCGCGCGCGGTCGAAGCGCGTCATGATCTTGGCCGCAGTCGCTGCTCTCGTTCTTCTCATTCTCGCCGTCGTCATTCCCGTCTACTTTGCGGTTGTGAAGCCGAAGAATGACAAGAACAACCTGGCGTCAAACAACGGGGACAGCAACTCTTCTAGCGATTCCGATGGTACTGCGTCTAGTGGAGGGAAGAACGCTATCGTAACTGGAGGTGATGGGAGCGAGATCACTATGGAGAATGGTGACAAGATCACATACACCAACTCATTTGGCGGTACATGGTACTGGGACGACACCGACCCCTTCAACAACAACGCTCAGGCGCAGACGTACACTCCTCCACTCAACGAGACGTTCAAGTACGGCGAGGACAAAATATACGGGTGCGCACATCTTAAACCCTCATCTGCTTTTGAAGTCTGACTTGTTGTGTACCAGTGTCAACCTCGGCGGTTGGCTTGTCCCGGAACCGGTGCGCACCCTGTCGCGTCGTACTCAACAACACTGACACCATCTCTAGTTCATCGCACCGGCGCTATACGAGCCATACGTCAATAACACTACCCCGGCGGTCGATGAGTGGACCCTATGCCAAAACATGCGAGACTCAGACGGTGGTATCGACCTCATGGAGGAACACTACAAGAGCTTTATCGTGGGTTCCTTGATTTGTCGTATACTCCCGAGCTGAGCATTCATCTCCATCTAGACCGAGCAGGATTTCGCGCAGATCGCTGGTGCGGGCTTGAACCATGTTCGAATTGCCATAGGCTACTATGCCATCGAAACGCGCGGCGACGAGCCCTTCCTCGAGAAGACGTCATGGAAGTAAGCTGGACTCAATGTATCTCTTGGGCGCAGTCTCATGGTCTTTTTCCTGATAGGTACTTCCTCAAAGCCATCAACTGGGCTCGCAAGTATGGCATCCGTATCAACTTGGATCTGCACGTACTTCCGGGCAGTCAGAATGGCTGGAACCATTCGGGCAGATTGGGCGATGTCAACATGCTTGCGGGTCCGATGGGTCTCGCCAACGCCCAGCGCTCGCTCGACTACATTCGGATTATCGCCGAATTCATCTCGCAGGAGCAGTACAAGGACGTTATCACCATGTTCGGCATAACGAACGAGCCGCAGTCCCCAATCATCGGTCAGGACCAGCTGGCTGCTTAGTGCGTTATCTCGCGTTCACTGCTCGGTATGTACAAGATACTGACTGTTCTCACAGCTACTACCAGGCCTACCAGATTGTTCGGGAAGCTAGCGGAACTGGCGAGGGCAAGGGTCCATTTATCAACTTCCACGATGGGTTCGCCGGTATCGCCCAGTGGGAGGGTTTCCTCACCGGCGCCGATCGCATCACGCTCGACTACCATCCGTACATTGCCTTCAGCGGCCAGTCGAGCGCCACCATGGACAGCTACGCCAACACTCCATGCGATGCTTGGGGCGCGGCTATGAACAAGTCAATGACGGCCTTCGGCTTCACCGCGGCGGGCGAGTTCAGCAACGCCGTCACGGACTGTGGCCTGTGGCTCAACGGTGTCGAGGATGGTGTCCGGTACGAGGGCACGTACAAGGATCCCGGCTTCGAGCGTGTTGGGTCGTGCGACGAGTGGACCGACTGGGAGAACTACTCGGACGATATGAAGGCTGCCATGAAGCAATTCGCGGTGGCCAGCATGGATGCCCTGCAAGTGCGTGCTTTCGGTACTCAAAGATCAAGTCAAGGTGTATTGACCGCGTCTGTAGAACTGGTTCTTCTGGACATGGAAGATCGGCGAGTCAACCGTGACCGGCAAGGTTGAGTCGCCCGCCTGGTCGTACAAGCTCGGCCTCGACAATGGCTGGATGCCAAAGGACCCGCGCGAGGCTGCTGGCACTTGCGGCAACCCGTCGCCGTGGACGGGCCCTCTGGAGGCCTGGCAAACAGGCGGCTCCGGTGCGGGCGACATCGCCGCCACCGCTACCGCGTCCTTGGACTGGCCGCCAGCGACGATCAGCCACGGTGGCGCGCCGACGGATTTGCCACAGTACACACCGACGGCGGCAGTGCCGACGCTCGCGAACCCGACGTTCACGAGCGCATCGTCGGTGGACGTGGGCAACGGGTGGAACAATGCGGCCGATACGGCGGGCCTGATGACGGACATCGCGAGCTGCACGTACCTCGACCCATGGGTTGGCACGAACGCTGCGGCGCCGACGGCGTTGTGCTCATAACCGCCTCACCGGCCTTGGTATGTCCTGGTGTATACGGCTCCACCCACCCCATCGCCCACTCGCCCCGCCCCGGTTGTACGATACGCGGAATGTACAGTCAACTTACCTCATCCCACCCGTCCACCTGCGGCGTGGCGGCCATCCCACCGGACTACGCTTGTGTTCTCGTATACGTATATTGCTTTCAGTGTTTTGTAACTAGGCGCGCGCGCGCCACGGACATTGGACAGGCAGAGAGTCAGCATATTTATCTACCACCTTTGGTTATATTACAGGTTCCCTCGGCTAGTTAGCAGCGTTACCGTTGGCTCTGGTTTACATACCGTGGTCGGCGGGCGGCCGCGTCTCACGTACACCGACTGGGTATAATGATGGAGATGTTGATACCTGGCATTTCAGGCAAAGTTGGGGCGAGATTTGAGAGCAAGTGAAGAACAATTGTCTGTTTGTTGGCTACTTGGTAAGTACAGTAAGTAAATGTTACATCGCGTCGATCTTCCTTGTTGTTATGCGGATGTGAGAGTGACGCGCAGGCTAGTGCTCCCCGCTAGTCGTCGCGTAGCGGTCTTCGAGGTGCTCCTGGCCCCCAAAGCCACCTTCGAAGTCACGCTCCTTGGACTCAGCAGGCTTGGCGGAGGCATCCTTCTTGTCCAGCTCGGCGCGGAGGGCTTTAAGCTGCTCCTGCTCCTGTAAATGAGTGTCAGCTGCAGCCTCCTCGGCGGAGGGACTAACACGAGAGCTGACGAGGGAAGAGGAGGGAAAACTAAGGAAGCAGACATACCTTGGCATGAATATGTTGCGCCTCCTCGGCATTCTCGCGGCCTTTCCAAGCGGGGTCCTGCAAGATTATTTGAGATGAAATATGGCCTAAGATCGCCTGGGCCATACGAACGTTAGCGGTGGATCCTGAGGACATGGTGGTAGGTGCAGAACTGCTGTGTCCCAGATCCGGATGGATCAAGTCGAACTTGAACATGAGCATCGTCGATGACGTCAGAAGTCACACAACTCTCACCCTATACTTCAAGAGACGAGGAAATCCGAACCGTCTGAGTTGAGAGGGGATAGATGTACAGTGCTATTACAGGTTATTTGTAAGTAGGGGAATAAATGTGAGCATATCATACAAAGACCCAAACCTCTCCATTACCAGCCAGTCCTCTCCTGGGGAGTACCCCGATCGGAATAGCAGCTCGACATTTCAAGCCGCTGCAGCAGTAGCTGGACTGGGCGTAGGCTCCAGAGCTGGCAAACCGCCTGGAATAGCTTTCCGTCGTGCATGGCGCATTAAGCATACAATGGAGATGGGCGTTACCCCCTCCATTCGCCGTGCCGCGCCCTATTGCATGCAGTCAGCACAAATGCTCAGCGAGAAAAGAAAAAGTGTTCAGCAGACAAGAAACGAAGAAGAGACACGGCGATAGAGCTAGACGAGAAGGCCCATTGCCTGCATACAAGAACACATCATCAAAAACAGATCCCACTCACAATCGTAGTCGGTCGAACTTTAGCCAGCTTCTCCTTCACTTCGCTGCTGAGCCCGTCTACCGCCTCGTAGTCCATCTGCGGGTCGAGCGTGAACGACTCATCCTGCATGAACTCCTTCAGGTCGGCCTGCTGGCGATGGATGTAGTGCGCGTAGCGGCCTGTAGGGACGGTCACAGTCAGCTGAGGTACAGTGTATAGTGTCGATGTGTTTACCATCGATGTCCACTCGCGCAAGCGTCTGAGGGTCAAAGTTCGCCAGCTTTGGGATCGCGCCAACGAGGTCGAGGGTGGAGACCTTGGGGTACCCGAGCAAGTCGTAGCCGCTGCGATAAGCGCCATCTCGCTGCACGGTCTGTCCATGCTGAATCCATGCCTAAAGGGCCGACTTGTCAACACCAGAACAAACAACATGTTTGTTTGTGACGCACCTGTGGGCTCAACTTCGTCTCCTTCAACACCGTTGTTACCTCAGCCATGTCCGCACACATTTGCTCGTACTTTGCCCAACGTGTGTCGTCCACAACGCCCGCCCGCCGGCCTAGCGGCGTCAACCGCATATCTGCGTTATCGCTGCGGATGGTCATCCGGTACTCGGAGCGAGACGTGAACATGCGATCTGGAGAGGCGCTCATCAGTCACCCGGTATGAAGGCAATAAAGGCTGAGAGTTCACAAGCCGAAGGAGAACAAAACGAGGGAGAACGAGGCACAGGTAACCGAAGGAAGGGATACGCACAAGGTTCCTCTGCACCTTTGACGATCAGGTCGTCGATCATGACACCGATGAAGCCATCGGCACGGCTGACGATCAGGGGCTGCTTGCCTTGCGCGGCGAGCCCGGCGTTGATGCCGGCGACAACACCCTGCGCGGCGGCCTCTTCGTAGCCAGTCGTACCTACAGCGAAGTTATGTGAACTTATGTCCGCAAGCGAGGATAGTGATACGCACCATTGATCTGGCCGGCGAGGAACAGACCCTGTATGCGCTTGGTTTGCAGGGATGCTGAGGTTGCAGTGAGCGTGACGGTCAACAAACCGAGCAACTGATTGTACATACGCCCAAGTTCCCTAGGATCGATATGATCATACTCCACGCCATATGCCGGACGAACAATGCGCGCCTTCTCCAGTCCCGGAATCGTGTGCAAGAACATCTCCTGTACGTCTTCCGGCATACTGTTCGAGATGCCGTTGGGATAGATGAGGTCCGACTCATAACCTTCGGGTTCGAGCCATACGTTGTGGCTCATCTTGTCGCCAAACCGGAGGATTTTGGCTTCAAGGGAGGGGCAGTAGCGCGGACCTATTCAAGATATCAGTAAGCTACGAGCAATTGTGTATCGAGCGTTGACTGACCCTTGCGCGTCTCCTGTATATGTATACTGCGGTGCAAGTTGTCCCGTATGATCTGGTGCGTTTGTGGTGTCGTGCGAGTCATGTAGCACGATATTTGGTTGTCCTACGCATATTTAGCAAGACTGCGAGTGGTCGGGTGAGACGACATACAGCGTTGTCAACAGCGCCATTGAGGAAGCTGAACGGGGCAGGCGGGTCGTCTCCTGCCTGCTCTTCCATATCAGAGAAGTCAATGCTGTCTTTGGCGATGCGCGCAGGCGTTCCCGTCTGAAGACGGCCGAGCTTGAAGCCAGCAGCGCGCAAAGAGGCGGAGAGGCCGATAGATGGAGCTTCACCCATGCGCCCCGCAGGGATGCGCTTGAGGCCTTATTACAGAGTTAGGATAAGGTGTGATGCCACATGCAACCAATAGACGCGCCTATGTGAATTTCGGCGGACAGAAATGTACCTGTGCATATAACAACCTGGGAGCAAAGTACGATGTCGCCAGAGTCTACAGTCATCGATACCTTTATTCTTAATTCGATGGGAATGGCGTACCTAGCTTGACACCGACAATCTTGCTCGGTGGACCATCCGCGGACGGTGGCGCGTCGAATACAAGGTCAAACACACTGCCGGCGCGCACGTCAAGGTTTGGGTAGTTGAAGAGCGTGCGCTGCATATTTGTCCTGTACAGCGTGCGGTCCATTTGCGCTCTCGGGCCCTGCACTCATTAGTTCCGTCTCGATCATAGAAATTACAGGACACTCACTCACCCAGACAGCCGTGCCTTTGGAGCGGTTTAGAATGCGGAACTGTATGCCAGCCTTGTCTGTTCACGTTAAACGGGGTGTATGCGCGCATATATGCAGAGACGCACCTGCGACCCTGCCCATTATTCCGTCCAGCGCGTCTACTTCGCGTACGAGCGTTCCTTTGCCGACACCGCCAATCGAAGGGTTGCACGACATTTCCCCTATGGTGGCAGGATTCTGTGTGAGGAGCACAGTACGCGCTCCGGTGCGCGCCGCGCCCGCGGCGGCCTCGCAGCCTGCGTGGCCACCACCAATGACACAGACTGAGGAATGTAAGCCGTAACCTGGGTATGCAAGAGTGCGCGTACCATCGTAAGCCAAACCTGTGGAGAGATAGCGGTGCAGTGCAGGCCGCAGACTGCGGCAGGCGCGCCGTCGTGCGAGAAACATGGCGGAGAAGGACGAGAGGGTCGAAGCTCAGAAAAGAAAGACTTCCTAATGCGGATTGCCGGGCGTCGGCCGAAGGCTTCCCGGCGATCTGCATAGAGTCACCGCAAACGTCGCGCGCGTCCGTCTCTCTTCGCCGCCATCACGCATTTGTCGCGTCCCTACCGCTCAAATCTCGTCCGCCGCCTTGCGCGGTGCGCGAGCGATCCATGGATGGAACCAGGCATGCTGCTCCCCCACCCGTGCCCGCCAGCGCTGACCCCATCCAGCTCGGGCTATCCCTTCTACGACTCGGCCAAGTTCAATGACCTGCTCAAAAGTGCGTGCCGCGGATCGCATCATGAACTGTTACTGACAGCGCGCAGGGAACAAGCCCGTCGTAGCGGCCATATGCGCCAGCTACATATCAACTTTTGCCGGGTACCCGGTACGTCCCAGTCGTCGCTTGCCACATTCCGCGCGCTCACTCTGCCCCAGCTCGACTCGATGAAGTCGCGTCTGCAAACAACTCGACATGCCGTCTCCATTCCCCAGCTCGCTATGCTCGTCTATCGCGATGAGGGCATGAAGGGCTTCTTCCGAGGCATATGGATCCCGCTCCTCACCATCTCATTCGTCCGTGCGTCATTTCGATCTGCGACGTTACCAGTCGCTGACGCGTTCTCCAGGTGCCGCCAGCTTCACCATCTACAGCCGAACAAAGGAGGGATTCGCACAACGCGGCATTCTTGCGCGCGATAGCATCGTCGACGCTGCCATCGCCGGCGGTGCGGGTGGAGCCATGTCCGGTGCACTCATCTCCTTTGGCAGCGCTCGTACGTTGTCGCTCCTCATAGTCAAACGCACTTGCTGACAATCACCCTAGCCTTCGAGCTGGTCAAGGTCGGAGCTGCGGTGACCTACACCATACGCTGTATCTGACGGCGTTCCCGTGTAGGTTCGTCGACAACTCGAATTCTCCATCGCCGCAAGCAAAGGTCAAAGCCTCCGGAAAGCGGCCGGCACCCTTTCAGCCGTCAAGGAGATATACCAGGCAAACGGCATACGGGGACTGTACACCGGGTTGAGTCTCCATTGCGTTCGCGATACGTCTGGGACCATGCTTTACTTCATGGAATACGATGCTATGCGGCATGCTCTGGGTATGCCTCTCTATCCCCTTGCGTTCCCTGAGTGCTCACCAGCGATAGGGCGTGATAGAAGGGGAGAACAGCACGAAACACCACCATGGCTGCCCATTCCTGGATCGCTCGTACCCTTCGTGTGCGGATCTCTTGCTGGTGTCACGAGCTGGGCATTGATCTACCCATTGGATGTGTGCGTATCTTCTACTCTGATCATATTTCGCCACCGCTAACATACAAACCCTCAGTGTCAAGACGAAAGTCCAGCAACGAGCGCTGGCGGGTGACCGATATAGAGGTCCCGTCGAGACCTTCACGCGTCTTGTGAAAGGTGCGTCGCTTCCGACGTTCTTTTCACTGTACCAACACTCTATAGGACCCGACCCATCGGCGCCACAGCCTCTCCTCGCCGGCGTCGCGCGGATATACCGTGGCCTGGGAGTGAGCGCGCTGCGCAGTGTCACAACGCACGGCCTTCTGTGGACGTTCTTCGACCTTACGGCGAGCTACATCGACGAGCTGCCGTAGGCACGGGCGCGTGTTGGGCGCGCAGGCGAGTCGCGAATGGAGTACAGGGCCAGGCGACCTGCTCACGCGACGAGTGCTGCCCGTCAGCCGACGACGTCTTCGCAATGCAATGTGGCTCGCGTATCTGCTGTGTGACCGATGTCTCATTCACGACGGCGTTCTAGCGGTGCATCGCCTCGATTTCTACCTTCGTGTCTGCGCTGGGGGCGAGCCAATCTCTACTGACACGGTGAGTCTAGTAACCTTTCCTGCCACGGCTGGAAGCGACGGTTTGCGTGCTCCTCACCATGCCCATGTGATATGCCTTGCCAAAATACTGTCCAATATAATACACTTACCGTACCGATACATACAACAGAGACGACAGAGATTTTCACCGCTCGCGCGTACGATACTGTATTATAGACTGCATGTCTTGACACACGCGCCAGGTCTCCGAGTTTGAAGGCTTGCATCAGCAAACAGTAATGCGTTCAACGAGGAAGAGTATGCATGGCACCCGCAGGATAGAGGTTGTGATCAAACAAGCACTCGAACGTGAGCGAGAACAACTTCTTGTGACCGTGGGAAACTCAACGTCAGGGCGCGCAGCGCGCTTCCGAACTTGCGTTGATCGTCCTCGACCGCGACGGCGGCTGCCTTATGACCTAAGCCGCCCTCTAGCCCTGGCGGCGAGGCGTCTTTCCCTGTGTACGACCGCTGCACTCTTCCGAGCAAGTCCGCTCCGTCGGCTCAGTGCTGCAACAGACCCAGCACTCGCCCGAGCTCACGACAAGAGCGCGAGGAGATCATTCTACTCGACGAACTTCACCCAGTCGGCGCACCCAATAACCCCGACTAAACCAATAACCTCGACGAAACCAGTCAGCTCGACGCGGTCATCTGACTCGACCGTGCCATCCAAACCAGTCAGTCGAAGGACCCCATCCCCTTCGACCTCCGACCCAAAACTATCAACAATCTGTACGAATAACCTCCTCCCCTCCTCTCTCTCCTGTTGTACACTCCCTTTCCCCATTATATGGCCACGCGCACCCTGCTTGAAGCGCCCGCGTCCACCTTCCCTGTCGTCCTCTCCGCCGTCGGTGCCCTCGGCCCAGTCTCCGCCCTCGACAACCGCGATGCCGGGCTTCCCCTTGATACCGAGAGCCCCTCCCCCGACGACGGGCCGTCCGTGGAGGACGATGGATCGGACAGCGACAGCTCGGAACAGAGCTGGGGCACCGCACGCACGTCGCACCGGTTCCGCGACCGGCGCGTCGAGTTCGACCCCGCCTCGACGGAGATACAGACGACCGTGCGCACGAGCACCGTCTGGATGGATGAGCACGGGCACCGGAGACGCTCGCGCGAGAGGAAGCGATACCGGAGGCGCTATGGGTATTGCCACAATCATCTCAGTTGGCCGCTTTGTGAGTGCTGCTTTGCGAGGTGATCCACGTCACTCATGCGTTCTTTCCTGCCAGCGCGGGACATGTTCTTGATCATTATCCTGTGTTTCGTCCTTGGCTGCCTTACCATCCTCACGTTCCGCCCGTTCGCTATTGAGTATTTCGATCATGACTTCGATGTCGACTAGCGCCAGCCGTCTGCCATGGAGTGCAGACCATACGCGCGGATATTATTGCCATAAATTATGGACGGACCCTCGTTGGACATGTACATCAATGATTGCGGCGTGCTACAGAACGAACGATGCGCTGGATGCGCGGACAAATCTAGATATGCATGGATGCAATGTCCAAACGGACTGATACTAATGGTGACCAGGTATGTAGAACATCCTCTTCCCATTACTCCTCATAAATTCGCACCTTGCCACCACCCCATCCGCGCATGAGCGCCGCACCATCTCCTGTGGGCTGCGTGAATGCGACCTCTTCCTTGCGAGGGTCAAGCTCGCAGCCATAGATGAAAGTCCGACAGGCCGCGTCGAGCAGTCGACTGGCGACCCCCATACGCCGGTGCGACGAGGGCACGAACAGCCGTGGGATACCCATCGGCGTCGAGAGCTGCGCTGGATGGCAGAAGAGGCCGGTACTGGTGTCAACAGCGACCATGGTGGCGGTGGGTGGGGTACTAGGGCCGGAAGTCGTGGAGTTAGGAGAGGATGCAGAGACCTCCTCCGGGGTGGCTATTGCCATGGCGGTTTCGATGCGCTGCGCTATCACGCAGCCTGCAATCTTCTCCCGTCCACCCGCTACTGCGGGCCCCTGTAGGAACAGGTATACTTTAGACGCGTTTAGGATCTCCTTCGTGAGCGGCGGGGATGATAGCGCGAGGCTGATCGTGTCGAGAAGAGTAGCAAGCTGATAGGACATTATAGATCAGCGGACGAAATGTCATGGGCGAAGCGAGACGCACCTTGCTCCCAATCTTTCCCCCCACGTCTGCCCTGAAGCAGATGATCCTCCCTCGCACTTTGCCCTTGGCGGTATTCCACGCCGCGCCACCCTCGACTTCTACGACGCCTGCCTTCTCCCGCTCGCGCTCTTCCTCGCGACCCCACTCCATGCCCTTGCGCACGCGTGCGCAGTGCGCGCGATGGAGCGTTTCGTCTTCCGGGGCGGCCTTCGTGTATGAGAGGCCACACAACGCGCACGTCCGCATCACGGACTGGTCGAGCACGAAGTGCAGCTGTGTGAGGGTCTTCTGTTGCGCGGACGCGGACGCGGACTTCCCCTTCCCGCTCTTCGATTTCATCTTGGTGGGCTTGCGTTGGAAGAGCACACTCTTCTCATTCTGCGACGATGTAGAAGGTGCAGTGCGTAGTGTGCTTGGTTTCGACGATGACAGTGTTGTAGAATCGGATGAACTGGCATCGGAGGTGGTTCGAGGTCGCTTTGTGGAAGGGGAATCAAGGATATTGTCCTCTGTGCTAGAACGCGCTTGAAGTGGACGCTTGCGCCCAGCAGCCGGGGGCGAAGACGCGAGATCCGACTGTAGCGGCGAGGAGAACGTGAGCGGACGCGTCTTGTTTCGCGAGGAGTAGGTGCGCTTGATTGTGGAGGCCATGGCAGGCGGATAGAAGAGCGCCTTGGGAGGAGAGGTGTCCAGCGGATGACCGTCAGAAACAAGCCGATCCACAAGGTCTCAGCGCGTCAACGACGCGGCGCGTGCATTGTTTTGCCAATCACATGACATGGTTAGCCGTTACGGTGCAGTCACATCCGGATGTTCTAGTTACCGCCGGGCGCCTATCAAAGTTCAAGGATCAGTCGTGTATATAGACACATTGAAGTCTCTTAACTCTCTAGTTGTTAGTGATGAGCGCTGGCATTGCAGGATCGATGGACAAATGCAGCTATTCTATGTGGAAAGATGACGACCGTCACGTATATGTATATTTATTTGGCAGAGCTTGGTCCGTATAGAAGACACTGACAGACCTTCTCAGAGCATGACCACCCCGACACCACGCCCAGCCGGAGTGCCATCTATCCCTTCTACACCTGCCAGTGGTGCCGTCCTCCAATTGTACAGATAGAAATGGAGGAACCCATCTCCCTGCCCGAACTGCTCCCAAGTAAGCCACGGTTAAGGTGCTAAGTTCGAGACCGTACCTTGAGTTCCTCAAGGAACATCGGGTTATCCATGAGTGTCAACGCATTGAAGACGTCGAACTTCGCATTGCTCGCGATCACGAGCGCGTCGCCGGCGAGTGCTGTCAGCCGGCTTTGCAACTGCCCGGATGCCTCTGCGTCAGGGTCGAGCCCGACGCTCGACGCGTAGTAGAAGAGGTACGCGGCATGCAGGACATCATGCTTGGGGTTGTTAATGACCGTCGATGGCAAGGAGTAGAAGGAGAAGAAGTCCGTGATCTTGTGTGTCTCAGGATCCTGCATCGCCGTCAGCGATGTTGCAGGCAAGCAGAAACAGCGCCATACCTCGACAACGTAGCTCCATGTCACTTGGCGCTCACGCCGGCCGTCAACTGGCTCACCCACGCCGCGTCCGCTCAAGAACTGGTGTCGTGCCTCTTCGAGCGACATGAGTGGCACCAGGTGGAACCGATTCATGTACTCCGAGAACAACGTCGCCACCTGCTCCATATCCTCATCCCTCATCTCCCGAAGGCCAACCAGCGATGTCTTCTCGGAGACCTTATGCAGCCGCGTCATGCGCGCAATCGTAGAATTGCGCGGCACATATGTGAACTTGATGTCCACTAGCTTCGGGATGTTGATTGAGCGGTGGTAGTACCTTCATCATGTCAAGCATTGTAGGGTCGTATGATCGGAGGCAGGACTCACCGGCAGGTGGACACGGGAGTGGGTATCACGACACCTCCGGTGTAGATAGCTTGGAATGTGCCCAAAAGGTTACATTTCCGAGTGACCTCCTTGATGAGGACAGGCGCCAACCGCCTGGACCGCAGTTTCTTGTGCACGCACAAGTAGTTGACCTCGCTCGCCTGGACCTCCCTGGGAAAAAGTTGAGTTCAGAGAGAGAGAAGATGCGAGATATCCTCTTACTTTTCGCGCACCCGCAATTTTATTGGTACTGCAGATATGAAGGCGACGAGCTTCTTGTTCGACTTCACGCGAACACCAATGTGCCAGCTCTTGTGGAAGCCGGGCGGAGTGCATGCCCTGGTCTAATGAACGGTAGATCGCAGCGCAGGCGAAGATTACATACCATCGAAGGAATTCAGCGGTGTACTGGAATCGGAAGGACGCATCGGAGTCCTCGACATAATTCAACGACAAGAGGTCGTAGACTTCCTTGTTCTGTTTGAATAGTGAGCAACCAGGCGTAGAGGGGTATACATTGCACACCTCCTTATCATCTTCCAGGTCCAGGGTTGCCCACTCAAAATCATTAGGGAGGGGATACGGCGTCTGTCGGACCTCCTCTGACGGCACAGACGGCTCGATGGCACCATCCTCCTCGGGGGGCTTCTCACCTGCCGCGTCTTCAGTATGATGGCTCGGGTAGAACGTAGCGCAGCGTACCGAACTTCGTCACGGGCTGCGTCTTCCAGAACTAAGCGCGAGAATCAGCGTCGCATACGCGTCCCAAGACGAGGCCGCGCACCTTATGATCTGCCATATCCTTCTTCGTCGCATGCCCCAGGCCCACCTTCCCCTTCATGATATCCATGATCTTGATCTGCTCCAGCGCCAGCCGGACGTTCTCCGCATTCGCACTCGCGCCCGCCTCCCCTCCGCGCTCCTTCACCTTCTCCAGCACGACGTCCACGACCTGGTCGGGCACCTCCTTCTTCCCCCGCAGCGCATTGAGCGCCTTCTTCGCCTTGCTCTTCTTCTTCTTTTTCTTGCTCGAGGAGGCGTCGGCGGACGTTGACGCGGTCGGTTGCGCGTCGTCCTCGCCGGACTCGCCATCGGAGACGTTCTCGACATCGTCGACTGCCTCAGCGACGGCGTCGGGGTCGACGACCTCTTGAATCTCGTGGGATTGTGCGCTAGACATCGTAGGGTGTAAAGGTGCGCGTCGAGGGAGACGTCAGGATCTGTCCCTGGATTGCAGTCGATGTGGATCTCCGGTCCGGTCACCGTGTGGCGCGCGTGGTGCGCCCACAAGCTCAACCTGCTGGAGAACCTCTCACTGTCAGCACAAGCCTGGCACAAGCCCACCGTAAATTAGCGTTGCGTCGTGAATATTCATCTCTAGATAGCCTGTTCAACGAAGTACTTTACAGTGTAAATTACGAAATGCAGTGGGAAGAACTGCCCGAATTGGTAGAGCATTGAAAGGAAGTAGCTGCCCCCAGCCTAGTCGCTGTCATACATAATAACGTCGTCGTCGTCGTCGACCCCCCAGTCCGGCGTCGGGCTGCGCTCCTTCTGTTTCTGCTTCTGGGAGCTCTCCGCACGCATTGGCGCACGCGGGGCCCGGGCACCGCCAGCGCCCACTGGCCCGTCGCGCGGAACACTGCGCCCGAGCGTCTGTCCAGAGCCGGCCCACTCGTGAGTAGTCTCCATCTTGTTCTCCTTCTCTTTCTCCTTTCCCTTAGCGCTGGCGCTGCTCGAGGAGCTTGGCGCAGGGCGACCGCTTAATGTAGCGCCGGCACCAGAGAAGGATTGTATAGGCTGTTCGGACGCGTTAGCAAGTCACGCCGGAGACATGTTATGTACATACGCTGGATGGGGCACCCGGCGAGCCTGGTGCTGCCGCAGCAGGCGGTGGCGTGTAGGGCGGCACATTGAAACCAAAGAAGAGCTGGCCAAAGGGCAGGTTGAGCGGACCCGGCACCTTTCCGTCTGTCTCTAATGTTTCATTGGAGACGATCTTGCGGTTGCTGCAGGAGCCGGTTAGTACATTGGCACAGTTCGCAACAAAGCACGTACTCGGTCTTGATGATCTTGCTGCCTTCCGGAACAGCTTCAATCTTGCGATGAGAGACGCCCTTGCCCTTTGTCTTCCTTCCTGCCAGGGTCTCACCGCGGCCCTTGAAGCTCTCCCAGTGGTCGCCCTCCTTGCTCAACGTCGTCTGACCAGTAGAGGCACCGGCGAATCCGCCACTCAGGGAAGAGCCCGGTCGTGACGACCCTGGAGATGCAGAGTTCAGGTCGATCTTGAGCTTGTCTGCCATCGTTGGCGGAGGAAGCGCCTTTGGCCTCTCCGGCTCAACATATCCCACAGGAGGAGCAAAGTCGACCTCAAGATCTGTATCGAGCACGCTGATCCCTTCTCCTCCTGGTACCGCCTCCATGACGAGGAGGCCGAACACAATGGAGTTATAGGATATTTCGATGATGTCTCCTTGCGTAAGTGCAGTGAAGTTGCGCAGAGCCTGTTCAAGCCTGTATTGCGTTCAGCAGATGCAGCATATATCACCGGTATGGAGACGCACACAGCTTTAGGGTCAGAGATCTCGAGGAAGTGCACAGTCTGAGCCTGCAGCTTGACGAACTTGCCCTTCGCGAGTTCGGCACCTGTGATTCGGATAGGGTCTCCTTCATTGAGGCGCAGTGTCTTCATCATCCAGTACGGCAAATGTACGACTCCCTCTCGGCGATGAACTCAAGCACACCCGCGTGTGTGGATGCCGCAGGATTCGCAGGATTACGCAGTTGGAACATCCACGGGTCTTGCAGATCAAGACGCGTCAACCGTGCTAAAGCAGACGGCGGCATGATGACTGGAGGACGGTGAGCATCAATCTACATGGCTGGTAGGGCACGCACTCTTTCCACCGTAAGACACATTGTCTCGAGGTCTGCCAGGCAACATCGCGACGCTGTACGCCTTGAGGTACTCGTCGAACTGTCTTGGATTTGCGCGCCTGCTACCAGGCATGCCCGGCAAGACGCCGCCACTAATGAGGGTCTCAGCGATGCAGCAACGCCGATGACGATGAACGCGTACCCAGCCAACTGGGCGAAAAGACTCGGACCAGCATTCAGCTGAGATACAATCAGAGCTAGCTTCACTTGGTGCAAGAGGTAAACGCACGAAATCCATGGTCTGCTTTCAATGCAAGAGCCAAGGAGCAACTTCAGAATCAGTGGCCGTGGCGCGTCCGCGACGAGGCTGACGCACGCTCGCCCAATTTGGAAATCGGCGTCGCATCACGCAGCGCGTGACACAGACGCGTCGAAAAATCCCAAGTCCTTCTTCCCCGCCATGGCGTCTAAACAGCCGACTTCAGCCCAGCAGGGTGTCACCAAGAGCCTCGGCTCGAACGCTGCCTTCAATGATAGAGTATGCTTGGTCCCAGATAGTGGGCCAGGGCGCTCACACTCTCTCAGGGCAAGCCAATGGAACTTCGCATGTCGAATATGGTCGCCGCGAAGGGTGTGTAACGATCCACTGGTCCAGATGTAAAGACTGACAACTGTTTAGCCATATCCGATGCTGTGCGGACGTCTCTGGGACCGAGGGGGATGGACAAGATGGTGAGCATGCATCCTAGTCAGATCGCGGCCCACATCCTTACATCTTTAGATTCAAACATCCAAAGGCGAGGTTATCGTCACCAACGACGGCGCTACTATCCTCAAGAGCATACAGGCGCTCCACCCTGCCGCAAAGATGGCAAGCCTGACCTCATCTCATGCCAACACGCGTTTCCTAACTTTGCCATCAGCTCGTCGATCTCTCAGCCGCGCAGGATGTAGAGGCTGGCGATGGGACGACCTCAGTCGTCGTCCTTGCCGGTAGCTTCCTCGGTGCAGCAGAGAAGATGCTCGAGAAGGGCATGCACCCCACGATCATCGCCGAATCCTTCCTGAAAGCATCCGTCAAGGCCGTCGAGTACCTCACTGAGATCTCCACTCCGGTCGACCTGAACGACAAAGCGAGCCTTCTCCGCGCCGCCAGCACGTCTTTAAACTCGAAGGTGCATGTGCTGACATTTTTGTCGTGTTCGGGCACCTAACCTTCGCTTTTCAGATTGTTTCGCAGTACTCGGCAACGCTGGCGCCCATCGCGGTGCAAGCAGTTACCCGTCTTGTCACTCCCACCTCCTCGAACGTGGATCTTAGAGATATCCGGATCGTCAAGAAGGTCGGCGGGACCATTGAGGACACGGAGCTCGTCGAGGGTGTCGTGCTCAACCAGAATGTGATCTCATCTGCCGGAGGTCCCTCTCGGATTGAAAAGGCCAAGATCGCCATCATTCAATTCCAGCTTAGCCCGCCGAAACCTGATGTATGCATAAAGGGATCTCGTTCGTCACCCATGCACCTAACGTTCCGCAGATGGACAACACCGTAGTCATCAACGACTACCGGCAAATGGACAAGGTCATCAAGGAGGGCCGCCAATATCTTCTTAACATGTGCAAGAAGATCAAGAAGGCCGGCTGCAACGTGCTGCTCATCCAAAAGTCGATCCTGCGCGACGCGGTCGACGACACGTCGCTCAACTTCCTCAAACGCCTGGGCATCCTCGCCGTGAAGGACGTCGAGCGCGACGAGATTGACTTCCTGTCGAAGAGTCTTGGGTGCAAGCCCATCGCCGACATCGAGGCCTTCACGGAAGACAAGCTCGGGTACGCCGACCTCGTCGAAGAGGCGACGCAGTCTGGCGCGAAGGTGGTGCGCATCACGGGTATCAAGAATCGGGGCCGGACAGTCAGCATTCTCGCGATGGGCAGCAACAGCCTCGTTCTTGAGGAGTGTGAGCGCAGTCTGCACGACGCCCTCTGTGTTGTGCGCTGTCTTGTGAAGAAGCGGTACGTCTGGGTGTTCTTCTTCTGATGTTGAACCATGGACTGACTTCGCGACAGCGCGCTCATTGGCGGCGGTGGTTCTCCGGAAATCCACGTCTCCCGGCTGTTGGCGCAGTATTCGCACACGCTGAAGGGCATGGAGGCGTATTGCTTCCAGGCATACGCGGATGCTTTGGAGGTCATCCCGACGACGCTTGCGGAGAACGCAGGTTTGAACCCGATTGCCATCGTCACGGAGCTTCGCAATAGGCACGCACTGGGCGAGCGCAACGCTGGTATCAACGTCCGCAAGGTAAGAGTTGTGCTTCAAGTATCCTGAGACCTGTAAATTGACGGTTTTCCTACAGGGCTTGATATCGAACATCCTGGAGGAGGACGTCGTGCAGCCGCTGCTTGTCTCGACGAGCGCGATCGAGCTGTCGACGGAGACTGTGTGCTTGTTGTTGAAGATCGACGACTATGTGCAGGCACGATAGAGGCGGGAAGTTTGGGAAAATATTATCAGTTGTATACTTAGTGCTCTCATCTTCATTGATGTTATTGCTGAAGCGCCGACGCTGCTCTCTGAGGCACTGCTGCTCTACCGGTCGTCAGCTCCTCGTTGTAAGTATTATGTTGCAATTGCAACTGTGGCGGCTCAATAGACCTGACAAGCACTGCCGCGCCACATCATCAGCCGCCCGAAAGCAAGGTGCACAAGCCGTAGACGGCACAATGACTTCCTAAGGGGGATATGACGCGTGCTACGATCTCGACCGCGGCTCAGTTCGGCAGTCTCCTTGTTCATTCACGACCGTCATGGCGCCGTCTCAGCGGGCCTCGCCTTCGCCGCCTTCCTCAGCTGAACTGGTATGTAGCCTGGATTGTGCTTGCTATGATTCCTCATTGTACATCGCAGCGCTCGCTTGTCCTTGACTACCTCTGCCATAGCGGCTATGCCAACACTGCGCGCGCACTCGCCCGCGGCAGCGCCGCCCCCCGCCTCGACGCAGATGGCGACGAGATCATGAGCTCTGCACCCGATGCGGCGCCTCTCCCCGAAGACGCCCTGCGCGAGGCGCGCACGCGCGAGGGTGCGTTCCGCGTGCTGTGATTCACGGAGTTCGAGCTGAACCTGCTTCTCCGTAGAAATTCGCCACCACTTGTTGTGCGGGGAGGTTGATGCGGCGACGGAGGTGCTCGCGCGCGAGTTTCCGTCAGTGCTCAGCGCGGAGGCGGAAACACTCGTGGCCGCTGGGCCCTCGTCAGCCAATGCCTACGTCCCTCGCACGTCGGTGGACCCCGCGCACCTGGTGCTCAACCTGCGCATACAGGCATTCATCGAGGCCTGTCGCACCAGGCCTTTGGCGGGACCTGGGGCGGACTCGACGGACGCCCTCCCGCCGCAGCTCTCCGAGGAGGAGCTGATTGCGAAGGGGACCAAACTGTACGCGCTCGCTAAACGGCTTCCGAGCGCGCGCGACCGGCGCACTTACGAGGAGGAGCTGGGGCATGTCTCTGCGCTGCTGCTATATCGCCCTCCTGAGGACGAGCGCTCGCTCGCGAAATACATGTCGCAGGCGCGGCGCGCGGCGGTCGCGGAGCAGATCAATAGCGCTATACTCTGTGAGTGTCTTTTGGCTGATGTGCGTAGTGATGGGAGCGAATGTGCTGAAGAGGAATAATGTAGATCGTGCGGGCCGGCCGGTGATATCGCGACTGGAGCACTATACGCGGTACACGTCGACGATCTGGTCGTTTATGCATGACCTGCGCATCAAGGCGAAACCGGGAGCGCCTGTCCCCCCTGTGTCCGCGTCGGACGCTGCTACTGCTCCTCACTCCAAGGCGGGCGCGCCTGAAGAGGTTTGTGACGTGCTCTTTCCTTGGACCCGAGAAGCAACTGACCGTTTGCCCAGCAACCTGTGCCCCAATTCCGCATGCAAGACTTCCTCGACGCTAGGTCGTAACCTGCGCTTGCCTCTATTGCTTCGCTATGAGCTCGATAACGGAAAACTTAATGACTTCTTTGGATTCTGCCATTGCACCGCACTGTACATCTATATCCACTTCTTATCCACTTCTCTCAACGTATGCATATATATATATATCGGCCGTAAGGCGTCACGAACACCACAATGCTATGTCATGTTATTCCTGTATGATCGCTACGTCGTCCCATCGGGACTTGTTCACCTTCGCAGGGAGCTCATGCGGCACGTAACACCCTCTGAGGACCAGCCGCTTCAGCTGTGTCCAGCGTGTCCAATCCACCCGCATGAGATCGACCCGCCGATCGTGCTCATTCAACCAGCTGTTGTGCGAGAGATCCAGAAAGACAAGGAGTGGACATACGCTAGGTAAACGGTATAACAATATAGTATCTGGTAGGTTGATGAGCGCGAGATGGGTGAGGGATGGCGGCAGCTTGAGCAATGCGGAGGACGTGAGACGGGCGGAGAGGATGACGAGGGATTGCAGAGGCTGCGCGCCCGCGTCGTCGTCTGCGTCCCATTTCTCCGTGGTGAACGTGCGTGCGTTCTGCGCAAGCCGCACGGCGTGGTCCTCGCGCAAGCCTGCGGCTGGGCCGACGATCACAAGCTCGTCTTCGATGTGTCCCTCTTCGCCACCCAATCGAAGCAGTTGGGCGGTAGAGAAGGGAGCATGTATAGCAGCGTCCCGGACGAGCAGCCGTCGGAGGTGGCCCGGGAGGAGAGGCGCGACCTCCTCGATGAGCTCATCGGTGGTGTAGAGCGATAGCAGCGAGCGAAGACAGAGGCGGGCGAGAGGGGGGAAGTCATCTGTGTGTGAGGGCTCAGGGAGACACGCAAAGACGGGCGCAAGACGGGACGCGCGCCAGTTGGGCGTATCCGTCACGCTCGCGGACTGCGTCCAGCTGCGCGGCGGAGGCGGGCCAGACTGGCGCTTCGGAGCTGGTGCAGACGAGTAGTACTCGAGGAAGAAGGGGAGGTTGGGCGCGGTGCGATTGCCAGTCGAGGGTGGCACGCGTCGTGCGCGCGAGACGTTCTGCGTGTGCCGGTAGTGCTCGCCGCTAGAAGCTGCGGGTGAGTGGGGGGAGGAGAAGCACAGTCGAGGAGACGCACCGCAGAGTGTCCAACATGTCATTCACGTGCCGCTGCGTTGCGTCCTTTGTCGTATTCGTCGCGCGCATGCCCATGATCAATGGAGGAGGGAAGCTGGAGGGAAGTAGGGATCTGACTAACCCCAACTCAGTAGCATAAAGCCTTCCATATCGGGAAGAAGTACTTCCGGAGTCTGTCCTCTTTGTTTGTTCACAAACTTTCCTGGCCATTTGCTCAGAGATATTCGCGGACAGGACCCATCGGGCCACATAAAATGATCTGAGTGGCGGATTTCATGCACTAAAATACCTTCGACCGCTCGCAGAGTGCGGGCTGCCGGAGGTTTTGGTCAGCTGCCTGGACGCTTTCTCTTCATGGCATTGCAGCGCAGCACGATTGCCGTACAACCCAGCTTCGAACAGCGCCCGCATACGCTGGTTTATGGGCTGACGCCAATCGTGCACATCAGCAATTGAAAGCTGCCGTGTCCGTCCATGTCCGCTCGCCCCGTGCTCACCTTACCTCGTGAGACTACTTAGTACTTGGCCCGTCAACGACTCGCGCTCGTGGACGCTTTCCGAAGAATCAGCATGGTCAACTCTATAGCAAACAGGCGCAGCTGCCATCTTCTCTGTTTGATCAGCCAACGTTTCCCTGGTCACGTCTCTTTGCAGCCCCTTCATTCGACGAAGCGCGAGGGGAAGAGTCGATCGGTCTCGAGACCGGCAGCGTCAATGAAGGCATACAGTCGCTTTCACATGTGCGGCGCGAGATAAAATTGGTGTGTCTCCTCGCCACTACTGTCCGTCGAAAGTGCCGAGTGCGACGCGCCCTGTGGCTTGCCGCGCGATGTCGACGCGACTTGGTTTCCCGCGCGGTGCCCGAGTTCATCATGTGCGAAGATCGCTTCTTTCCTGCCACCGTCAGCAACGCAGACTCCATATACGATCTCTTCTTGGCAGCGTAGATCTGCTGGTTTCCCAAGAGTCAAGACCAGCCTCTCTCGTGTCCTTTCGGCGCCTTCACGTCCGCGTCCGAGTCCGAGCCTCAGGAACTCCAGCGCGCACGGCCGTACAGGCCATTCTCCCGTCCGCAAGCGCGCCGCTTCCTCTTTCTGGTCGATTGCGCTCTCGCTCGTCCCGCGCCGAGGTTGGTGCGGTTGCATTTGGGTTGCATACGGTCGTGTCTTCGCGCGGGCCCGACGGATGTGCCTGCGGCCAACTGCCGGGGCCTTGCGGACCCACGCACCGTCCATTCTATCCGTGTTTCTCAGCGCCTGCCCTGCGGATCC
This sequence comes from Schizophyllum amplum, assembly GCA_007026445.1. Taxonomy (NCBI): domain Eukaryota; kingdom Fungi; phylum Basidiomycota; class Agaricomycetes; order Agaricales; family Schizophyllaceae; genus Schizophyllum; species Schizophyllum amplum. The sequence goes on along the minus strand of VDMD01000012.1, from coordinate 492,825 downwards.
GCCATATCAGGACCGTCGGCGCGGGCGCTTCCCCATTTCAGGCCATGGCAACGCGTCTATATAAGAGTCTGCGCTCATGCCACCGTCTCCTCATCTACTTCCTTTGGCCTTTGCGCCCCGTCATTCCTTCTTATTCTTCACTTGCCCTTCGCCGCCTCTGAACGGCTGATTGAAAATGTTGGCAGGCATCCTCCTCCTTCCTTTACTTTCTCTTCTGGCTATGGCCATGCCGCTGGACAAGCGCCAGTCGGAGCCTTTCTGGCTGGAGAGCATCACGCACCAGGGCCACCCCGCCTTCAGCGATGATGCCTCCTACTCTGTTTTCCGCAACGTCAAGGACTACGGTGCGGTCGGCGATGGTGAGTACGTTGTCTGCGCGACGAGGAAGCGCGCTCATGAATCGACAGGTGTGACCGATGACACGGCTGCTATCAAGTACTTCTTTCATTCCCAGCAAGTTTCTATTGTGCTCACCATTTTTCCCAGCCGCGCCATATCAGAGGGCAACCGTTGTGGCGCCTTCACTTGCGTCTCTTCCACTGTTACTCCGGCCATTGTTTACTTCCCTACTGGGTATGCCAATTTTGATCTTGCACTCCTTGCAATAACTGATCGATCCACAGTTCCTACCTCGTCTCATCCCCCATCCAGCCGTACTACTTCACCCAGCTTATCGGTGATGCTAAGAACCTTCCTACGCTTCTCGCCGCTCCGGGCTTCGCCGGCATGGCTATCATCGACGCCGACCCCTCCCAGAACGGCCAGAGCTGGTATGTCAACCAGAACAACTTGTAAGTCTTTCATCGTTCTACCTTCTGTTCGTCTGCTCATATTATGTCCTAGCTTCCGCTCCGTCCGCAACTTCGTCATCGACACCCGCCAAGTGCCCGCCACCAACGGTGCGACCGGTGTTCACTGGCAGGTCGCTCAGGCTACCGCGCTGCAGAACATCCGCTTCGAGATGTCCACCGACGCCAACACCGTCCACCAGGGTATCTGGGCCGAGAACGGCTCCGGAGGCTTCATGAGCGACCTTACCTTCAACGGAGGCAAGTTCGGCATGTGGGTCGGCAACCAGCAGTTCACGGTCAAGAACGTTACCATCAACAACGCGCAGACCGCCATTTACACGATTTGGAACTGGGGCTGGACGTACCAGGGCGTGACGATCAACAACTGCGGTGTCGGCTTCGACCTCATGACTGGCGGCCTCACCCAGGACACGCAGACCACGGGCGGCCTCGCGATCATTGACGCGACGGTGACCAACACCCCCATCTTCGTCCAGACCTCCGCCAGCAGCCCGGGCCATCTCGCCGGCTCGCTCGTCCTCAACAACGCTGTCCTCAACAACGTCCCGACTGCCGTTCGGGTCGCCGATGGCACTGTCGTCCTCGCGGGTGGCAGCATGACCATCGACTCCTGGGCGCAGGGCAACGTTTACTCCGGCGCCAACACCGCGCACACCTTCACCCAGGGCACCGTCGCAGCGCCGTCCAAGGGCGCCGGCCTCACCGACGGCTCCGGCAAGATCTTCTCCAAGCCGCGTCCGCAGTACACGGACTACTCCGCGAGCCAGATCGTCAGCGCCAAGTCCTCCGGCGCCAAGGGTGACGGTGTTACGGACGACACGGCCGCGCTCCAGGCGCTCTTCAACGCGAACGCGGGCGGCAACGTCGTCTTCATCGACCACGGCACGTACGTCGTCACCTCGACGCTCACGGTCCCCGTCGGCTCGCGCATCGTCGGCGAGGTGTTCTCGGTCATCGCCGGCAAGGGCGCCAACTTCCAGGACTCTGCGAACCCGCAAGTCGTCGTGAAGGTCGGAAACGCGGGTGATGTTGGCACGGTTGAGATCCAGGACATCGCGTTCTCGACCATCGGGCCGGCTGGTGGTGCTATCGTTGTTGAGTGGAACGTCGCGGAGGACTCGCAGGGCTCCGCGGGTATGTGGGATTGCCACATTCGTCTCGGTGGTGGTAAGTGTCTCCGATTACCTGCGCTGTTGAGCGAGGCTGACATGCATCTCCAGCCAAGGGGACCAACCTCCAGGTCGCGCAGTGCCCGCAGGGCAGCAACAGCGCCAACTGCGCTTCGGCGTACCTCGCGCTGCACCTCACCCCGCAGTCGACTGCCTACCTCGAGAGCACCTGGGTTTGGAACGCCGACCACGACCTCGACGACCCGGCTGAGGGCAAGATCTCTGTCTTCTCCGGCCGCGGTATCCTGTCCGAGTCTGCTGGTCCCGTTTGGATGATCGGCACCGCGTCCGAGCACCACGTCCTGTACCAGTACAACCTCAACGGCGCTAAGAACCACTACATGGGCCTTATCCAGACCGAGACGGTTAGCCGGACTCCTTTACTTACCTCTATCCCTTACTAATTCCGTTGTTGTGTAGCCATACTACCAGCCCTCCCCGGCCGTCCCCGCGCCCTTCACCTTCAACACCGCCATTGGCGACCCGACCTTCCCGTCCGGTCTCCAGTCCTCCTGGGCGCTGAACATCGCCGGCTCCGAGAACATTTTCGTCTTCGGCGCGGGCCTCTACTCCTTCTTCGACAACTACGCGCAGACCTGCCTCGACACTTTCAGCTGCCAATCGCAGATCGTGAACGTCGCGTCCAGCAACACGAACGTCGCGATTTTCCAGCTCAGCACCGTTGCCACCACCAACATGCTTAGTGTTGACGGCTCGCCCGTCATCTTGCAGGCTGACAACCGCAACGGGTTCGCGTCGACAGCAACTGTGTGGACCTTGTAGGAAGGGGGTCCTAGGGGCTTTATCAGTAACTTATCCTGTTGTACTTTCTCGCGGCTTACCACGACCTCTCACGTACACGTATTTATGGTTTTGGTGTACTGTAGTGATTAGTGTCTCGGTGCAGGTCTCTTTGTTTTTTGGAATACAAAAGCGGCTACTCTCGCTCGTCTGTCTCTGGATCCTTGAGCAACTTCAACCTGTCCCCCGCTCCTTCTGAAGCTGCTCCAGTTACACAATGTTCTTGGGTCTTCAAGCTTCCTTCAAGTCGAAGATGAGCAGAGCGTGGGGATGAATCGTCTCTCCGAGGCCTTGGAAGCCCAAAGGAGGTTGAAAGAAAGCAATGGAACATGTCCTTGCGCATAACCTTCTCGCAGATGCAATATCTCATTCAGGCATACAGAGTCGACTCTAAAATTACAATACACAACACCAGGCCGCATCTGCGAGCAGGAACAAGTCAGCAGTACTTGACGCCGTCAGCGGTACTTGAGGCCGTTAGCAACACTTGCCACGATCAGTAGTACTTGACGCGCACGCCGCGGCTGCGATACTCTTGCATCATGAGCTCGAACTCCGCCTCGTCCTCGTCCACTGGCTCGGAAGTGGGCCTCTGAATCCTCATGGGCGCGCTGACAATGTGCTCCTCGCCCGCCGCAGGGTCTGCGTTCGGATAATCGCTCAGGTGCCAGTCTTCAGCTGAAGAGGAAGTCGGTTAGTCAAGGGAGCTTTTCGCGGCGTGGCTAACTAGAGCGTACCATCGATGTCCTCGTCGGCCTCGTCCGCTTGGCCCAGGGCTTCGTTGACCATCCCCTGCGCGTGTTCGTCGGGGATGGCAAAGTCGGACTCCTCGGCCTCGAAGGGCAGGTCGGAGCTGGGGGAGGGTCAGTACTAAGCGCATGCGTTGTCGAGTGATTTGTGGCGTACATCGTCTTCCAGTTCTTGCCCTTGAAGAACTCGCTCTCGAAGAAGTCCCCGTCGTCCATGGTGGGGATATCGTGGCGCACGTAGACATGCCAGACGTCGTCGTCATCGTCGTTGATCGCGGCCACTGCAGGTCCTTTCACTGGGTATGCGGGTCAGCGTCAGCGCCATGTACCGTATATGAGATACTCACTGTAGTCGTCAACCATGGACATGTAAAAGTCCATGCCAGCGTCCTCGTTCCCCTCATTGTCATGGGGGATGGAGGGGCTCTCGGGCTTGGCGGTCAACTCCAGCACCGCAGTCGGAGCTTGGAGAGTCGTTTCCGCAGTGGCATCGCCCATTAGCACATCCTCCAAGGTTGCACTAACCTTGAGAGCCTTGACAGTACTATTGAGGCGCTCTATCTCTTCCTGGAAAGCATACAAGTCAGCTGCAAGTGCATGCGATATGGGTCGCCCATGCACTCACCTCGAGCCTCTGCTGCATTTCGGTGTTGGTCACATCGCCCTTCACCGTATGGGCAAACTTGAAAACTTGACGTGTCGTGCGTGTCTTGCGCTGGCGCGCAAGGGACTCGACGACGAGCGCGTCGAGGGGATCTTCCTCCCGCTTGCGCTTGACGCAGTAAAAGCTGGGAGTTTTGACGAGAGGAGACATTGCGCTGTGCAAGAGAGAGAATCAGGTGGACGGGGGAATGCGATGGAGAGATGAGTGTTTATATATGCCGCATGCAGGGTCCTGGCCTCCGAACGGAGCCGCCGGTCATAGTACGCCCTTTGTGCTTACCGAACAATGGACGGCTTATCATTTCGGGCGGGTAGAATGAATGCTGCGGGTGGCCTCTAAGTATCATGAGCATATAAGGCAATTGTTGGCAGTTATAGAAAACACGCTAAACTTCGAAGGCTGCCAAATTGGGCACACAATGAGAGGGGGAACCGGATCCATAGCATTGCACATGACATAGACAAAGAGCGCTCTACCACCGGTCGAGCTGGTTGAGCTTCTTCGCCGTCTTGGCGTTCGACTGGGTGTTCTGGCCGCGGACGGGGAGATGCATGGCGTGGCGCAGACCAACATACGAGCCGATCATTCTCTGGTGAGCAATGTTCTCCCGAATTTCCCTCCTCAGCTCCGACTCGATGCGCAGGTTGTAAAGGGGGTCCTTCTGCCGGGCGCCCTGCAGCTGGCGCACGTTCTGCCGACGGCGGAGCGCGGCCTGCGCCTCGTCCATGTTTGCTTCTGGCGGCGGGGCCTTGTAGAAGGGGTCCGCGAGCGGGTACTTTGGCGCTGGCGGCGACGTCTGGGGCGAGGACAGGAAGGAGGCGAGCTGTGTGATCTGGAGCGGCGTGAGGCTCTTGACGCGACACCGGTCGTGTATCTGCAGGCGCGCGCAGATGCGGTGCGCGGTCTTCTGTCCGACGCCATAGATGTTCGTCAACGCGAACTAAAGACTAGTCAGTAATGCATGTTAGATGATTGACGGACCCGCACCCTCGCAAAGTGGTTGTCATTGAGGTGGATGCCGAGGACGTGGACCATGGCCGGTGCACGACGTCGTCGGCGGAGAAGGAAAGAGTCTTTGTGAGAGAAAGCGGCAAAGTCCGATCGCCCGAACACTTTCTCTCCCGACCACCGTCGCCATCACCATCACCATGTCCAGCAGCAAGGCCGAGGGCCGCCGCGAGGACGCCCTCATCAAGCAGCGCGAGCGCATGCGCGGCGAATTCGAGCGCCAGAAGCAGAACCTCATCAAGGAGACAGAAAAAGCGCGTCCCTCCGTCCAACGCTTCGTCGGCCAGAACGACTCCATCGAGGAGGTCCTCAAGCACTCCACTGTCGGTCTCGTCCACCTCGAAGAGTTCCAGCAGAAGAAGCAGGAGCTCGTGGAGGCAAAGGCCCGCGAGGCCGCGCGGTCCAGCCAGCTCAAGTATGTTTCCAATCGTGCGGGGGAGGAGACGTGACTTACAGGGCGTGGAGAATATCTTTAGGGATGAGACGAAGAAGTCTAAGAAGCGGAAAAAGGTCGCAAAGTCGACGCTCTCTTTCGCCATGGACGACGAGGAAGAGGGCGGCGCGGAGAGCCAGGTGAAGGAGGAGTCCGAGGAGCCCGCGCCGAAGAAGAGCAAGTTCCGCAAGAACCCCAATGTCGACACGTCCTTCCTGCCAGATCGAGAGCGGGAGGAGGAGGAGCGCCGTGAGCGTGAACGCCTCCGGAAAGAGTGGCTCGAACAGCAAGAACAGCTGAAGCAGGAGGAGATCGAAATCACCTATTCCTACTGGGACGGCAGTGGCCATCGCAAGAGCGTCACAGTAAGCTTGTCAGCGATGTACTACTTCATGCGCTGACCTTGACCTCGTAGTGCAAGAAGGGCGACTCTATCAGCACTTTCCTCGAGAAGTGCCGCCAGCAGTTCCCCGAACTACGCGCCGTCAGCGTCGACAACATGATGTATGTCAAGGTGAGCACTCTTCCCCCTCTCACCCCTGGCACTCGCTGACTTATGCACAGGAAGACTTGATTATACCGCACGTAAGACGCTGCACTCATACGCCCACTTGGACATACACTAACATTCATTCAGCATCACACATTCTACGACTTCATTGTCAACAAGGCGCGCGGCAAGTCTGGACCGTTATTCAACTTCGACGTCCACGACGACGTACGACTGCTCGCCGACGCAACCAGAGAGAAGGACGAGTCGCACGCTGGAAAGGTCGTGGAGCGCAGTTGGTACATGCGCAACAAGCATATATTCCCGGCTTCGAGATGGGAGGTAAGCAAGCATGGATTCCAGAGCGTTATGCATGGGTCTCGTTTTCTGCTGTGCTGAATGGTATGCTAATTCTACTTCTAGGTCTTCGACCCGGAGAAGAGCTATGGGAAATACACTATTTCTTAGACCATAGAGCGTCTGGTGGACTACATAGGACATGGGTGTACGACGCATATCATTCTGGATCTTTCTCTATGCAAATACTTTCACCTACCAGCTTCAGAATATCCTAGGGGTTCACTTCATGTAGCTCTAGCATGGGCATGAAGCTATCTCGAATATGAGCCTGCACTCTACCGCGCAGACCAGCGTAAGTACGTTTGCACCAGGGTATCTAACAGCAAAAAAAAATTATCGTTTCCGCCAAGTCCTACTTACAAGGCGCCTTCAATCTCCATGACGACCGGGCAGTGGTCGGACGCCCCATATACTTCGTCGCGAATCTCACACTGCATCCGTGTTAGCGCATCTCATAATCAGGCCAAGAGACATTGCTCACCAGCTTGACGCGCCCCAAAAGGCGCTCACTCAACACGACTATCCGTATCCCGTTAGCTCTGTTCACCTCGCGCACATCATATCAGAATATCGGACGTACACATATCCAACCTCCACCCCAGGTTCTTCGCCCGGCAGTTGAAGCGGTAGGAGAAATACGTGTAGTGGGGTGTGTCTGGATGCAGATGTCGCCAGACATCGACGAATTTCCCGGAACCCTCAGGTGCGTCGGACGGCGGCTCGAGGATGTTCTTGAAGGCGGTTGTTTCAGCCTCGGTGTAGCCCGGGGTCTTGTTCCAGTTCGTCTTCGGGTTGGCAAGATCTGTGGAGAGGGGAAGGGAACATGGCCGCGGTGAGTCGTGGTGCGGAGGTTGGCAAGATGCAATAGACCCACCTATCGCTGTGGGTGCGACATTCAGGTCGCCGGTCCAGATGACGGGCTTCTTCTTGTCGAGGTCACGAATGTAAGTCGTGAAGTGCTCATTCCAGGTATTTTTCGCATCTAGCGTCTGCGTAGCATGACATTGAGAGCAATGCGTTATGGCGAGTGATGAACGGACCTTCAGCCCTGTACCCGCGTTCACAACATAAGTGCCGACGACGAAGCAACCTTCGAATTCCAGCGTTACTATCCTGCCCTTCGTAGAGGCCTCATCCGGGTGACCGGGGAGAACCCGCGTCACGGACAGTGCTTTGTGCTTGGATAAAATGGCGGTGCCGGCTGGCATGAGGTTAGCATGTCACTATCTTGAGAGATGGATACAGAACGACGCACAGTATGATTTCTTGTCAGATATGGACCAATATGAGTGGGGGAAGCGCACTTTCAGTGATGGGTCCACGGTCTCATTGTTTGCCTGAGGGTTGGTTAGATGGGGCATGGAACGCATACTGCAGCAACGCACCTTCGTCTCAGTAAGGACAAGGATATCGGGATCCTCAGCCTCGACGTAGTATTTGAAGCCCTGGACGTGGTGATCAGGCCAGTCATTCGACTGTATCGCGTGAATACGCACCTTCTTCTGCGACGTTGCCAGTCCACAGACATTCCATGCCGCAAGGCGGAGACATCCTTCATTCTTCTTGGGGAACACAATGTTCACCGGAAGAACTTTGTTAACGGGCTGCCCGTTTCCCGGTCTCCTTCTGCCTTCGATGTCTTGGCCTTCTTCTTGGATGCTTTGGGCTCCTCCGAGTCGCTGTCAGACTCGGCCTTCCGTTTCAAAGTTTGACGCTTGGGCGGCATGGCTGAGTAGATTCTGAATGGGGCGAATGCAGTCCGCGGTCCTCGCGCTAAGGGGGACGGACAAGGCGCGAAATGGCAAGACGCGAGATCATGTCGCGTGACGTCACGCGTAGGCCGCTTTTCCTCCACGTGATGTGATGTTCGAAGGTTCGGCCCGCGCACCACGCGATCTCTTTCTCACTTGGTTGAACTTGCAAAGGATTTCAGTGGCTTCTGGTTTCACTCCGGCCTACAGAGGCACCGGACCGTTCATCGCTTGCTTTCTTCGTTCCCCTGTTGTCTTCGGGTTTCCCTGACACTCGGTCAGGCCATATCTTGGTGTCACACTGCGACGCGACGAGCCACTTCCCCTCATCTGTCCAGCCTACCACGTTGGGCGCTTGCCACCATGAAGCACCGTGGTTTGAGGCATTCATCGTTTCGAATAACTACATCCTTCCGGAGTACGGCTTCACGCCTGTCGGAGACGACACAATCGAAGTCGCATGCTGGATTGAGAGCAAGCCGGGGGAGGTGCGGTGGCCGTATTACACACTGAAGTGACATGCTGACAGTCCCTCGCAGAAGTTCACGGTGGTATGGAGGGATCATGGCTCGGGGTACAAGACCGCAGGGTATATCTACCTAGACGGTGTCGTCGTCCCGGGACGCTTCCTGGATGGATCCGGCGAGACATTGCGCACGGGAGTGCGGTCTGGGAAGTCCACAGAGCGTCCCTTCATCTTCAGCCAGGTCACCAAGGATGGTAAGTGCATTCTTGCCTTCCGTGATCACCTTGTTGACGTCTGCCCAGACACAGAGGAGAAGACGAAGGACCAGCTGCCGGATGTCGGAACCATAAAGTTGAAGATCAAGCGCTGCGAGACGCAAGCGACCGTCGGTCGCCCAGCGAATCCGGTCGTCCCGTACCCGGAGCGACTGGTCGGGATGCGGAAGATGGGGGAAACCTGCATCGGGTGCGTGTACTTGCATTGCCAGCCTTCCGAAGCTGACATCCCATACCCACAGCCTGGGGAACGCGCGGTCCTACTTCATGCAAGACCGATACACGTATAAGATCCATGGACCAGGACGCAAAAAGCCACCCACCGTCGTTTCATTCGTCTTCAAGTACAGGCCGACCTGTACGTGGCCTTCGCCTGTCGTGCATTCCTTGCACTAACACCAGACCCGTCAGACTGGCTCATCGAGAAGGGGATAATGCACATGCCTGTATACATCTACGCCGACACGCCCAAAGCCGAATCCGAGGATGAGGACGAGGACGAGGATGAATACGACCTCGAACCCAAGGTCGAGGAGTTCCAGCCACCCCGGATCCAGTCGAAGCCGAAGTTCCAGTTCTACACGACACCGTCGCTGGCCCTGACCCAAGAGCAGAGGCCGCGGGCACGGTGCGTCGAATGCATGTGCGCAGACCTTTCGCTGACGACTGTCATAGGGATCGTCCGGCTTCTACGCCTGGCAAGATCAAGGGCCCTCCAATGCGTCCACCCCCGATAGCCAGGCCAACACGCCCACGCCCAAATAGACCAGAGGCCGGTACAACCATCATTTCAGCACGCCGGTCGTCCATATAAAACATACTACTCACTCTCGCATCTGCGGTCTTCTCCCGCACCTGCAAAGCTCTCCTTATTGTCTCTGCTGTTTTCCCTGCTCTCGCGGACCTTGGTTCCTTCGTTCCTACCTCGTTTCTATCGTCCTCTGCTCTCGCGACACCTGTACATCCAGCATTGCTATCGTCATTGCACCTATTTAATTTATGTATAACGACGTACCTCTCGCTTTGCGCTACCTGTCCATCACATTCTATGCATTGTTCACCGAAATGTCCTGTATATGAACCAATATGTTCTTCCTTTCTGCGATGTGCGCGTCCGCGTGTACTGCGGCCGAGCTTGGACAGTGCAGTGATCTCCATCGGGGACGTAGAGGGAGGAGGTGGCCTCAGTGAACAGGAGTTATAGCGCAGCAGTAAAGAAACAGTTGGACGCCCGACCGCTGTCGCGTCCAGAGATGGCGGGGATGTGAAGGTGAGAGTCAAGAAGGATGGCGTATTCGACGCGTCGAATGAACTGCCCTGGAGCCCCTGTCCGCTTTCGGAGGACAATGGCAAGATCGTAGATTGCACTATCGGCAGCGCCCGAGATACTTCTTCTGGTCCGTAAGGAAACTGAACAATGGTTGTTACAGCTCTGCACTATATGGGACTATATAGATGCGCATGGCGTCGTCCACCTTGCATGAGACAGACAATTACAGTACATGTTCAACCAATCTCCATGTCCATTCGTCTCCAAACAGGTCCCCATCGGCCTCGATGGGGCCCTCCTCGTCCTCGTTTGCCGCACCGTCCATGTCCTGCTCCCCATCCAAGTTGATCCCCTCCTTCTTCATGCGCTGCTTCTCCGCTAGCTCCGCCCTCTGCGCCATCTTCATCTCCAGATCCGTGTCAGCTTCTTCAGGGTCTCCTCGAAGCGGCGCTTGATCAACGGGTTCACCGAGCTCTGCACCTCGCTCGTTTTCTTCGCCACCGCCGCCTCGAGATCGCGAATCTCCTCGTTCAACAGCTTCTTCGCCTGCGAGTCCTCATCGTCCTCGTCCTCGTCCTCTTCTTCCTCGCTCTCGTCGTCGTCCTCGTCGTCTTCGTCGTCGGCCTCGGGCTGCTCGTCGTCGTCGCCGAGGGCGAGGTCGAGCTCGGCGGCAAGCTCTTCGTCGATGCCGTCGCCGTTGTCCTCGACTTCTTCGTCTTCTTCGGCTCCTCGTTCTCTTCTACGGTCTCTCCGCCTGGTGTAGCCGCATCGAAGTCGGATATGGCGGGTGTTGGTGCGTCGATGGGCTCATCGCGCTCAATGAATTCAGAGTCGGACAGATCGGGATTGACGTTCTCGAGTACCTCTGTAGGGAGTGTGAGAATGATGACCCGCATGTTGGACGTCGACATACCATACTTAGTCTCTGAAGCGAGCTCATCATCTTCCAGTAATCGTTCAACTTCTTGCTCCACGCTTTCGATAGTCTGGCGACGTGAGCATAACTGCAATTATACGCTAGGTTGATGTACTCACTCGTCTGTTCACGCGATGCCTGAATCTTCGTTTTCGAACATGCTGCAGAGGAGGCGTGATACCGTGAGGATAGATAAATTCTTCCATGTTGAAGGCTTTATGCGAGCCTGCGTCTTGGTTCTCGGCCTCGGGTGTCTCGACCAGAAGCATCTGTACATGTGAGATGAGAGGATCCTTGCTGAACAGACTTGAGCGCACCTGACATATATCTGCGACCTTGAACATTTGCTTGTTGTCCAGCGTCTTCTGTGATTCAATGATGCATGGCAAGTCGACGAGTTTGGCGGTGTACGTCGTGTTTCCTATGTGGAATTGACCTCTTCTAGAGTCTTGGGGGTTGAATGTCAGCATTGATTTCCCATACAGCGCATAGCAAGCGACGCACCCTTGAACTTGAACCACACGTCGTTGGACACTTCTCTAGTCTGCGCCATCTTGCGCAACCTGTCGCAGTCTTCCCCTGCTGGCATGCGTAATATGAACTGCTCCTCAAAGGCAAGTTCTTCATCGTCGGAATCTAGCTCTCGGTCGTACGACCCAAGGAAGGACTGGCCGGGCGCCTGCGACGCAGTCTTGTCGCCAAGCTTCAACTTGAGCTTAGTCGGGGCCTGCTTCTGGCGCAGCCCAGAGCGCGTCCGCGGCTGATCGGTGTAGTCATCGTCATTTAGGGAGTTGCGCAGCTTGGAGGGGACGAGATGCCCAGTCTTGCTTCGCGTGCCGTGTGCATGCTCGCCAGCGCTGCCAGAGGCCTGGAGTTCCTCCTTCGCTTGTATAGGCGCGGTCGACGGCCCAGGCACGGGCTGTTCGGGGACGTCGTCGACGACGATGATGTCTTCGTCCATGGTGTGGGGGACGGTATGAGTGATGTAAGCACAAGGTCAAGAACAAGAGGCGCGGAGAACAATGGCAGCATTGTTTGCATGTGATGTCCCGCGCGATCACGTCCTCGGCGCGCCCTTCCGAATCCCGGACTCCTCGGCCAGTCACCACCACGATGCTCACGCTCCATGTCTGGCCAGGCGAATGGGGACTCCCCTCCATGGACCCGTGCTGCTTGGCGGCCATAATGTATCTGCAGCTCGCCTTGCCCGGCAAATTCACGGTCGCCCACTGTATGAACCCGGACCTCTCCCCGACCGGTGTGTATGTGTGCATGCTTGCCCGGCAATACCGCGCTGACAGGGTTCCTCTTGCAGGTCAGCTTCCCTATCTACAAGACGGGGACGTGGAGGTTGCACCCCTGCCCGCCATCCTTGACCATGTATCGGGCTTGCGCGACATCAATGCACTCGCAGGGCTCAGCCCGACGGAGCGTGCGCAGCTCGTTGCGTGGTCTGCCCATGCAGAGCTCAACCTAGGGGACCTCGTCGTAAGTCCCCCAGCTACGCGCATAACTTCCGCTAACACGCCCAGTCACACGTCTTCTTCTCGGTAAACACGAACTGGAGCAAGCTCACTTACCCCGCCCTCGCCAATCGCCTGCCCATACCCCAGCGGTACTACATGCCAGGGCGTATACGTGAGCTGCACCAACCCCGACTGACCACCACCGGCCTTTGGAACCCAAGCGCTAGTGCCACGGAAAGGAAACCTCTGAAGGAGGCTATCCGACCACGCCCTTCGCAAACGGCGTCCTTCGCACGCGCTTTCGAACGAGAGAAGGTCAATCCAGTCCCTGAGGTACTGGTCTATCCACTCACGTCTCCCAGGCACTCGAGAAAGCCCGCTCCTCCTTCGATGTCTACGCAAGGCGACTGGAGAGCAGCGTTCTGTTCTTCTCCAGGTATACTCCTTTCACTCACTCGCTACTTCACCTTGCAGCGTTACTAAACCGCCTTCAGCGTCACCTCGCTAGACCTCATTGTCTCCGCGCACGTCCTGCTCCTTGTCGAGCCGCCGTTCCCCGACAACGTTCTCCGCGACTTGCTTGTCAACTCGTACCCAACGCTTGTCGACCATGCGCGTCATGTGCTCTCGCTGGCTCTGCCACTACCCCCACCTGATGAGACGCCCTCAAGCTTCACCGGCCAGTCACTTCTGCCCAGGCTCCTGCTCGCGGGGCAATGACCAGCAGACTGTGTGTTAGGACTGGTTGGTGTAAACGCAATGATAAATTTGAGTGGGAATCAAAGGTTGCACGGCTCATGTGCATGAGTGTTTCTATTATGCCAGGTCGACATCTACAAGAAGAGGTAGGATGGGTAAGATGTGCGATAATGTACGTGAATAGGGGAATTGTGCTGATTATGGTGCGGGATCGAGCAAGAAAAACAGAATGGGGTCAGTGCGCGAAACATACAACAGATCTAAACAAGGCGGCGAGTACAGTAGAAGTTGAACGTTGAAGTATGATGATCAAGTGGGATGCTGGTTATACATACGCGTAGCCCCTGCCACCGCGACCGCGCCCTCGTCCGCGGCCACGACCCCGTTTGCCGTTACCCCTTCCGCTGAACGACTGCTGTGATGAAGGACGAGAGGGTTCCTCATTCGCGCGGAACTGCTGTGACGGTGCGCGTGCGTGTTGGCCGTTCTGTCGTGGCGGAACATACCCGTTCGACTGCAGCCCATCGGAGCTGGCTGCGTCCTTAGCGCTGCTTGCGTCGCTGTCCTCCGATTCACTGTCCGAGCCAGGTACGGTTTTCGTGCCACCGTAGCGTACTAGTAGCTCAAGCGTATCCCCGTACTTCTCTTGCGTAACGGGTTTGGGTTGACCCTTGCCAAGGCCAAGCATAATTGAGCGACCTGCTGAAGAGCGCGCATATGCAAGAGCTTGCTGTGCGTCGGTGGGCGTTGCTTGCTTGTTCTCGAAGAGTTGGAACACCAGCTCCGGTTCGTTGGCTTGGACGGCAAGTAGGAGTGATGATTGAGCTTCGTCCGGTATGCTGTAGACACCCTCATGATCCTCCTCTCCTGGGGGGTATGCCTCGAAGAAGTGCGTAGCGATAGGTATATGTCCTTGTTGCAGGGCGACGTGGAAAGCAGTATGGCCAGCAGCATTGCGTTCCTCCGGATCGGCACCTGAAGGTGATCAGCAAGGGATGTAGTATACGTAGGACCAGCGTACTGTGGGCATCCAACCACTCCACTAGCTCCAGATTGCCGTCCTTGGCAGCGATGTGCAGCAGCGTCTCCTGCCTGTCCTGTGGCAGCTTGACCACAAAGTCGTCGCACCCTGGCTTCACCTCTCCGCCTGTCGGATCCACGCTGTCCTCCCATATTCCCTTCTTGACGACGTCCACCTGCCCCGCCCGCGCCGCCGCGAAAACCGCGGAGCGCTTCTGCTGCACCTGCTGCTTCTGATTGCGCGCCGCGGTTTCGGCCTTGACGCGCTTGTCCTGGGCCTGCGCCTTCTTGCTCTGCGCCTTAGCCTTTTGGCGCTGTTCGGCGGCAGCGCGTTCTGCGAAGGGGTGCTGTCAGCTGGCAGGGCTGATAGGGCGGATGTAGAGGCGCACCGGCTTCGCGTTCATGCTCCGCGCGCGCTTTGCGTTGAGCGGCCTCCCGCTGGCGGCGGGCCTCTGCGGCAACTTGTTCCTCGCGCTGATGCCGGACGCGGGCTTGGAATTCCTCGGGGGTTTCTTGACGGGGCTTGAAGGCGTGGAAGAAGTCTGTGAGAATTAGTGGGGAAATAATGAACGGTGGCTCGCACGCACGGGCATGAGCAAAGCGACTGGCGCGGTTGTGCATGAGCTCCTCGAATAGATACCTGCAGACGCGTGTCAGTGGCCGTCGACGCGATCGGGCGCCTAAACGCACATGTAGAAGTCCATCTCCTCGTCATCCGAGTAGTAATCGTCGTCGTACTCATCTTCGTACTCATCGTACTCGTCCTCGCTGTCGTCGTCGTTGTATCCGAAAGGGTGGTAGTGGCGGGGCTCAGGAGTGGAGGTGTCGAGGTGCTTGAGGAGGACGTTGTAGGCCTCGCTGACCTCTTGGAACCGCGCCGTCGCGTCTGGGTTGTCGGGGTTCTTGTCGGGATGTGTCCTGAGCGCGACCTAGGAATCCCCGTCAGCGCGCTGAGACCCGACGCGCCGTGCCACCGCGCACCTGCTTGTACTTTGTCTTGACGGTCTCCAGGGTGTCGCCCTTCGCGCAACCGTCAGTATCGCGCGCAATCCCGTGAGGAATGTGCACACCTCCTTCAGACCAAGCGTCTCGTACGCCTCCACTACAGTCGATGTTTCACTCGCATGGTGGTAAGACTTTAAGAAACAAAAGACGCGAAAATTCGTGAATGAGCGCGTCGATCGGAAATCGGGCCGGTGCCGGTGGTCCTCGACGCGTCTTTTGCCGCTGATCGCGTCGTGTTCCCCGCCAGTTCCCCGCTTGATGGACAAGGGAGATGCAGTTGCAGCAGCCCTCTCGAGTGCGAGTACACAGAATGGGGGCGCCGCCTCCATTATTGGCAGCCTCGTAGGCGACAAGTGCGTTGATCACCCCGTTCGTGTAGTCCAGCGCTCACTGCGCCAAGTTCAGCCCATACTTCCAGGCTGGCTTTGGGCTCTTGGTGCGTTGCAATGCACTCTATCATGATCTTAACTCATCAATATCGTAGGGAATTGGAATGGGGGCGCAGTTGCTGCGTCGCGGCGCCACCCTCAGCCTGAACGCCCTCCAGCGCCGCATGCTCGTACACTCGAGCTCACCAACCGAGACCACGCCTATGACTGGTTTTTGGGCTGGATGGCACGAAATACCGACTCAACTACGCGTCGCTGGCTGCCCAGTCACCAAATATCTGTTGAGACGGTCTTGAGAAGCATAAGAACGGCTCCTCGAACGTCTTCTTCAACCTCGTAGCCGGCCCCGGAACACACTATCTCAAGTATCAAGGGGCATGGATGCAGGTCCGTTCATTATGCTCTTCCGATGATTTCAACGCTAACACGTTCCAGGTTCGCCGTGAGCGCGAGACGCGCGCTATGCAACTCGTCGGCGCCCAGTCCGGCGGCCCATGGGAGACTATAGTCCTCACCACCCTCTCCCGCGACCGATTTCTCTTCCCAAAACTCTTGGCAGAGGCCCGTGACCTGGCTATCAAAAGTCAGGAAGGCAAGCTGGTCATCCATACAGCCTGGTCGACACAATGGCAGCCGTTCGGCCAACCGCGCGGCAAGCGACCGCTGCAGAGTGTCGTTCTTGCCCCTGGCGTGGCGCAGAAGGTCGAGAACGATGTCCGGACATTCCTCGACCGCAAGCAGTGGTATGTCGACAGAGGTAGGACTTCCATCCCGAATTCCTCGCGCAGCTTCCAATTATTTCAGGCATTCCATACCGACGCGGTTACCTGTTACACGGCCCGCCTGGCTCTGGAAAGAGCTCTTTTATCCAGGCCCTCGCCGGCGCGCTTAACTACGACATCTGCCTCCTCAACCTCGCCGAACGCGGCCTGACGGACGACCGCCTGATGCACCTCCTCACGAACGCGCCCGAGCGCAGTTTCATCCTCATCGAGGATGTCGACGCCGCCTTCAACAAACGTGTACAGACCTCCGAAGACGGGTGCGTGCCCTAGCAACAGCTGGCGCTTTGTCTTCGTCGTGCCGTAGAATGACTGGCGTGAAATAACTGACGCTCACCCCGCCCAGGTACCAATCTGCGGTCACCTTCTCCGGCTTCCTCAACGCCTCGACGGCGTCGCCTCGGGAGAGGAGCGCGTGGTGTTCATGACCACGAACCACCTAGAGCGGCTAGACCCCGCGCTCGTGCGCCCCGGCCGCGTCGACCTCATCGAGCTCATCGACGACGCGACGCCGGAGCAAGCGCGTACACTATATACGCGGTTCTATGGTGGGGACCCAGAACAGGGCTTGTCAGACGTGGAGCTGGATGAGCTGGCGACGCGGCTGGAGGGAATTGTGGCGAGCGAGCGCGAGGGGGAGAGGCGAGTCAGTATGGCGTCGTTACAGGGGTTGTTCATCCAGTGCGATGCGCGATACGCGGTACAGTGCTGTGAGCAGTATAGCGACAAGCTGTTTGTTGGGGCAGATGCAGATCAATAGACATGTAGTATAGTTGATGATTAGCTAATCTTACACCTCCAGTCAACCTTGAAGTCTGAAGTTCAGTTCACACGAGGGCATTGCACCGAAGAGTATGTATATGACTCTAGTAGTAATCGCGCAGAACGGTTCGTCGTGAGGAGATACAATGGCCTCGTTTTACATCTTGATGAGGATCCTCCTCAACATTCTTATTACAAGATCATACTTACAACACCTCTCCCTAGTAGCCCTATACCTACGGCCCTCCTCCAAACGTCTTAATCAAACTAACAGCTTCCCTCCTCTTGCCCGCCATAGCAGACATGCGCTCGGCCAAACTGAACAGCATCTGCGCCTCCGCTTCGTCCCCCACTGCGCGCTCCTCCAAAAGGTGGGCGAGCCCGCGGAGGCGCGTATCGGTTTGGACATATCCTTTGGCAGACGGAGGAAGAGAGTCGAGGTACGTATCTGCTGGTGGTTTGTCGAGGCGCGTGTCCGCTTGAGTACGCAAGGGGGCAGGCAGAGGATCCGGAAAAGAGTCGAGAGCCGTAACCGAGAGCGCCGAGGCAGCAGATAGAGTCTGAGAGGCGATACACAGGCGCGCGGGAGCGATGACAGAGTACGTAGGAGCTACAGGCGAGCGCACAGCCTGAGAAACAACAGAGGGGGACGTTGATGCAGAAGTCTCCACCAAGCTTTCGTCTGGGCCAGGCGAGGTAGAAGCCGGCGGAGTCCTTGTAAAAACATCGAAGTCGAGTTTGACAGTAGGCGGCGAAGCAAAGGCGTCCTTCCAGAAAGCTTGCATATCACCACCTGGTCCGCAAGCATTTTTCCAGATGTCACCTCCATCGTTTGTATCCACCGCATCGTCTGGAACAAACGCTTCGTCCGCGGTCACCGCACCATCTGCTGCCACCCCGTCCGACTCCTCGTCCACGCCGCGCATCTCGTTGATGACGCGGCGGAAGCGGCTCACCGCGGTCGGCGAAAGGAGCGAGAGATGTGGCACGTGCGGGATGGGTACGGCTTTCGAGACCGGGACGCGTGCCGCTTCCGAGAAGGGGCGTATAAGGCCAGCGGGAGGAAGACGGCCCCGAAGGATGTTGGCAGCGGCTATGTTGATGGTTAGAGGCTGGCGGCGACGTTGGCGAGCGGTGAGAGGCGGAGGCGTAGGAGGCGGCGACCAATTCTGCAGGACTTCGGGCGAAGGGGGAGGCTTGTCGGAGGTGGCAGCTATGGAAGAAGCCGGAGACAGAGGAGCAGGAGGAGGCGACGGGAAGCGAGCGACTGAGGGCATTTCTCCAGTAGGTGGCGGCGTCAGAGGCATTTCCATCAAGACTGGCGGTTTGAAAGTGGGCTTGGGCGCAGGGCCCGCCTGCACGTCTGGTATCGAAGATTCCGAGGAAGTCGGAGACGCGAAGACAGTGGCAGCAACAGACGACGTTAAAGAGATTTCAGAATGTTTGGTGCCGGCGTCTTCAAAGAGAGCCTGCAGGTTGTCATGTTCGCCTGGTTGAGCACAATGCTGATGTCGGGGCTCTCGACGCTGGTTGCCGGAGACTGCAGTAAAAGGCGCAAGGTACTCGGACTGAGGCGCGGGAAGTACTTTGAGCGTAAAGGTGTAGCCAGATACGAGTCCTTGGTTTGGGCTTGAGAGTCCGGACACGCTGCGCCTATGGCGTGCATCGCTCGGTCGTTGCTGTCTTCGGTGGCATCGATTGTGGGTAAGGTTGCGTCCAGAACCTTAGACTTGCTCGCAGAAGTGGTGAGGTCGGCACGCCAAGAAGAGTGAAAGTTTCCAATGCTTGGGCGTTCGAGTTCGTTATCGATGGCCTGCAAGACTAGTCCCAGATCTTCTTCCTCCGAGTTCACGCAAAGTTCAAGGTCGCCTATGAGTTCCATGAGATCTGAGCGAGCGCGGTCGTCGTCGCTCAGGAAGCGACATAGCGACTTTCGGGTCAGCCCAGATACGGCGTCCAGGCGACCTTGAGACATTTCCAAGGCTGTCGAGGAAGTGGTTGGTCGAGGCGAAGGCAGAAGCAACGTGATCGTCGCTCATTGAGGTGCGCCACAATTAGTAAGCCATCGGCCGCACCCAAAGCGGATGCTTCGCGTCTTGAACTCGCGCGGCCAAGTTCACATCGCCATACCAGACTTATCCTCACCCTTGCTTATCAGCATCTCCTCTTCAATCTATTCGAAATGGGGCGTCTGGCAGAAATGCAGCGCAAGCTGCTCGAGGTGCGTTCCCAAGCTCTGCATGAAGGACCCTTTCGCTGACTCTCAATCCCTTAGCAAATGATGGGTCCCGAGGCCATGGGCACCGCGAACGCGAACCTGACCTGGAAGGACGAGAAAGTGTGCCGCAACTTCCTGTGCGGGACGTGTCCCCACACCCTCTTCACGAATACAGTGCGTCCAATCTCCTTTCTTCCCGTGGGACGCAGCACACGCACAATTCGCATGTCCCTCGAGCTGTGGCTGCCCCTCCCCTGCCACTAGCGCTAGAATGCATTATATGCTCTATGCTGCATTGTACTAACGCCTGTTGCAGAAAATGGACCTTGGCGCATGCCCCAAATCCCACACTGAGCGCCTCAAGACCGAGTTCCTCGAGGCCCGGAAGCAGGACCCCTCCGACCCGATATTCAACCGCTTCCAGATGGAGTACGAATCAAACATCTTCGCCTTTGTGGACGAGTGTGATCGGCGTATTCGCGCGGCACACCGTCGGCTGGAGAAGACGCCTGAGGAGAACGCAAAGACGACCAACTTGGTACGTGTGACCTTCTTGCGCAGCCCCTTCTCCCGCGTCTTTCATGTCCTGCAAGTGTTCTACTGTACCTGCCTTCTGCCGCGCTGCCCTTTGTCTGCTTTTCGCCTTCACGTCTCAGCCGTTGGGCTCATGTTGGGTTATTGCTGACGTGCATTATGTGCTCATTCATAGATGCGCGAAATTGCCGAAATCGAGCTTGCCATTCAGGGTGGCACGGAGAAAATCGAGTCGCTTGGAGAGCAAGGGAAGGTCGACGAATCCATGCAAGAAATGGCAGCCATCGAGGCACTGAAGAACGAGAAAGCTGACAAGGAGGTGCGTGAACTCAACCTGCTTCGCTGCATGCGGTACTGACACCGCTCCCAGCGCGAACTGCAGCAGCTGACGGACACGTCTGGCGCCTCAGGCCACCAGAAGCTCCGTGTCTGTGACGTGTGCGGCGCGTACCTTTCCGTGCTCGACTCCGATCGTCGCCTGGCAGACCATTTCGGCGGCAAGGCGCGTCGACCATGAACTTCATACCGAAGTGCTCAGCCGCTAACGCTTTTGCGCAGATGCATTTGGGCTACCACGAGCTTCGCAAGATGCTGCAAACGTTCAAGGAAGAACGTGAGAAGCGCAAGGCGAGCGCGCCTCCTCCAGCCGCAGCGCCCGGCGGCGGACCGCCCCGAGGAGGCGAACGTGATTACCGTCGGGACGAGTACCGTGACCGGGATCGCGGGTACGACCGTCAATCATCGCGGTTTGACGGGTGAGTCGGAGGACCCTGGCCAGTGACATGATACTGACCGGTGCTCAGTGATAGGCGACGCGACCGCGAGCGCTCGAGAAGCCCGCGGCGTCGGTATTAAAATGTGCAGTGCAGTGGATGCGGACTGTACCATTTCTTGGCTCTGTGCCTTGTAGCTAATATATTCGGTGAGCCGTCTCGCTCCATGGCATGAAGCCCCTTTCATTGATTGCTCAATGTTACCGTCAGTAAGTACTCATCGTGTAATGTCGATTGGTCGGTCAGCAGACGAGTGCCGAACAGGGTTTACCTGTCTGTGAGTCGTAGAGGATGATAGAGTTCGGCGTAAGGATGAGCTACGACGGTGCTTTAAACGCTTGGTGGCCGGCACCTGGGCGGCGGAGCGACTTAATCGGGTGTGATGGTCGTAGCGAAGCATCGATCGAATGGGTCGGACGGAAGGCTCTGCACGGCGTTCATGTGCGATGCGTACTGCGCGTGGCCGAGACGGAGCAGGTTAGTGATGCGCTGGGTTTGAATCGCAGTCAAGGAGGCGGTAGCGCTGCAGAGTTGAAGGTAGCTGAAGCTGAGTAAGGTAACGGTCACTCGATCTGTGGAATACGAAGATGAGATGAGATGAGGTGGCGCAGAGCTCTTGCGTGCGCGCGCCGCTGCGAGGATGGTAGAGAGTGAGACGGGCAGGGGAATGGATAGCAATGATTCGCGCGGCGACGAAACGGGCGCAATTGTCATATTTGCATTTCCGGAAACGGCGTGTGACCGATGTGTGACTACGGGGCGTGGGATAGATGCAGGCTTGGATTTGTACTTTTCGAGTGCTCGAAGACCCCGCACGCTCCCAGCCCCAGACGACGCCGGACACCTCTTTCTTCTCGCGCTCATCGCACACGACGACGACGACGACGGCTGCCGCGCCGCCCTCACGCCTCTCTCAGGCCCTCGCAGTCTTGATCGCGCGCTCTCGTTTCAGCCCCGGATCCCTTCCTTTGCGCCTGCCCACCAGTAGTACTTAACAGACGCGCAAAGGCTCTTTGCTGCTCTCAACCGCATTCTTGCTGAGCCCCGGAAAGCTCACCGATCGTACGGTACGCTTCAGACGCGGTCCCCGCGCGGCGACTGATCCCGTATCTGTTCGCAGAATTGGGCGCGATATCCACCGACGCGAACGTAGCAGCTCGGTCCAACCGCATATTTCTTTCCGGACACCGCGAAAGCGCGTGTACTTGTCGTGGCTCCTCGCATCGCATCCCGCTCCCCCACGCGCAGCGAAGCGACCCCCGCGTCCGACTGGTTCCCTGTGCAATGTCTGTGTACCCTCCGGACTCCAAGATTTCCGCAGCCGAAGACTCCCTTGCCTTCCAGCACGCCCAGCTGTCTCATGACTTCTCCCTCGACTTCATGACCGCCCACGCATCTGCACAGTCCGCCATGCAGTCCGTCTCCGCACAGTCCCTCCACCCCTTCGACATGACGCCTCAGTACGCTTCAAATACCGAACCCACCCCGCCATCACTCCCCGCCAGCCATGGACATACTCCCCCCTCATTCTCCCCGCCCATGGAGGGTAACCCAGGCGGTGCGCAGATGATGCCGTCATTCGGCAACGGGGCTTTCAGCATGCAGGGCGCGTACGACTCAGTGATGAACGCTATGAACGGCGCCCCGAGCTCTGCACACCCTTCACCTCCCGTTTCCGCACCACCGATGGGTACATCCGATGGGCTCGCCCAACAGATGGCGTTCGGCTCATCGAACGCGTCCCTTGGCATCGAGCCTGCACTCACCCATGCGGAGGCGCTACCGTTGCAGTCCACGCCCATAATCCCGGCCCATCCGAATTTCATGGGCGTGCCGCACGCGCCCGAAACGTTGCACTCGGTATTCCCTACAGACTCCGCCGGTATGCTCTCCATCAAACGGGAAGACGTCGCTGCGCATCTCGCGTCCGGAATGTCTAGCATCGCCCCCATCGCTCAGTTGGAGAGCGTCAGGAGCAGTCCTCAGAACAGCGACACTTCCTCCAGCCATACCGATCGAGCGGCCGTACTTCATGGCTTAAGCAAGTAAGTTCCCACGGTGCTGCGCATTCTTGTATCATTCTAATTTTCTACCTTAGGCTCATCGATCAGGCTGCCTCTGCCAGGGACGCTGTCGCACGCTGCGACCATGTAGACGACGGTGTCAAGACGAGGATTGACGTTCTCGCGGGTCTTGTTTCGCGTGTGCAGGAGTCCATGTCAGGGCTCTCGCTTCGGGACTCACCGCCAGCTTCATATGGTGCCCTCGAGAGCAGCCCCCCTCTCATGCAGGGCAACGGCATGTCACTCTCACAATCTGACATGACCGGCATTCTCCTCAAGCCATCAATGGTGCAGGGTCGCGAAAACGACCAGCGATCAGCACCTTGGACGAGAGCCACATATGAAGCAGCTCAAGCACGAGCCTGCCGAAGAGCTCACCATGCCGTTCGTCCCCTCACAATCCCTCGATAAGTCCAACATCTTCCCCAACCCTCTATCAGTCCAGCCATTACCCGTACAGACGAACAGCCTACCTTTACACTCCCCTCCGATCTCGTCCAGCTCCGGCAGCTCGTACTTTGATCCGCAGTACGGGTCGCATCCGTCGAGTACTGGTGCTCCCGAGATGCCTTCCCACCTCCAACAGCCACACGCACAACCTCTTTCATACGACCCTTCCTTCAACAAGATGCCTTCTTTTACCAGAACGACGTCTGACCTTTCGCACACGATGACGCGTCACCAGCATTCGTTGTCAGCGGGTTCTCGATCCAATCTATCCGGTTTGTCCCTCTCAGGACCACCGACGCTCTCGATGGAATCAGCTCATCCACAACGAATAGGACATTTCAGCAACCTGGCGATGGCAGACCACCCGCCACTTCCGCCACAGCCGTTGATGACCCGCATGCATCGCTCGGGCTCCCTTGGCAGCGCCTATCCTCCCCCGACCTACGGCAACTATGACTTCCGGCCGCACGACAATGTTATGTCTACGCTGCACTCGTCAGCCATGTCGCAACCGCCTCTCGTTCCCGACCATGTCAATGGGTACATGTCGGCGCAGCCAACAATGTCGCACTGGCCTGATAACCGGGGGCAGCCGAATTTCATTGGTGTGGCACTGCCAGGCGGGACTGTCGACGAGGAGGACGAGGACGAGGGTGATGACGACGACAATGAGCGTCCCCAGACGTCTCATTCTACTGTGCGTACCTTCCATGCGTCGGGATCTACCATCACTGATGGGACATTGTTTCCTTATCAGGCGGCCTTCGACGGCGCGTATCTCTCAGCCTCTGGCTCTGATGTACCGCAAGAGTACCGCGCAGACGTCGATCGTATCTTCTTTGAGTTCTTGAACAAGATCTGCTCCAATTGTAGGTCCAGCTGTCGTGGGCATTTTCGTGAATTTAATTCTGTACTCAGTGCTAGCCACGGACGCAAAAGGAGAGTCAATACACCAGACCTTGATGGCGAAAAGATGGCACGGCTGGACGAGTCGCCTGACTTCCGTCCCTTCAAGTTCCGTATACAAGCCTTCACGAATGCGTTCTTGGAGGAGGTAAGCGCCCGCTGCTGTGGCGCGCACGTCGTGGAGCTCACAACGTGCTTCTAGCTTGCCCGTCAAGGATTCCCTGAGGAGAAGATCCCCATGAAGAAGGTGCGTCTTTGTCCTCGTCGAACATCCACAAATCTGATTATCAACTTCAGGTCCGAAACTATCTGTGGCGCCAGCAGTACATCCTCCGGTTCAACGAGGATGGCAAGAAGGCGAAGTCCAAAGGCAACCACATCTGGAATGTCGAGGCGAAAAAGTCTGGCGAATGCAGGTGGGAGTTCCGCCCATTTCACCGCAAGATCGCAGGCTCGCCACCAGGCGTGGCCTACATCGGGCTGCACTGGGAGTGGACGCCACGGATATGGGATCCGCAAGCGTCATGGCAGAATGTCCCAGTCCACTATAGCTCGCCGTCGCTACCCTTTTGGCTCTCATGGAAAAATGATGTTCTGTCCGGGACCCCGCCGCAGGGCGCAGATAGTTGTGATATCACGACGTACGCAAAGGTCAATATCCTATTCTTGTTCCGAAGCGCTGGCCTAATCGAATCCATCAGTTTGTGCTCGATGGTCAAGAGGGTATCCTTTCCCATACCTTCCACCTCAACATCGCGCCGGCCATGCCGACCGTCTCCTCCGCATTCACTTCGCCGGCGCGCCCTGTTGCCGAGTTCTCACGCCGCACACAGAGCGACAGCGTGCTCCCCACCTCTCAGAGGTATGCGAGCTGTGTCACAACGCTCCACCTCGTCTGATCGTTCAGTCACAGGGTCGTTGTGCCCATGTCGGGCATCGCCGTCGTCGATGAGTTGGCGTTGGTCAAGCAGGTGCTGGTGGAGGCGACGAAGAGTGTCACGGAGAAGAAGGACGCGCTCCAAGCAGAGACTTCCGTCATGCACCTCTCGCCATCGGACCCGAAGCAGAGCGAGATCAATTCGCTGGTGGACCAAAAGCGCGTGCTTGAGACGCTGACCAGCATGACCGATCGACAACTATGTGGCGAGGGGAGCGATCTCGCTGCTGGGGCGAAGGACCTCGTCGTGCAGGGCGCCCACGTTGTGCATGTCCAGGATAGCATCGCCTCTGGGTTGGTGCCGTCGCCGCCGCCCGCAGATACGTCCGTGGTGCAATGCGTCTCCGTGACGAAGATGGCCAACATGACGGAGGGTGCCATCGCGGAGTCCGTTAACCGCGGCGTAGGCACGACCTCCATCCTTGACATCGTGCGGCACGCTATCGGCTTCGCTCGGATGCTTGGAGGTCGCGCGGGACGACCGTTCATGACAGGTGCATACCGCTTTTTTCCTCCCGGTCCCGGACAGGCTATCCCAGTCAGAAACTGACGCTCGCTGTGAACCAGAACGCTAACTAGACATTGCTGGACGGGCTCCGCTGTGCTATGCTCCCATATAAATCTTATCTACGGGGTATGGTGTGTACTTCTTGCTTTCACCGGGTTTTTGCTTGCTACCTTGGGACTTTGACGACCTTTATATGCAATGTACTAGTGCGATCCACTTATATAGACTGCCGCACTGCTTGTTCTACTTCCACTGTTGTCTTAGTTCATGCAGTTGTATGTATAGTCTGGCATCACATTAACGCGCCGTCGCAGGTCTCGCAGACCTCGGCATCGCGCGCGTTGAAAACAGTACAATATGGACAGGACTTCATGTCAGGCGGGGGAGTAGGAAGATCGGATGAAGGTATCGCGCCAAGCAAGGTCCCGCCAAAGCCCCTCTCTTCTGACCGTTGCCGCTTCTTCGCGGGCTCATCTCCATCGTCGTCCGAGAGCGAGTGTATCTCGTGAGCTTGCCGCAAGTCAATCACGTCGTTCGCAAAGATGTTGAGCGACTGCATCGTCGCCTCGTTGTCATCGAGCTCCTTCCCTTGGTAGAAAAGGCGTTGACAGATGGTGGGTATAGACATCTCCTCGTCAATCTGGAAGGCAAGCTTCAGACGATAGCTCTGCTACGGCATAGACACCACTCACCATGATCTTGAGCTCCTTGACAGTCATCGACTTCGTGACAGTCATCTTTCGTCGCTCGCCGTGCTCTTTCACGGAGCGCAAACGCTTCGACTGGCGTGAGCCACCCGTCTTCTGAGTGGTAGTGGGCTTCGCCTTATCAGGATCGCCCTGGCGTATGGTGATCTCCGTGGACTGCCAGTCGGATTTCCTGCGGTCGACAATATCAGCATCGTCACTGGGTTATTGTAGTGGCCTGCATACCTCTTTGACGGCACTCCATGCAGACAGGGATGTCATGTCGATACCTCTTCTCCAAAGACTCCTTCTCCAGTGCTATCAGCGGTCCGCAAGGGTAGCTTGAGACGAGTGAGTGAGCAGCACTCGCCAAACCAAGGAAGAGCATACATGGACTGCAAGACATCCCAATCTACTCGCTTGATCACCGCCATGTTGGCATCCATGTCCGCGACACTATTGGGGTCAAACGCCAGCTGGTCGTGTTCGCAGAAGAACGGCGAGTTGTCGATATTGGGTGGTCGTGGATACTCGGTGGGACGCCCCAGCCACAGCTTCCACGCCCGCACGAACTGAGCAGGGACAACAGCCAGAGGGGTATCCTCAAGGAGAGCGGTGTCACCGTTTAACGCGTGGTCAAGCATGTGCTTGAGGCGGGCTTTCTCGTCTTCGGCTTTCTTCCGAGCCTCCAATTTGCCCTCCTTCGACGAGTGGATGGCGACAGCACAGATAGCGCAGGGCTCCTCCGCTGAAGAGAGCAGCTGGAGGGATGGGAACAGCGCCTGGAGCAGATTCCCTGCCTGAGGCATGTGAGCCGACCTTCAGTCATGTTTTGACTGTCAGCCTACCTCTAGGGATATTCGTCTGCGATTGGTAACGTTGTTGGTGAGCCGGCCGTGCTCGCAAAAGACATGCGCCTTGAAGTCGTCAGCGTCGGGTGCAGGATCGTCAGCATCAGGCTTGTGCATCTTCGGCTTGGACATTCGCCAGTCTGCGAGAGGAGGCCCGTCAATATCGACAATATCAAGGCGACTATCGTTTCACCTACCTTTCACCCAAAGCTTGGATATCCAATAGCCTGGCTGATCGGCTGGGACCTCGGCAACGTCGTCGAACTGGCTGACCAGGCGGGGGTGCTCCACCTGGTATAGTCGATCTGAGATGTGTGGTTAGCACGATACCTCCAGCCGTTCTACCTTGACCATATAATCACCTTTGAAGATTCCCTCTACGCACTCTGTACAAACGTCTTGCGGGGTAACAAGCGGCTCAAAAGCGCAATCTGTATCCGCAATTATTCTGTCGTACGCGTCCTGTATGGAAGTTGGTTGAGTGACGCTGGGTCTTGAACAACGGTAAACTTACTCGTCTGATCCGCTTCATATGAACAGCGTTCGACGGATGCAACTTCCTGTGTTCGCACAAGATATCGTCTTCAATCGAGATGCGTATGGGTGCGTTGGGGTCGACATCTTCGGATGCTTCCTTGTGCTTCCCGTTGGTGGTTGGTGGTGCAGTGCCATTCAACTGATTGGTATCCTCTGGAAGCGCCGAAGGCTCCGAAGACGTATGTCGCTCCAAAGACTGAGGCGGTTCTAAAGGCTCTGCCTTCGCGACGTCGGCTTTCTCAGAGCAGCCGTTGGCCTTCACCTTGGCCTCCGCGACCAACGGCTTAAGCCGCCGCACCTCAGACGTCGCGCAGTCCTTCAACAGCCACGCCGAGAGCGCCGACTGACTGACTACCACTGACGGCTGCGAGCACTCATGAGATACATCACAATCGACAGAAGCTCCAAGAAACGCACCTCATCCCACCTGCCTACACTCCAGGTCTGGTATATATCCATGACTTTCCGGCGCAGCTCACGGAAGCTCTGCTTCACCACGGTCTCCCTGAAAATCACGTATTGTCAACACCCGGAAGACACGCGCAGCCCTGCCCGCCCACTCACTTCGCGTCATACTTCTCGCATTCTTGACTATGCTCGGCGTTCAGCGCGGCAACAGCTTCCATCGCACGGGCTGGCGGAGAAGGAGCGACTGCTTCAATGGTCACTTTCTCGCCGTTCACTTTGGCATCCCTCTTCGCTTTGCTGTTGTCCCCGTTCCTGTGACATCAGGCGCTGGATCCACTACCATCGACATTGAGCTCCGCTCGATCGGGGTTATACCCCTTGCCATAGGTGCTGCCTTCCCTGCCGGGGTACGTCCCTGCGAGCGTATATGAGCATATATGCGTCCTTCGACGAGATTTCTATGCTCTTGAGCGGCTTGGGGGTACTAGTTGTCGTACTGCGAATATGGGTCAGTTCAACGTACAATGAAGACCAGGATCTGCGAGTAACACGCAGACGAACCTTGGCTCCGCATCGTCGTCGCTGTCCTCGACTCGCCGGCGCTTGCGCGCGTTGGTTCGATTTTTCTTCGCTGATGCTCTGATTGTGGAGGTGAGTGATGGATCCGAGCTGAGTGATGATGCAGCAAGGGATAGCGCGCTGGATGGAAAGCATGGAGGGAAGATGCGCACTTATCGCTATCCTCCCCATCCACATCAATGACAATCGGCTTCGCGTTCTTCTCCTGCAAGGACTGGATCTTCGTCACGACCTCGTCGTTGAACTGGAACCAGCAGCCGCGTCTGTGGAGGGCGTCGTTAGCCGTGCCTGTCACTGACTCTAATTTGCGTGCGGTGTCTATGTGAAGACCACGCTCCCAATGTTGAAACAACAAAACAAAACAACGCACTCAGTGTCGTACACCTGCGCTTCGTAATGCCCGTGATAGGCACTGGAGCCTTTGTGCAGTAGCACGCCGCGAAGGTCGTAAATGTGAGAGATTTCGGATGGGTCGTTGATGCTCGTAACGGATGGTACGGGGGCGCCTGCAACGGAGGGCTCGGCGCCAGTGCTGCCGTTGGACGGCCCAGCGACACCTGCGACAGCCGACTCCCCCGCACTCCTCACAGACAGTCCTCCGAGCCCTACTTCCGCAGACCTGTCCGCCGCCACAGTAGATGGCTCCTCCCCACTCACAAACCGCCCCATATCCAGAACCGTAGGAAACGAGATCGTATGCTTGCTCTTCTTCCTCTCGAACGTCTTCAGATCGTACACGAAGCGCATGAGGGAGAAGTGCAGCATGGGGGGCAGACGGCGGAGCTTGGTGTAGCGGGTGGCGTCTTGGAGGCTGGCGCAGGTTTCGCAGCGGTATCTGGGGCGTGGGGGTGTTAGTGGGTGGCGGTGTTAGTGGGAGGCAGGGGTTGAGAGGGGAGGTGGGTGAGCGCAGGTGTGTACTCACTTGTTGTCTCCGGTTAGCTTCTCGGGCTGTAGGGAGGTCGCAACGCAGTCCTCCAGGCGGCTGTTATTCTGCGAAAAAGGGTAAGATGACGAAGGATGAGGTCCCAGACATCCCTGGGACGCTGTATATTCCCTTGACTCACGTTGAAGCTGATCTCGATTTCCAGGAAAGTAGACTCCCGCTCGGACTGGCTGTTGCACGTGTCGCAGCGCGTGCCATAGAGCTGACAGCCTTCGAACTATGTATATCAGACATGTGTCCTGGAATATAATATGTGGCGTGAGCCTACCTGGTCCGCGACGAGCGACCGGACAGAGGGTATGGACTGCTTGTTGAATTCGCTGGCTAGGTGGGTCATGAAGAGCTTTGAGAACCTATTTCGTAGTAAGTAAATGCTGATCAGTACGCGTCGAGCTACGTGAACATACTCTTGCGCGTCCTGCTGTTCGGAAGTTCGCAGCTGCAGGCTCTCGACGAGTTTGCTGGGGTTGAAAACGCTTTGGGTGCTCTCTTGCAGGGCGGCGAAGGTGACTTGCAGATGAAATAGTGGTGATTGCTTGAAGTTGCGTTACGATTATGCTTCTTTAAGTGCGAAGGGCATACCCTGAACTTCTCTTCGGATTCATTGCCGCAGGGCTGGCAGTTGTACACCCCACGTCGGAAAGACAGGTCGCGATACCACACCTAGAGAATGTCAGAACACGGACCGGGCAAGATGACTGCGCAACGTACTTGCAAGGAGGCATTCGCATAGCAGGTTGCACCGAGGTTCTGGTGAAGGTCAACAGTGCACAACAGTATAAGCGTGATCACGCACGTAAAGACCAACAGGAAGGTCCGGATCTCGTGCATCGTCCATCGGGCTGTCCCCCAGCTTCACGAGCTTCCTGAAAGCTTCCAGGCCTCCTCTACATAAGCGTGTAAGCAGCGGGCATGAACAGAAGCTGAACACGCACCTTCATCTTCCCACTTCTCTTGACCCAGATAGTTCAAGCAGTTGGGATTGCCCTTGCACTGCTTCTTAGAGCACTCGGCGCGGGCCTCCTCGCTGTCGGAGATGACGATCACGTCGTCGTCTGGCGTCGCCGACGAGCCGCGCTTGGCGCGCTCCTTCTTCTCCTTCTCCCTCCTCTGGCGCTCCTTCTGCGCCTGGCGGAACTCCGGCGCGTAGCGGTTCGCGCAGAACGGATGTGGCGAGCGATGGGCGAAGCCGCAAACGGCGAGCCGGTGCTCCTGGGTGATGTGCGCGGCGTCGAGGATGTCGGTGCCGACCCAGGCCCAGGGTGAAGACGCGTTGCCGAGGAGCTTTGTGCGCTTGAGGACCTGGCCGGGCGCGAGGCCCTTGGGGGAGTCGCGGCGCTTGCGCTTGGGAGGCATGACGGGCGTGATCAAGACGCGAACGTGATCGCAGCCCCACATCTTGTCCGCCACCGCCACCGCCGCCGCCGACATGGACCGCGTCAAGGCCGTTCCGCGCGTCCTGCTCGCGCGCCTCAGGGCTGCCCTCGGCAAGGGGGAGAACGCGACAGTCGGCAAGGCGCAGCGCAGAAACAGAATCAAGACGCTGGCGTACACAGGCAGCCATGTCGCAGCGTTAGTTGCCCCCCATATCCCGGCGGACGTCACTGAGCGTCTGCTAGGGCTCTTCTCTTTGTCGTCGGCTTTGCTTGGATGCTGCTGCTGCCAACAAAATACGTTGGCGGTCGCGGCACATACATCGACGAGAACGCCCTCCAGCCAGGGCAGGTGCGTGCTACTATTCTGCTCAAGACTTGGCTCACCGCTAGCCAGGTGACGACCAACTGGAATTGGGGAGACGTGCACGCTGCAGATCGCTATCTTGAGCAGTTAGAAGTCTTGAAGGCAGAGAATGCCACAAGCGAGCAGTGAGTTCGCCGTACCCACGTCGTATGCCCACTCACTCGAATATCAGGCGAGCGCGGTACTTTGCCGAAGAATTCATCAAACTGGGACTTGACGCTTCCACCCAACGATACACCTTTCACGCAACTGACGGCGTGAGTATGACTGCTGCCCTCGCATCAATATGCTAAGCTCCCCTCAGGCCAGCGAAGGCGAGAACGCATATGCTATATTGTACTCCCCCAGGCAAGCCGGCGCCGAGGCAATCGTCGTCAGCGCGTCCTGGATCAGCCTCATGGACGAGGGTAGCCAAACCGTCAACATCCGCGGCGTCGCCACCGTCCTCGCCCTCGCGCGATATCTGAAGAGTACGTGCTGCCCGCCACAGTAGATCATCCATTGACTTTTCTGCAGAATACTCACTGTGGGCCAAGGATATCATATTCATCATCAGCGACGACCACATGGACGGCATGCAAGCCTTCTTGAGCTCGTATCATGGTGTTGACCAACACAGTACGTTACCAACAGCCTTAATTGAAAATTAAATCACTAAACTCCCCTCATAGACCTCATCGCCGAACCCCTCGAGCTGTCATCCGGTGTAATCTGGACAGCCCTCAACATCGACTACCCTGGCCACTCCTTCTCCCACCTCGGCCTCTTCTTCGGTAAGACCCGCGCACACTCATACACCTCCCTGCCCACTAAACACCCCCTCCGCAGAGGGCCTCAACGGCCGGCTCCCCAACCAAGACCTCCTCAACTCCATCCTCCGCATCACCAGGAACAACATCGGCGTCCCCGTCATCCTCTACGACTACAAGGACACCTTCCGTTTCGACACCTGGGTGCCCAAGAGCATCCGCCTGAACGCCGATGTGCGCGCCTATGCGACGCGGGCGCGGCATATACTGCGCCACTTTGGGTATCAGGCGCGGGGGAGGGCGAGTGGGGTGCATGGGTTGTTTCATCGGTGAGTGTTGTGTGAATTGGAAGAGGGAGGGGCGGAGAGATAGAGCCTAGCGGGCGGAGAGGCAAGGCCAGGCGGGCTAAGAGACAAGGCCTGTCGGGCGAAGAGACAAAGCCCGCAGTCAGAGAGAAGAGGCCTTTACTGACAGAATGCTCCATAGCTACCGCATCGACGCGGTGACCGTCTTCGCCTACCCGTCCATGGGGCCCCACGGATTTCACGCCATCGGTCGGTGCGTTCAGCGATTCACCTGTTCTGTTGTTTGTATACTCTTGGCTTTCGTTTCTCCTCCCATCAACTTCGCCTCTCCCCTTGCCTTTGCCTCTCCCTTGCTTTCGCCTCTCCCTTGCCTTTCCCTCTCCCACAACCTCCTGCTAATCTGCCCCAGCATCCTCGAATCCACCCTCCGCACCTGCAACAACCTTCTCGAGCGCCTGCACGCCTCGTTCTTCTTCTTCTTGCTCGTAGCCCCGGACCGCTTCCTGCAGATCGGGAACTACCTGCCGAGCGCGGTGCTGGTGAGCGTGGGGCTGATGTTCTGTGGGCTGCGCGCGTGGGTGGATGCGAGGTGGGTGAGGGAAGAGGGACGTGGGCGGAGAAGAGGGAGGTGGATGAGACAGAGGTGGATGAGAGGGATGATAAGTCCGGGTCAACCGAGAAAGCGCAGACAACTCCAGCGAGAGGCCCGTCTTCCGTCGTGCGATGGACGACCTGCACACGTCCCGTTCTTCCTGCGCTCGCGTTGATGGGTGCTATGCATGTCGTGGGCGGTATGGTCTTCTACAGCGTCACGCGGCCGTGGTTCATCGCCAATATTGAGTCCCCTGTACGTACATTAACCGCTGGCTTGCTTGACAGTCTCATCGCTAATCACATCTCCTACATCAGATCCCTCGTCTCGCTGTCGTTGTCTTCGTGGGGTCTGCTCTGGTCGCCCTCTCACAGATGCAGCTCATGACCGGTAACCTCCCGCTGTGCTCAAGTCGCTCACGCTCTGCATCGCGTCCACAGTCATATCCGTCACGGCGGTGCTAAACTTCTCGCTCGCCGCGTTGTTGGCGATCGTGCTGGCCGTGCCGCTAGCTGTCGCCCCGGCGCGTGAGCAGGTAGCAGCGCGCGGCATTGGGGAAGACAATGCGGGCATCGGTGTCTGGGACGTCGGAAACCCAGCACGTCGCTGGCTGGCTTATGGCGCGTATGTGCTTTGGGCGACGGGCTGGCTGGCGCTACCGCAGGAGGTGGCGCGTGCGGTGCGCGACTGGGATGTGTACTCGGTGTGGTTCGCCCCGGTGGTGTGCGTAGTATACCTCCCGCTGGTTATGCAGGCCGCCCTTGTATGCTTGTGACATATGCCAAGGACGCACGACCTTGTACTACGAAGACAAGTGGATCAACTTATTTCTCAAGACTGAACGAAGTCTGGGATAAGACAAAAGGGCTGATTGTTGTCACTGCGCTGGCTGAAGGTGAAGAACGCCTCGAACGGGAGGCTCTCATTGGCTCACCAGTTCGCCCATACTTCTGTGGAGTTCGCGTGAGTTGTAGGTCCATCCTGATCCGGACAATCGCGCCCGTTCGCACGCCCCCACGGGCCGCTAGGCGCGTGACCGCGTCGTCGCGGACCATGTTGAGCCACGAGATTATCGTCGGCCGCGACGGCACCGGGCATGGGACGCATAGCGAAATATAGACTGCCAACAGCGCGAAGCTTGTCCTGAACTCCCATCCCATCCAAGCCCCGTCCCGTCGACGCTGCTTCTGACGCCCGCCGAATGCTATCCCTCACACTCAGAAGTCGGCGCGCCTATGCCCGCGCGTCGCCCGCGCGTGCTTCGCGCTCGCGCGCCACTACAGCGCGGGCGCAGAGGCAATGCCCTCGAAGCGCAAGGTGTGGGACTCGGTGGACGAGGCGGTCAAGGACGTCAAGTCTGGCGATACCCTGCTTGTCGGAGGTGCGAGCCGGAAGATACTGCATGCGTGTGCTGGAGACTGACACGGGCGCCTATCCAGGCTTCGGGCTCGCTGGTCTGCCCGGTGCGTTGGTCGGCGTTTGGTGCTACGTGAAATGCTGACTCTGCGTATGCAGACACGCTGCTACAGGCTCTCATCAAGCGAGGGGAGGTCACTGATCTCACGGGTGTCTCAAATAATGCTGGCACCCCAGGGCATGGATTAGGTGCGCTGAACCCTGAAATGAGCAGACGGGCAAACATGACAATGGCATTGGATAGGTCTCCTTCTGGATGCCGGCAAGATGGGCAAGGTCGTTGCTTCCTACCCCGGCGGGTGCGTGCCGATAGCCCCATCCGCATGACCCGACTGAGTCTCACTTCCCCCTCATAGAAACAAGACCTTCGAGTCGAAGTACCTCAAGGGCGAAATATCGCTTGAGCTTGTCCCGCAGGGTACCCTCGCTGAACGCATTCGCGCGCACGCCGCAGGCATCCCTGCCTTTTACACCCCGACAGGCGCGAACACGGCAATCGAAAGCGGCTCGATTCCCCAACGCTACCAACCCGGCGGTGCGTCCAAGGGCGTGCTCATTCCCGGAATCAAGAAGGAGGCGCGCGAGATCAACGGCAGGCGGTATGTTCTCGAGCCCGCAATCCCCGGCGATGTCGCCTTCGTGCGCGCATGGAAGGTGGACGAGGTCGGAAACTGCGTGTTCAGGTGCGCGCGACTTGTAGCAAAAGTGATGACACAAGCGCTGAATCCTGCGCTGCAGATACGCGGCCCACAACTTCAGCGCAGTGATGGCGAAGAATGCGCGTTTGACTATCGTGGAGGTGAAGCAATTATCGGGCTGTGAGTAGTCTTCCCAGGAAAGTCTGACGCGTCTCCCAGGCGGAGAATATCGTCCCCGCAGGTGCCATCTCGCCAAATGCCATCCACCTCCCCGGCATCTACGTCGACCGTATCGTGCGCGCCACCGCGCCCAAGGAGATCGAATACGTGACTCTTGCTAAGACCGGCAACGAGGCACCCCTCGACACGGCGAAGGCTGCAAAGCAGGACCAGCGGCACAAGATCGCGAGGCGCGCGGCGCGCGAGATCAAGGACGGCTTCTACGTGAACCTGGGTATCGGGATGCCACGCTAGTGCCCGAGCATCTCGACCCGGGCGTAAAGGTTGGATGCAGAGCGAGAATGGGATTTGGGCATGGGCCGTATCCAACGAGAAGGAGCTGGATGCGTGAG
This sequence comes from Schizophyllum amplum, assembly GCA_007026445.1. Lineage (NCBI taxonomy): Eukaryota > Fungi > Basidiomycota > Agaricomycetes > Agaricales > Schizophyllaceae > Schizophyllum > Schizophyllum amplum. The sequence continues at coordinate 457,133 of VDMD01000012.1, read as the reverse complement.
TGGGCGCTGGGATTGCACCGCGAACAAGGGTGGCTGACACTTGCTCGCAGCGATTTGATCAACGCCGGCAAGGAGACAGTGACCTTGCTGCCTGGCGCTTCTGTCTTTGGTGAGCTATTGACGGGAGAAGCGAGGGAATGGAAGCTCAATTGTTCTCCAGATTCGTCGGAGTCCTTTGCCATGATTCGGGGAGGACATGTCGATGTGTCCATCCTGGGCGCGCTGCAGGTCTCGCAAGCAGGCGATATCGCTAACTTCATGATCCCCGGGAAAATGCTCAAAGGCATTGGCGGCGCGATGGACCTTGTGTCGAACCCCGACAAGACCAAGGTGCGTTGTTTCTCTCATGTTGCATCTACTGCACATATCACAACGGCGCCGCGCCCCCAGGTCATCGTCCTCACCGAACACACCGCGAAGGACGGCTCGCCGAAAATCTTGGCCGAGTGCTCTTTACCTCTCACTGGCGCGCGCACCGTCAGCCAGATCATCACGGAGCTCTGCGCGTTCGATGTGGACCGCGCGAATGGCGGCTTGACATTGGTGGACTTGCAGGACGGAGTTACGCTGGAGGAGGTGCGCGCGAAGACGGGTTGTGACTTCAAGGTAAGAGAGTGATATAGTTCACTATATAACATAGGATTGCATGGTACGAGCATGCCGATTATGGACCGACAGTGTCACCATGCATATGGATCGCAATGAACCTATCCGTATGTGAACGCGAGCGGGCGTAAGGTGCAGTTGCACACTGTAGATGCGGACTCCTTTCATCGTACGCAGGTATTGCAGTTCGAGCACATTAGTCTGTCGGGCTGCAGTATACCCACAAGGCTCGAAGGACGAAGCACCATAACACGGTGGCAGACGCACGATCTGACCATAAAGTATGAGTGCGACAGAATCTCATCGGGGGAACATGCGCGTACTTTCAGAGCTCGCCAAGCTCCTGTTCCAGTTTCCGATTTCTCTCCTCGCGCGCAAGCCTGTTCTTCTCTGTCTTCCACTTGATGAGGTTCAGAAGACGCTGGTCCTCAGGCAACGCAGTCCGCGGATGAGTTTCATGAAGGTACCAAGCGAAGAAGCCCGTAAAGACCCCGAGGGTACAGTCCAATGACCTGCATTGTATCAGACACCGAGCAGACCATGAGCTGGACACGCACCTCGAGAGCAGGACCGGGGGCGCCATGATCGCAAGAGCCAAGGCGCGTCAACATCCGATCAGGCGCGTCTTTCCCCCATACCCCCATCATGTCGTCGAGCAGCAAGCAGTACAAGACCATCGGCGAGGACCTCTGGAAGTCCCGGTCGGAGAAAATAGTACGCCCCCGCCCCCCGCTCGTTGCACGCGCCGCCCGCTGAGCCCCGCCGGAGAACGCAGAGCTCTTCGCGATGACCTACGGCGCGCTCGTCGCGCAGCTCGTGCAGGACTACGAGGACTACCAGGAGGTGAACCGCCAGCTCGAGCGCATGGGGTACAACATTGGCACGCGCCTCATTGAGGACTTCCTGGCGAAGAGCGGCGTCGGGCGCTGTGCGGACTTCCGCGACGTCGGCGAGGTGGTGGCAAAGGTGCGTTGGCAGATTGCGACGAAGGGTTCCGGCTGACGGGTACGCAGGTCGGTTTCAAGGCGTTCTTGAATATTACGCCTACGGTAGCGCATGCGCTGCCAGGGCAGGCGCCTTCGACGAGTCGACCGGCAAGCACGACGGGAACGCCCCAACCTACATCGGGCGCGACGTTCACCCTCACGCTTGATGATAACCCTCTGGCCGAGTTTGTGGAACTACCAGAAGATGCGCTAGAGGGCGGTTTGTGGTTCAGCAACGTTCTATGCGGCGTGCTACGAGGATCGCTGGAGATGGTAGGGCGACTTCAATTCATCAGCTCGTACTTGCCTCACAGACCCCCCCCCCCCCCCTCGCAGGTGCAGATGCAAGTGTCAGCAGAGTTCGTCTCGGATGTCCTACGCGGCGACGAGAATACGCAGATCAGGGTACGTTTGATCAAGTACTTGGAAGAAGAGGTACCAGTAGGGGACGATTAGTGGGTATGTATTTCTAGCACTTTTGTATGTTACATGGTTTCGTTCTCCCCGAACTGAGAAGGTCTTTACTCCATCCGCTTTCCAATAAGCATTTGTACAGGTTTATCGGTTTCTGATGCAAGACCGCGTCCCATTTACCTTTGCCGCCTGGGCGGTCCCTTGGGCTTCGCGAACGCCTTCTTCTCCTCCGCCTTGGGCGCGTCACCTCCGCCAGCGCCGCTCGGGCTCGTAGTGGACGTCGCCAGATCCAACTCCGACACCAACAGCGCCTCGTCGATTGCGCTTGGATCCGATGTCTCGATCTTCCTCGCCGCGAAGTGGGCCGTCGAGCCCGCTTCGTCCAGGATAGACTTCGCGCCGCGCTGTACCATGAGAGCACCAGAGGCGTACATCATGCGATACTTGATGGGCGATCCGGAGGGGCAGGAATAGATGAACACTAGGGCAGCGTGGTCAGTCGGGGCATGCCGGGTGAAAGATGGTAGTTTGGACGAACCAATCTCTCGCCTAGGTGGTGAGCTGTGGGAGTGCGGCCATGCGAAGAGCGCGTAGCACGGGTCGCTCTTGGGTAGCGTCGAAGCCAAGTTTTCCACAGTGGTTTCCTGGGACGAGACCAAGGCGAGCTTCTCCGCAGGCATCTCGACGGTCTACGGTGCGTTGGCTTCAGTCGCTACGAACTTGAGATCAAGAGCAAAGACACATACCAGGACGATGATGCGGCAGTCGTCTCCTTCACCAAGCCCCTTGACCGCCTCTGCTGCGTCTTCACTCCATTGGAAGCCCATGCCCGTGTTCACCAAGTCCTGTGCAAGTATTCGCGTCAGGACTTCGCCTTCCATGATTCTGTATCCCGGCTCACCGTGACCCTCCTGCGTGCGCCGTCGTACTGGTTCATTCCGCCCTCCCTCTCCGCTGCCTTCACGTCCTCCATCTCCTTCTCGCGCGCGGAGAGGGGCTTCGGCGCTGCCAGATGTCGGAGATGTGCAGCGTATGCCTCGGGTGTTAGGTCCGCTTTGGATGTGGCGTAGATATTGTCGCTGAACGTGGCGGAACCGAGGGCGCGCATGAGGGAGTTGCGGGTAGAGGCATAGAGCATCTGAGAAGGATAGAGCGTACGATGAAAGCATAAGCCATGAAGGGATAGGTGGCATGGACGGACAGATGGAGAGATCAGTGAACATGAGTGCGAGCAAGGAAAACGCGTCGCGCACCTTGTCTCTGACCTTTGCGCTGTCCGGGACGTAATTGATGACAAGCCAGTCCAAAGATGGCGCGTCAAGCTTGCCCAGAACATACGCGGGCTCCGAATCCTCTAGGAGCTCCTGCAGTTGTGGCAGGTCGTCCTCGAGTTTGCCGCTGATCGGAACGGACGCGGCGTGGACCAGAGATTCTGGAGTTCGCAGATTGTAGCTCTGCTCGCACTATATACGGAGCGGTGCGCACCGTTCTGAATCACTATCTTGAGGAAGCGCGTCGATTTCTGCGCGACGGCGGCGGAGAACTTTGCGGAGAGGTCTTGGGAGGCACCGATGCCTGAGGTCGCCATAGCTCAAGATGTGTTGAAACCAAGTATGGACTAGATGCGAGCCTCTCGACTCTAATGACTGCGCGTATCGAAGGATCGCGTTGGGATCGTCGGAGGACGGAGATGGTTCGGGACGGCTTGCCGCATCAAAGCGGTGCTATATTGTGAACACAATGCCTTCCTTTTCGGGAATGTCACCCGAAGCTGGTTCGAGCTACTCCCAGTGGACTCCTCCCGTGCCATAACGCTCGTCGCTCACTCTTCAGATGGATGCTCCTTAACGACATTACGGAGTAGCAGCTTACGGCCAAAACAGCTATATCTCACCAACTGGCTTCGGAGGTAGGAAATAAGGTCGGAGATAGTAAGAGCGTTGCCGTCCCCTTCAGCGAGCTCGGCTGCACTTCTGCCGTTCTCGGGGTACAGCAAGTCCCACAGCACATCCAGTGCCGCCAGCTACGATTGACGGATGTCCTCCGTGCGCCTGTTACCGAGTAAACTCAAGGTCAAATGTGAACACCGAAGTGCACATGTATAAAGGTCACCCTGTAGCACCTCAACCCAAAGTCTCATCCTTCCTCTCGATATGGCGGCGAGGACAACTATCCACATAAACGGTGTCACGGGTGAGAACGTCGTCTGACTGCGAAGCCACCGCATGTCGACTGAATCGTTTGGCAGGTTACATTGGTGGCACCGTCCTGGCTCGGTTACTCGATCACCCCAAGGCGTCCTCGTTCACCATCACAGCCTTGCTGCGCAATGCCGCCAAGGCAGAGAAGCTGAAGGCTCTCGGCGTCACCCCTTTACTGGGCGGTCTGGACGACGAAGCTCTCATCGAAAAGGCAGCGAGCGAGGCCGACGTTGTGATTGCCACCGTAAGTGCACATTCGACATCTTCCTTAAAGCTGCATACGCGATTTGACGCTGCACCGATAGGCGGACTGCGACCATGAGCCTTCGTGCTATGCCATCCTGCGAGGCCTTAAGAAGAGGTTCGAAGCCACAGGAAAGCGACCTATATTCATCAACACGGTCAGTAACGCAGCCCACTTTCGACTTCATGAACTCACATTTCCCTACTCAGTCCGGCACAGGCGCCCTATCCGACAACTCGCAGGGCATGTACCGCAGCGACGTCATCTACGACGACGCCAACGCCGACCAAATTGAGTCCCTCCCCGTCACCAACATGCACCGCACCGTCGACACCGCGATCGCCCAGGCCGGCGCCGCCGGCTATGTCTACACGTACATCGTCCTGCCCTCCACCATCTGGGGCTATGCCGACCACGCGCTCGTCCGCGCGGGCATCGCGAACCACCGCTCCCTGCAGATGCCTGCAGTCATCACCGGCTCGCTCCTGCGCGGGCGCGCGGGCGTGCTGGGCCGCGGCGCGTCCATCTGGCCGAGCGTCGAGATCGGCGAGCTGGGAGAGCTGTATGTGCTGCTCATTGACGCGGTGCTGCGCGACCCAGCGAGCGTCCCGAACGGGCGGGAGGGGTACTTCTTCGGCGCGGCGGCTGAGTTTTCGTGGTATGAGGCAAGTCGCGCGGTTGGCGAGGCTATGGTAGCTCTCGGGCGGACGGACGACCCTGAGCCGACATCGTTCACGGAGGAGGAGATCGCGAAGTGGTACATGGTGCGCGGCGTGTTTTTTACCTTCGTTTAGCTCGCTGATGTGAGTGCAGGGCTACGACATGAGCTCCAACGCGCGATGCCGCGCGACGCATTCGTATGCCCTCGGGTGGCAGCCGACAAAGACGAAGGAGGATTTCCTGGGAAGTCTGCGGCGTGAGGTGGAGGGTTGCATTGAGAAGCCGTTCCCACTGAGCTCGAGGCAACTTTGAGTACGCACATCAAGGTCCGCTAGCCACAGAACCTGCAGCGCATCTTCATAGCAGTTTTATCCTGTGCCAGGACACCGATGACCATGATACAATTGCCTTGAACTGATATGGGAGCCCAGATCCCAGAGCGATAATGTTGACAATGAGGAGAGATCTGGAAAAGATTTGGATGAAGAAACTGATTTTGTGGCTCGTTCAAGACTAGGCGAGTTCAGGAAAATTCGTGACGGCTGACATACCAGCATAGCTTGCCTGTCACGACAGGCCGCTGCTGGCCCACTCATAATTAACTGTAATGACTTGTGGCATCGCATGGCTCTTGCCAGTGCACCACCGACTGCACGTAAGTCCGTGCTGAGCTGTGCATGGAAATCAGACGCAGCATTACCCGAGTGCCTTTCGCGCATGCAACTCAATCTTTCCCATGTCTCCGCAATTGAATGGGCGACCGGCGAGAAAACGCGCTTGCGTAAGGTTGTATGCAGCGACCAAAATATACAGAAGGGAATATGCTGCGGAGGCGCAATAGAGGAGTACAACATTCAGAATGTCGGCTTTCGTGTTCTGCCCGTGAACTTTGAGTCCCTTGGCACGGTCTCTTTCCCGCGCTTCCTGTATAGCTGATAGAATACGTTAGATTCGTCATCGCATCCAGGATCGTGCCACGTACCTCTTTCTTCTTCAATATCCAATCCCTATCCTTCACGCTCTTCCTCTTGCCCTTTGCCTCGTTCCGCCGCCTCTCCCGCTCTCGCCTTCGCTCAAAGCGTACGCTATCATCTGCTCCCTCCGCATCCTCGCCCGTCAGCCCCTGCGGTACCTGCTGCAGGCCATTGCCGCCGACATAGAGCACGAGGAAGACCTTCTTCGCCTTGTTCGAGTTCGGATAGTCCACGACAATGCCGCCGCCGAAGCCTGCCCTCATCGCAATAGAGGTGATGAGCTGAATCTGGTCGTCCGAAGAGGGGTAGAATTGCAAGACCGCGCGAGATGGGTTGCGCAAGGCGGAGTGCAGTGTGGTGAAGAATCGGGTGAGGCGGTGCGGCGGGGATGAGGTGGGATGGGATGTTTCGGCGTTGAGCAGCCATTGAAGGACGGAAATGCTGATTGACTTGTTAAAAAGGACTATGTATATGGGTGAGTCAGAGACGGACCTGATGGCGCCGTCGAAGCTGCCTGGCCTGAAGCCAAAGCCTTGCCCAATATCTTGTAGAAAGAGGTCTCCTTCGACCTCTCGCTCAAGGGCGACCTCTGAGGGTCATGTAAGGCCGTTCAGATGACAAGACTAGATGTCACTCACCAAGCATGCTTGGCGCAACATCGACGCCGGCCCAGATGTAACCTTCTTCGTCGAGAATTTCACCCGAGAGGCCAGATCCGCAGCCAATGTCAAGAAGGAAAGCGGACTCCCCTTCGGGTAGGTTGAGCAGTTCAAGAGCACGATGCGTCATTTCGGCCTGAATTTGCTGATTGCGAGTGCTAAGTGGTCAGCTATTAGATCATTGTGCCAAAAGAGCCGAGTTATTGATAGGAACGTGATATTCCATGAGCGATAGGCGAGTTCTCTTCAGTGAAGGATGGAGGGGAGGAGCACTGCGTATAGAATACACACTTTTTGGTGTACTTTTTGGCCTCAGTGTCTCCATAGTACTGAAGAATATGTCATCACTTAGTGCTTCTTGCGTATATCAGGATGCGGACGCACAATTTCTGGTGGTGCTTGCAGCTCCGGGCGCGACATGATGGTGAACAAAAACAAGGATGGGACACAATGGATCCCCGATCACGATTACTCCGGTGTCAATCTTATCTTATCAGCATGACACGAGGCACGCGGCACTGGCCAGCGGCTCTTCAAGTTCCTGGCTCTTCCTTCGACTTCAACCTGGCTGCAACAATGAAGTTACTTATTATCAACGTGAAGGCTCTATAATTCTGAGTTATCGGGTGTCCCTCTCTAGGGGTTTGAGATGATTTGACAGTCAAAGACATCTCAAGGCATGAGGAAGACGACAACGAGAATTATTCAAGCAGAGATCGATCTGGCTACTCTAGAATATGTACAACTACCACGCTACGAGACCATAGTCCGCAGTACTTATATGCACAGCGAACCAGATTCGAAGAGGGGCAACAGTTGACAGTCGGGAGCGGTGTGAGTCGTGGACTCTACCTGATTCAAGTGTCTGTCCGGTCAGGGATGCACCGACGCGCAAACAAGCAGCCCGGGTGTCGCCACGCGCGCTGTTGGGGCGTGGCATGTGAGCCTCGGCCTTCAAATCAGCCCGTGAGCGCGAGGCGCAAGCGCTAGTTCGCGCTGCTCGGTATACCGTCGACGGACAAAGAGAATAAAATCCTAGAAAATGCGTTGAACGCGTTCGTCAGTCCCCATAGATTTTACAGGACACTGGCACGCACGACGACCCGGCTCTCCAGCTGCGTGAGCTGCCAGACGTTGACATCGGCCATAGCGGCGTCAATATCAGCGATGCGCGCAGCAAGGACGGCTGCGCGCTCATTGCCAACGAGGCCCGACGGCAAGGGGGGAGTGGGAAAGACGAGGGGGGTAGGGAACGTGATACCCAGGCTCCTCAAGTATTGCGGGCTCGTAATCTGCGCTAGGCGTCAGCTATGGCAACCATCGACCTCTGTCGCAACACGCACAATGTCCATGATCGAAACGTATTCTGTTTCAAGGTCCTGTACGTGAAATCATGGGTCTTGCGGAGTACACAAAAAATTGACTGAGCGCGTACGCTGGCATCATCGGAGTCGAAGGCTTGAGGGGCATTGCAGGGACGACGGTACGGATGGGCGCGGTACCGAGCCCGGAGCGCGTGCTTGTACGAGGGAAGGCGACCGGCGGGTGTATTGACGGACTTCGTGAATCTGCTATGGCAACGAACTAGCGCAGGAAGATGGCTAGCGGTCGTGATAGCATGCTGAGCTGTAGACGCAGGATACCACATAATCGCCTCAGCCGCTTCACCGTATGACGGCGGGAGGGCGAACGAGAAAGGGTCGTCCGATTCGTCTTGCATAGCGCGGGGGCGCGCCAACAGGAAAGAATCAGGGCGAAGGGAAAGGCCCGTTGGGGCAGCGAAACGCTGTCCACCCTTTATAGCGTCGGTATAGCGTGCTGGGAACGTGGAAGCCTAGCATTAGGCATGGTGCACAGCAGGATCAGGGAGAAATTGTTCGCTCGGCAGTCTGCGAGCGCGTCCGCGCTAGTCTGTTCATATACTTGGATGTGCCGTACTCCGAACCCCGCGTCGAAGACCTTCCTGCAGCACCTCATAGTTTTTTTCGCCGAGTTGGAAAGTTTGCATGGCTCGCTCGATTACTGTGAGATTCTGCAAAGTGCCGGTGAGTGTGGCAGACCGAACATATCTCGCCTTCGGCGCAGTGAACGTGAAGTACTGGAACAGGCGCCGGCGCCGAATCACAAGAGGAGCGCACACCAAAGCGATAGAATAGGACAGGTCTGCATTACCGCTGGCTTTTCTCCCAAATCTGACATGCCGACCAGTTCTCGGAGAGGCGCTCCTGCTGGAAATTCATCGAGACTTTGTACGCCGCCGTTTAGAGCCTCCGCCGGTTCGCATCCTTGGTTATGCTTCCCACGAATTCTTCACCTGCCGACGCCTCTTCCATGACCACGACCTCGGCGACGCAACAGCAACGTTTTACGTTGATCATCGTCGGCACCGCGATTTCGCGTGTTCGCTAGCACGTGATATGCGGAAATGAATCTGGGTGCACATTCCAGCATGCGCTAGCGCCGCCGACGGTGGACGACCATGACCCAGATCGCATTCTGGATTGGTCTACAGAAATATCAACAGTTGGTCGTATACGGTCAAAGGATATAGCGAGCATGCACTTACCATGGCGAAGATGATGGTCAAGATGTTGGACGCGGCCGTGAGAGCTCGGGGTGGTCGATGGCAAACGAGTTTGGAAGTTGGAAGCCCGAGATGTGGAACTCTACAATTGCCTGCTCAGGTCAAAGATCTCTTTATCGTCGGCAATCACAGAACGAAGAGATTCAAGAGGCGCACCAGCTTGAACGATCTGCGATCGGCAGCTGGACCACTGGACGCGTTTTGCATCCAAAGCCACTTCCCCGAGCGGACCTCCTTGCTCGAGGCGTCTAGATGGAAAGAGCCTTGCGAAACATCCTCAACGTCGATGTTGGCCTGACGTTTTGGTCTACAGAATATCTGTGCCGACCAAGCGTGGCGAGGCGTCGCGTGTCTTGGAACGTGCTGCGCCGGGGCCACCAGTTCGCCATACAGGACACGACGCCGTAACCACCAAGACTGCTTTCCATATGGTCTGGCTGGCGCACGGTGGAATCCTCCAGCTCGTCCAGGACTTTCCAGTATATTTCTTGGCTTGGCTCTTGAGCTCGAGGCTTTGTGGCGAGGGCAGGTCAATATACTACTGAGGAGAGCCCAGCGGTACAGTTATCGCACCGTGTAGCGCAACACGGAGGTCAAGGTGAAGTTTGGGAGGTGGAGGGCAAGAACAAAGCTCGTGCTGACCTCCGCCACAGGATGCCTGATCCGCCATGGAATTTCCTCACGGAATCAATATTTCGGCACGGACTCAATGGCATGGAAACACGTTGTTTCGTCTGCTCCCATTGAACTTGCCGCCCCGACTTGCGAAGGGGATCTGTGCTGTATGGCTTGGCTGGACATTCGCACAGGCTAATTTCCTAGTAAGTACACGACCTCCACTGCCCACTGAAGCTGCTCTGATCAGTCAGGGTTACTATGTAAGTACCCGCCGCGGGCCGATCTCTATGGTTGCGGGGGCCCCCCCGCCGCCGGACACATTTGTATCCTCCCACCACCTCTTCTCCCCTTCGCACTGCTGACGTTCGGCTGGTGCGTGTCCCCTACCAAGCATCACGACGGCGATGCTCACCGTGACACGCAGGCTTTGGTCCACAGATTGCCGGACTGTTCATGGCGCCGACCGCTTCCCTGAGCTCTCGGAATTGTGCCCGACATGTTGTACGATCGTACATGATGTCCTAGCTGTCTTGCGTGGGCTCCAGGAGCTTGACGATGCCAGGATCCGACTACGACAGCGAACGACACGATGTGCGTGAGTCCATTGAACTGGCTGCTGCGGCGCTCGTATTGACGATGATAAGTAGGAACCATAATGAGGCTCAGATAAGTGCGTCTCGGTCTCGCAAGCCGTGAGCACTCACTGTTGATTAAAGCCAGTCACCAAGGTCGGGCGGACGAACACTTCACATCTGCATGCCAATCCCGTCAGGCTGCCGCGCCGAATACCGCAGCTCTCACGACTCAGCAGTCAATCAACACCGTGCTGCCTCATCCTCCGTCTTTCCATAATTCAGGCCCCACCTCATTCAGCGACACCAACGTCCTTCCCATCCTCGTCCCGCTCCCTCGAGAGTCGAGTCGACCCGTGCCCTCGATCTTAGGCGACTGCCTTGACTACGAACAAATGTAGTCGCTTCCTCGCTATCATGTAAGACACACTGATCGCTAGCGACTGGTCTTCGTGGGAGGTGCAGAAATCGAGAGATAGAGCAGCTTCTTCAGAGACAGTACGTGCTTCATGCTCTGCGTATTATCGTTGCTATTTCGAAGGATATGCGCGTATGCCCCCAGCCTTAGGATAGCTCACCGGCTCTGTCCACCACAGCGATCAATATGGCGCTTCTCGTCTACTCGAACGTCCGCACAGCGTAAGGCGTCGCAACGATGTACGCTTCTGCCTGCCTGAAGGCAAGAAGGGAAGGAAGTTGGTTTTATCCGAGGGAAATCCCATAGCAGGAATGGCCTTATCCGCCATATGCAGCCCAAGGTAAACTGCATGACGGCGCACCTCGAAGTTTGAACCGTTTCGCTGTGCCCGACGAGCACGGCATAGACCACGCAGCGATCTGCTCACTGCCGTACTCCAGTCTTGTTTCGCATACCTGGCAGTGCAAGTGCTTATTCCCTCGCAGGTAGAAGATGTTAGCCATGTCCTCTGAACTCCATCGCTTTGCCTGAAGAGAATGTGAAGACGTCTGTACGCATATCAGGTCGAGGTCTATGTATCTGTTGAATCCGTAGTGTATCATCTCAAGTATGCTTGACTATACATTGGGACCGTACATTTATAAAATGGCAGTAAGCAATGAATCCACTGTCCACTTCCCCGGCTTCCGTCGTGATGTCCATATACAGTTCATTTTATGGGTCGTGACTCGTATGCATTACGACGCTGGATAAGTGATTGTACATGTTGCAACTGTTGTGCTGTTGCGATGTCAGTTGGATGTCAGTATCGTCAGGCCTCAAAACAAAGATTTCAGCTAGGACGTACACATTAAAGGACAGTCGAGAGAGATCAGCGCCATTATCGAGAGCGCCTTCTCGAGCGAGGCCTCCACGTCATCCTCGCGTGCTACGCAGACATGTTCCCCGCACACTGCAGGTATAGAGGCCCGTAAAGCGCGGATGCTGTCCAAGGTCGATATCAAAACGGTGGTGACGGTCGTCCATAGCGTCTGATGAGATAATATCACTGGTTGATCAAGCAGATGCAATAATCGTAAAGGGGGAGTAAGCCGATGGTTCCCGTATACTCACCGCGCAGATAGGATTGAAGAACCCCAATTCCTCGACCCGTGATGAATCGTAGATATTCACCACCGCTTCGACCGAGGTGACATACTTGTAGCGCAACGCCGCGTTACCCTCTCCTAAAATTTCGTTCAGGCGTATGACAGCGACATGTGCGAGCGTGTGAGCGAGGAGAAGCGTCCGCGTCGTTTGAGGATCGTGCAGCTCGGTGGGCACAGGGAGCAGGTTCTTGAACTGATCGAGGAGCTGGTTATGTGAGTTGAAGACAGCGATGAAGGCGTCGCTGTCGCTGTGCGTCATATCTGCCACACCGTCAGTTCTTGTTACAAAAGATGCGCAACGAGGTGCTAACCGAGGTGAAACTGTCGTGCAAGAATTATGGCGCTCTCATACAGGAAGACCGCCTGGGCATGAAGCGCCTTCGCGGACGGGTTTGGTAAGCAGTCCGCGAAGATCAAGGTTGGAAACTCGAGCAGTGTGTGACCCCGCAGAGAAAATGCATCCTACGGCATGTTTGTATAAGGAACACAGCAAATGGGAACATGCGTGCGACTCACGTTGAGGGATAGATTGTCCGAAGGCCACGGCGTGTCTATCTGAGCGATGTTGTCGGCGCCGATGTTGGACGTGAACCCACCATTTGTCGACCAGCAGACGCTCAAATTGTAAACTTCCCAGAAAGCCCGAATCCGCTCCTCCTCTTGTACAGCATCGAGGGACAGGCCGAGGTGATTACTCGCGCCACCGAAGGAGGAGCCGGCTTTATGTAGTTGAGCGCTCAACGCCAGCGCGCCCGCAGCACCCACATGATATTGTCCTTCGAGGGGGCGCTGCATGCGGAAGAAATACGTGCTCAGAAGAACCTCGGCCTGTATAGTGTGTATGACTTTGCGAGGGTGATCCTGAGTAAGGGAGGTGGCAAGATTATTCAGCACCTGAGTCAAGTAGGTCGGTTCTTGTCGCGATAGCTCCTCGACATTGGACAGGTGCGTGCCCCAGAGACATACAGCCGCGAGTAGCGCAGGCAGAGGTTCTACGGTGTCCACGCTTGTAGGGTATACGGACTGTTGGAATCGCTCTGTGTTGAGGAAAAAACCGAACTCGGCGGCATAAGGCAAGAATGATTCCACCCTGCAATGACTTTAGCTGAGGAGGGCCAGTAGAAGAATTGTCAACGTACAGCATGTGCGTACTCCGCGCAGGTAGCTTCTTTGTATTGTCAGTGGCCGCTCGAGCACGAAATAAATCACGATCATACGCACCTCACTAGACGGACCAGCAGGGGACGAGGAAACGCGTGGCAAAATGTGCGGCGAGATAGACGGTGTGATATCTGGCGAGACGAGTGGGGCAGACAGGAGGGGTCCACTTTCTGGCTGTGTTGGCGCATAAGGATTTGCAAGTACGATGTGGCCAGCTGGCTCCTCCAGCTCGCGAACGCATGCTTCGAGACGAGCGACGTTTTCCTCTAGGATTTGAGTCTTACTACCGCCGGGGTCGTTGTAAACGCATGCCTCGCCGGGGCGCGATGTCCGCTTGCATTGGGAGCACGTGGGCTTCGTACCGTCGCATCTCTGAACGCTTTGAGCGTGAAGAGGTGTGCGTACAGAGGGGAAAACCCACAATCTTTCGCTTTCTATGGAAGTTTACTTAGCATTGCTTGCGACCTGCAGCTGGGGGCGTGCTCACGCACCTGCATATAACGCACGCCATACCACGCTGCAGCGCGGACGCAGCGGCGGGGCCAGCCTGCCGGCGCGATGAGGAGAAGATAAAAGATTCGCTTTCGTCATTGTAATGGTGAGAGGGGAAGACCAGCGCTCATGGGAGTGTGTTTTGACGCCGTTCCGTTTTGAAGATCATGGTCGGAGGAAGACACCGATGTGATCCACGTGCGATCAGCTCCCACTCTGATTGCCTCTGGAATCGGGATCATCACGCGAGCTACATACCCGGGGAAGGGAAAAGCAAGTCGCACTGCTTTTCTCCTGTCCGGATTCTCTCCAACTTCACGAGAGTCCACTGGTTCGGTGCTAGCCCTGTGCTCCCTAAAGGCTTTGATGTTTTATGTGCCGAATTTCTGGGGGTCGGGCATTCGCCCTTGGCAAATCCGGGATTTTAGATCTTTAAATAATTGCGTCTGCGGCAGGCCGATACGGACACAAGCAATGTAATCCGGTCGCAACACGGCAGTCAGCGCCCACAGCCCGCGGCTTGTCTGAATATAAGTGCCTTCAGATCGATGAGGCGTTGAATGAAAATAAGCTCGCACGTACATATGTGCAATGTGTGGCACGCCGGAGTTCAACCTCAGATAGGTGGCATCTCAGGAAGCTGCGAAGTCCGAGCGGACTTGAAGCCCAGCACATCAGACGTTGATCACATACTTGGAAGCTTCAAGCCCCATCCTGACCCCATAATCCCGTCAAGACCGATGAGCACGGAGGCGCCAGAATAGAGTCCACGGCCGTCGAGTTGAAGTTGATAAAGGCACGTGCTACATGGAGGTTGTTAAAACTTGATCGCAAATCTTTCCCCATTTGGGTGAAAGAAGGCGATTCATCGGGCAGTCTGCAGCAAAGCGGAGGTGCGCTTGAGGTGCGCATCGCTGCATTTCCCTTCAGTTCTCGACTCCAAGGTACATTGATAGCCGTGAATGCACGCGGCATGAAGTTCTGGACGATGTATTGCCGCTGACGGTCATGGTGGACACGAGGATAGATGGATTAAAGCATTGATCTCGCCCCGCGTATAAAGATACCTGAGACGACAGCAGCACGTATATATGGTCCCTGCTATTATATAGAGCAGCGCTGCTCCGCCATATCACCTTCGAGCATTTGCGTTCGACAGTATTCGTTCAATCTCCCCACGTATCTCGGCAAGATTCGCCTTCAGCGTCTTGACATCTTCGAACTTGCGGTGCGCCTTTGCCTCCTCAACGAAAGATTCTATGAGCGCCTCTTGCTCGAGTAGCGGCTGCAGGGCGCGTGCGACCTCGGAGTCCGGGTCGACTTTAGACGGAACCTCCGGAGGCGGCGAAGACGTTGCGGACAATGTCTTATGTCGCTTTTGCGGTTTGGGCAGGGTCTACGCTTCATTAGCTCTGGCGGAAGATACGAAATGCACATGCACGCACCTGCAAAGGAAACATATTCTTCTGCAGGAATGCGCTGGCGCGGTTGAGCACCGCCGCCTGCACGCGGTCTTGCGAGCTACCAGGTCCGCCCGGACACGGCATCTTTCGTATACGTTTCGCAAGCTTGTCGTATTGTGAGAAGGCCTCCAGTAACCGCTTGCGCGCCGCAGAAGCTTCCTTAGTAGGTTGATCATCATGACTGAGAGTATTGTTAACGAGCGGTCTGATATCTCGCTCATAACGTACCTCAAGGTCAACACAAGCTCCTGGAATTGAGGTAGGTACTCCTCGATTTCCTTCTCCAGACTGATAAACGCCTGTCGACAGAAGTGAGTTCAATGACGTGCGGAGATGTCACGCTCGACGTACATCGTATAGCTTGACGAAAGGAGGAACACCATGCATCTCCTGCTCATACTGTTGTCGTCTTCGAGCGCCGTTCGTCAATACAAGCAGGGCAAAGACGACAACGCAACCCACAGTAATATAGGACGACAATCGCGGCATATTCGTACTCCTTTCAGGAATTTCTCCTCCTCTTCGGGAATAGGTGTAGCTGGCCCGCCATTGACTGGCGAGGAAGGCGCCATTGATATGCGCCGTCTCCGAACGCCATAGTCGACACCCTCTTCCACTTCCTCGATCTGTCTGGACTTGGGGTCGACTACGAAGAGCGATGAGCATACAATTGGGCGCTGGGGCCGCTTGACCGGGAGCCGGCATATGATCTTCCCACAGAGTCGACAATGATGTTTGCGGTTTGTGAGGGGGTGGAAGGAAGTGCTGGTCGACTGTCAGCATGAAGTCAATAGATCACGCATTACACATATACCTGCAACAAGGACACTTCGTAACAGCCGCATCGTCCTCCCAAGGCGTTATGCGCTGCTCGGCGGCTACATAGAAGATAAGTATTGAGAATTTGACGCTATTATAGATGCACTGACCTCGGATGTTGTCCTTCGGACTCTGCCTGCTCTCCAACACGCCTTTCAACAATCCCGAAGACGCATCGCTGAAGCTCATAGACCGGAAGTCCATGTCGAATAAGGACGACCGCCTACGTGGGAGCGATGGGGCCTTCAACGAGTCGTTCTTGTCTGGCGCACTCCCTGGCGGAGGGAAGTGCAGCGCAATGAGCTTCTCCAGTCGTCGTTCTAACTTCGTGCGCTCGATTCGTTTGTGTGCCTCTTCGCCAGACACAGACGGATCTCCATCACGTGCTATACGACGACGAACGAGGAATTCATCTGTGCGCGGTCTATACACGCCCTTAGGCTGGAAGCCGGGGCGATAGGGCGCGGCACGCGTCGGAGGTAAGGGCTTATTTGCTGAGTGAGGCGTGGATGACCGCGATACCGGGAGTGATGCTGAACGGGGGGACGTTGGCACGGGGATATTTGCTGGTTGCAGGGAGGCTGGAGCATGTCGGGGAATGGGAGACAATGCTGAAGGAGAGCGCCGCTCGTCTTGAGGCAATGGGGAGACAGGGGCAGACAATGGAGATGTTGGGAGCGTTGCAGAATGCGCGGAGTTGGGGGACAACGCAGACCGTCTTCTCTCCGTTGCCGGCTGGGCTAGATGGAATGACGACGTGCGGCTCTGCGGCTCTGATACAGCTGGCCTGACGGACCCGGAGCTGGGTATACGGTGCTCGATCTTGGATGGCCGCCCATTATCTGACGTCGTCCGCAAGGTACTCTGGGTGTTGGGGTTGAGCGGTGATGGGCGTACCGGCTTCAGCGGTACGTGGCGGAATGTCGACGTCGACCTCCGCGACCCAGTAGGGCGCGCAACGTCCGTGGTCGTGGACTGCTGCGTCGATGTGCTGGCACCGGAGCTCGATGTCACCCCATTTGTCGTCGAGGGCGTACTCGACGTCGTTGATGCTTCGCCAATCGAAGAGACCGATTTCACGTCGTCATCATGGGAATGTGCTGAGTCTGGCGGGGAGGGCAGACCATTTGAGCTCGCAGGCGGGGGATCAAGGCGGATGATTGGCGTCGGAGGTGAAGACTCTTCTCTCCGCTTTCCTTGGGCAACGTCGCGCTCGATGTATTGCGCGGGTATACTGCTCGAGGCTGGCGGCGTCAAAATCGGCGGCGGTGTTCCTGCCTGCGAGCCAAAGCTGTGGTTCTGGGAATGCCGTTTGGACTGCAAAAGCGTAAGATACCATCCGTGGCCCGAGTCCTTTGTCACTCGCCTTGTACGCCTGATACGGGAGATGTGGCGGCGAGTCCATAGATGGAGGTCGCTGTTCACTGCTGACCGGAGATGCATCCGCTTCTAGCCGGTTGACCGGTCCGCATCTGTGTCCACACGTGTATGTCACGCGTAGTTGTGGGTCCAGTTGAACTTTGACATGCTCTTGTTTTCAAGCACTACAAGTAGACGGAGCAAAGAAATATACGCGACAGCACATTTCATGTAGCTCAATAGGGAATGCCAGGAGCAGAATGATTGCGGTAAATGAGGTTCGGAGACGCGCGCTCACCCAGAATTCAAGGACAAGCCGCGAGAGGTCAGGCTGCAGGCAACGCGAGCTACTTGAAGCGTCACCTTCCCAAAGCCTTGCTCGCAAATGCGCATTGACTTGCGAAGAAGACTGCATCTGACGCCATGCATGCGGGAAGGGTGTGAGGGGGACCGAAGGTTCAATTGAAGGGAGTCCGTCGGAAAGTTGACGTGTCTGTACAGAAGACGCCACGGTGTAGAAAGTAGCAAAGTAGTATTTTCCAGGCAATGTGAGCGACAAGCTGTGCCTACCTCGGAAAGGAGTCAACAGCGAAAATGAGAGCTGCCATTTTGTGGCCTCGTTGCGTCGGCATCGACTGTTGGCATATGCGAGCACGAAGCACAATCTTCTGTTCCAGGGACCTCTTGAAGAGTGGGTTCTTCACGGTTTAACCACGAGGGTTCGTGCTCGACCTGATTTTGAGCTTGAGCCCTGGGTATTATCAAGCGCCCCCGGATCGTCTGATAGGTTCCCTTCAGCGGCAGGGCGGTCCTTTGGAGAACAAAGCTTGGGCATCCACGTCTCAGAGGGTTGCGAAATGCGACCTACAGCGGGAACATGACGTCCTGGAAAACCTAGGAACAAATCAATTCAGAGGCGATGGGAAGCAATGCGCGAAAGCCTAAATAGTAGCATGTTAAGACGTACATACCTGGATTCAGTCGGGGGGAACGATTCGCGTGGTCCCCATTCCAGGTACGGCGAGATCAATTGTTGAATGTGCGCTGTCGCTTAAAGTCATCAATTCGAGCGCTCGATACTGCCTTGGATGCGACGGCCAGGGGCCTTGGATAGTCCTTCCGAGGGATAATCCGCAGGCCACCCGTAGGATCCAGCGAAGCTGCTGGCGCGGGCACCAGAAGCTTAGCAGCGCTGAAAGCCCGAGAGTCGAATCAAATCAGCGACGAGAGCCAGAACACGAGTCACGTTCGTCAGCACGCTCTCCTTTCACTGTCAGAAATCAGTAACTGTGAGCCTACACCATATTCAAGTGACATGTCACTGAGACGCACCTTCGTGCTACACCGCTAGCATCGCAGGACAGTCGGAGGCTCGTCCGTAGATTGGCGCACCAGTGCAACGAAGAATGCGTATTGTTGAATTTATGCAGCGAGAAGGCTCACGACCGCAGCAGATAGCTACGTATCCTTCAGTGATTCTGCTTCAAGAGCAAGAATGCCAGGAGGGCGACTGGAGGGACTCACAAAGACCGGCGGCGGGCAGGCTGGCGGACGACCATTTGGGAAGGAGGTGAAATTCGATGCCGGCGGCTCGGAACGAAACCTAGGAAACTGAAGTGGGGAAGTGGCGTCCCACCCAACGCACAATATGGCTGAGCCGTAGCGACGCCATTTGAGGTCCCAGAACGCTGAGAGCCTCCGATGCGAGTTAAATTGCGTCTATGGACAAAACGACGTCCAAGGTGGTTTGAACCGTGAAAGGCATGCATGGAAATTCTGATCGAATTTCCCAATTTCGCGGAGTCTGCATTCGGGGTTCTGCTGACCACAATCAATTATCAGCATCAACCCCGCTTTCCTCTGCACCCTCACCTTCGTTCGCCAGCGTGCCCGTCTCGCTGTACCATACATGGATGGCTCCTCGAGGGAGCTCATGGCCGCTCAAACCGTCCGGCACCTGAGCTAGTTGACCAGTGGCGCGTTGGTTAGATCCAGCCGTTTTCTTTCCATCATCCAGATAGGCACTCGCACCGTACCACGGGATGGCTGTCGAACAGCATGGTTGGCGCGTGTTACGAAGAGGAAGAACGTCGCAGGCATTTGAGGCGCTGTTCAGCTACGACGGCCATAGGACGACAGGCCAGTCGACGATGGTCATGCGGCGGAGGCGTCGAGCACCGGGCAGAAGGCCTTGAGCCATCGCATACATACACCAGCCAGCATTCAGGAAGACCACGTCTTCCCTGGGAACAGCGGCAGAGGGAAGGAGGGAGGCATCGAGTGAGGGCAAGGGTGTTGTTGCATGAGGAAGGCATTGGCTTCGCAGGTGCGCAATCATACTTCTCTCAAGTCTTCTCTTCTTGCTGCTGCTGCCACGACGCCCCCATCTGCCTATGAGAGAGAGAGAGCGGGGCCTTTGAAGGTCTTGCGGACTTCCGACTGTCTCGATGTCTTGCTCTTGCTCTGCCTTGCGCCTTGATGTTCGGTCTATCGGACGAGCACACATCATCAAGGGTGAACACATTCCATTGCGCGTATCATGCGGATTTCTGTTGTTGCTGGTGGTCGTTGGTGTCTAGCAGGTGGCGTGGGCGCGGCTCGAGTCACCCCCTTGTTAAATCGCGTGTCACGTGCTTCGCGTCCGACGCGCGGTACCGACAATGATCGCGCCGCGCTGCTGGCGACTGGGCGACTGGGTCAGCAGCAGGGGGGCAGCACAGAAAGCAGCAGGGACCGGGGGACAATGAGGAGCATGTACTGACTCACTATGCAGGCTAGAACAACCAGAAGATCATCATCAGTGCGGCTGCACTGACAGAAGCCCTCCTCCCCTTCGCAAGTCGGTAGCCACTGTACCCATGCCCTTCACCCTGCCCCGACGTGCAGCCTCACTGTTGTCAAGAAGCCACCGACGCCGCCGCCTGTCGTCGATGTGATCCCCGCACAGCGCACGCGCTCGGTTGAGGCCATTCCCCCGGGCTCGTCGCGCCCTCTCTTCACGAGTCTCCGGACCTTGCCGCCAGAATGGACCCTTCGAGCATAGATAAGCGGCGCGCAGCAAGTACTCTCGTCACCTGCGCAGATCCTCCCGCGGACCAAGGAGATCTACGGCCTGGAAAGCAGGGCGGATTGCCGAATTTGCGCAAGTGCCGGCAAGGGATGGACAGAGGGGCAACCCGCCTTTGATCGCCGCTGCGCCCTATGCCCGCCCGTCGCCACCACGTTCTGGACGCCCTATAAGATCCCGCCAATTTGCGAGGCGGCTCGCAGCCTCTTGTCCTCATCCACAACTTTCAACGCTCCTACAGCCAGTTTTTGCGAGATGGAGATCGACCGCACGCATTTTCTTGCCCCGCCTCCTCCGTACGAAGGACCAGCACCCTCCAGTCCGGCTTTGACGAACGAGGACGCGCCAACGACCGAGAGAATTACTCCCCGTGGCGCCCAGAGTGCGCCAGCCCTCAGCGGAGAGCCAGAGCAAAGGTGCGACGTCGCCGCGCGTCTTCCTGCATATAGGCGCGTTGGATATGGGCGCTTCCGAACGCATCCCTACCGTCGAGCGCCCAAGCCGCAGGCCGTTGATGAGGAGGACGATTTGGTGCGTGATTAGGTTCCTCTCCACGGAGGAGTGCTCACGCTATCGTAGGACTTGAACAGGGAGGCCCTCACCATCATGGACGTGGTGCGTGCTTTTTTTTTTACTATAATTTGGAAATTTTATATGGCTCAACAGCTACACAGATATCCAGTCCCGGATACACGAGCGCAGCCCCCTTCCCCGAGTACCTCTACCCCGTCCTCACGAACAACCCACACGGCTGGGAGAATCTCAGCCGTACGGAACGCGCGGACAGGCTGACGCAGCGCATCGCCGACATCGACGCAGCTTTGTGTGACGTGGATTTCCTTGGGGTCAACGAGCTCGAAAGCCGTATCATCGTGCGTCTGCGAATAATCTGGCACCGCCGCTTCTTACTCACGCAAATGCTGCAGGATTTCGCCCTCTTTGTACGCCGCAATCTGACGGAGCGGCGTGAAGAGGTTCTCTTCACGGGGAATAACTTCTTCTGATCCCTATCTTTCGGCTGCCTCACATGTACCTCCGCTCTCGCACTCTTGGTTTCTGTCGTTTGCTTTCTTGGTGTATCTGTTTCTTGCTTTCGTGTATACAGCGTCCTACTCTACTACTTATCGTACAAAACGGCCCTGGTTGGCTGAGGCTGTCTGGAAGTGTTGTCGCATAGAAATACAATCTATCTAAGTATTGTTGCCCCTCTCAACAAATGATGCACTCAGTGTCGTCTGGCTTGGCTAGCTTCCCCTCAAGTCGTGCGAAAAGCGTATCGTCCTCGTGAACGTACGGACTACCACTAGATGGGAGAGTTAGCTTTGCAGCTCGACCGACGGAAACGACCGCAAACGCACGTAAATTGCAGACTGCTCGCCCCACCCTCGAGCTCGACCAGCAGCTCGTCATTCCACTGGCGCTTTCGGTGCCGTTGCATGGGGGCCAGTTCCTGCTCACTCTTCAAGGGGATGGACAGGTCTGCCTTGGGCTTGACATCCGCGGCACGCCTTGCGTCTGGGATTATCAATCTGCCATTGAAGTACGTTGGTGGGCTGTTGTCCATGAGGCTGAGCGAGATGCACCAGGATCCAGGGCGTGATGGATGCCGACGTCCAACGTTTTGTGCTGTGACGAGGAAAGCTAGCCGCCATATCCGCCCTGGGAGCCGTTCAGCGTGGACTTGTGGATTATAATGGAGAAATACACACCAAGAGCGATGTATTCCAGCACGACTGAACTTGATATGCGCATTCGTCTTTGGAACTTGGGTATCCGGATGTGCGCGATGAACGCGCCCTCGCCGCCGGTCACGTCTGCCACGACGACGCTGTCTGGTATCATCGCGTCGCCGAGCAGAATCTGGTCCGTGCCGCTCACACTCGCAAACTCGGGCGCCAGACGGAGTCGCTGGAACAGTGTATTATCAGAGAACACGACGCACGCGCGGCGCAGGTCCGTTATAGTGTCCGCCGACAGTGGCGCGGCAAGCGCTAGCAGGACCATGGGAATGTCGCCCGGGTCGTCCGTGGCGGCGGCGGCTGCATCTTTGTCGGCTTGATCCTGGGCCTCCGCACGCTTCACGATGGCCCAGTAGAGCGGGGTGTGGCCTTCCATGTAGCGCTCTTGAAGGATAGCGTGGAGGGGAAGACCGTGGGTTCTGCACGACTCGGCGCAGGATTCGATGATGCCGCGGGACGCTTCGGGGGAGGACTGTTGGACGATGATGTCCTGGATAAGTGCCATGATTGTCGCGCGCACTTCTCGGGCGGTCTTCGATGGGATGAGTCCAAACCATGGGGATGTATATCCAGAGCGAGATGAGGAGGGCGAGGAGGAGCTGAGGGAGTGGGGGTTTGGTGGAAAATGGAGGGCTGTGGACTTGGAATCTGATGGGCCGGCTGTAGGCGTCGAAGACTTCTCAGATGTGGGAGAAACATGGGATTGAGAGCTGGAGGACGCCACCGCGTCGTAGGAGGGGGGTGCCTCAGCGGGTATGTCGTCCGCCTCCGGAGAGGGCGACTTGTCGTTGTTGTTGCTGACGATCATGGTTGGTCTGGACAAGCTGCTAGTAAGTTCACAGAGAGTTCAGATACTTATCGTCAGTTGAATCAAAGGCGATGCGCTACTACCTGCCGGGCACACGAACAGCCTCGGCGAGGTGTATACAGTCCTGATCGCAGCAGCCTGGCACATGGGATACAGTCATCATATTCGGTAGGCAGACTGGATGCATTTTGTGGAAGCGGGATGAACGAAGGAAGCGATGAATGAACGACTCACTCGAGCAGAATAAACGGGGACGATTGACGAGAGTCCGGTTCGGTCAGACCGGCCCTTGTCCCGCGAAGCGCCGCGCGCCTCATCCCAAGTAACTCTTGAATCCGAACCATCATCATCCCTACGATATCTTACTATCGGCTTCCCACCAGCGCCAACGCAATATGAAGTGCATTGTCCTTTGAATCTCATCTCATCCTTCGCCTACCGCTCTCGGTCGCGTCTCAGACCTTGGGGGCGGCCATGCGCCGCTCAATTCACGACGCTGCGTGACCTTCGACGGCATCAGGCCGAAGTGTACGGCGGTGCGAGCAGTGCCCTGGTCAAGCGCTCTCACATCATCGTCTACACCATCCCTTCTTGCCATCTCCCAGTACAATGCCTGAGAGGAGCACGCAGCCCTCGCCTTCCCGGCTGACAATGTCTTCCCTGACCCATTTGAGGATCTCGAGTCTGACGCGCAGCCGCCGATCAAGTAGCTCTGGGCAGGAACGAAGCGCAAGCTCCTCGCTAGCGCCCTCGCCCTCGCCAGAGTCCACTCGCACCCCTAGTCCCCTTATGCCGTCGTCGCAGACCAGTCCTCTGCTTACGCCAGACACCAGGTCCTCTCACTCAATCGCGACATTCATGTCAGGCGCCCTCACCTTGCAAGCTTCTGGGAAGACCTCCTTCATCGGCACGGCTGCAAAACTTGCCCAGGAGGTAACAGAGCTGTTCAAAGAAGTCCCGTATGTGAAAGGCGTGGCCGGAATCGTTCTTCGTATCATCGAGATTAAAGAGGTATGATTATCTTGACTGTATTCCTTGAAATGCTCACGCGCTGGACAGCAATGCCGGGAAAACCTTGACCGTCAGCGAGAGCTCATGGACCAAGTTGGCATGGTCGCTGTCACGATATTCGAGGGTCTCAAGAAAGTCAAGAGGTCGTGGCATGAGGATGATCATCATATGCTTGAGCTCAAGAAGGATCTTGAGGTCTTCTACGGGTAAAGAGGCTTGCTCATCGCTTACGCTTAGTATTCTGATCGTAATCACAGCGTTCTCGTGGACGTCCATACCGCTTGTGCCTCTTTAGTGGGGAACCAAGACGGGTGGAAATCGCAATCACATACAGTCTGGAATAGGGAAGAAATCCTGGCAACTTTGGACCGGCTCAATCGCCGCTTGGGCGCTGTGCAGCTTCTTTTCTGTGTATGTATCCTACTTTCTTCGCCACTCTTAGCCCGCTCATGTGGTCTATCAGACGAATCGTCTCATCTCTTCAGCCATTAACGTCGCCGAGATCAATGCTACATTAAAGGACATCGAGGCCGATGCTGTGCGGAAAAGCCGGATACTCGCCGCCATGAGTCGCGATATCAGCAATGCGAGCACCGCCTCGTCCGATACTCTAGTCGGTATAGAGCGAGTGGAGAAGACCATACAACGCCTCGACGGTTCCGCGATCGTCCTCAATGAAGGTGTTCAAGGCCTGCAAGGGGGCTTGTTGAACGTAAGCCGTGGCTTCGACGACATGCGACAGGACATGCAAGACCGGAACGAAGGTAATGTTGCGGCACCCGCAAGGCTTCTAAAAGATCTAATTGCGCTCTTTAGAAAACCTTCGTTCGGAAATTTTGGCTTGGCTCGATGCCGCGAATGTGGCCAGCAATCATACTGCGGCTCTCGCGTCCCGAAAGGGTTGCGAAGACTCTGGAAAGTGGTTCATCGAAAGTAGCGCCTATAAAGGTTGGCTCGAGAAACCTGGCCCGCTCTTATGGATCAAGGGCAAAAGTGCGTGTATAGTATCCTTACGCCCATCCAACCACTAATGTTGTCTTCGGTAAATCAGTTGGCTCCGGGAAGACAGTCCTGTGGTACGTTTGCATTACGAGATGCAGGCCTGTATTCATGACCATTATCACGGGATATAGCTCCATCGTGCTCGAAAACCTACTGGGCAAGCAGGTGCAGAAGGACGGCATGGCCGTGGCTTACTTCTACGTCGACCTTGAGACTGAGGAGAAGCGAACCAGATCGGGTCTCATCAGCGCTCTCCTTTCCCAACTCCTACAACAGTCGACAATGATTCCGCACGCCCTGCGATCGCTATATGCCAATCGACGACCGATATCCCACAACTCGGATCCACTTGTCGCCTTACGCGACGTCCTTCGTACCTTCAATGGTGTCTTCATTGTCATCGATTCTCCTGACGGCTGCTTGGCCAAGGAGCTCCGTGGCGTACTGAATCTCATCTGCTTCCTCAACGACGAGCCAAACGTCCATCTAATGGTCGCTTGCCGCCCAGAAGGTGACTTCAGGGACACGCTCCAGAAGATCGCGCTGCCATGCGACGAGCTGCACAGGTGCCCGGGGAATCGCGACATCGTCACCTTTATCGACAAGGCCATCGAGAATGCAAACTTTCGCAAATGGTCCGAGGTCGACCGCGAGCATATCCGTACCAGGCTCGTGGACGAGGCTGGCGGCATGTTCGTCGATCTTACTGCGTTCATCTCTGCCGCCAGCTTACAATCTCTGCTCAGGTTTCGCTGGGTTGCCTGTCAAATAAGCGTACTGGAGCAGTGTATGACTCCGAAGCAGCTTAAGAGGGCGCTTGGCGCGCTTCCCCGATCGCTGGACGAGACCTATGGCCGTATATTGGAGGCAATACCGGATTCCCATGTTGCCTATGCACGGAATATGCTGCTCTTCCTTGCATTCGCATACCGCCCGCTACGAGTCGAGGAAATCGTTGACTTCCTTGCTATGACAGAAGATTACGACGAGCACGACGAAGATCATCTTCCCACATTCGATCGGGACAACAAACTCCAACTCCAGGATCCTTCCGAAATTTTGCGCCTGTGCCCCAACCTCGTCACCGAGTCGTTCACCGCAAATCATGTCAGCCTGGCGCACTCATCAGTCAAGGACTATCTGTTGACACGAGCACCCTCAATATTCCGAATCACGGAGCGGCAGGCAGACAGGACAATTACGGCGGTGTGCTTGGGCTATCTCGCGCAGTTCAGCGAGCTTCACCCCCACACGCATCTCCAAGAGATCGTGCAACAGTACCCGCTGGCTCTCTATGCTTCCCTTTTCTGGACGAAGCACGCCGGCGGAAATGCTTCTGGTGCATCGTCTGCGATGAAGCAGGGCATATTGGACCTTCTCAAACCCGACAATCGCGCCGCGATAGCATGGGCGAAGCTGAACGTCGGAGGCCGCCCGTACCACCCAGCGTCATCGCCCTACCTTCCGCCGATATATCATGCGGTTGTCAAGCTGGACGAGCACTGTGCCGTGGTAGACGATTTCCTGCAGAATTCGCGTGCGGACAAGAACATACTTCTTCGTGTTGCTGTTGTTGATGGAGCCACGTCCCTGGTGAAGCGCCTGCTAGACAGTGGTGCTGATGTCAACGCGGCGCCCGACGAGATGGGCAGCGCGCTGGTGGCGGCTGTCAGTGTCTCTGGACCGACAATGATAGCACTCCTGCTGGACAACATGGGGACCGACGTCAACGCGCATGACGGCGAATGTGGTGGCCCCCTCCAGGCAGCTGCATTCCGTGGCGAACTTCCGATTATCGACCTTCTCCTCAGTCGAGGGGCCTCAATCAACGCAACAGATGATGTCTTTGGTACTGCGTTGCAAGCTGCAGCTCGAAAGGGCGACGACGCCGTGATGGCCATGCTCCTCGAACGTGGCGCCAAGGTCGATACGGAAGGCGGGCTTTACGGGACCGTCCTGCAGACCGCTGCGTATCAGGGGTCTGAGGACGTCGTGCGGCTGTTGCTTCAGCCTGCGTATGGAGTCAACGTCAACGGCGTCGCAGGAAAATACGGGACCGCACTGCAGGCTGCCGCGCGACGAGGATCTCTGTCACTGGTCCGTATGTTACTCCAGCACGGTGCCAATCCGAATACTAGAGGCGGTCGCTACGGAACGGCGTTGCATGCAGCTGCATACGCCGGTCCGACCCCCCGCAGCGTAGCCCGTCTGAAGCTAGCCGAGCTGCAGCGCAGGTTCCTTGTAGACTCTTGGGACTCCGATAAGGGTGTTCTCGTATGCCGCACTCTTCTGCAGAAGGAGGGACCTGGGGCAGAGGCTTTCCAGCTGTTGGTGCAGGGCAGCGAGCTCGAGCGTAGCGGTTATGCATTCGTGCGCGGGCCGCATTACATGGCGCGCATATCTGCCTTTGACCATGACGTGACAAGCTTGGTACGTCAGCAGCTTGCTGTGTGGAGAGAACGAGGTGCTCCCAGTATCCTCGACGACGAGGGCGACGCAGAAGAAATCGCCCGCACGCTTCTTCGGGTAGGTGCGGATGCGAACGCGTTGGGGGAGTTCTTCGGAAGCCCTCTGTACGCGGCAGTGGCCGGAAAGCGTGTGTCGATTTGCCACATCCTGCTCGATGCTGGCGCAGATCCAAACGCCATCTGTGGCTCATTCGCCACTGCGCTGCATGCCGCCGCATATCATGGCTCTCTCGCAATCGTTCAGCTGCTTCTGAGGCGCGATGCCGCGGCTGACCTACAGCACGGACGACTTGAGAGCGTACTTCGTGACGCCTGTCGCGGTGGTAAAAAGCATCCCTCACCAGAAAGAGATTCTGTCGTTCGATTTCTCGCAAGTCTCGGTGACGAACAGCGACCTTTGCTTGCTCCTCCGACGATGCCAATAGGTGAGTATGACTTGAACAAAACTATACGCTGTACCATGACACTGGCATAGGCACTTCATAGCCGGAAGGCCAAGCATATGCGATGCGAACAGATACGATGCATGCAGAAGCTTCAAGCAGAAGGAACAACACTCGTCACGGAGTTCCATGAGTATGCTCAGTAATATGCTGTTGTTATCAATTCTCCACCGTACATGAATGCACCATATAGATGATGTGTCGTCGAGGGGGTTTTGGACAAGTCATAGTGATCGCCGGGGCATGGGAAGAGTTACGAGTACAACACCATCCATATTTGGATAAGTCGCGTGTCGCGTAAAACGTGTGGCAAATGATCCTGATCATTTCTCACGCGCTGCTTGCTCTGAACCACGTCGCTGCTTGCATTAAGTGCACTCCTCGCCGCTCTGGAACAGCATGAACATACTCAAGAGGCTGAAGCGCTTTTCTCGGCGAATAGCGGGCAAGAAGCGCCCTCAATCCGACCCGACTGGCTATGCGCGCCGTCCTCCAGCTGGACTTCAACATGACAGGACGCGTCCAACATCTCTTCCTATCGTCCGATCCCGACCTTCTCCGCTGCTGGAGCTTGAAGTCGCGCCTTCTGCCGCCCTGTCGATACCTCCGTTTACAGCTTCCCCTCTGCCTGAAGTCTGCACGCCCGATGTCGACAATGGCGTGAGCGGGTCTACATCTTCCGCCATGCGGCACAAACGCACGCCAAGACTAGATGAACCGACACCGCTCGTCTTCCTGCCCTCCGGCTCTGCGCAATCGTCTCTCGCACCCCCGGTCACCCAAAACACCTTCCTCGATCTGCAACATCGTCTAGCGTCTCTTGAGGCGGAAAAGGAAGTTCTCGAGAAGAATCATCAAGCCTTCACTGTCGCTGTCGAAAATTTGGAGCGTGCAAGACTCGACTTGGACGAGGAACAGAAAATTGCAAGGGCGGACAGCGAGCTTCGCATAGACTTTGGCTGCCGCCAGATCGAGATATTCGAGAAGCGCGAGGCAGCGCTCCACACTCTATGCGACCGCATGCTGCGTGTTGCTTGCCACGACACGATCCTGGCCAGCGCCTATAACGCTGTAACGACATACGACCTCGAAGCCGAAGTTGCACTGGCGACCCGTATACAGCTGGCAATCCGGAACAGCCTCGATATGTGGCACAAGATCCTACCGCCTGTCACCGGACCACGCCAGACAAGCGACTATCAGGCTATCGACCGCTTCAAGAGGCAGGCCATCAGCGACGCAGAGCGGGAACACAGGATGATGAAGGTCTGGCGTGATATCGCCAGGGAAAGCGGCGACCAATCCGTGACGCCCTCTGCTTCGAACGTCTCTTCGTTGGGATGCATGTCACTCAGTAATTCACGCCAGTTCGCTGTGGACTCGCTTCTCAGTCGATACCGAGAAGGCAGTATGCCGCCGCGCTGGAGCCTTAACTCGACGGAAATGCCTACGGCGATGGGCTCGCTCTGTGAGACAGACGCAGCGTCAGCATCGCCGGATACGATGCCGCCAGCATCCACGGTGAGCTTGTATCACCATGATTTGCTTCGTTACTAAACTATCTTCCGTCTAGGTCTCGCCACTGGAGATCTTCGCGGTGTGAATAAGGAACCAGTCCTAGGAGTCCGATCTTCCGATCCTCAGGTTTACCGTCCGGAAAGTATCATGATTTCGAAAGAAGTGAGCCCGCTTCTGTCAGTCACTGAACATCCATGAATGATACATCATCAGGAGACACGAGCGATGCGTCCCGGGCTAGACCACGCCGACAATGCATCTCAGGCCACGTACTCCCAGCAGGTGATCGCGGGCGCATCAGACGGGTCCATCGCCATCGGCACTGTCCAAGACGTTCTCTCTGATGGTCCTTCCCTCGTCAGCAAGGAAGCATCGGCAGACGATCGCATACTCATGTCGATTCCTTTCGCTACGACGCACGGACAACACGCTGCTCTGCTGACAACGTCGGCCAGTCTTCATAAGTCCTCTTCGTCACGCCGATCGTCGGTGTCGGTGGCATCCGCAAGAGGACGCCGCACCTCAGTCACATTTGCTACCGACGCAACGTCAAAGCCGGCGCCTCAGATGCCCCCAAGCGTCGACCAAGTCGAACCCAGGTCAACATCTCGCCTTCGGCGCAGAATCTCGACGACAGCCAGCTACCCCTTCCTAACGTCAGATCGGCGACAAGAATACCACGTCCTGCTTCTATCCTTCGCTTGCCCAAAATCTCGGACGCGAGCGGGTTCTTGGACAGGAACACTCCCAGCGGCTAGTGGCAGGGAGTGTAGGCCTGTGTAGGCGCGCGCCGCCCAATCATATGTTGTCGTACGCAAATGTGTATAGGGGCACACGGTCTTGCAGTGATGTCTGAGCATGTCGCTTCACGATGTCGGTGCCTATAGTTCTCGTGCGTGCAGCTTCATTTGTCCCACATCAACACAACAACGACCGGCGACCATCATGTTGGCGAACGCCGGTTTAGAGGCCGCGTGTTCCTCTTCATCGACATGGTTCAGCTTGGCTCGGACAGCGTGGCATGTCGATTCGGTGATTTTCAAGCGTACTCACTACTTCGAGCATTCATCGGAAACACGCGCGGCACGCATGAACGCTTCCGTGGATCTCGGTATTGTATCCCATGTCTGACACATGATGCTCGGTTACTTTCAGGTTGGAGTTGGGACGGAGGCCAGGTACTCGCTGGACGTGTTGCCCGCTGCCACTCCATAGCGGAAGCAGACCAAGTTGACCACGCGCTTGTCAGCACAGCATGCTTTTGCGCACCCTCGCGTGAAGTCCACTCCCAATTTCAGACGTACGTGCACCTTCTGGCCACATTTTGAGCAGGTAAGCACTAACGCGTCCATTTCAGGCGGTTCGGACGGAGTTGTACAAGCATCTATGTTTGTGAGGTCAAGGCCGGCTTCACTCGAGGGTTCAACGTTATGCTTTCTCCCTGCTGAGATATCTGCATAGTAAGTTGCCTTCCTTCTCAGCGCGGTGGGAGGCGTCTGATCCTGCAGAGGCGACTTATCTTGACAGCAGGAATGCATGCAGGATCAGACGCCTTGCGAGCTCGTGCATGTCAAGTGCGGAAGTAGCCGTAAACGCCATTCAACCCAAGCACGAAGCGGAAGATGACCGTCGAGGTTGCGCGCATCTGAATTGCCGTCATGTAGCGAGACTCCAAAAGGCACCCCCGCAAGGAACCCGAGTCGTTCGGCGACCCGTTCAAGAAGGCGCGGACCGGACTCACTGACCTCATTGATACTTCTGGCGATCCGCGACCTTTAAAGCGCAGGATTTGCGGCGAGTGCAGCCACCTTTCGCCCCGCACTTTCGTCTTCCTTTCGCAAATCCTGCCGTTCGCGATATCGTACGCCATGCCCTACGCCTCCCGCCACCTACATTCCGGCCTTCCCTCATATGAAGAGGCTACCCGCGGGCCCGTCCGTCCCGTCAGGCGGAGTGGTGTGGACAGGACGCTGTCGTCGCGCAGATACCATCCCTATCGGCCGTCCGACCTTGAGGAGGGCGATCTGGACGCGGACACCGCCGTACGTCTCGATGCGTCAAGGCTCCCGATCTGCCACTAACGTCTCGCGCAGCGCAACACCATGTCTCTCATTGAACTGCGCGCTATGCGTCACGTCGAGCCCGGGCTGACAATCGAGGCCGTCGTATGTGGCATAATCTGACCTTGAGATTTTTCTGCTGACGAGCGTCTCAATGAAGGTCGCTGAGCTGGACGGCCACCCTACTCCGCCAGCTTCGCCGTCAGTCACCTCAGAGCCACAAGCTGCAGAGGCGCCGTCGATGGGGGATTTCATCTGGCAAATAGCCAAAGCCCGTCGGTGCTGTGGCGACAGCGTCGGGCCTCTCCGCCCCCAAGAGCTTATCGCCCTTTTGGTATGTCTCCTTGGTCGATCCGTACGTCCTATCTGACTCGCATGATGTAGGATGTCGGCTGTCTGCTTTCATGGATGTGCGATGTTCGAGAGAAGCAAGAGCGGGATCTGCGCTCCGGCTTCTTGTTCGAACCGATGAACGTAGACGAAGCGTCTTGTGAAGTGCTGTACTGTCCGTCGACTTAGACCATAATATCCTATGTATCCTTCTGTGCTACCATGTCTCTACCTCTGTATCAACGCCTCTGGACCTCTAGAAAATGTAATACTCCTTCTCCTGTTCTAAGCTCTCGTCCTTCCGCAGGTCGTGTTTTACAAAGCTCAAGCTGTAAGCACCCTATCGACCTTGTGCATATGACTTACCCTCAGTCGAGACTCGCGCGATGAACAGGCTACAGCCAAAACACTGACTGCGGTGAACGGTCGTCAGTCTGCAAGTCAGATTATTGCGACAGTCTGCCTTGCCAGGTCTCCACCTCCCCCGCCTCACTGTCCACACACGTACTGGAAAAGAAGATGCGAAAGGAGCGGAGCTCACGTTCTCACACTCCGTCGCGGTCGTCCATACACCCTGACCGACCCTCAACCGTTCGCCGACCTCCGCCGACGGGTCCTTGTCCCCCGAATGGGGAAAGAGGGTTGGACCCACGGCTACTCACGGAGGCTCACAAGCGCCTTGAATGTTCATTGTACAGCGGACACATACAAGTGTTAGTCCGCCTTGAACGCCGCACGAGTTCGCTCTTGAACGCCGCAGACCGGTACGGTACATACGCGATGGCGATGTCGATACAGGAGGGCGATGCCAATACACGGTAAGGGCGATGTCGCCCTATAACACGTCTTCAGCTTGCAGTCGGCTAGTGTCCGAGTCTGTCTGCGCAATCACTCGAATGGCGTATGCACAGAGTTTGATGTCCGGTGAGCGGATTTGTGGCGTGAACGGTGACAGAATTGACCGTGCAGCTTATGCACAGACGGAGAAGGCCGTAGGGCGCGCAGATGGAGAAGGCCGCAGGGCGCGCAGACGGAGAAGGCCGTGGCACGCGTAAAGTGCTAAACGCGACGGCGGCTGCGAGCGGGTCAGCCGAGGCGCTTGTGAGAAACTTGCATGGTACATACATACCTGATACATGCACATGTGTTCAAGCTCAGTGATCAACGCGCGTGCAGGTCGGTCCGCGCGCTCGAGATTAAGTAACCACGTTGGGGCGAGGGATGGGGAATATGAAAGTGAAGGGATGGTGATATGTAGAAGATAGAAGGGATGGGTTATAGAAGAGCGATTGCACTGAGAAGGACACTGGTGAGAAAAAGGCGGGGCGGGCGGTCCTCAAGACCGGGGGCGCTGGACATTGAGTTCGCGGGCCTCCGTGCGGGATCCCATTGCGGCACGCACATGGCCGTTTAACCTTCATGCCCGGATTTCGATGCATGATTGGCTAAGTACCGCAAGACATGAGCAAACCATGTATAGAGGCCTAAGAGGAATTCATCATATGCACCTTCAGAACGTTCACGCGTGCGCACCTAGCAGTCAAAAAGTAGCTCACCTGTAGCTGTGTCTATTCCTTCCAGCACGACAAAAGCCACCGAGGGTTGGCAAAGGCCGGCCTCCATGCAATCAAGTTGGGGATGAAACAATGACCGTCAGCCTGTTGAAGAATGGCGTCTACATATCGGCCTGGATAATGAATGCATCATCAGCCTGATTCTGCATGTTCCGTTAGCCTCGCCTTAGAGCTCTTTAGGCTAACCTTAGAGTTTACGGGACGCTTGAATGCCGAGTGAGCAGCTAGACGGAAGACGCCGGGCCTCATACTTGGGTCTGCCATGGGGCGTCGTGGGCCGACCGCTCAGCTTTAGATGCTTGCCGCCGGGCTTCGTGAGCCTGCCAGTGTCACCGCGCCTGTGACGAAAGATGGCCGGCTGAGGCGTAAGGTCTGAATCCGCCAGAAAACGTCAATGGCGCGTGGCGTGATGGTGGCAGCCGTACGCCGAGAAGTAGTGAATCGAGCGTCGTGCGTCGCAGGTCGGGTATTCGCGTCCTCGCAAGGTGCTTGAGCTTGCGTAAATCGTGCTCGCAGAATCGGCGATCCGTGGCTCGCTGGACCGGAATCGGTGATCAAGCAGACGCGTGGCGCGACGAAGACATGAACATAGGCGCATATACACATTAGGGCGAGCAGCAGTAAGGAGAGCGTGCTGCCCAGCGACAGTAGAACATTACAACACACACCACCAGACGCGTTGTCCAACCTGGAAAGACCGGCCAAGCACGTCGTGTACAAGACCAAAAAGTTACGAAGCGACAGCCACTGTCGCTGCAGTGGTGCTGTCGCGTCCTTCTTTGGTCTGCTCCGTCCCCACTTGACCTGCACGCGGGTACCGTCATCGAAGTCAAGGCCGTGGGACCATGCCTGGGCGGCGACCTCTGCGGTGGCGCGGTCCTTGAAGTTGATGAATGCGCATCTGTGGGGGGAGTCAGGATGTGGATGACGCGGGATTTTATGGTAGGGATAACGCAGGAAGGTAAGGTCGTATAGGACGCGATTGGAATGGGAATGAGGGGCGTGGTTCATGTCGCGAGAGACGGCAAGGCCAGACACGCACCTCGATTTCTCGACATGTACGACGGAGCGTATACTTTCTGGCTGTACTTTGGGAAGGGTCTGGATTACACGGGCGCGCACGCTGGCTTCTGTCGCGGATGCCGGCAATGCAGAGAGGAATAGGGAGGTCTGGGTGATTTGGTGAGCGACAGAAAATGATACAGACGGCGCGACGCACGATCGACTCATCGTCTGGCGGCTTCAAGCCCTGGGCCTCCGCATGTTGCCGCATTATTTTCTTCGCGACGGGGTCGTTCACCCCGTGGTAGCGGTCCTGAAGCTTCTGGTTCGACAACTCGTTTTGGACGGGCATCTCGTGGCGATATGGGCACTCTGACCCGCGTTTGCATTCGCCCTTGACGAAGAAGGAGCAGATGTGTGGCCGGTTGCGCTTGTAATAGGGATCGGTGCGTGCGAGTTGTTGAGCATCTCCTTCCCGGCAGAGGCGGCGCGGCCGGTGTCCATACCGGACTGGCTGCCAGCCATCTGTGGCAAAGTTAGCAGAGTTCTGCCGTGAAAGGGGGCCACGCACCTTGGCCTCCATGTTCTGTGCATAGTACTCGCGGTTGATGTCACTGGTGGGTGCATCGCTGACGACGCCGAGCGCCGTGTCGCGGACTTGGGTGGGAAGGCCGTACTCGAGGTCGAGGAGGCATGTCTGGCAGACGTTCTTGACCTTTGCGCATGTCTGGCAGATGACGGTGGTCTTGAAGCGCATGCCAGTGCCGGGTTCCAGCGAAAGACGGTGAAGGGGCGCGCGCAGGTCCCGCACGAGCGGCCGTACTCCTGCTTGGACATGCGCACGAACGGATTGTCGCCCAGGCATGTCTCGCACAGAATCGGAAACTCGGACTGCTCCCAGCCGCCTTGTTCAGATCTGCTTTCGGCATGACACTCACAGGACAAGACGCGCCTGCTGACAAAGCACGGACCGCCATCACGCCCCCGCACGCCATCCACACAACCAAACAGAACGCGCTTTCGTTCCGCCCGCCATGGTTCAAGTCCAGCTCCCGCACATGTCCGAACGCCAGGAAAGCGAGACACCCGTCGCCCAGGGCGGCTCCCTTCTCATCGCCTGGCAGCTCAAGGACAAGCACGTCCTCATCGTCGGCGGCGGCGACGTCGCCTCCCAGCGCATCGACTCCCTCATCACCACCGACGCCACCATCACCCTCCTCTCGCCCCAGAAGGGCGTCTGCGCGCGCACTCAGCAGCTCATTGACGCCCACCCGCACCGCATTACGCACTACGACCGCCGCTTCACGGCCCCGCCGAGCTCCACCGCATGGACATGGTCCTCACCGCCATTGACGACGTCAACAAGTCCCGCGAGATCGTCGAGCTCGCCCGCAAGCAACGCATCCCCGCGAACGCCGCAGACATCCCCGACCTCTGCGACTTCTACTTCGGCGCCCAGGTGCGCGACGGCCCGTTGCAGATCATGATCTCGACGAACGGGAACGGCCCAAAGCTGGCGGCGCTCATAAAGGAGAGGATTAGGGACGCGTTGAGCGGAAGCGAGGGCGCGGCGATCGAGAAGGTCGGCCAGTTGCGCGCCATGCTGCGTGAGCGGGCGCCGGGTGTGGGCGGCGGTCTCGGGAAGCGGCGCATGAAGTGGATGTCCAGCCTGTGCAGTCAGTGGGCGCTGGAGGATCTGATGCATCTAGACGAGACGACCATGGACACCCTTCTGGACGAAGGCTGGGAGAAGAACGAGGTGCCCACTCCCGCCGCGCTGGGTGTCAAGCGCACGCATAACTACTCGACGCCGACCGCTTCTACCACCGCTCCTACTTCTGCAGGTCTCCCCGTCCTTCCCTGCAGCCTTGCCTTCGCCCCGGGGCCGCTTGCGCATCAGCCATGTTCTTCTGGGGCCGCCGGCGCTAAAACACACATCGCACGCATATTATTTATACCATACTGTAATTCGCATGGGTGTAAGTATTTAAATCGCATAGATGTATGTACCGAACACATGTATACTACTGGGACCGTAGAGCGAGGAGGATATGCCATGGAATACAGGAAGCAGCAAGGTGTACAGGAGAATCATGCCAGTGTCCGGTTCGCGTTCACGTACCCGGAGCCATAGCAAGAGTACACCAACTGCTTGCAGTCGGGGTCTGCAGGCTCTGCGGGGGAGATTTTGAAGGACGTGCCGAAGAACTGACGGACGTCTCGCAAGAATTGGATGCTGGGAGGGCTGTCAATATTGCGGCGGCGAGAGGAAGCATAACAATGAACGCACGTTTGGATGGTTGGCTCGCCCATTCGACAGCGCCCGACGTCTTCACTCCTAGGACCATCATCGAGAGGACAAGCGTCTGATGTCGTCTGTCCACGCAGCCTCCGCTGTCGAGTTCAGATAAAAGTGCCCGCGTTGCCTTCAGAGCGATATCTTCTGGCGCAACACCAGGTTCAGAGACAGCTTCTGCGCAGTGAAGGGCGGAAGTGGTCGACTCGGCCAGTATGCTTAATGCGTAGCCGGGGGATCTGAGGAGGACGTTAGGAGGAAGGGCAGGAGGCTATAAGGAAGATACGTACTTTCCGCTGTCGTCGCCCTTGTAACGTCTGAGTAGATGTATATGTCGGGGATGTATCGGTTAAGGATGGATCGTGACGCCTCGATCATGCGGTTTGAGAATTGGGGGCTGACACGGACGGCGTGTCTGTAGAGGGATTAGACATGTAACGCAATGGAAGGACGGAGAACGCACGCTACGCCTCGTATCCGCTTGATCTTCCCGGGGTCGACGAAGTTTAGGGTCTTCACCTGCTTCACAATGGGACACAAGAACTGTACTTCCCCACCGCCTGCAGGTGGTGAGCCACGCTTCTTGATGCGCAGCTCTACGCCATCTGATATGCCGAACAATTGAAGGTGGGGAAGCGTAACCGTGCGCAGGATGTCCACGGAGAGATTCTTCCCATCTGTCGTGACCCCTCGAAGGGTAAGCTGCACGGGCTTCTTCGCGAAGGGCGCGAGCATGATGATAGGCTCCAGGTAGTAACCAATGGCCTGTGAGAGGGGGCAGTCGTGCGTGAGCGCCCCGCCCGCGATGATGCCTGGCTTGACGAGGATGGCCGTGCCTATGCTTCGTTCGCGTCAACGATCGCACAGCGCACACGATGCACACAACACACCAGTCACCGAGATCTCAATAACCGTCCCATTCGTGAGTTTCTCCAGCAGCCGCAGCAGGCTGATCTCGTAGTCTGCAGATACATCGGCCCCCCTCGTCAGCCAAGCCCGATCGAGAACAATAAGGTGCCATTGTTCTCACCTCGCAGGCCGGGGTTCTTGTCCTCTGGCCGTATTTTGTCGATCTTGACGGGCTTGCCGCTGAGGATGGAGAGCACCAGCCTCTGCCGGAGGTACTTGTGCCCGGAGAACTGGGCGAGGGCGCCGGCGACCATTGTGATGAGTGCGGGGAGAGGAGGGAAAATGAGAGATGCGCACGTGAGAGACGCGATCGGCTGCAGCGCGTCGGGCGGCGGGCCGGTTGCCCGCAAAGCGCGCTGACAAGACACAGTCACAGTGCACACAGGCGTCAACAAGTGGCTCTTGTCCCTGACCTCCTTGTACCCTACGACGATGTCTGTGCAGACCGCGAATGCTGTTGACTGGCCCGGGCGCTACTACCATGTTGACCAGATCCTCGACAAACCGGGGCCACGCACGGATCCGGATTTTATGGCGGGCGATGGGGTGCGTCGGCGCCTAGCGCGCTGAAGGGTACTGGTGTGTGCTGATGCGCGCTGGACAGGTGAAAGACTTTTTGAGAAACAAGGCCAAGATACTCGTGATTG
Organism: Schizophyllum amplum; assembly: GCA_007026445.1. Taxonomy (NCBI): domain Eukaryota; kingdom Fungi; phylum Basidiomycota; class Agaricomycetes; order Agaricales; family Schizophyllaceae; genus Schizophyllum; species Schizophyllum amplum. Next base: position 418,881 of record VDMD01000012.1, on the reverse strand, counting down.
GCGCGGGTGGCCTGGGCTGCGAGATCCTCGCGAACCTCGCGCTCACGGGCTTCAAGGACATCCATGTCATTGACATGGACACGATCGATATCTCCAACTTGAACAGGCAGTTCCTCTTCCGGTGCGCGCGCTTCCAACTGCGGGGTGAATGCCATCCCTCATAATGCATACAGCCAGAAGGATGTCGGCAAGCCCAAAGCCACTGTCGCGGCAGAGTTCATTATGAAGCGCGTGCCAGGATGTACAGTGACACCGTACGGTCGCGTCCTGCTCAGGTGATATCCCTGCTCATATCACAATGCAGATACTTTGGCAAGATTCAGGACAAGGACGACGACTACTACCTACAGTTCAACCTTGTCATCTGCGGGCTTGACTCCGTAGAGGCGCGCCGGTGGATCAACGCGACGCTCGTCAATCTCGTTGACCCCGAGAACCCGGAGAGCTTGAAGCCCTTGATTGATGGTGGCACGGAGGGTGCGCGGCCATGTTTGCATCTGCGGAACGCGATACTGAAGGCCCACCAGGCTTCAAGGGCCAGGCGCGCGTTATCCTGCCGACGATCACCTCATGCTATGAGTGCTCGCTCGACATGCTCAACAGGCCAACCGCGTTCCCCATCTGCACCATCGCAAACACACCCCGCTTGCCTGAGCACTGCATAGAGTGGGCCTCGGTGCTCGAGTGGCCGCGTGTACATGGCGGTGAGGGCGCTCATTCGGTTCTGTGGCTGACGAGTGAACTGACGAGGGACGCACAGACAAAAAGATGGACACGGATGACCCGGAACACATCGGCTGGCTGTACTCTGTCGCAGCCGCTCGCGCGAACGAATTCAAGATCGAGGGCGTGACCTGGTCGCTAACGCAGGGTGTCGTGAAGAACATTATTCCAGCTATCGCTTCCACAAACGCTATTATCGCTGGTCCGTCTGCTCGTCCTATCACTCAGAAGACTCACCATGTCTGACCATCCGTCAGCTGCGTGCTGTAACGAGGCGTTCAAGATCGCGACCAGCTCGGCCGCATACCTGAACAACTACTTTATGCTGATCGGCACGGATGGCGTCTACTCATACACCTTTGAGCACACGCAGCGGCCTGAATGCCCGGTGTGCGGTGGCGAGTCGCTCGATATCAGGGTCAACAAGGACATGACTGTTGAGAAGCTCATCGAAATGCTTGTCGAGCGCCAGGATATGTACGTCTCTCGCCTAGGCGACTGCTCGCGCTTGCTCACCTTCGTGATATAGCCAAATCAAGAAGCCCTCCTTGTCGACCGCAACGACGAAGATTTACCTTCAAGCGCCACCACAATTGGAGGAGGCAACGAGGCCGAACTTAGAGAAGAAGCTGTCCGAGCTGATCCAGGACGGTGACCAAATCACTGTCACTGCCAGCTCCCTTCCCTTCGACCTCACCCTGCGGATCACGTACACCACCTAACGCTCATCCTGTATACCTGCTCTTGCTGTCCTTGCCACTGTATCACTCATATACTAATCAACACACAATGTAACTATCTTCCGCTCTCCTGCCATGGGTGAATGATGCGCTTCCAGCTATCTGTAAATTATGCACACGCGACCAAAGTCGCCGTCGTCACCGGTCCCGCCGCCCGCGATGGCTAGCCACTGCTGCAGGAGTGGCCAGCCCGCCTCAAAGCGCACACTCAGCTCGTCCGTATGATGCTCCCCGTCCAGCAGCGGAATCAGCTCCGGCGGACACTGCTTCGAGTCCGTCGCGGTCGCCTGCCGCTGCCGATGCGACGCAGAGGCAGCCTTGATGTTGATGCTCGGAGACGCGGGTGGAATGGTCGGCGTCATCAGCGACTGCCGCCGCGACTCGGGCCCTCGCGAAGACAGCGTCGGCAGCGACGCCAACGAGGGCGACCCCGGACGCCGCACCGATGCTGCGAGTGCGCTCCAGCCCGGCGACGCCTTCTGCGCCGAGTCCTTGTTCCGCAGATGCTCAAGCGCCCGCTCTGCGGCGGACGCCTGGCGCGCGCGGTAGATATCGAATGCGTACGATAGCATGTCTTGGCCGGCGAGCGGGTCCGCCATCGTTGGAGACGCGACCGCCACGGGCGTCGCCGTGCCAGACAGCGTGGCCAGCGTCGGCGGTGTGCATGTTCCGAGGTTTGGCGCGGGGTGGTAGGCTAGGGTGCTGGCGTTCGCGTTCCCGCGGAAGAGCAGCTGGACGTTGGGCGGTGTGGGCGTCGCATCGGGGGAGATGAGCGGCGCGATGGGCGTGTATTGCAGGGAGGAGAGGCTGGTGACGCGCTTGCGGTTGTGCTGGAGTCGAGCGGCGAGAGAGGTGTCTCTGGCGTGTTGTGATGCATGGTAAAAGGGGGCAGAAGGACGGGCCAGCGGTGGACGCGGCGCAGGAAGCCCTGATTGAGTTTGTGTTCAGCCAAGGTGGAAGGAAGCCGGCCGCGTAAGGGCTCTCACCTTGATGACACCAAAGCTCGTGAAGCGACGAGCGTCGATACCGAGTTCGTGGATATCCCACGCATCCATCCACTGTTGTACTGTCTTTCCGGAGCGGAAGCGCGAGTAGAGATGTAGCAGTTTCGGCCAATCCGGGATACGTTGACCAGGTCTTGTCACGTATGGCCCACATTCTTCTTTGACGTGCGGCTCTTCGGCCAGCCATTGTATACTTTTGCGAAGGGTATAGACGTTGGAGAACTGGAAAATGTCGACGGTCATGATGACTTGGTAGTACCTTCACAAAACGAAGCAAGACAAATATCAGAGATAGACGGTATGGACAGTGCAATTCCTCACAGAAGGTGCGAGATAGCTTCTCGCGTGAGTACTGGGTCGCAGTCGGCAAGGTGGGCGATTTTGCTGACATGGTTTGTGCCGTCGATATACTTGCATATCTGTGTGTATGGCTTTAGTTTCTGTGGTCGGATACAGTCGGAGGTAAAGGTCATACCTTCACCATCGTAAGATCCCAGTCGTCTTCGACGGCTTTTTTGAGGTTGATAAGAGCGACAGGGACCATCCAATCTGCGCGTCGGTAAGACAAAAAAACGGGCGCAGAGAGTAAATTGCCATACCAGATACCGGAGGTGGGTTAGGATAGAATGGAAAGATCTTCAGCTGGATGGAGTTGAAGTGGTCGATAGGGATAGCTGTCTCTGAGTACGAGTTCAAGTCTTCAAAAAGCTGCTCCAAAATCGCTTGCATGGCGTCCGGAGTGGGAGGACATGACAGATATTTCGACTCTTCCTGATAACCCCGGTGTTAAACAGCTTTAGCAAGGCATTCACTTTGCGTACCTCGCAGGAAGTCAAAACGCGGTTGACTTTGCGCACAATGGGGTCGTAGCAGCTGACGTCGGCCGAGCGCTCGAACACGAAGCAGAGGTTATAGTAGAAGTAGTTGCGCTCGTACTGCTCGCCCTCCAGCGCGACCGGATGGCCGACCACCCTGTAGTGCTTCGTCGCGCAGGTGACGAGCCGGCCGCACAGCGCGCTAGGCGGAATGACATACTTTGAGATATCATCGAAGTTGAAGAGCACGCGGTTTGAGGAGACGGAGCGCTGCTTGTGCTGCGGCGAGTTTAGGTTGCGAGAGTTGGGCCGCTGTTCCAATGGAGAGACGAGGGAGATGCTAGAGTTGCGCGATGCGGCGCTGGGAGTTTGTATGGACGGCGGAGTCTCGACAGAGGGCGTTGGAGGTGCCGAGGGAAAGACAGAGCCGAGAGGTGGGCCCGATGGCCCACCTGTAGCAATCAGTCCTTCGGGGACTTGGTATACAATTTTGGGTCCTTTCTGGACGTCGAAGACCGCGTAGAAGACAGACTGGATGCGGGCAGGAAAGAATCACCCTCCGAAGGCATTTGCTGCTATGTGCGGAGTCTCGCCGCTATGTGACTTGGATTCGGTATGTCAGAGTGAGAACAAGAGCACAGCGCACGGTGATCAACTTTATGCAGTGGCCTCTGAATAGAGGTTGGTGCCCGACCGAGATTGGTCGCTTGCTGAGTGACCGTGAGAAGTACATAAGTCTCTGGTTGATCCTTCTTTTTTTTTTGAACTTTGCATTATATATTGCAGCACGCTACAAGTACTAGGAGCGAAGACGCGCTGGCATTCGGTAAGGTACATGTACCTGCACGAGAACTGTTAACAGAGGGTAGGTCATGCGGAGTGGAATTGGAGTGAAAGGTAAGAGAACTAATCAGGATACTTACCTACTGTTGTCCCCGAAGGATGGTGGCACTATAGTGTAGAGGTTATCACTCAGGATTTTGATTAGGGAATCACCTTCCTGAAACCCAAGTTCGAGCCTTGGTAGTGCCTTATGCTGTGACCCCGCTTTTCTCTGGATTTTGTTTTTGTTTTTGAGTGGTGGAAGTTCGGAAATTCAATCGCGTGACCAAACGTGACTGTTGACGCGTTACGTAACGCGTTTGTCTACCCCTGTTGACCCCACATCTTCCGTCCTGAACGCTGTTGACTGAAATGGCTTCAAGCAGCACAAACGTTCTTCCGCCCTCGACGCCGTGCTCTTCCCGACGCTTGGACTCTCGGCGCTCCTCCTATCAGCCACTGAACTCATCACCTCTCGCCAACAACGCGGAACCAGCAACAAGCCACCGTTCGCAGCGCAGAAGGTCGCAGTATAAATCAACAGGCCCGACTACACCATGCCATCCAAGAACAGCCGTCGCTCCCAGCATCAGCGGTGGCGGCTCCGTCTTCTTGTCTGGCGGGAGTGGCAGTAGAAAGCTGTTCGTGAACTCGTCACCCAGTGAGGATCCCCAGAAGGCATTCCTCAGGGATCGGTTCAGGACAAAATGCCTGGAGCGCGCAGCGCAGGCCCGGAGACAGTCTATCAACAAGCGGCGCTACGCTTCCAGCGAACCGAGCAGTGACGGATTCGACATGGACCAGGATATGGAGGATGATGAAGACGAGGACGACGAGGAGATCATGAATGACGAGGTACGCTACATTACGCTTCAGTTACGCATATGCTCAATTCTGCCCAGTTCTTTCGTCGTGTAGTAGCATTTGGCAACCGCAAGGACCAGCGCTCCTTCGATCGTTGGTACGCCCGCGAGTTCGGCGCGGATGACCTCCAAGCGATGGAGCGGTGGGCAGAGGAAGAAGCAGGTGCGTACCAGTGTCCTGCTCGTTATTTTGTCTGACTCTGCCTACCAGAATCCCCAACCATACCTGAAGAGGAGTTGACACCGGAGGACCTCGAGCAGGCAGAGCTTGAAGCCTACGCAGAGGAACTCGCCCGTGCGGAGAATGCGGAGAGTTGGCAAGACCCTCCCACCGAGCCACCGTCCCTTGACACGGATGTGGTCAATGACATGGACATGGACATCGACTTCGACATGGACTTCTAGATCGCCACCACCTCTCCTCTGCCTATCCTTATCAGTATTCTTGTCAGTGGCCGCTACGATGTGCATCATCCCCGTATAGGGGCTGCACAACACCATGTCTACTCGTAAAATGCTGCTATATCTGTCGTATCCCTTCTTGCTCTCAGTCTACCAATGCATGTACAATCTAACGGGCTCGTTCTCCATGACAAGAGCCCTCGCGTGAAAATAAATTGACGCGTCAAGTCGCGTCACGCAGGTTGACCCGCGCCACCATGATCACTCATATTCCTGCTGGCTTCCAGGCTCTCCCCCTTCGTATCGTTCAGCTATCTCTGGCAGCGGTTTTGAAATGCGGGCAGTCCTTCCGCTGGTCGATTGCTGACTTGCCCCCGGAGTCTCTCACCAATGGAAGCTCACTATCCCAGGAATACCGTCTCTGCTTGAAAGACCGCGTCGTTTGCCTCCGGCAGTCCTCCGAGCATCTCTTCTACCGCTCCATGTTCCCTAGCCCTGCACCATCCGACACCGCTTTGGCGCTGAAGGACGCGGAGACATTGCTGTGGCTCCGGGATTACTTCCAGCTTGACGTCGACCTGGGGAAGCTCTACCGCGAATGGGCCCAGCGAGACAAGGTCTTCATGCGACTGCAGGATAGATTCTCCGGTATTCGCATCTTGCGACAGGATCCCTGGGAGAACCTGGTGTCGTGTGTACCCTATCCTTGTGTCGCGTCCGTGCTGACTGCGTTGACCCACAGCTTCATCTGCTCCTCGAACAACAATATGGCCGGATCACGAAGATGGTGCAAACCTCTGCAAGGAGTACTCTCCCCTCTTTGTCCCTCCCAACGCACTTGGCGAAGTGGAGACCTATCACGCTTTCCCGCCGCCCCCGCGCTCGCTGCACCCGAGGTGGCGACGCGTTTGCGGGCACTTGGATTTGGGTACAGGGCAGACTTTATCCAGAAGACGGCGAAGATGCTTGTGGAGGCACATGGTCACGACCCAAGTGCCTCGGACCGGTGGCTCGGTGGTCTGCGCACAGTGCCCACGGACGAAGCTCGCCAGGAGCTTTTGAAGTTCATGGGGGTAGGGAGGAAGGTGAGACCCATGGCGACGGTGCATTGTTTTGCTGTTGACGCGTGCTCTATTACCAGGTGGCTGACTGCGTTCTGCTCATGAGCCTGGACAAGGTGCGCCGGTTGGTCAAGTGGCTTCTTACTATAGCTAATATCATGAATAGCGCGAAGTCATCCCCGTGGACACGCATGTGCACCAGATAGCCGTCAAGCATTACGGCCTGAAATCCGGCGCCAAGTCCTCGAACGGCAAGACACCCATGACTCCGAAGATCTACGACGAGGTGAACACCAAGCTAGTAGCCATTTGGGGCGACTATGCTGGGTGGGCCCATTCGGTGAGCATCCCCTTAGTCTAATGGCTTTTACCCTCTCATGAAATACGAATAGGTGCTGTTTACCTCCGACCTACGCGCTTTCGCCACGTATGGTTTGGAGACGCCGACGCCAACAAAGACCTTGCTGAACGGCCCTTTACCCACCCCACCGATAACGCCTTCTCCTGCGCCTGTCGGTAGGAAGACCAAACGCAAGACGGCGGATGAGCTACCTGTGGTCGTCCCACACGACTATTTCTCTGCGCCGGCAGAGGATTCTTCGCTCTCCTTAGCGGAACGCATCAAGACGAGGAAACGGCGGCGTGTCGAGCGTTCCTAGCTGCAGGCTTGCATGTCCTACTATACATTGTGAATACACGTCGATGTTGATATCTGTATCGATCAAGCAATCACGTCTTCTCCTTCGGCGGGCTCTTGTGCTCCTTTGGCTCTGCTGCATCTATGTCTCCCTCTTTCTCTTCCTCCTCCGGTGGCCCCTTTTCGGCTAATTTGTCAGCCTCCTCCGGAGACATCGCCTCGTCCTCCTTGTTCAACTGCGCCGCCACCACAGCCAGCTGCTTCGCCACCTCCGTCTCAATGATTCCCGGCGCCCCGCAGTCCTGCAGGCACTTCCCAATCAACCCGCGCCACTTTGTATGCCCATTCACCTCCTCGCATAACACATTCTCTACGCCCTTCACCTGCACCGGCTGCAGGCCCGCGATCTCCCACTGCCCGCTCGACGCACGGGACAGGACGGCGAGGACATAGTCGTTGGCTGAGTGCCCGTTCACCACGCGCCCGGCGACGAGGCGCCGGATGCCGGTCCACACCGCGGGGTCCGTAGTGACGGGCGTGCCGAAGAGGAAGACATCCTGGATGAGGTGCGCGGTGTCCTTTGGCGGAAGTTGGGCGAGCTGCTTGAGGGCCTGGAAGATGACGCGGGCGCCGAGGGAGTAGCCGACAAGGGTGATGGGGCGCTTGCCGAAGACGCGCTGGGCGAGGAGATCTGCGAGGACGGCGCCAGTCTTGTCAGCGAGAGCCGAGGCGTTCATCCAGGGGTTGTCGATGATCTGGGATGAAGAATCGTCAGCAAAATGAAGAGGGCAAGTGAGGAATGCACTTGCCTGCCCAATCTTGAGCCAGGCAATGGGTGCGAGACTGGACATGAGGTTCGCAAATATGGTGCGCCTGATGATTTCGGCTTTGACATATTTCAGACTGTGGCTCTTAACGAGGGAGTATAGGGCATTTGACAGATCCTGGAGGGCCTGAACCTCCTACAATCACTGTCAGGATCGCGACCAAGCAGGTACGATGTTCATGCGTACCCATTGCAAGGCGAACGTATCATCTCCACCGAATACGGTCCACGGCGCCGTCACCTCATCCGGTGTCGACAGCCAGCCCGTGATGCACAGCCGGACGGCCATGGTGTCATGCACAGAGCGCGGCGACACCGGGACCACAGCGAGATCAGTAATTTCCTTCGTGTGTCTGCCGACCATCTCTGCAGTAGACTTCGCCCCATATGCGCCGAAGAGGGCGCCACAGACGACTGATGAGCCGGCGAGACCGCTGGCGAGAAGGCCTGCGGCCGTGCCACCGATCCCCAACCATCCGAGGATTGTTGTCACGCCTGCACCGACAAGCGGCGCAGCAAGGCCACCGGTGACGCCGACAAGGACACCGCCGCCGACCGCCGCCAGTCCGAGTCCTACGCGCCGGAACATCTTGCGGTTGTCGGCGTGCTCTTTAGACGTGTTCTCGGCGGCCTCTTGCGCTTTCTTGACAGCCCTGTCGGGGTCCTTGAGTGTGGCCACTATGGCCTCTTCGTTCAACGCCCCAAACTCGGATAGAAATGTCCGCGTGCGTGCCGAGTATTCCTTGTAGGACGTGACCAGCAGCAGCAGAATGGTGTTCATGAGCTTCTCCAGGTGACGATAGTCGGGGAGTGGGGGAAGTCGTCCGGTGGACGTCTCGGCGAATCGGTCCAGCTGAGGACATTGCTCTGCGAACATGGCCTCAGCCTATGCGATACATGACTGCCGGGCGCCTATTCACCTGGCGACTGCTTCGGATGGCAGGCGATCCAAGCCTTCTCGATGACTGTCTGGGCCCATTCGTCTATGTTGTGGCCAAACTCGTCCGTTCGCTTGGCTTTCGCGTCTTCCTTGCCCGGCGCGAGCATGCACTCGAGGTCTGCGTACATGAGCGAATCGTTTCGACATACCGCCAATCGGCGATAGATATGTTGAAATACATTGTCGAGCTCGTCGTCGCTGAGCTCCGCTGAGGAGAAGTTTGACAGATCCGGAGACTTGGAGGACATTGTCGTCTGGACGAAGCCAAGTTTTGACAATGGTTCCGCAAAGTCGACAATCGCTCGTGACGTCACCTTTCCCCGCATTCGGGACTGCCCTTGTTCTCTCAAAATGGTAATTGAGAACTTCCTGGACAAAACGATCATCATGTCGTTTAGTGACCTTCGCGCCGCACGACAGTCCAAGAATGCCAGAGCATTTGCTGCTCAATCACAAGCTCAGCAAGTGAATGCATCCCCGTCGCCAAAGCAGGACAAGACAGAATCGCAAGAACCTTCCGCGGATGCAGAGACGCTGCTAGATCTCTATGACTTACCAGATGCCCTCACGATCCGTGTCGTCCCCAGGGAAGGGCGTGGCATATGGTCAAAGCATTTTATCAAGCGAGGTGAGCTTCAGCAACGCTAGTATCGGCGAAGCTGAGCCACAAGAGCTCAGGAAGCGTGATTCTATCGGTCAAGCCTCACACGTCCGTCCTATCTACCCCAAACCTCGCGTCCTACTGCTCTCATTGCTTCGAAGCCGCCTCGGAGGCCGGCTTGAAGCGCTGTGCACGGTGTCGCATCGTTCATTATTGCACTTCCGTAAGTCAAAGCTCTTTGCCGCCGTCGATCAGGTCTGAACGGACGGCAGGGATGTCAAACCGCGGACTGGACCATACATAAACGAGAATGTGCTGCACTGCAGGATTGGGCGACACACGCACCATCCGCTGAGGTGTCAGTACCTTCAGACGCAGTGCGATGCCTTGGTCGTTTGCTGTGGGCCCAGCAGACCGAAGGACCTGGAAGTCCATGTGTATGTCCATCGAGAATGCCACGCACGCACGCTGGCTAAGGCTTTCAACAGTCCAAGCAGGTCGCCGCAATGCAGTCCAGTACGTGTCTCGCTGCGTGGGCAAGATAGCTGCTGATCATCTTAGACAGGAAGTCGCTCCAGCCGTCGGCTTTCGAATTTCACGCGAACCTCTCCCACTTCCTGGTGCGTTATCTAGGCATATCATCCCCCGACGGACTTCAAGAGTTCGGAATTGCCTCCTCGAGTGACTTGGTCGATTTAACCTCAAGGGTAGGCAGACGCCAGCTTTCAACTGGTCGCGCTTGTTGACGGAATATGGTTTTAGTTCGCTACGAACTCTTACACGGTCACCACGCCCGACCTTACACCTGTTGGCGCATGTGTTTCGCCTGTTGTCGCCCTCATCAACCACTCGTGCTCGCCAAATGCGGTCGTCGTGTTCCCTCGCACGTCACGAGTACCACTCACTGAGGAGCCCAACATGATTGTCGTGGCGTTGCGCGATATCCAGCCGGATGAGCAGGTAAGGAATTCTGACTCGCGACCATGACGTTGGTGGTGATAAGACCGGCAGGTCCTAACGTCCTACATCGACACCACGCTGCCAAGAAGTATGCGCCGACGCGAACTGCTGGACGCGTACAGCTTTTCGTGCCAGTGCACCTTATGTACAGCATCATCCGTGGTCGATCCTCGTGAAGCGCTTTGGTGTCCTAAATCTTGTGGAGGAAACTGCCCTTTGCCAACAGAAGGTATGGAGTCTTTATACCAACCCAACTTTCGCTGACTCCCTACGCTAGAGAACTCACTGTCGCAATGCGCTAGATGCAAAACGGCGGTGAAGGACACAGATGCTGTCCTCGATGCCGTCCGAGTTGGTCAACAAGGTCTCGATAAAGCGAACTCACTTCAAACGAAAGGTCCGCCTCATCCTGACTTGCATCGATGTCCTAATTCACTTCGCCATCAGATCCAGCCAAAGCCGTACAGCTCACGACAAATCTCATGCCTATCCTCATTTCAGCCAAGCTCACGCCGTCCAGCCACCCCCTCCTTGGGCTGTCGCGTCTGCACCAGACGCTTCTCATCAGCGCGTTTTCTGCATCACCGACTCAGGATGTGCTAGACGAAGCTATCCGAACGGCCACACGGAATACGACCGGACTGTCGATGATCCTGGACGAAGGCCACCCAGTACGCGGCGTCGCGCTTGCCGAGGCGGGGAAGCTGCTTGCAGTAGACGAGCTGGAAGCCAAAAAGCCGTCTGCGATGCCATTTGAGCGCCAAGACGCGTTCCCGCCGACGGGGCCTCCGCGCCTGAAGCTCGCTTATGAGACGCTGCAACGAGCACGGGAAGAGCTACTCATCGGGTTTTCTCGTGCGATGGAGGGCGGACAGGTGGGGCGTGAGGTGCGCGACGCTCTGGCTGCACTTGAGAAGGAGATGGATGTTTGGAAGGGCGGGCTGCGGAATGCGGTCAACGACCTTCCGAGGGGTTCGTAGACGAAGTTGCTTGCTAGGTGTGTACGATATGTATACTGATAAGGTGTGCTGCCTGCCTGCGAGAGAGCCTAGCGACTTTTGCATGCGTCATGACGCTTCAAAGGGACGTCGCTGACCGTTCAACTTGCAAGTTGGAGATCGGGCAAAGGCTTGGTGCGTGCTGAGTCACTGGAAGCGCGGCGGGCGCCTATATGGGCGCCTATCCCCCTCCGTCATCTTTGAATCGAGTCATTTCGTCAGGCTCTGCAGGTTTTGCTGACGATGCTTGGACGATGCCGCCGGCGAAGGCTGCAGTTGGGCGCCGGTGCAATTGACTCGGCCTAGGTCCGGCAGTTCAACTTGACTCGACGAATGGTACTGACCCGCCTTTTCTACTTCTTAAAGGCACTCTGCTTCTCTCCCATTGAGTCGCTGAGGTGCCCACTGGTCATCACTAGTCGTCCTTCACGGCCCTCGCCCTTTAGTCACCTTCAACCGTCTGATCTTCTGCGACGATGACATCCGCTATTCCGCCCGCTTCCCCGGCCGCAGCGTTGAAGGTTGAAGGGCTCGCGTTCCATGCGCAGGATGCAGAACCTCGGACGGACTTTCAGCATCTATACCATCACCTCAACACCGTCTGTCGCTCGTGGGCCCCCAGTCGTCTCAAGGAGCTCTTCAGATACATGGGCCGGGAGGGGATGCTGAGTCTCGCTGGAGGTATGTAACCTAATTATGATTATTACGACTTGGTACATATTTAATGCCCTCCCCCAGGCCTTCCGCATCCCGAGCTCTTCCCATTCCAGAAGCTGGATGTCTTGGTGTACGACTACAACACCCGTCTCGCCGCCGGCAACACTTCCATTGGGACCGTGGACTTATCCGTGCCCAAGACAAAGTCAGCTTCGCATGCCACCGATCTTTCTACAGCCTTACAATACGGTATGTCGGTCGCGCAACTCTTCTATGGGCTATGAGAGTGATTCCTCAATCTCAGGGGACGCAGTTGGCCTTCCTGCACTTCAGGCCATCATTGGCCGGTTCGTCAAGCGGATATATTCGCCCGCGTACGACGAATACCAGGTCGTGCTGTCGCACGGCAGCACTGACGGGTGGCACAAGGTTGTGTCTATGTTCCTCGAGTACGGAGACACTATCCTTGTCGAGGCGCAGACGTATCCAGCAAGCCAAGCCCTCTGGATACCCATGGGTTGCACCACTGCTCCAGTGACTCTCGACGGCGACGGCATGGTACCAGAGGCCCTAGATAAGATGCTCGATAACTGGCATAGGGATCATGCTGGGAGGAAAAAGCCGCGACTTATGTACTGCATCCCAGTTGGACAAAACCCGGTATGTGTGGCATATGCGATGCATTGAACAGGCTGACGTCGCCATCAACAGACGGGCTCTACGCTCACTGCGCAGCGCAAGCGCAAGATATATGATATATGCGTGCGCCACGACATCATCATATGCGAAGACGATCCATACTACTTCTTGCAATTCCCGACGTACGACTCGCAAGCGGATCACGAAGTTCCTGCGACTGTCCCTACACTGGACGTCCCCAAATTCATTGATTCACTCGAGCCTTCGTTCCTCAAGTACGATTACGACGGCCGTGTGATACGTCTGGACACTTTCAGCAAGGTCAGGGCATCATTCTGCGCTGTATAATCCATGCTCATGGGCTGGTGTCTTTTCCTCTCCACAGACCATTGCTCCCGGACTTCGGCTGGGGTGGATGATTGCCAATCCTCTGTTCGCAGAGCGGCTACTGCGGGCCTCGGAGCTCTTTACGCAGACACCCGCCGGGTGGAGCCAGGTGAGGATTGCGCCTCCTGAACCGCTACAACTGGCTTACATGGGGTGAAGGCGATCGTCACGGAGCTCCTGACAACTTGGGGCGACGATGGCTACTTGACCTGGGTCAACAATCTTCGAGAGACATATATCGCCCGACGGAACTGGATGGTAGGCTCATAGGCTAATTTCATTATGACTGGCTCCTTATGATCATTGCGCCTAACAGTGCAGCTTCATTGACAAGCACTTCGATGTTGACTGGGCGTCCATGTCTGCGGACGGCGCTCCAGTCTACTTCAAGAGTTCCACCGGGCGTCATCAGGGTCCTGTGGCGTTCAAATTCGTCCCACCAAAGGTGGGTTCATGGTTATCTCTCTGTACCACTGACAGCACATCTGACGGGCTTGTAAGGCTGGAATGTTCGTCTGGCTCACCATCGAGCTTGGACAGAACCCGCACTATCAACGGCTCAAGTCCGCGGCTCCGGCCAGGGATGACGCGCCGTCTGCTGAGGAGCAGTGGATGACAGAGGTCTGGGAGCAGCTGGCGGAAGCGCGTGTCCTCTTGGTTCCCGGCTCCTATTATGCCAGCTGGCACTGGCAAGGACATCCGACGGCCGGTGAGGCTATTTCCTCTGATCTTGCCTTCTTCCGCCTCTCCTTCTCGATGATGAAGGTAAGCAGCCTGTTGATGACTGCAAGTTTCGAGCTGACCGGTGCAAAAACAGAGGGATGGCATGGACGAGGCTATAAGGCGCATGGAACAAGTCTTCAAAGCGGATTGGTATGGTGCATGACGAGTCGACGACTCTAGCCATCTACCACGCCCTGTAATCAAGAGGAATTAAAGTCCAATCAAAGTACAACAACTCGCGCCCAAACAATTAATCTATGGCTAATAACCTATTTGACTCTAAGCTCTAAGAACGCTCAGAAGAAGTTCATGCCCGCCTCAGCTGGCCAGTTGGGAAGGCTGTCCAAGTCCTAACGGAAGCCTATCAGCGTGGCGATATCCTGAGTAGAAAACACGTCCTTACCCCACTCTCCTTCGAGAGACAATGCTCCGACAGCAGCCGGTTCCAGTCCAAATTAGACCCGAAAATCGGGCTGCCGCCAAGGAAAGGCGATCCGCCAAACACAAACTCACCATCGGTCGGCGACACGGAAAACGTTGCGGTCGACGGGTCGTAAGCAAGATCCGCCAGGTCAGCCGCCGCGATGTCGAGAGTGAGGTCGGTCGAGTTGGACGACTCAGGCTTCACGCGCGGTTTCTCCTCCGGCGTGCCGTACTTGTCCAGCTGGTTTCGCAGGGCAACGACGGATTTCTGAATGCCCGGGAGGTCGTACTTGCAGCCGACGGCGAGAACACGGAGCGTGAGCTCGAGGCGCGAGCGCGCGGCGGCTGCCACGGTGGCGTCCTCGTCGGTGATCAGGTCCATGTCGATCGTCGCAGAGCAGAAGGCGGCGTAGATGATGAGATAGAAAATGCGCGAGAGCGGGTAGGTCGATTCATACAGTCGCAGCAGGTAGTGGATGTCGGTTGCTGACTTTCGACAGGCTGTCATAGAGTGGGGGATTGCCGTCGCGCTGTCTTCCTCAGAGAGGAAAGGTCGGTAAAGAAGAATCCATGTGGTGTGGACTAGGAGGCTGAAAAGGAAGGTCAATTGGAAGGAGAAACGTTGTGCAGTAGACCTACTTAAACTCGATGACATGCGGCGGAGGGACAGGCAGGTTGGGAATTTCCTCTGTGTCTAGTAGGATGTCTGGTGGAACAGAACCTTGCCAGGCGATGATACGGTCACGGATGTCTAGCACAAACGACCTGGTTTGCAGCGGTCTGCGCTCTCGGTGCTCGTATATCTCTTCGATGATCTCGTCGAGGAACTACAAGACATCAGCGATTGGAGGGCCAAGGTGCAGCAAATGTGCGATACCTGATATGCAAGGCAAACGCTAGAACCATGGGCGTAAGCATTGCATGGTGTTGTGATGTTAGGGACGTACTGATAGAAGGTGGTCATTTCGTTACTTGGCGGAGGGACGCGCGGCAGACAGACACGCTGAGTAGTCATCTGGTACGGCGAATAGTAGGGCTTCCACAAGCGTGATGGGTCGTCTTGTACAGAGAAATCTGGTGGCGGTATTTTGGTTCGGAGCGTGGGCTTCCTGCTCATCGCGAGTGAGAGCGCTCTGCGTCATGATTAGTTACCACCAATAACCCACGTAGACCCTACGCACTTGTCCCACACGTATGCGGTCCAATATACTCTCTGACGTGACAGGGCCTCTGCGGCATCCATATCCTGAGAGGTGACCATGTCGGCGGTACACCCCAGGTCTCCGAATAAACGGACTGCAAGTCCAGTGATGTTCCAGGATTGTGAGTACGACCCTTGCGTTGCCAGATTGGCAGCGAGAAGGATGAGGCCTGTTGATCGCGTCAGACGACCTTTGATATCCTTGTGCACTTGGCTGACCTTGCGCCGTTGCAAAAGAACTGGGTTTACAAAGCTCGGCGGAGAGCAGAATGTGCGCTTTGATCTGTAATACAAGCGCTGTTAGCGATGAGGGCCGCTCTCTTCACGCGGCGTACTGACCGAGAAGTCATCAGTCCGCGACTGAAGCTCCGGTAGATGTCGGGAAGCGACGGCATACATGGTGCAGAGCAGGAACTCTGAGCAGAACTGCTCATTGTTAGTCTGCATGCTCACTAGAACACCCGTTAGCGACTTCGACTGGAGTGCAACGATAGCACGCACTCTCGAGGATGGGTCTAGACAGAATCATGTAGCGCGGGTTTTGCCAACTGCAGATAGAGTCAACGTGCTGCACCCCCAGTGGCACCCAGGCTACGCACCAGAAGTAGCTTTCTAACATCAAGCGCGCCTGGTCTGGTTGAGGAGGACTCAAGTTCGCGGAACCCGCGCAGGCGAAGTCGATGAGCCGAGACAGCGTCCGGTCGTATTCGTTGTCTATTGATGGGAGGACGGGCCGGTGGTTATGGTCAGCGACTATGCGTCCATGCATCGTGGGCGCAATGTCCTTCTCCTGAGGCACCTCCCCCACGGGTGACTAAACGGCGATCAGGGCGATGATAAGCGTTGATGGTGAGGGCGCTTACCTCTGGTGCTCGGACGTACAGCGGTCGTCCGTGGTGCTCAGGATGGACGAGATGCTGTCGCGGCGAGGCCGCTTATAGGGGCGGTCGCTGCCGCTCCCCCGCGAGGACGACATGCCGTTCTCCTCCTGTCGAGTGATCCACTTGCTGAGCATGCGTTCCCGATCGTCGTCGCTTGCGCGAGCGAGCCCGTAGAGGAGGTCCCTGCATGTCTCGAGCTCTGAGTACGCACGGCCCATGCGCGATGCCTCGCCGGATCGCCTGTATAGATGGTCAGATCGTTGGCGGGATGTACGAGTCAACAGAGAGGACTGACGGGGGGAAGACGCAAGCAATGCCGGCCTGGGGGCAGTACTTGCAGAGACTGACGCCGTTGGCGCCCTTGCCGTCGCAACGACGTTTTCTGCGCCTGCACGCCTGAAAGGGACGGGGTCAGCAAGCGTCCCCGCACGGTCAGCAAGCACGCGTACCTCGCAGGAGGCGCCATAGCGCCTTTTGGGCGGCTTTGAGAGGGGGGCGGATTCAGCCACCACGGCAATGCGCGCCTGTCCGTCGGCCATGCTGCGTGCTGCTGATAGGTTTCTGAAGTGCGCGGGGAAGGGAAAGAGCAAGAGGGGAAGGGGAAATCGGGGAGAATCCCATCTTGAGGGCCTAGTCAGTATAAACGTTTGAAATGTTTAGGAGAGGAGGCGGTAAAGCCGATGTTGCCGATTGCGCGTCTAACCCGGCCCGGAAGGGAGTGTCCCTGGTGGCGGTGCCCGGGCCTCCACGACATATTTAGAAAGACAATGAACCGCTTTGACAGAAAGGGGTAAAGGAATGTGGGTCCGGCTGCTTCCCTAACCCCGTCGGTGGTTCTCGACCGAGGACAATGGCTGTCAGTGGCTGCCCAACTCCGCACCAATGGCGGCTCATAGACCGGTCAGAGAACATGCAAGCATTACTGTATCATGGGTAGAGGTCCGTCATAGATATTAGTCCGTGGGCTGTAAGTTGGTATACATGCGCAAGACAACAGGTAGAGTGAGGAGGTGAATGTCACCTTGCCATACGAGCTCAAGAGGATCCGTTGGCGAGGCTTCCAAGGTCGTTGATGTCGATTCCTGCGGCCTCAAGCAAAGCCTAGATAAGGTTAGCATAATAAAGCGATCCAGGCAATAGGCCATGCTGACCTCTAGATCGCCAGCATTCGATGTGTCGATTGGACAAGCGAAGGAGTACGAGTTGGATATCGATGGTGACACGTTGATGAAAAGGAACTTGATTCCAAGCTGCGAAGGTGTCAGCGAGCAAACACACTATGTCGTTCCTGTGCTAACCTTGATCTTGTAGTCCACAGTAATTTCTCCGCTCGACGATCCAGACAGACCACATTTGGATACCAGATCCATAAGCACCGAATAGTCAGGGTCGTCCGTGAGCTGGTAGTCGATCGAGAAGGGGAACTTGATATCCTTCGTCGTATGCGAAGGGAAGTCAACATTATCGAGACTGCCACCTCCGACGTCCTTGTCATCACCATCGATGGGATACTTGAGCTAAAGACGAGGGTTAGTCACGCGAATGGAGCACCCGCTTGCATAGCACTCACATCCGCGGTGACATCGCTCAGAGATACACCAAAGTAATTTGGATTCGTCACTCTGGAGCTGCGTAAGAGGCACAGTGCTGCCATTTCAAACGCCACTCACGATATGTTGACAGCAAGATTGATTTTCAACCCATCCGAAGAGAATTGTACCTGGGTTAAAGGATCAGCACCATAAACAGCAGACCGTACCTCCAAAACAAAACATACCACGCTGCCACCGCTGCCCGACGTCGTATCCAGCTCGCCGACAACGATGTTGGGTGGCCGAATCCACTGTGCGGCACAAAGGTAAGCACGTGACTTACTTTCGCGCAGACGAAATCGACGAACCAGAGCCAATGCCAGCAGGATGCTCAAGATGAGGAACACGGCAGTCATGAGTGTGCAGCAGAAGAAGCGACCGATGCAGCGTCCCCGTCCACCCTGAATTTGCCGCCGATTCAGTTGCGATTCGCTTGCTCCAAGTTCCACCCAACTCACCTTCGTCCACCTGTTCTCATCGTAATCTCTGTACCGTGGCTTCGGCCTACCACAAGGTAAGTACAAAAAGACTGAAGGACTGCCATGCACGCACTTCTCGGCAGCCACGAACTCATCCCGGTCGAATCCGCTTCGCTGATCCTCGTCCTTCGGTGGCGGCGCGGGCGCGGCTGCTCCTCCGTATGTGTTGTGTTGGTTCGCAGCATGCGTATTGGGGTCAAAGGGCTCGTCGCGATAGCCCTCAGTCCCATAGTTTCCATAGCTCTCGTACCCGCCCGGCTCGTAAGTCGCATGAGGCTGTGCATTTCCTGAGTACGGATTGTAGTCTTCCGACTGAGTATGGTGATGGTTGCCGGCATATGGATCGCGGTAGGACATAGCAGAGGGACTGAGGAGTCTTGAAGGGGGATGGCAGGTGCAAAGAACGGGTGCGGGGACGCACGGGGTGACGGCGAGCAACAAGAAAGCGATTCGGGTGGCGATGACGACTGCGGCTCGCAGTGAGCTTTCGGCGATCTGGATCCGTAGTGGCTGTGTGGGGCATCAGGCAAGCACGTGGGACACCCACAACTTGTTCACTGAACGTCCTGGCTTCGGTGATGACGATACTTTATATTGCACTTCACCATGAGCTGAGCCCAGCATTATGCATTAAAGGAGATTCAATTTGAAAGTCATAGCAGGGCGATATAGCCTAGCAATGAGCACAAGCACTGGCATACACAAAACTCGGGGTACAGAAACAAGCATGTCTTCAGCATTGCATAGCAGGAATAAGTAAGAGCGCAGACGAAGCGGTGTCCAGACGTCCATCATCTATCAGCGGTCCTGCCAGGAATGAACGGCATCCTCTGACCGCCACCAGCAGCACTCCCCTGCGTCGTTCGAGGCGGTCCGCGCGCTGACCCTGGCGTATTCACGGGGACAAATCTTCCTCTGCTCGGCGTTGGCGGAACAAAGCGGCGGTTAGCAACAGGCGTAGCTCCAGGTCCTAAGCGCTGAGTTGGATTCGGCGGCGGAGGCATGAAGCGATTCGAGTTCTGCGGCGCACCGTTCTGAGGTCGGCGGACGGAGGGCGGGGGACCAGGCGGAGCAGCAGCGCGAGTGGGTCTTGACGCGCCCGGTGGCACATTGATATGAGGTTGCGTCCTTGCTTGAGAGAAAGAACCGGGAGCAGTAGGTTTCGAGGAGCGAGTCGCATGTGGCTGTGGATTGAAGCGTCCAGAAGGGGGCATAGTAGAGTTCGACGCAAGAGGTTGGTCTTCATCCCGAGCATTGGTATGAGCCATACGAGGCGCGCCCTGTGCATAGGACATGGTTCCCGGTGGTGCTTGACGTGTGGCAGTGGGTGGCGGTTGGTATGCATACTGCCTGTAGGCGAGTCAGCCACACTCGGCGTGTCTGTTAGCGATTCTCGTACTCCACGAGTCGTTGGCTTGAGCCTGGTCGTATGTCGTGTTGTTCTTGACGACGTCGAGGTTTTGAAGAATCACTTCCATTCTGTTCTTGACGCGTGAGAGTGGGTGGCTGTTGACCTTGACGCAGAGTAAGACGGGCAGGGCCGTTGGGAGTCATCGCTGACCGCGGACTTGAGTATGAGTTGGCATACATGCCATCGTTGTATCTGAGAGCGAGTCAATAAGGACAGGAACATGATCGAATCTCGTACTGCAAAGCTGGATCGCCCATTGGCCGTTTGCCGTTGACGTTCACAGATGTGCTAGGCTCGACTCCGCCCATTCCTGGGTCCATTGGTTCATAACCAAGTTGTTGGCGGAGCTGCGCGTTCTCGTCCATTAGCGCTTGATTGGATCTAAGAGAGCATGATCTTTAGCGCAAGATCATAACGCGGCAAGGGACAGAAGGCGAGAGATGTGCTGTACTTGGCAAGATCCTCGTTGTCGCGCTTGAATCGATCGAGGGTGACCCTCTGTTGCTGGTATCGAGTACGATAATAGCGGATCTGAGATGAAAGCGTCTCTTGTTGGAACTGGACACTCGATATTGAGCTTGAATTCCAGGAATGATGCGTACGTAGCTCACCTTCGCCGCCTGCGCCAATCCGTCCAACCCGTACGGTATAGAGCGAAACCACTCCGACATCGGCGCTTCCAACTTCGAGAATGACAGTGAGTAAACATCCGCACGCATACACGCGGACCCACATCTCGCTGAAGCGGTATGAGCTGGATGCCCTGCGCGCCGCATTTTGAGCAGCTTTGGTCTGCGCCTGCGCTGAAGTTAGTGCTACACAGATCACGCATGGTACAATAACGCACTGAGATGGTTGTTGCAAATAACATGTCCGCACTCCGTCAGCCAGAACGGTATGCTCTGCCCCGCGGTGCTGCCGAAGGGGAGCTGACAGCGCGCGCAGCAAACGAACTCCCAAAAGTCAAAATCGAGCTCTTGATGCGAGACATGCGACATCGATCCAGTTTGCGCGACGGACGCGGTACGCGGCGCGTGCGATTCAGGATGAGCTGTGGGAGGGGGGATGCAAGCAGGAGAAGGAAGGGGGAACGTCAGTTCCGAATCTGATTGATGTTTCACGTGACCGCGCTGGTGAACAGCGCGAAGTTTATGTAAGTTGAAGCTCATCGTCCCAACTTGAAGTTGAAGTGCACCTTGCGTTCTTCCTTCTTCCGCCAAACTTTAGTAGTCTATGATCATTGAAACCAAAAGCACGAATATATGGCAAAACATACGAAAAGCAGCGACAAGTTGGGGGACATGCCGGACGCTGGGCGAACCAAGAAGACAGAGCGAACATGGGCACGAAGACCCCCTCCTTCCTTCAGAATAGCATGTTCATGTGGGTAGAGAGCAAAGCCATCTCGCGCTGCTCCACGAGCTGACGGCGAACAAAAAGTACAAAATCCTGACGAGTGTCAGTAAAGTCGACTCAAAGAATGACTCGAGAAGGACGTACGAGCACCCGACCCTCCAAAGCGTTGAGCGCATATACGTCCACATGGATCGTAGCAGCGTCAATGTCCGCTATCCGAGCAGCAAGGAAGTCGATGCGTTCGGTGTGGCTCATCGTGTCAGGAAGTTGAGAAGGGAACGAGGCATCCATCAACGCGGGCTGTTCTTGCGGGTCGAAGCCAAAGCTCGTTACACAAATGTAGCGTGTGCTATTGATCTTAGGCAGTAATGAGGATACGATGTTCTGAGTACTTCGTGTGCCACGTACGATGTCAGGTATGGATATGTTTTCGGCCTCCCATTCCTGTGAAGGGCTGCTATGAGCGAAGTGGTCCCCGCTACATGCGCAGAAAACGCACCATATCTTCATCAACCCCCTGTTCCTCCTTCCTCGATGCGGGACGACGGTAGGGATGTGCTCTGTAACGCCCGAATCGTGCATTCTTGTAGGCCGGAAGACGCGCGGCCACACAGTTCCTCTGCTCGTCATTGCTTGCGGTCGTATAGTGCGAACTGTTGGGAATGGTGATGTTCGTGGCGGGTGGGCTATTTGCATGGTAGAGCTTTCCGTCCGTAGCGGCTTCATAGGAAGGCGGCGGGACAAAAATCGAGCCAAAGTCAGGCATCATAGTCCGTCTTCTGGGGTAAGCGAAGGAGCTTCAGGGCGCGCAAATGCGATTGACAGCATTATATATGGTGTCAGGCAGCGTGGGTGCAACAACGGGGGCGGGCAGCGCGGCGATCAGAAGGTAATCCGCTGTTGGGCGGGAACGTGAAGGCGGGAAAAAGGAATCCGAGTCCCAAATCCAGCCGCATCTCTCCTCCTACATTCAGTGAATCTGAACGCCGTCCCGGAACGCAGCGAAATAACGACACTCGTGTCGAACAGTCGCTATCTATGCCCGACGACGAGCACCGCGCGGCAAAGGGACGATAGATTGGGCTCAGCTGAACCTCGTGGACGAAGGCAATGAAAGCTCGGCGACGTTCGTGGGGTCTTGAATGTCGTGCGCGAGGGCCGCGCTCTGATGCACGACGCTACTTCCACGACGTGTACTGCTGGTGCGACTAGGCGCAACTCGAGGGACGATCGCAGAGCCGTAGTGCCGACAGACACGAATGGATGAGAGGGGGATCGACTCCCTTGCGCAAGCTGAATCTTGCAGGAATGACTTCGCGGACCGCGTGGAATGCGTATGCTGGCGTTGAATGTCAGCTTGGATCTCTCATCTGTCTCGTCATTCACTGGTGCTGCTTCTGCTGCTACTTCTCCCCTCTTCGCCTTCTCTCACAATCCAGTTCGGTCCCGCGAGCGACGCGATCATGCCGGTACCGCGACTCTGCACGTGACACGCACTTATAGGTGGGTGACTCCGTCTACACCCACACCTTCCTCCTTCCCTCCGCGAACCACATCCAGGAATGCATTGAATGAATGATATACATGATGAACAAAGTCCAGGGACCCTTGAGGTCTTAGAATGATGGTGCCCGATGGCAAGGTCAAGAGAGCTCTGGAGGGGGCACTATGCTCGCAGCATGATCCTCAAGATTCAACATGCTAAGCAAGATATTCGTGGGAAGACGCCAGCAACAGAAGCAGCAACTGCAAGACCGACGAGACTGAGAGAAGTAGGTCTACGCACCACAGGGCTCGAGGCCCAATACGTCCTTCCCTCCGCGTCTGCTCCCGCTAAAGGCCTCCGTTGTTCTCCTTCATCCGGGTGAGGCCCACCGTCTTGCTGGCGTACGGCAAGCGCGGAAGTGCTGCCAATCGCATACTGTGGTACGCGGCCGGAGACCTTAGTCGCGCCCCTGCGCTGAAAGACCTGGTTCTCGTCGTCTCGTCCCGACACGGTCAAGGATGTGTATATGGCGCCAGCAGAGGACTGCGTGTCGAGCTCGCGATCTTCAGCCTGGATACTGGACGCCTACTGAAATTTGACGAGGACGCTTTCCGCAGTGCAAGATTCAGGCGTCGGCGTTGACGCCAATGACGAAACGCCAGGTTTACAGCAACGACCTCGACGTTGTGGGTAGCAGACATGATAAGAGCAAGCGGTCGTGGACGAGGAAGATGAATATGTGTGGCGTCCTTGACGGTCCGGGACAACGTCGATGGCACCCGATGTCTCACCCAATTGGTCGTCGCTGTCGGGACGGTACCCCGCCGCATCGGCTGCCGGACATGCAATCAAATCCGATCTCATGCCGGTGCGCCTCTGGTGCGCCTCCTTCAGCTTTGTTCTCTTCTGCCCAGCGGCCAGCTCAATCATTCCATGCAGAGAAAAACCAAGAAGCGAGAGGCCGATACGCTGAATTTTTCTGCCCCTCTGCAGAGCCGATCGTCCCCAAAAAAGGCGTCATCCACTGTTGTTCTGTGCCATACAGACGCAGTGCTACCTCGTAGGGCGCGTATGCACGAACTCGGCTTGCAAATTCCTCCAAGTCTTGGCAAGTAATTTGCTTTCATCACCTGGAACGCCCCCAAGATGTAAAAACTCGACGTATACCGCGGCTCCCCTCCCAGACCGCCTGTTTCTTAGGTCCAGAGCTGAGCCTAACGCTATTCTGAAGGACACGGTGCGCTTTATGAACACATGTTTTCAGCACAAGGTGATCGGTTGGCACCCTTGACTGTTTCGAGCTGGGTCGCCAGATATCGTATACTCATCCAGGTGAGCCTCACCGAACGCATCTTCGTGTTACCTTGTTACTCACCTTTTTTCTCCGAAGTGGAATACCTGAGCATGCTCGCGGCAGCTTGACATCACATTCAGATGAAACGACCTGGATGCCACAATTACGCGCATCCCATCCGCGCAGATGTCTGTGAGTCCTTCCCTGCCATACGAGTCCTCCTCTGCGACACAGACGCAGACAGACGTACTCATGCATCATTGAAGGGGCCCTTCCCATGGCTGCATAGGAGCGTCAAACTGTGCCGCTTCCAAGAACCAAACAACAGTGAGCTAATTCAACACCTGTTCGGTCTCTCTTGTTGTCGACATACCATTGATGCAGGGATCCCACATCAGAGCTTCCTTCTCATCGTTCGCGAAGCTGAGGCGTATGCCCACGGAGAGGTCTTCAAGTCGTCGTCAGCGAAAGCTGGAACTTAAGCAGGCCTTTGACAAGTTACGACGCCAGCCCTGTCTTCGAACTCGCTTTTGTGGCGGTTTGCTGCAGCTAGGTCTAAGGCGAGTGTTCTCAGTTCCACCCTGCGTTGGAGTCTCTGCTTGCAGTATCTATCTACCGCAGGATATGGAGCAATGCATCCGCCGATGGACTTGAGTATCCACATATTCGATGGACAGCTTCTTCCGGCGACGCGGTGAGCCGTAGCTCTAGGATCTGTTGTTCACGTATTCCTTTCTAGGTCTAGCCAAGGTCTAGCTGCCGTGGTTGAATGGCGTGCGATGTCATCGTGTTTGCCCGTCTTCTCGTCGCGTGGGTAGAGAAGGCGATGTCGATTGAATGGGGGCAGACGCGACACCGGAGCGGCAATAGCATTACTACTTAAGCTTTACTGAGTAGACACTGCAACCGGTTCACCCATATCGACTTGTAAGCTGGCCACTCCGAAAACGCTCCTAAATATCACTGGAGGCACGTCGATTGCACGTCCAGCGCTTTCACCGTCAGGAGAACGCCCTTGATCGAGGGCCGCTCACCCCCTATGATCGACGCGCCACACCCGGCGCTAATGATCACGGACATAAACACCTTTGTTCGCGACTTCGACGACGATTCTCGGATGGCGGACACGCTCGTTATAGAGCGCCGGACAAAGGACACGCCATACGACGCCTCGCACATCCTCCGCACGAAGGACTGGTCCTACGACACGCTCGTGTCGTCCGGCTTCCACCCTGCTACACGCGTCCATTGCGAGTCCGATCTCACTGCGGCGCTCAACGAATACCGGAAGTCAGAAACACCGCTCGTTATACATGGTTGGCATCAGACGGACGCTTGGGACCGTGACTTGCTCAGTCTGCACGGGTTTGCCCAACATGTAGAGCTCCCCGACAACCGTGCGTGCATACTCTTGAGCATTGACTTATGCACTCATTCTCCCGGTGCAGTCATCGAGGCTAGGAACGTACACACATGGACAGACTCTACTCTTCCCCTTGACGACTTCGTTGCGAAATGTCGAAGCGCAGGGCCAACAGTGGGTGATGGAGGTACGCAGTGATGTTGTTCCCCTCAGAGCTACGCTGGATACTCACAGCGCTCCAGAGAAGGAAAGGCTCTACGGCAAGGATGCCCCCTGTCCTCCCGCTTGGACTGAATGGCTGCACCGGCGCTCGACAATTCCCCAAGAAGTCCTTCCCGACAGCGAGACCAACATCCTGAACGCGCTACCCCCCGCCGCCCGCGTCGAGCATCTGATGTGCTACCTCGGAGTGGGCGATACATTCACCCCCATGCACAAGGATCTCTGCGCGTCATACGGCCAGAACCTCATGACATACACCGAGAAAGGCGGGTCCTCGTACTGGTTTATGACTCGAGGTGGCGACGCGCAGCGGGTCGCCGAATACTTCCACAAGCTAGGGCAGGAGCTCGACCACGAGAACCACGTCATCACCTTGAGGATCTCAGGCGAGCGCCCTTCCATGTCTACATCATAGAGCAGAAACTCGGCGACATGGTCTTCGTCCCTCCCCGTTCCGCGCACCAAGTCGTCAACAGCGGCGGCATCACGGTGAAGATGTCCTGGTCACGCATGGAACCCAGGAGTCTACAAGTCGCCCTGTACAACGAGCTGCCTATCTATCGCCGTGTCGGCCGACGCGAGACATACAAGGTCAAGGCTCTTATTCACTATCTGCTCGTACGAAACATGGAGCTGTTGGAGAACATAGTCGCGGCTGAGCGCCGCGCGAACGTGCACCCGTCGCCTCCCGTCCCGAGCTCTCACAATCGTCAATCTTTGACGAGCTCATGCTCCTCGTCGGGCTATACGAGCATCTGCTCGTCGACGAGTACACGAAGAAACATGACACCATGGCGCACCTGGTCAGCAAGGACGCGTGTAACATTTCCCCGACGCACTCGAAGTTTCCAGCACTTCGATGACTTGCTTTGCGATTTTTGCGGTGCAGACATCTACCAGAGCTTCTTTCGATGCGCCGGATGCGCCGTCGAAGCCGATGCAGTTGGAGGGAAGATGGACGACTGCGTCTCCATCTGCGCCGCATGTTACGTCGAAGGCAGGGTTTGTCTATGCGAAGGGATGAACCTATGCAGCATCGGAATTTACGACGCTCATCATGTTGAGAGAACGGTCGTGGAAGGCCTTGGTCAATTTTTCCTGCTATACCGCCTTCCAGAAGGCCAACTAGCAAGAGAGAATACAGGGTAAAATACTGCATTTGTTCTGTATGGGATATGCTCATCAGATTACAGGACATTACTTCAGAGTAATTTTGACGCAACATTCGATGCAGCTTATGGACTATGGACTGCCCGCCAGAAACCGCCAGTAAGCTGCCCATAAGTGCTCCAGACGTGATACTCACTGTGTCCAGAGAAAGCCAACAATGATGTGCAGACCTGGCAGAGGAGGGCCCAGCCACGAAGTGCCCCGTCTCGCAGGCTTGCGCTGCGAGCCATGTCATAGTGCCCGCTGCTACCTACACATCCTCCAAGCCACAAGCATCCACATCATTCAGGCGTTTGCGACATTCCAGGGCGGTCGTCAGGCCTGGCACGAGCATCATCTCAGCTGCAGGTCGAACGCCCAGCAAGCTTTTGACGATTTTAGCGACGCCCAAGAGAAGGGATGTCGCCCGAAGGATCTTAATGCCATGCGTGCTGCTGTCGCTGCGGCATTCACGGACTGTCGACCGCTGAAACCCAAGGCAGTGAAGTTGGGCTTCTACGACTCGGGCACTGGCGTTCTTGTTGACGAGGTATGGGCCATACCTTGCAGGCATTGCGCCGCTTAACGACGTGTAGGTCTCCGACACGGACTCTTCGACTATCGACACGATCGCAGGGTCATCCGACACGTCTGTGGATAGCGGATTTCTTGCTCCGAAGGCTGCGCGTCTGAAAAAACCGCGCCACAATGTCCTCAGATCATGTAGCCCGGACGGACACACCGTCGACGATATGCCGAGTGGCGCCTCTTCAGTAGAGTGTGTTCCGCCCATTCAAAATAGTCGGCACCCGCCGCCTGCGCCAAAGAGGATGGTCCTAGACTGTGTCTTGATTCCAGCGAGGCCAAGGAAGCGCAGACGATCGACATACACGGATATTCCCAGATCGGTCTCACATCCTGTACAGATGCCATCCAGGTCTTCGTCTCCTTCCTCGTCTTCGTCCCAGCCTCCTTCACCGCACCGACCCCATCCGCCAGCCAAGAACATTCTGCCCACAGCGCAAACATCCAACGCGTCGCCGGGACGCGACAACGATCTGAAGTTATGCCGCGTACCGAAACGCGTGTTTCGCGCATCACAAGGCGCGCGCGCCCCTCTTTCCGAACCACGACAAGGCTCCCCTCCCAGGAAGAAACATCGACTGCGCAACGGCGACATGCATCCTCGCAATGCAGTTTTGGTTCCGAACGCCCTACAAGCTTCGGTCCGAAGTCTGTACATGCGAAGAAGCGGGGACTCTTGCCGGCGTTGAAGACGAAGGCGCACGAACAACCGCAGCGGTCGTCGAAAACGCAGGCTGAGGTGAACGGTGCATCGGCTTACAAGCCCGCATCCGTTCCGGAGGGTCTGCATTTCAAGAGAATTACGTCGCAGAGCACGCTTGGAGGAACAAGTGGTGGTTCTGCCCAAGAGCTCGCTGCTGGCGAGGTCGTACCCCTTCCGCCACCTGGGTGGGGACCATCGGGCCAGCCAATCGCCGCGTCCAGCAGCAGCAAGCCGGGCCGTCTGTACTCGCGGCAGCGCTCAACGCGGCCTCAACAAGCAACTACGAGCAGGGCACGTGGGTCACACCCTCTACCTGCGCACCGACAACACGATCGGATGAGAGGACGTCGACTGACGGACATGCTCCAAGGTCCTTTACAGGCGCACCTCTCGCCGAAACATATGTTCTCTTTCGATATCCGGCCCCGACCAGGGCAAAGTTGAGCTAAGCCAAGAGGAATTTGACCGGATGCGGCGTCGAATCTGTGATGTGAGCCGCCCTTCAATCTTTCGCATACAGAAAACTCACGTTCTCGACAGTTGGAGCGCCTCGCAGGCATTTCGCACAACGACCCTGTACCGACTCAGCTACCTGTTCGCTCTCAATATCCGCCACCACTTCCGAGGGGAAACCAACGAGAAACAGCAACCTCATATCCAGCTCCCGCCGGCGGCACTTCGGGTCAACAAGGGACATGGCCTTATTGGCCTCCCAACAATGCCGTGCTCCCTCCGCATACTGCAGGCCCCGTATCGCGTCCCCCACAAGTATACTCGTACCGTGATGTGCATGTCGCTCACAATGGGAGAGGAGCGCCGTACGGCGGCGTGGGGTACGGACCGTCCAGACGTGGCGGGTTTGGCAGTTGAGAGCTGTTGAGAACCGTTTGTACATACTAGATACGATCCATTGCATGTATTTGCTCTCATAGGCTGTGTCTTTTGATCTATAACGACGCGTACATAGCGCCTGCTGCCACAGCAGTCGAGCCGTCGAATCGAAACCTATTATGTAGATAATATCTAGAGCCTGCGCGCTGGTCGACTGCCAAGCCTTTCTCTTGAAAAACCTCCTTGTACATACTATATATCCGTGTATCAAATAATTCTGAGCCAAAGCAATCGGCTGCCCCTCGCAATATGTCGGTGACAAGATAAAAGGGGAGAGTTGTTATGCAATGTGGGCGTATTGTTGTGGATCTCGTGACGAATTCGTAGCCAAACATTAACAAACTCAGCGGCCTATAAACGTCTCTCTGAAAATTTCCCTTTCTTCTTTGTCCATCACGCAGCCTCAAGACAGTGCCCGTCCTACGCGTCGATTTACAGGCCGGACGAGGCGATTCGGTTTTGCGAAGAACGACGGTTTGGTTTTAGAACTCATGCGCTTGATACTGTGGCGTGTGGGTGTTAGACCTCACCTACACCTCCAATCTGTCGTAGTTCTCTTTATAGTGTAGCGGTCTCTTGCTTGCTGCAATGATAGAGCCCTGTTTTGCAACTACCAGCCCCTGGTTTGACGATAGGTTCCGCTTCGAACGACGTTCTGCGGAAGATTTTCAAGTATCTATCGAAGGCTTGCGCGTACGTCCTGGCGTCCTTCAACGCTAACTTCAACGCTTAATCGAATGATCTCAATATAAGTCAGTACACTTGACCCGAGGGTAAGGCTCGCGGTGAACGACGTTGGAGGACCACTTGAGGACAGCGGCAGGAGAATAGATGTGACAACATATGTCACTGTGGCGGCGAGCGCTTACCGTCACGCCTGTGAGCAACGGTCATCTACCCCAGACGCTGCCAATATGTCTGGCCAAGGGCAGCGCGAGAATGTGTTCGCCACTCGCATGGCGCTTACGAACACGAAACTGCGGCTGAAGGGCGCACAGACGGGGCACTCCCTTCTCGCCAAGAAGCGGGACGCGCTGACGACTAGGTTTCGCGCAATCCTGAAGAAGGTCGACGAGGTGCGTGCTCGTGTAGTAATGGGAGAACACGCGAGCTCATTCCCCTCCTCTCGCAGGCCAAGCGTAAGATGGGCCGTGTGATGCAGCTGGCGTCCTTCTCGATGGCGGAGGTGACGTACGCGACAGGAGACATCTCGTATCTCGTGCAAGAGCAGGCGAAGTCGGCTAGCTTCCGCGTCAAGGCGAAGCAGGAGAACGTATCTGGTGTTGTTCTCCCTGCTTTTGAAGTCGATCGCGTTGCAGGATCGGGTACGTCTGCTATCCAGATCCATTGTTAAACGACACTAACGTCCTTGCTCCCGCAGATTTCAACCTTACCGGTCTGGGTCGCGGCGGGCAACAGGTGCTGCGAGCGAAGGAGGTGTACGCGAAGGCGATCGAGACCCTCGTTGAGCTCGCGTCCTTGCAGACCGCGTTCACCATCCTGGACGAAGTCATTCGCGCGACGAATCGTCGCGTGAATGCGATCGAGCACGTCGTTATCCCCCGGCTAGAGAACACCATCAAGTACATCATGAGCGAGCTCGACGAGATGGATCGTGAAGAATTCTTCAGGTGTGTATGCAGTCATTAACTCGATGGTAGTTTCTCATGTGTTTGCAGATTGAAGAAAGTCCAGGGCAAGAAGAAGCGTGTTAAGGCGGACGAGGCTGCGGCTTTCCAGGAGACTTTTGAGGAGACGGAGGAACCTACCATTGCAGAGGCGACAGGAACGACAGACTTGCTTGCCCAAAAGGACGAAGACGTTATCTTCTGATGATGTTGCCATATGCACTTACTTGTACTCATACCCTCGCGTTCTTCAGTATTGCCTCAATGCATTCCTGTTGGACTGTACCCCATGAGACGAGGGAATGTGGAGTCCGCGAAGTGCTTCTTTCAACTGGACTTCGCTGTCCTAGCAACGGCCAGAGATGTAGCAATGTTGGGGCGATCGGATGAACAAGACACGTAGATGAGATGAACCAAAGTGGCCTATCATGCAGCATATGATTGGGGGCATGGGTACATAGGTATTTTGCAGGTGATACCAGATCATAAAGGATACAGCAGAAGGAGGTCCCAAGGATTACTGGGAAACGCGTGTCAGTCAGATTCTCCCCTAAGGTCACAGATACGCACGTCGACCATCTCGACATCCTCGCTCGTGTTCTTCTTCCTGTCCTTGCGGTCAAGAATTGCCCGCCTGTCCTTGTCCAGCTTGATCGTAGTGATGACAACGTTGCTGGGGTGGATGCCGATGGGGGATGTGGAGCCGTTTGACTTGTCCCGCTGGACGCGGTCGACGTGAATGACCCATTCTTCCTGTAGACCTGGGTGACCTTGCCCTCCCGACCCTTGTACTTGCCCCGGACGATGCGGACCTCGTCATCCTTGCGGATGGGAAGGGAGCGGGTCTGCAAGGGTTCGATCAGCGACAGGATCTAAGGACCAAAAGTTTTGCGACGCACGTTGTGCTTGCCACGGAGCTCCTTCGAGAGGGAAGAGGACATGATCTTGCGGCGGATGGACGAAGGCGCATCGAAGTGCGCCTTGCGGGACTTGCGCCGCGAGGAGGAAGTGTCTGCACAATGCATCGTCAGATTTTGACCAGTCATCCGAGGCCCATCTGCGCCATCCAGCCGTTCATGTGTCTCAGGATCGTCCGTTCGACTAGAATTTCGACGAGCAGGGCAGATAGGGCCTACGAGCGGCAACGCACCCAGGTTGAACTTCATTTTGGGCGACGAGGAGCTTGACGTCGGCGGGCTTGACGAGGGCGGGTCAGCGATGTGGATTCCTGGCTGAGCGGGGTGCCACGCGAGTGCCGGCCGGCCCGCCACGCGACCCTGCACGTGGCTCCTGAAGCATCACCGCCTTCCGGGAGCCCGGCCCTGGCCCGGCCCTTCAGAATCATCCTGCCTTCATGTCTGAAAAGGTTCGGTCCAGCAAACTCAAGTTCAAGGGAGAAAAGGGAAAGAAGAAGCGCAAACGCGACGAGGACGACGACGGGCGACCAGGAGGCAGCCGCCGCCGCGGGGAGAACGATGCTGAACCGGAAGCATGGGTTCGCCCCGACGCGCCTAACGAAATACGCGGACCGACATTCATCGTGCATCCCTCCGACCCATCTCCCCTCTGCATCACCTACAACTCTACTTCGAACAGGCTCATAGTGTCTGCGGTCGACAAGTCGGACTCGGACGAACAGCCAAGCGTGCTGGAACGCACCCCCACCGACGTCTCTCAGGTCTGGGTCACTACTCGCATAGCCGGTTCTACCACGATCAACTTGCGAACAGGCACCGGGGAGGGGAAATTCCTGTCTTGCGATGCGCACGGTATTGTCAGCGCTGACCGCGATGCGCGGGGACCTCAGGAAGAGTGGACGCCAGTGATCGCATCCGACGGAATGGTCGCGTTCCAAAACGTGTATGAGAAGTACCTTGCCGTGGACGAGACTGCTGGTGGTGGACTGCAACTTCGAGGAGACAGCGAAGAAGTGGGCTTCCGAGAGCGCTTCTGGGTCAAGATCCAGAACAAGTACAAACAAGAGGCACACGCTGAAGAGAGGAAGAAGAAGGACGCCTCGGGGCCACCGCAGGCAGATGAGCATGATATCAAGTGCGTCCCGCCGTTGCTTCTGCATTTTTTCTGCTGATATTGCCTAGTAAACTCTACCAATCCTGGGGCCAAGGTCGAAATGTCCTGTCTTCTGAGGATAAGAAGGAGGTGAGCAAGACCATGATCGTGCCTATTCGCGCCTACTCATCTTCTTGCAGCTGAAGAAGGCAAGGAAGGAAGGTCGATTAGCTGAGGCGATGCTGGAGCGTCGTGCGAAGTTGAAGAGGTGCGTTCCACGCTCTCGTCATCGACGGCTGCATCTGATTCGAACACAGTGACCGCTTTTGCTAGCGTTCAGATGACGAGCCCTGAGTGTACTTATCGCTTCGTAATGGGTCTCGAGCACCAGCTGACCCTCACTATATGTAACAGCTAGCCTGGTATATGGAAAGCTAGTTGTGGCCCCGTGTTGAGCTTGGTCCTTTGTCAACCTCATGCCGTTGATCGACGTGTTCGCACCAGAGCTGTCAAACGACCTCAGCCATGTTCGACTTGCATTAAGCTTCCAGGGTGCTCAACTTGTGTTCAACTCATCTGATAAGCAGTTGGACTTCAGCGATCCGCGGTGGCGTGCGCGGTTCGTTCCCACGCAAGATCAACATTCCCACCGAACTTCAACATTGAACATGTTCGAGTGCCCTGCCCTGCCGATATAAAGATAACACGGGCTACGTTGCTCCTCCCTCTGACCGGTTTCGAAATGCCCACAAAGCGCAACCTCATACCTCCACCTAAAGACGTCGCGCAGCTGCCTGCGGCTGGTCTCAAGGCATTATCAGATCACTGGCCCTCTCAATGGACCTCTTTCCAGCGCAGCCATGCTTACGTGAGCCGAATCGTCTTGGTGCTGTGCCTCTTCAACTCCATTAAACAACTCCTAGCAACTTGTGCGGGATTATGGCGGACATGAGAGCGGACACAAGAGAAAGAAGCCTGTACTGGATTATGGCGTCCTTGCAAATGATCAGATACCTGGTCAATGGACGATCTATTGCGACAAGGTGCGTAAATCGCGCACTCGCGACGTTGCGATTTGCTAACTAGAATCAATGGCAGATCAAGAACAAGGTCCCCGAATTAAGCGGTTATCTGGATGATTGGTTCATCAAGGTACTTTGGGACCGCTACGTTCATCGCAGCACAAAGAGGCGCGTCTTGGATCGAGCGCGTGGTGTCTCACCAAGCCCCGTAAGCGTGTTCGTGTCCGTTGTGTATCAGTCGTGACTGAAGCTTCGAAGGTTAAGCCTAAGCCCGGCGGCATTCTTTATGTTGGCAAGCGGCAAGCGCACTGGTCAAGTCGGCGCACTAGCGGCATCTCCAAAGGAGCACGTACTGTAGAAGCCGCTCGCTTGCAGCCGATGGAAGACAACAAAGCGGTCACGCTGGGTCATTCGTCCCGGGACGTCGACGTGCAGCAGCCAGAAGATGAGCTCGACCTTCTTACACCCAGTCAGGATCCCCCGCTACTCACCCTTGTAGGTATTTCTGATGTATATGCAAAGCGAATCTGACGACGACTCAGGACCCGTCGGCGACTGGTGCGATGTCTATGCCGCATAGCCAAGCACGAGGTTCTTCCTCGACCATCTGCGCGTCCGGTTTCAGGTGGCCGACCACCGTCAGTCTTTCAATCACCATTCTAACTATAACCTGACTGAAGCCAACTTGTAGTGTCGCGTCGATAGTCCCTATAGTCCGTGCCCGCTGTGCAACTTTCGTCCGGCGATTCCGCCGGAAGATCGGAGCGAGCTTGAGGGTCTGTTTACCGCAGTCTCTGACGGCGCACAGCTCCTTCATGTCCTGGACACCGCAGGGATCTACCGCGATGCGCATGTCGCAGTTCTAAGAGGCTGGACCGAATCACAGCGGATGGAGCTGTGGGGAGAACTGGTCGCCCGCAATGCAATTGCACCTCTTACGATCTTTGCGCTAGAGGATCTGTTCGCGGGCAGGGAGGACTACGTGAGCGCTGGAGTTGACGAGTCGGGAGCCGCGCGCAAGCGCTGGTCGATACCCAGGGACGAGCGATTGGTGGAACTCGCGAGTGATGCAGAGAACTCCCAAGACCTCTTGCGCGATGCGATGCGGATGACGAACGACGAGTTCGCGTCCTTCAAGGTATTATTGGTCCTTCCTCCCTTCGCTCGATTGTTTTTTACATGAGCTTTCTCTACAGAAGACCGTAACTGACTATGCCCATATCCTAAGAGCTGAGTACTGCGCCGAGGACCAGAACACCGAAGATTGGAAGGCGGTTGTGAAGGCGGTCCGTCTGTTGTCGCGTCTGAGTTCCGGAATGCGCTGACTTTGAGCTTCTTTGTAGGTCGCCAGAGACATGCCGTCCCTCAAACAATTCGAAGCGCTTTGGCCAGTAGAGACGATGCTACGCCGTATCATATCTGCGCACCAACCGCACAAACAGGAGGAGCCCGCAGACCCAGTACGTCCCATGCACATTATGTTGCGACTCGTAGCTCATCACTTCGGAATTTCTAGCCGTCCTTAGTAGCATCCGTGCGTCGGATGCTGATGGTAAGCTACAAGCCAACCCGTCGTGCGACATGAACTCTGAGTACCGGTCAGCCCCCAGGTTTAAGCCGTTGCTCGCAGCATCCGCTTCCCAACTATACAGCCGTGTCGTCCATCTGCGAGAGATTTCTGCGCAAAGCCGGCCTTTCGGAGCTGATGCCCTTCATGATCACAGCGGGTGTGCACGATGACAGGGCTTTCTCGGTGCTTTGCAGGCGGAATGAGCATATGCAAACCGTCGTCCTTGACAGCGCGATTGGAAAGATCAATCTCTTCCAGCGCCTGGCGCTCAGGTTCGCATTGAAGAAGCTGGGCGACGAAGGATTTGTATAAGAAGTTGGAGATGCGATAGGCGGCACCACCCGCTGCCAGCGTCGACTGGGTTGGCGCTCGCGGCATTCTTGACTTTAACAGACCGTAAACTGTACGAATATCTGATCTGTATCTTGAGATATGTGTTCTGCACCGATGCAGGAGGGACTAGAAGCGAACGTCAGTGCAAGGCAGGAGGGATGTTCGGCAACTGCCGACCAGTCACGGTGACCAAATTTGCTGATCGTGACATCGCGCAAACAGCGTTCCTTCGCCAGTTCTTTCATCTTCACTCCACCGCCTCTCCTCTTAGACCTCCATCATGAGCAGCACTCAGGAAGGCATACCCACGTTCAAGCTCGTTCTCGGTACGCGCACATTCCTTGCTACTCAACACGATCTGACGCGCCGTCTACCTTTGTCGTCCATCGATGTCGCGATCTCATTGTCCCTCTCCTTCCACGTCGCGCGCTCCTCTATCGCCCGGCTTCTCTGGATGTTTGACTATGTGCAGTCGGTGATGGTGGCACGGGCAAGACGACTTTCGTCAAGGTGCGTTTGATCAACGCGTCCTGCTTAGATCTCGTCCTGATCGCGACTTTCTACAGCGTCACTTGACGGGCGAATTCGAGAAGAAGTACATCGGTGCGATAACAATCCTACCAAGGGGGCACCTGCGCAACGTACTGATACGCCTATGCTTCCTAAAGCCACCCTCGGTGTTGAGGTCCACCCGCTATCGTTCACGACCAACTTCGGCACGATCTGCTTCAACGTTTGGGACACGGCTGGCCAGGAGAAATTCGGCGGTCTGCGTGACGGCTACTACATCCAGGGCCAGTGCGGCATCATCATGTTCGATGTCACCTCCCGAATCACCTACAAGAACGTGCCCAACTGGCATCGCGATCTGGAGCGTGTCTGCGAGAACATTCCCATCGTTCTCTGCGGTAACAAGGTCGATGTTAAGGTATGTCGCCGTCTACAAGAATGTGTAATGCAGAGCACTTATGCATGATTCGCTATTGTAGGAGCGCAAGGTGAAGACCGGCCAGGTCACCTTCCATCGCAAGAAGAACCTCCAATACTTCGAAATCTCCGCGAAGTCCAACTACAACTTCGAAAAGCCCTTCCTCTGGCTCGCCAGGAAGCTTGTTGGGTACGTCTGCAGGCGCATGCGTAAGGATCAAGCTCAAGTGTCTTGTAGCAACCCTTCCCTCGAGTTTGTGGCCGCGCCCGCGTTGGCACCTGCAGAGGTCCAGGTTGACTCTCAGCTGATGGCCCAGTACGACGAGGAGTTGAAGAAGGTACGCAAACAAACGTGTTATTTCGTGTATGCTCTGACAACCGTATCTCTAGGCCGAGGCCGTCCCGCTCCCGGAAGAGGACGAGGACCTGTAATTGTACTTCCGACGGATTCTGGTCCTTCTACTTTACACCTTTCCTCCATCAATCCCGCGACGAGCACTGTGCAATACATGATTTACCCGGTTTACCTTTCCTCTTCATTTGCATCGCTTTGAATAAATACTGTACTAGCACCCTCGTCACCTTCACACGCGCCTTTGGAAGCTGAATACGAGCACGGATGACACCAATTTACTTAACTTCAGGCAGAGCACCAGTCGCTTCCTCGCCGCTCATGCCTCTTCAGTTGCAATCGCGCGCTCGGTGAGTGTGACGTTTGTTCTGACGGGCACCAAACGAACATTGTCACGTGACGCGGAGGAGTTCGTCGATCAGCCGGGCCACCGGAGGCCACCGAGTGCACCTCTAAGTTTACTCCCGCTCTCACAATCCGAATTTCTGGCCACCTTTACATTTGCCAGTCTACGCCTTCGCATTCGAATTTCGGACCCTCTTCAATGTCATAACTGATACGAACCGCATGTTGGCACGAGTCAGTCTCTGCGTAACTGATCACCCAATGAAGCCTCGTGAAGGGACCTCGCGGGTTCTCAATGTTCTCGGAGGCTCGGAATGAACATATCAGATGATGGCTTGGCCGGCGCCTGGCCGGTGACGAGTCATGAAGCGGTAAGTATGAACTAACATAAGTAGCCTCCATGCGATAAAAGCAGGCGTGCGGGGTTGTGGGTTATCTCCTCGACCGCCTACTTAGGATCTTGAGAGGCGCGATCATGACAGACACGACAGAAAAGCAGCCCTCGGCAACTCTTGAGGCTGCCCCGGATGCCGCCCCCGCTGCTCCTGCTGATGCTGGGCAGGAAGTCGATGAGGTCGAGGTCGTGCCCCACAACAGACTGGCAATCGTAAGTCCCTTCCATCTTGTTCACGGTGTGTTCTGCTCATGCCTTCCCCCTCACCCCCGGCGTCAGGTCTTCCCAGCTTTGATGCTCTCGCTGTTCCTTTCGGCGCTAGACCAGGTATGTATTCCCCCTTCACTCCCATGGTCACCCGGCGACGTTGATTTCCTGCAAAGACCATTGTCGCCACCGTGCTCCCCAAGATCGTCAGTTCTTTGGACGGAGGCAAGAGCTACAGCTGGGTCGGAAGGTAAATTTTTGTGCACATGGTTAAGGCGAGACTCCTAAACTATTTTTCAGTGCGTACTTGCTGGGCTCGGCAGCCCTAGGCCCGCTCTACGGCAAGCTGTCGGATCTCCTTGGCCGCAAGCCCATCCTTTTCAGCAGCATCTTCCTCTTCCTGGTAAGACGGCTGTGGATGCCACATATCCTATGCTCATTGCTTACTCCCCGTCATATAGATTGGGTCTGCACTATGCGGTGCAGCACAAAATATGGTAGGGCCACAGTCATTTACTGGTGTCACCTCTGCTCAACTTGTGTTCACAGAACTGGCTAATTGCTAGTCGTGCTGTGCAAGGGATGGGGGGTGGTGGCATCACGCAGATGGTATGAGCGTCATACGTGACTTCGTTCGTCACCGCTGACTTTTACCTAGTTCTTTACCCTCTTGGGTGATCTCGTACCCCTAGAGAAGTAATTTTCTGGCACGCTGCGCAAAAGCAGCTCGCTAATGGCAAAAATACAGACGAGCAAAATATGGAGCGCTTATCGCGTCGACATGGACTTTGGCGAGGTATGCGTCTCCTTATGCAGGTCGCTCCTGCGAGCTGCTCATCCAATCTTACAGCCTTGTCGGCCCAGTTATCGGTGGTGTGAGTAGTATTGTGTTATGCGCTTACTCGCAATTTGACGTAGCTATTTGCAGGCACTTGCCGACCACTCATCCTGGCGCTGGTGTTTCTGGATCAATTTACCATCAGGCGGCATCGCGACTGTCCTCCTCTTTATTTTTCTGCACACCAAGCCGCACCAGGGTCAAACCCTCCAGCATCATCTACGCACGTTTGACTTTCTTGGCCTCTTTCTCATTATCGCCGGCATCGTTTGCTTCTTGCTCGGTCTCAACTTCGGAGAAACGTCATGTGCGTCTCTTCACTCAGCTCGCTCGGTCCGAGATGAAGCATCAGCACTGACCAATCTCATGCACACAGGGTCTACGCCGCAGACCATTGCGCTCCTGGTTATCGGCGTCTGCCTCCTCGTTGCCGGCGGCTTCAACGAGGTGTATACGCATCGCGATCCTATCATCCCACAACGGATGTTCAAGGTGAGGCAGTCTCCGAGTCAGATACGCAGCATGCCATGCTTACTAGCCGCAGGCGAGGACGCCTGTCGCCTTAATGGCGAGCTCTGCGAGTGTATCATTCACATACATGCAAGGTTTGCCGCGGCGCCGTGTTAGTCGTGCGTCTTCGCTGACGAGTCATTAGCTGCCTACTATCTGCCGGTGTACTTCCAAGTCTTGGGCGCATCTGCCACGTCCTCAGGATTATGGTAATCTCTGGACTTTGTATACTGAGCTGCGGTCACTGATCGCCTAGTTCTTTATAGGACACTATCTTTCCTGCTCGGAGCTTGCGTGACCTCTCTTTCAGCAGGAATGACAATATCACGCATCGGGAGATATCGACCCTTCATATGGACCTTCAGCATCGTTTATTGCCTTGGATACGGGCTAATGATCATGCTTGACGAAAACTCATCTACGTATGACTGTCTCTCCTACTTCAGGCCGTGTCTAACCGGTTGGTAGCGCTCTGAAGATAGTATTTCCTCTCATAGCGGGTCTGGGATGTGGCCCAATGTTCCAGGTCAGCCTCAGCTCGTTGCGACGGTACAATGACTCAATTTTCGTTTCTCAGACGAACCTCATCGCTATACACGCCTCTATGCCTGTCAAAGATATGGCAACTGCGACAGGCGCACTCACCTTCATGCGGTATGCTGGACGCCCGTCTTTCCAACTGATACTGATTTATCCAAGGACGTTATCGTCTACCTCCGGGCTGTCCGTCGGTCAGACGGTCTTGACGAATGTAAGGCCATCACTCAACGAAATTGATTCTACATGTCTAACATCCACTTAGACTCTACGCAAACAACTATCCGGTGTGGAAGGAATTGGCTTCGATCCTGCCTCCGGGGCGGGCCTCGACAACATCTCTATGATCCACGAAATTCCAGTAGGGTTTCTTATTGCTTCGCGATTCCCAATTTGGCCCTGATGTGCACATTCTCAGGATGAGGACCTACGCCGGCGCGTCATACACGCGTTCATGACGTCCATAAGTACTATTTGGATCGTCAGTACGGCCATCCTAGGAGCCGTTATATTTGTCGGTACGTAACATGTTGGCCGGAGAGACATCATAAGAACACTCATGGCCTATAGTCTTCTTAATTCGAAGTTATCCGCTCAAGCGACCGACCGTACCAGTCACCAAGCACGACGCCGAGGAGGAGACGAAAGTCAGCCCTGGTGGCGACTACGACCTTGAGAGTCAGGCGCCCAAGTCACCATCGCCTTCTGAATCGTCTGGTAAGTAGAGCGAGCTCTCCATGGGCAGTAAGTCTTTCAGAGTAGGATGGAATATGAGCTACTGTAGAGTCACGTGATATGCCGGTAGACACGCGGCAAGGAAAACGAGTCCCACTGTGAGGACTGACTAGTAGTACATAGAACAATACTTGCGATGAATGACATAGACGAGGACTTGACTAGACTGGCCTGTCATCAGGAGTTCTTACATATGATGCCTCTACTTGGTACCATAGTATGGCAGATGCTGGGCAGATTAAGTTGAGAGTTCAGAGAACGATGAACTTGAGTCGCACGCGAAGTTCAACATGAACTCACGTGGCCGCGGTTTCTTACCCGTTTTGCCGCGGCGAGGACGGGCGGCAATTTCTCGACCGGCCCGGCGTCTATTCCTGCATCTGGTCAGTTTCAGCAATGGGTCCGCAAGTTGAGATCCGTCTTCTTCAACCCGCGTTCATCTTCGAGTCAGGCAAGGGAGGGCTCCTCGCTGTTGCGCATAATGTCCGCGCAAGACGCTTCCACAATAACGACTTCAACGAACGTTATGAACACGACGCAGGCGCCACCAGAACCCGCGCTCGCGCACGGCGGACCAGAAAACGGGCTACCTGCTGAAGCTAAAGAGAAGCCAGGCGCGTCGTGGCGCAACAAAGAGACGCATGTTGTCCCCCACAACAACCTCCCCGTGGTACGTGGCCACACACTGGTGCATGACAGTTATTAACTGGAACGACAGGTCTTCGCAGGCTTCATGCTCACCGTCTTCCTCGCTGCGCTTGACCAAGTACGCGATCGTCCCTACCTTCACCACTCTACCTCACACATATACACAGACCATTGTTGCAACAGCTTTACCCACGATAGTCGAGCAACTCGGTGGAGGAGATAACTATAGTTGGGTGGGAAGGTGTGTTAAGCGCCGTCAAAGCACGCGATTTGTACAGAACTAACGCTTGAAGACAGTGCCTACCTGCTGGCGTCCGCCTCACTTGGCCCTCTGTACGGCAAGCTCTCGGACTTGATAGGCAGGAAGCCCATTCTGTACGGTGGCATCTTGGTCTTCTTGGTGCGCCATTCCCCTTCGGCTCCAATTCGGCTCCCCGTTGCTGACTACAGATCACAGATAGGGTCCGCGCTATGCGGTGCCGCACAGTCCATGGTACAGTACATCCTGAAATACTCATGGTCATGACTAAAGGAGACGTTCTTCCCACAGACATG
Source organism: Schizophyllum amplum (assembly GCA_007026445.1). Classification (NCBI taxonomy): domain Eukaryota; kingdom Fungi; phylum Basidiomycota; class Agaricomycetes; order Agaricales; family Schizophyllaceae; genus Schizophyllum; species Schizophyllum amplum. The sequence continues at coordinate 377,436 of VDMD01000012.1, read as the reverse complement.
GCTCATCATCGCACGAGCTATACAAGGCATAGGCGGCGGCGGTATACTGATTCTCGTGAGTCAAACCACCTGCTATGGACGTTGAGCCTCACGCGCGTCTTGCAGGTAAACATCACAATCAGCGATATTGTACCACTTCACAAGTACGTCCTCAGCTCCTATGGCTATACTGATATACTAAACAGCATCGCCATAGACGGGGCTTATATGGCGGACTTATTGGTTCCACATGGGGTACGTATCAGCGTCGAACTGCCAATTCTGGTACTAACGAAACGAACAGGTATCGCGAGGTACTCGGAAGGCCCTCTGTTGGTCTGCAGTGCCTGATCTTATTTGCAGTATCGTTGGCCCTCTGCTTGGTGGCGTGCGTAATCTTTGACCGTCCCACAATAACATAACTGAGACTTCCTGCAGGTCTTCACTGATCATGTATCATGGCGATGGTGAGCTTGTCACGAAGTCTTTTGCGGCGCGGAAAACCATATTGACGATTCTTCAGGTGCTTTTTCATCAATTTGTGCGTCATTGTGCTCTTGAGTCCTGTCCGGTAACGAGCTCAACTCAGCGTAGGCCGACCGGTGGCGTTGCAGCAGCAGTTTTGTTCTTCACCCTTCATCTAAACCCCCATCAAGGCCGTACCTTCCGCGAGCACGTCGCCGCGTTTGACTTCGCCGGCCTGTTCCTCATTGTCGGCGGTGTCATCTGCCTACTGCTCGGCTTCAACTTCAGCGAAAAGAGTTGGGATGACGCCAAGACGATCGCCCTGCTCGTGGTTGGCGGCTCGTTGCTCTTGTGCGCTGGGCTGAACGAATGGTTCACGACGCGCGAGCCCATCATTCCACCGCGGTTGTTCAAGGTACGTGTGGTGCATGCTTTTGGTTGCTCATATCTTGCTCACGACACCACAGACGCGAACGACCGCACTCATCCTGATGTCGACTTTCCTGCACGCCGTTGCATTCTTTGAGGGTATGGATGAGATGTTAAAGTAGTGTTCCACTGCTGACGGCCTACAAAGGAGCGTACTACCTTCCCCTGTACTATCAGATCCTAGGTAGCTCCGCTACGGGCGCCGGCGTGAGGTGCGTTCTTGTGGCGGCGCGTCGCGCGTGATCAAGCCCTGATTTCTAATCCGTGCAGAATGATTCCCTTTTCACTCGGTGCGGCTCTCATATCCGCTGCGAGCGGAATCATCGTAAGTAAAACGGGTGACTACCGCTGGCTTATGATGATCACCTACGCGGTGTTCTGCTTGGGCTATGGCCTGATGACTATGCTGGACGATACCTCGAGCAAGTGCGTACTTTCTCAGCCGCCGTTTGGTGACCATATCATACAACATCTTATTGCGTTCACTTGTGACCACTTATTAACCCGTTACGCACAGTGCTGTCAAGGAAATTCTGCCCCTCATCGCTGCACTCGGACTCGGCGCAAACTTCCAGGTATGAGCATGTCATTCTGCAAGAAGTGGCACGAAACTTACTACCCAATCATCGACAGACACCCCTGATTGCATTGGTCAGTGTTCTTGGACGACTCGACTTGTTTCATCGTAGTTGGTACTGACGATGGCTTCAGCAAGCAGCAATGCCTATCAAGGATATGGCTACGTCTACAGGCGCCTTCGCGTTCATCCGCACCATCGGTGGCACCGTCGGTGTCTCCATAGGGCAAACAATCTTCACCAGTGTACGCATCCAGCTCATGCATGCGCTTCGGTGACGGCATTGACGGGCTCCCCCTGCAGACGCTCAACAGGCGGCTAAAGAGCATCCCCGACGTCCCCTTCTCGGGGTCGGCGAGCAGTTATATAGAAGCTGTGAGGCAGCTCAAGAATATTGAGGTGAGCTGGACTTTGATTCAATGACATTGGGCGGGTATAGGGGGCTATGATGGCACGGTGTGGAATACGCAGACCGTCCCTTCTGTGGGAACTCGCATATGCCGCCGAGTCGCAATACTGCCGTTGCTGACAATGTTTGCAGGACCCGACGCTGCGCCAAACGATAATCCATGCATTCTCTCGCGCGGTGAGCACCATATGGGTGGCCAGTACGCCGATGGTGGGCGTGGCGTTCATCATGGGTAAGTTTTTATTTCTCTTTTCGCTGGTTTGGTTTTGTCTCTGCTTCGGGAGATCGTCTGTTCTTGTTGGTCCTCTTTGTCGCTATTCATTGCCGTGTTCCACGTCCACCCCCGCATCTCCGATCCTGCTTATGGACTCAACTTCCCATTTTCCTGAGCTTCTCCTGTAACAGCGTTGCTCACAATCGTCCTTGCAGTGCTCTTCCTTCGCAAGTACACGCTACAGCGCACCGTGGTCAAGTCTGCGAAGCCGACAAACGACTCTGATGTGGAGAAGGGGACGGCGTCGACGGTGGTTGAGGATGAGAACAAGACTGTCGAGGATGAGAAGAAGGTGGTCGAGGATGAGAAGAAGACGGTCGAAGACGACAAGAAGGACGACACATCGGAGGGTGCGCGGACACGAGATACGTGGGATGGAAGTGCTACGCGAGAAGGCACTGCTACGCGAGAAGGGAGCGTCGTACGCGACGATGCGACTGTTCGAGCAGGGACGACTGAGTCGGAGAAGGTATGAGGTCGGAGACAGTTGAAAAGCATACGAGGACGCAGATGGTTTGATTCGGAGATGACATGCATCGGCCGGCGGAGACGGTACGAATGAGTTCTCCGGAGACTTCTTCTTGGGACCACGCAGCACAGCATGGAAAAGCATTTTCGTAGCACTACTTACATGCACAGTAATTCGGCCACCGGTATAATAATAGAGGCGCGCGCACGTCGCGCTCATTACGCTTCCCGGCGCAGGTCGAACTGCGCTCGTTTACCAGAAAAAGTGTAGCAAAGCTTGAGAAAGGCCACCTCCTTGACGTCGGATAACCTGAGGCGTGCGTGCCACTAATCGTCTGGTCCTTCGAGCTTCAAGCTCCCCTGTTTATGAGATGATGGTCCCGTTGACGAGAGCCTGTTTAGGATAGACGATCTCAGTGCTCACGCGGGACAAAAGGTCCCCTTTACACAAGAGATGAAGGTCCTGTTCACGGTCCAGGGAGATAAAGGTCCTGTTCACGAAACACGAAGATCCTGTTCCCGGGAGACAATGGTCCTATGCACAAGAGACGGACATCGAGAAGGTTTGGTGCGCTTCAACTACTCAGATTCACATAGGGCACGAAAATAACGTTGGGCACATAGGCGGAGTCGAGCCAGCGCACGCTGACAGCGTGATCCGAGATTGTCAAGGCATGGATGTGGCCGCGTCGAGCGATTAGACGCCGTCGAGCATGCCGCAATAGCTCTAGCTGTTGTAGAACCAGGTATGTTCCGTAAAGGCTGTTCAGTCCGTCAAAGGTCTGCTCTGGACAAGTTTTGTTCAATACACGCTCTACCCCGGAGCTAGGTCCAAAACAAGCAATTCCTCAAACCGTGGGAACCGGAGCAAACGACGCCCATAAAGAGCCATGGAGCGTCAGTTTGGGGCAACGATGCTTACAATCGTCCAAGTACCGAGCTGGTCTGATATCCAGTGTGACGCCGGGAAGGAACATACCATAATGGGCGAAGAAAGGTCTTCTTGGAGGCGTGAGGACGTTCCACGAGTCTTCCTGAATCCTCGTTTGTATGGGTGCATAGCCTAGCCATATATGCGCACTGCAGTCCCCGTCACCGCTGCCGCCGGGGTTTCGAGGATGAATTCATCGGAGTCTTGGTATGCGAGGGATAGTCAGTGCCGGCATGGAAGCAGAGTCATGAGGCGATAGATGTAGCCTCCTGATCATCGGAGTGCATTGACGTTGGCTGGACGTATCACCTAGTGCTGCCGAGGTCGCATACCTGAGTGGAGACGTGATAGCAAACGGACTGCAGGCGACAGCTGCAGAGTGGACGTTGGTGACGAGAGGCTCCGCTTTAGCGAGGGTGAACACCCGCGGCGGGCGCGGCGGAGGATTAGCGAGGCCCGCGTGACCGTACGAGCTGAGTGCGCGGCGGGTGGCAGAGAGCGGCTGAGAGAGAGAAGGACGTCCGATGTGACGAGGGTTGCTGCGATGCTGCGAAGCGAGGAGCGGTCGCCAGAGTGCCGACGGGCGACAGCATTCGTGACATGTGAGAGGTGCGGTCTGGGCGGTCCGGAACGACAGTGGGCGGGGTACCGTACGAGGTACGGTCGGGGGACAGCCTGGAGGCGGGGCGTTAGTACGCAACTCGGCGTGGGGTCAGGGCGGCCGATGCCAGGAGAACAGCACAGAGAGTCGCCCGTAGCCGGTCCAGGTGCTGTGCTGGGAACCCTGATGGCCGCGCACAGTCACAGTGATAGCAGGTCGTCGGGCAAGAGACGCGCGTCTACGGGGCGTCTGAGTCTCCCTTATAGCTTACAGACCCCGCAAATACTGGCTCTGAAGACTCGAGGCCCCGCCGGCATCGACGAAGGACGAGCGAGAAAGCGTCTCGGCTTTGTCCAGCTTTGGCCACGCGTGAGGCCACGTGCTACCAAACGGGGGCCGGTGTCATCCTTCAAATTCGTCCCGCCGCCTCGTCTGTCCGCCTCTTCCCCTCCACGCCCCGCTCAGCATGCCCTCCTACGGCCTCCTCCACCACCCGGTTCTTCCCGATGCCCCACCCGCAACGGCCCCGCAGATCAAGACATGCACGTCCTGCAACTGCGCGCTCGCTGACCTCGCCGCAGCCCACGGCGCAGAAGCTGCGCCTCCCGTCTGTGGCCAATGTCGCGAGCATGCACCGGACCCGCGGGCGCAGCAGCAGCAACCCCCGCCCCCACCGCCGCTGCCCGACTGCCACCAGTTGCACCACATCGTCCTCGACAGCCCCGTGTCTCCCGCCCCAGAACCGATAGCGATAGTACAAGAGGCAGACTACGAGGACGACAGCTACGACATCGCTTCGTCCCCCGACTTTGACTGCTCGCCCTTTCGAGAGAGCGCGTCTGCGCAGGGGAGCGCCCTTGCGCAGGACGTGCGGCACGACAGCGCACAGGCCACGGCCCCTGCGCGCCACCATCAGTTCGCGCAGCTCAGAATCAAGACCCCCACCCGCACCCTCTCCTCGCCAGACACCAGCCCGCGCAGCCCGTTTGACACTGCCCAGCCCGCCGACCCGCTCGTTGATATCACCTACTTGCGCGTGCGACCGCAGTCCCACCACTGCCTTTACCCGGGCGCAACGTTTTCCGGCACCCAGAAGAGTGGCCGCAACTCGTACGACGTCAACGTCACGATCATGGTGCGTGCGCGACCTTGTATATACGCTGTATTGTCTCAATATTACCCCAGGACGTCGACTTCGACGCCTCGTTCCTCTGTGGCTACCTCAGCATCCGCGGCCTCACCGATGACTGGCCCGAGCTCACGACCTACTTTGATGCCGAGATCATCGGCAGTCGACATGGCTTCCTCACGCGCAAGTGGAACGCGTCCGAGCAGGACGACATGATGCACTGGCAGCGGTTTCCGGCCTTCAAGGGTGTCAAGCACGAGCTGCAGAAGCCGAGCTACACCCTCCCCGATCGTGACCGTGGTGCCATCTTCATGCGTTGGAAGGAGCGGTTCCTTGTCCCAGACCATCGTGTACAGGATATCAATGGCGCGAGCTTTGCAGGTGAGTGGCGAGCTCATTCAATGCGCGTCTGGCCTGCCATGCGGCGCAGTTTGCATTCCCAACTATGTTCGCGTCAGCTGCACCCGTCGCGGCAAGCAATGAATCACGAACAGCCCTGAAGGGGAACACAAACTACGCACCCCTAGTCCACGTCTAGCGCCGATGTCTCGTCACTTGCCCCAGTAGCCTGACCTGGTGACATGCACCGGTAGCCTGACCCTTCGCTTACGCCAGTAACCTAATCTCTCACCCAGGCTTCTACTACGTCTGCGTCGACTTCAACTCGTCCGCACATCGACCGGCGGCGCCCATGCCTGACATGCCGGAGGACGTGATGGAGGAGGACGTGGACATGGCACCACCGTCCGCGAAGCCCGAGCCCATGACGCCCGAATCCATGACAGCGACGCCGCCCGAGCCCATGATGCCCTCCAGTCCTCGCCGCCGGCGGGAGTCGATGGGTCTGGGTCCGCGCCGACGATCGAGTAGTCGGAGGGCCACGCAGGCGCCATCCACCACGCCTCCGGGGACGGCGACGATGAACGGGTTTTACTACCATCAAAATTCGGAACCGTGAGTCTGTTCAACATGGGTCCGTGGTAGATGTGTTGTTGACCTTCGTGTGGCAGGTATCAACAACTATCGCTGTCGCATGTTCCACAGCAGGGGACGTCGAGCTTCGAGTTCTGTTGATGCGCTCGGGTGGTGCTCCTGATGCACCGCTGCTCTGTTATGGGCACTCACCTGCTGGTGCACGCTGCTCTTCTCGAGGCGCAGGCCGCTCCTCTCTCGGTGCTGCGCTCGCTCTGCATTCCCGTATACCTCTGCCCAGCGCTTTCCCGTTCCCTGTCGTACGCTTTCCCGTAGTCGAACTCCCCCGGATTTGTAGTTACTTACTCGTCGGCCCATTGCTCACCTCTGTACATATATCTTGCAACTCACCAAAACTCCTCAACCTCCGTCTCTTGCGTGAGCGACGTCTGTTAGACGGCCGGGGAACGAGCGTCTGGGTAGTGGAACGACGGACGACTGAACGTCCGTATCATGAACCAACGTAGGCTTCGCTGGAGGTCGGACTAGTCAACCGCCCGTATATTCCTCCCCACCTAGCCGCTCACAAACCACAGACGCCCACAGCCGCCCACTGCTCGGAATGGTGTTCCGGATGACGATCGCGGATTCGCGTCGATTCGCGCGTCTTGTTCTCTAATTGGCCGGACACGCCATCTCCTGACTGCTTTCTGTTCCCTCATGACCTGCCCGACCTGCGTTTGACCTGTCCAAGCCACCCTTCCCTCCGCCTTCAACTGATGAGATGCACCGGATGCGCGTGAATAAGGCTGGGAGAATAAGAACATGATGAGTTGGGGCGAACTTCGGCCAAGTCCCCAGCTTCCGACGGCGTGCTTGAAATCCTTGGCGAGTCATCTCAAGAACGCGCCTCTCTTCACGTGTCCGTGAGCTTCACCTGTCCTGGCGCTTTTTGAGGGCTCGAATACCACTTGCGCGAGCTTGAGCTTTCCCCACCATGGTCAAGCCTTCTACCTCGGAGAAGCGTGTGATTATTGTCGGTGCGGGGTACGTGCGAGCGAGTCCTCTCATGCCTGCGATAGTGCTCATTGATGCGTCTCCGATCCTAGGGTGGCAGGCATAGCGACTGCTATTGCGCTCAAGACGCAGCTGGGCTTTGAGAACTTTACTGTGAGTTGGCGGGGCAGCTCGTGGATATGCTGAGGTCTAACGGAGAGACGCAGATCTACGAGAAAGCGGACAGGCCTGGAGGGACATGGAGGGTGCGCGACTTCGTTTGCGCATCGCTTGGGCAGGCTCGCTGACAACGCGGACTTGACAGGACTCGACCTATCCTGTGCGTTTGCGTGCGATCTATGCGTCTCGTAACACCTCCTCCTTCACCCACTTCCCTTCTCCACTTTACCTTCCCATCAGTCCTTGCACTCGCCACCACCACCTTACCTTACGCTGGAGCTCTCACTCATCTTCCACCTCTCCTCCAGGGCTGCGGCTCAGACGTCGGCGGCCACTGGTACAGCCTCTCCTCCGAGCTGAACCCCAATTGGAGCGCCTACTACGCAAGCCAGCCGGAGATCCTCGCCTACTGGGACGCGCTGTTCGTGAAACACCAGTTGGCCGCGCGCACTATCTTTCGCACCGATGTAGTGAACGCGGAGTGGGACGTGGAAAGGCAGGTGTGGCGCGTGGAGACAGTAACACGGGAGGCAACAGGCGCCAAAGGTCAAGAGGAGGAGCGGCGCGATGTTGTGGAGGCGGAGGTGCTATTCTACGCCATCGGCGGCTTCATGGCGCCTATGTACCCGAGAGAGGTCAAGGGCCGTGCGGTCTTTCGCGGCGAGCAATGGCATTCCGCTTGCTGGCGGCATGATGTGGACCTCGCAGGCAAACGCGTGGGGGTGATCGGGAACGGGTGCTCAGCGTGAGTGCGCGTAGTCTGCTTGAAGGGAATCCCGAGACCCTGACTGTCTCGCTTTTTTGTGCAGCGCACAGATTGTACCGCAGCTTGCGAAGGACCCATCAACGACGTGTGTGGGCTTGTACATAACTCAAGCACTTAGGAACTGATGGTATGTAGAGTCCTCAATTTTGTGCGTACGCCACAGTGGTATGTACCGCAGGTGCGTACTCTTGACTTCACATCGAAGATGTTCGTAGTCTGACATACGTCAGAACAACGTCCGATACCCAGCGCTCGTGAAATGGGTGTTTGCGCACATCCCTGGGGTGCTGAGGGCATACCGTAGTTCGGTTATGGCTCGGGTGAGGCTACTAGTTCTTTCATTGCGTGCTGGAAGGCTGAACCAGAATTTGGTAGTCCGACTTGGTCCACCTCATCTTCAACCAAGAGAATAAGTTGGTGACCAAGACTGCGAGATGGGTGAGTTCTATACAAGGCGCCCGACGCCATTCTCACATAGGCGATACAAGCTGCTGAGCAAGTACATACGGGACACGGCTCCAAAGGAGTACGCTGAGAAGCTGGTGCCGGACTATGGTAAGTGGCCGTTTTGTCCACCCAAGGGCATCAATATAATTGAGTAAAATAGCTGTTGGATGCAAGCGCATCATCGTCGACCCGGGCTTCTTAAAGAGCCTTCATCGCGAGAATGTGGCCCTGACCTGGGATGCCATCGATAGCGTCGTCGAAGAGGGTATCAAGTTGAAGACGAGGGAAGTCGTTCCGCTCGATGTCATCGTGTACGCAACTGGGTACTCGCTGGTGCGTGCGGTTCTTCTTCCTGTAGCTGTTCTTGACGCTGCTCTACAGGACGCGCCGGATTTGCGCGTTACGGGCTCTCAAGGCAAGACAATGCGGGAATACCATGTGGGGCAGGGTGGCGCAACGGCGTACTTTGGGTGCAGTATGCCTGGCTTTCCGAATCTGTTCATGCTTTTAGGTGCACACGTTGCTTCATGGTACAAGTCAGCCAGTGCTGATGAACTTGTCCCAGGGCCCAACGTCGCTACTGGACACGCGTCCGTTATCTTCAGTGAAGAGGTGCAGGTGTGTATTCTCTGAGAACTTCCGGCAGGAACTGGCCCTGACTTGGCATTCGTAGATCCAGCTCGCGCTGCAGGTGATCAAGCCGGTCCTCGATGGCGACGCGCAATCATTCGAGATCAAGGATGAGGTGGTGAACAAGTACAACGAGTGGCTGCAGGCGCGCCTGCGGCATTCCGTTTGGACCGACTGCATGTCGTATTACCGCGTGGACAGGTCCCAAGGCAAAATTGTCGCAACATTCCCAGGACCCGTCACACTTTTCTGGCGGCTTGCTCGGCGACCGAGGTGGGACGAGTGGAAGGGCGTGGGGGCAGAGGCCTGGGCCCGGCGTCTGCAGGAGGCGCGGCGCCGGCGGAGATACAAGGTCGTGCTGGTGCTCGTGGCAGCAGCGCTAGCCGGGTGGTTGAAGCATAGGGGGGTGTAGCAGATGTGAAGGAGACATATAATGAAATTTGTAGCATTCTACGAAGCGCAAGGTGTGCGAAAACAATGAAGTTCGAGTTATCGGGGTTTTCCGAAACGTAATTTGCAAATCTGTTAGTTCACACCGGCCGACCGAGCGTGCGATAGTCTGTCTCGATTCAACCTGCGCTCGTCGTCGTCGTAGCCGGCCCCGACCGCCCTTCTTTTCCTCTTCAAACTGCTGGCTCCGTGCCGCGCGGGTGTCCGGCTATGACCTCCTACTCCCACTCCTCCTCCTCCTCGACCGCCAACGTCGTCGGCGTCCACTACCGTGTCGGCAAGAAAATCGGCGAGGGTTCCTTTGGTGTCATCTTCGAGGGTGCGTCGGCTGTCGTCCATATAGCCTAGGTGCTGACAGAGGTCCCATCTGCAGGCACGAACCTCCTCAACTCGCAGACCGTTGCAATCAAGTTTGTGCGTGTCCGCAGCGTAGCTGCTGAGCGTCCGTTGACCACATCCATAGGAACCCAGGAAAGCGGAGGCTCCTCAATTACGCGATGAATGCCGCTCCTACCGTATACTGGCTGGCTCAGGTCAGTCCTCGACCCTCAGCTGCCCTCGCTGAGCCTGACCGGCGCGCGCAGTCGGAATCCCGACCATCCATCATTTCGGACAGGAGGGCTTGCACAATATCCTCGTCATTGACCTCTTGGGACCCAGCTTGGAGGATCTCTTTGACATGTGTGGGCGCAAGTTCAGCGTCAAGACGGTGTGCATGGCAGCACGGCAGATGGTGCGTGTGCGAACTCGCCACAGCGCAGCCGATCCTCAGTCCTTCTCCAGATCACTCGCGTGCAGACCATACACGAGAAGAATCTCATCTACCGTGATATCAAACCCGACAACTTCCTCATCGGTCGTCCGGGGACGAAGACGGCTAATGGTGGGTAGTCTGCGCTCGGCCTTCGTAGCATGCTAAATCGGGTCTAGTCATTCACGTCGTCGACTTTGGCATGGCTAAGCAATACCGCGATCCCAAGACGAAGCAGCATATACCTTATCGCGAACGCAAGAGCCTGAGCGGCACTGCGCGGTACATGAGCATCAACACGCATCTGGGGAGGGGTACGCGGGCATGACGTTCATGTCTACCCAAGACATACTGACGGCTGCCCAGAGCAATCACGACGGGACGATCTCGAGGCCTTGGGTCACGTCTTCATGTACTTTCTCCGAGGGAGCTTGCCTTGGCAAGGCCTCAAAGCTGCTACGAACAAGCAGAAGTACGAGAAGATCGGCGAGAAGAAGCAGACAACGCCCGTCAAAGAGCTCTGCGACGGCTTCCCTGGTGCGTGCGCTGACCTTCTGCGCCATATTTCGTAGACTCATCGCGCGCAGAGGAGTTCGCTATATACCTCAATTACGTTCGCAAGCTGGGTTTCGAGGAGACACCCGATTACGATTTCCTTCGGCAATTGTTCGACAAGGTCTTGAAGAGCAACGGGGACCAGGATGACGGTATATTTGACTGGCATTTGATCAATGGTTTGTTTTTGCTTTCTATTGATCTTCCAACGTCTGACGCATACTCTTTAGGCGGCAAGGGATGGGAAGCATCTGCAGTACGTCCTTTCGCACAATCTTGTGATATTTGCTCATCATATTCCAGGGTCGCTCAGGAGATCACAGTCAAGCAGCGCGCCTAGACCCCGGCAGAGGCCAGCGCGGCGATGAACGTAGGCGTGCGTCACAACAGGGACCTATCCCGCCATCGCCCGCACTCGTCCGGCACGGATCGAAACAGCGCAAGCTCCCAGTTGCGCTCACGCCCGGCGGCGGCGTATCTGGGCAGATGACACCGCACTCCGCTGCAGCACAAGTCAACGTGCCCATCGGCGGCGGAACTGGACCGCGAGGAAGCACGCAGCACCCGTACGCTGGCGCTGGTGGCGGATACGATTACAGCGACGACGGCTACGGCGCGCAGCAACAAGCATACGGGCGAATATCACCCATGATGGCCGCCTCGGGCACCGCGCCGCCCGCGGTCAGCAACGTGAGGGCGCACGGGGGCGACGTCGGCGTAGCGCGCAACGACGCTTACCACGAGCAGGACTTTGACGAGCCGACGCCGAAGAACAGCCTCTGGCGGATCTTGACCTGCCGATGTGGCTGAGCCTCAGCCTGCGGAGACGAATACGCATTCACGACGACCCTCGCCCACGCCTACCTGGCTTGCCTTACGAACCACAATCCCATGTACGTATACGCCGCCGGGCGCGCCCCCGCACCCGGCTACCGTCCCGCACCCCCGCCTCCCTCACACAGACCTGACCAGTCTTGCCTGTGCTACCATACCGCACTCACCCTTGTATCACGACGTGCCCTCCTCCATACGACGTGCCTCCCACCCCGCGCGTCCGCTGCTGTGCCACGCACCGGATCCGCCCTGCGTAGTACGGACCATGTTCGCCTTTTCCATACGGACCAGGCTGCCCTCTTCACGTTTTTACCACACATTACTCTTATACCCTTCTACGTACTCATTCTTAATCTGCATCTTTGGTCATCTGCGTTTTGGGTTGGAAGTCGTTTTCTTTAGTGTCTTCTTCGTTTGACGAGCTTTCATGAGTGCTACCGGCTGCGTAATTCCACGTAGTAGGCTGAATGGAGTTGCGTGTGTGGCCAGCGGATTGGGTGATGTTCCCTAAAGGGTGCAACGGAGATTGGTCAAGCAGGTGTCGACATGTCCAGAACACCTACATGGCCCGCAAATACAAAGTCTAGTATACAAAGGAAGCTGACCGAGCTCAAGCGAAGGGGCCCCTGGGGCCCCGGGAGGCACGCGGTCATGCAGCGGTCATGTCTACTGCCTGAAATATTGGCGGCCTTCTACTGTGCCACAATGTCGCTGAACTCGCCATTGTCTACCATCTCCTTCACGATGTCCAGGCCACCCACAAACTCGCCGTTGACGATGAGCTGCGGGAACGTCGGCCAGTCGTTGAGCTCCTTCAAGCCTGTCGTGCGTAGTCAGCATATTGAATGTAGCGTGGAGGAGGGAAGGGGACGGGGGACGGGGGAGGTATGGAGATCGTTGTGAGCATGTTTTGCGGTTCAAAGACGTACCCTGACGGACTGCCTCATCCTCCAGAATGTCGAACGTCGCATACTGGAGCTTGTGGTCGTTCAGCAGGTTGATCATCTTGCGCGAGAAGCCGCAGCGTGGCGTATCCCGGTCCCCCTTCATGAACAGCACAACCTTGTCCTGCAAATTGTCTCTGTGTTAGCAGTCGCACGCGGCCCACTTTCCCTGCTGGAGACCTACCTGAGTCATCAGCGCACGCATTCGTTCGTTGAGCGCGTCTGGGCTCTCATCCATGGGAACATCGGCAGATGGCCTCGCTGGTGCCTGCATAGTTCATATGTGAGTTACCGCTGGCGAAGGGAAATTAGGGGCACTTGCCTGCGATGTCTGCGACTGCGGTGCGACAGAGGGCTGGGAGGTGTGCTTCGCGACTGATGCGGCAAGCTTGGGTGCGTCTGCGCCGCTGATGCGATCGAGAAGAGCGTGTCCCTGTTGGTGTTGGTGAGTATTAGTGCAGGGAATGACGAGGAGGTAGCAATGGTCATATAGAACGGATGGACAGGATAGCGCAAGACGCAGTATACGTACCTTCAGAATGATGAACGTTGGAACGGCCTCAACATCAAATGATTCGGCTATGTCTGCCTGCGACTCGGCTTCAACCTACGAGGGACGGCGATCCAGTCAGCAAGCGCTTCTGACTGGTGTCCACCACGCGCACCTCCAAAAACTGCACCTGCGCGTACTTCTTCGCCAACTCGCGCACGACCTCGTTCATCTGCTTGCATGGCTCCGCCCACGGTGCCCAGAAGTTGATCAGGGAAACGCGGTTCAGATCCTGGGACATGATGCCCTGGAACTGCTCGGGCGAATCGACGACATGGAAGTTGGATGTGGACGCCATGGCTGTTGGTGAGAGAGAGATAGAGATCTAAGGTGAAGGTGAAGCCGAGGGATGGGTCGCCGGGTACAAGATGGGTGTGGATTGAGAACAGCTGCACGACAAGCGGGGAACGATTGGTGAACGTTGAACCGCCGATCATCGGCCGATCGGGCCGGCTCGCGCTGCATCTTGCTCGCGCCACCCCAGCGCCACCCACTCGAATTCCAATGGTGCAGACGCTTTGCGCTCTGGTCAGCGCGTATTATGTGTAGACAGGAAAGATGAGTCGATGAGTCGAAGAGTCGAAGACCTCATGTATCGCGTAGTGTACAAGTGGAAGATGGCGCACATATGAACCAAACCAACCTGACCGCCGGCGCCAACCTTCATGGCCCTGCCGCGACTCTTTCTCTCTCGGGCTGCCGCAGTACCCCGTCCGGCACAGCACCAGCACTCTCCAGCTGCCTCTGTATCTCCTCCGCCTTCGCTGTATCCCGCTCCTCCTCCTTCGCAACCTTGCTCTCCTCCTTCGAAGCCTTGCTCTCTGCCTCCGCCTCCCGAATAAGCGCAGCAAGCTCGTCCTCTACAAGACCATCGTCGATGGTATCGGCGCCTACCGCAGTGTCCACGTTCACCGTCACCGTCTCGCTGATCTCGCGTGCGTCCACGTTCGCCTCCGCGAGGGCCTCCATCGTTTTCTCCACCTCCTCCCGTTGGAGGGACGGGTGCGAGAGTATTGATCGCAACGTCGAGGTACTGAGGTTGTAGGACTTCATGATCTGCTTGGAGTTAGACTTGTGCTTCCTTACTGTGAAGTATGTTCGCGCATACCTCGACGTCGCCACGAGCGCCTTCAACGCTGATCATCGTACCCTCCAGTGTGGTCAGACTCCCGAGTCGTCTGTTCAGCACCTCTTCCAAGTGCTTCCGTGTGCGAAGGTACGTCGAAGCCACTGTTTTCTGGTTCAGGCGCAAAGCATCCTTGGCTTTCGAAGTGCATCTAGCAGACCATCAGCCTTGTGTGGACCGCGCGAGAAGAAGAACATACTCGTTCATACGCGTCTGCAATCCAGAAATCTGGTCCTGTAATGACTGAATAGCCGTGCGCAGTTCTACTACACCCTTGTCCACGGCATTGATAGCGCGCTCAGCTGGAGGGAGCGCCGAGTCTGTGAATTTGACCACCTGCAGCACGTTAAGTCAAGGTAATAATTGCAAGTGCGACGAGCCTACATCCTGTTTCAAGTCCGCAACAAGTACTCCTCGATCTCGTTGCATGAACTTGAGCATAATCTCTGTATCCGGCTCGCTGAGGGCATTCGGCTCTCCTAATGCATCCTTGAAGCGCTTCCTGAAGCCTGCGACATTGTAGAGCCCGTCACTCGCACTGTCGTTCTCTTCCATCTCGAATATCGTAGTAGCCGTCTGTTCAACAGCAGGAAGGAGCACGTAGTCGCCGTACCAGCTTTGCGAAGAGGAAGCCCGGGATGTCAGTGACCCAAGCAGCGAGTCCTCCCCCACGATGCTGAGTTGCTCCATGGCCCACCACAGTGGCTTCCCTACGACATATGTGACCACAGTTGTGGGTGAGGGTATCCACGAAGAACTCGGGTAGATGGTTTGGACCGAGGAAAGGAATAGTGAATGTGGGATCAATGTGTGGCTGGCGACGAGCGCGGTCTACGCTAGGCAGAGACCTAGTCAGAGGTGCTGCAGCGGTGGACAGAGTCGACAGCACTCACGACAACCTCGCCCAGCCCCGCCGGCTTGCCCACCCCCTCCACGCGCATGGCGTCAATGAGCTGTCTGTTTGCCGCTAGCACGAGCCTGCTCTTCGACGCGCCGCTCAGCACATGCGCCTCCAGCGCCTTCCTCCACCATTCCACATTCGCATTGTACGACGTTGGGTTAGACTGCTTCTTCTGCGCGAAGTCCGAGTAGAGGCCCTGCAGGCGGGACACTGTTATCGGGCCCAGGGAGGTCAAAGAGGGAGGAAGTTGGGCAGTTGTATTCGCCCGGGGCTTGGAGGGTGTCGCAAAGACTGACATGGTGCGCAGTGTCCGCGGCCACGCACTGCCCGGGGTCGTGGCACAAGGCGCGTCAGTGACGATGGGCGCTTGAGCGTTGGTGGTTCGGAAGTGGCCGAAGGAGCGCCACATTCTTCCGGGCCGAAGGTCCGACCTTATGTAGGACTTCGACGATTTCTCGTCTTGTTTTCGACCGTGGCCCGTATCATTCCGAAGTATGCAGTTAGTCTGTGTCCTGCATGTACCAGAAACGAAGCTTTATGACCCGTGCTTTTTCCACCGTCACGAAATCCGGACATCAGGTTTCGTTCTTCCTGTGGTCTTTCCACTAGAAGATGACGGCAGATGCTTTGACTCAGAGGCGGACCTATCCTCGTCACCTCTTATCTGTATTCCCCTCCCCCTAATCACAATCATCATGACCGCACCTCCCGGCGGAATACCTGTACGATGTCGGGCACGTATTGAACCTAGCGACCACCACTCCCACGGACTCATGACAGATCGTAGCATTTCCGCGACGACGGCAGACCTCTGCAAAACCGGCCATGTCGCGGTGATTGGAGAAGAGGCATATCGTGCGCTTGGGTGCACCCCGACCAGCCGGAGTGGGACACAGCACATCCAGCCAACATACCTGCAAAGTGGATCGAGTTCGACGACTATCTAGAGAGCGTCACGCGTGTCGCAGAGGAGAAGTCGGCGCGGGCCAGGGGCGAGGAATACAGCCCGCCACCGCTGGAGGATGCGCTGGGTAGAAGGCGGAGACAAAGTAGCAATGCCTCGAGGTTGTCAGATCATCAATGGCAACCCGATCCCGGTCCTCCTTTCATTCCGCCATCTCGGCAGCGCCCTTTGACCACCCAACATCGTAGTCCAGTTGCCTCGTCGCCTCCTCAGCGTCAACAACCTGTCTTCATGGACGTCGATCTCCCGGGAACCTCGGCACGCCATGCAACACAGGCATCCACGGCAGTCCAGCAGTCTTCCAACGCCGGGCCTCAGGTGCCGGCTGAAGGAGAGAATGAATGGCTCACCCGAAGCAAGTGCGTGCTGGTACCCTACAATCAGTATACCGGCTGACCCACCGACAGGCAGATGTCTGACTACACAGCTACTCGGAACGCGCTGCTGAAGGCCGAGGAGCAGCTAGCCGAATTCCGCAGACTATTCGGCGACGACCTCGATGAGAAACGTCAGGCGCAATACAACAAGCTTGAGCAGCGCGCCATCCAACTCAGACGCGAGTACAAGAGCAGCAGCGCCCGCATCGGCGGCGCGCGCCTGGGCACCGCGTTCTCGCCACAGGCAGGAGCGAAATACGAAGAACTGTGCGGGTACATCTCCGAGCTGCAGGTGTCGACAAAGGACATGCACCGCACTCTCGAAAGCTTCCAGGCGCATTGGAAGAAGACCGCCAGCGAGACCGACCAAGACGACATGGACGTCGATCCCTCTGGCCGGCCGCGCAAGCGCGCGCGCCTGGACGAGCGCGCGCAGGCCGCGCAAGACGAGAAGGCGCGCCGGCTGGAGGACCTCTCCGACCGCGTCGCCCAGAGCGAGACCAGGCTGGCGGACCTGCGCACCTTGCTGCAGGGGCGCGTTGACGACCTCATCGGCCGGGTCGATGTGACGCTCGGAGAGCAGACGTCGAAGATCGTCGAGGTCTTTGACGGCCAGCTCAGGGTCTCCGCGGACGGCCTGCCCGAGGACGCGTCCCCCAGCGACGAGACGTTGACCCTTGGTCAGCGGCATGCTCTGCTTATCAGAGAGCTAGACGGAATGGACGAAGACATCCAGTCCATTGGAAATTATGTTGCACAAGTCAAGGAACATATTGACGAGCAGTCCAAGGAGATCGCCGCCTTGGAGAACGAGGTGCTTGAGTCCAGCAGACAGGCTGCGTCGGTATGTTCCCTTTGTCTCCTACGTCGCTCTTTGCTCATCTCCGCGCGCAGGTCCGCGAGAAGCTCGAGGCGTACGAGGCACAGCAAGCCGCCAACAAGGAACGACTCGCCAATCTCAGCGAGCGCTTCGAGCAGCATATGGCGCGTCACAACATTCCTTCGCCCCAGCGAACCCCCTCCCCCCAGCCCGAACTTATCACGACGCACGACGCAGCTATGGCAGCACTGCAGGATTCTATCGCCCAGGCTGTACGACGCATGCTCATCCCGGTGGTTCAAGGTGCGCGACAAGACATTCAGAGTGTCATCGAAACCCAGAAGAATGCTGTGCTCGCCGAAGTGTGGCCACAGATGCAACAGTTGCTTGGTGCTGTCCACGCAATCGACCAACGGCTGCCTCAGGGCAATTAGACTGGCCTTTTCCGATTTTCACTGTGTATTAGCGCACGGTTCTATCCCGACGTATTCACTTTGGTGTTTTTTTTTTTTTTTTTTTTTTTTTTTTTTTTAGTGGATGCGTTTAGATAGCCCGTGAACCCTTCAAGCAGACCTCATCGGCGCGCTACAGAGCCTTTGGACCCGCATAGTTTAGCCAAGGGGGACGAGACCCTCGACATGATAGATGGGGAAGCATAGTGAGACATGGACATAAGAACATAGAACAGAGAAAGCCAGGTTTCCACAGCGAGGGAATGCTTTTCGCACTGAGTGTGGGACTCCAGAGCGAAGAAAGGATAGCGCCACCTCTGCGCCGTCGTACATTATCCTTCTCCACTCCGTATACCCACTAAAACCCCGCAATTCCCGACCCATTCGTCCGGGAGGCTTTCGTAGTCTCTGATAATTGACTTCCAGGTGGAGTCAACCAAGGACGCGCTTAATGCACCCTTACCGTGCCTCTTATACGTGAGGCGACGGTCGAGTTCCAGCCGCTGGTTCAGGATGGATAACCAGCGGTTTCGAACTTCGACCTTTGTGAACTCCTTTCCGTCGTTCTGGATCACGCGTTCGCATCGCATTTTCCATACTAAGTGCGCAGATTCTGAGATAATAATGGTCCAGAGGCGCTCAATGCCAGATTTGGGACGTCCTTTGTCCGTTTGGAAGGTGCCGCAAGCGGCACCGACGATGACCCCGAGGCTTGGTGCATGCCAGGTCTCGCCGGTCAGGGACCACAGTTCCTCGACGTGGGTCCAGATGCCACTCCTCTCGACACATTCGCAGTCGAGCAGGATATGATGCATCGTCTCCGCCGCCCCGCATATACGGCAGTAGGCGCGTTCCTGAATGTCAGGAGGGTAGTTGGGCTTGAGCCACTTGTCGCCGATGCGGTACGCGTCGTGTTCACTTTGGTGTTATGCAGTGGTACTTAAGTTGGTTCGCTTGAGGGGAATATGCCGCATACATCTGTAAGTCTTCCCGGCTGCGATATTCTCTCAGTGAATGACGGCTCGCGTGAGGATGGACACAAGTTTCAGCATTGTTCAGAAGAATTGGCGCGTTGCGATTTCGTGATACATGCTACTCGTACATAGGTTCTGGGTATACACTTAGTTCATGCCCATGGCGTTCTTGGCCTTGTCGAGGAGAGAATCCTGAGGGTGCTGTGAACATCCGGAAGGTCATGGCGAGGATGCGAACGACGAACCTGGTTCTCGTTCGAGTTGCCGCTCATGGCATCACCCGCACGCTGCGTTCCAGACTTCTGGTCGTTGGGCTGCATCGTAGAAGCGAGCGAGTCGGCCGTGCCCTAATTTCCATCTGTTGACGCTCAAACGCACACAGTGGACGACAATGAGCGGCGTACCTTGGCGTAGTCGCCAACCTGCTCCGTAGCCGTCTTCTGGCTGTCCGGCTGGGCGGTTCATGAGTAAGTATACAACAAAACGGCGGCGATACAACACGTACCTTCATCGCCGAGGCGGCCTTGTCAGAGAAATCCTGGCGACCGGGCTGGGACATGATGATGATGATACTAGAAGCACTGAGTGAGTGGATGGACCAGGGCAGTGAAAGAGAGGACGTGGCGCGTACCTTCGTGGGTTGTTTGGTTGAGAGGTAAGGGAAAAGGAAGAGTGAGGAGAGGCACGCAAAGCTCAGCCTTTTATATGCAGCAAACGCGGATGAATCCGATGAAGGCAAAGGGTCGATCCCCGCTGTAATGACCATGGCAGTGACGTCCATCGAAAATGACGTGAAAGCTGTCCTGGCATGTGGGCGAGTCTCGAGGAACGACAAAAAGAAGGCGGTTGTAGGCAGGACAGGAGGTCGAATCTTCGTCACCTTGACAGGGATCCGCTCAGGTGATTTAACCCAGGCTGCAGAGGGTCGTTCATGTTCGTAGGCCGTAGCTGGCCACAGCCTCTGAGGTCTTCATATCTTCAAGGTTCAGGTCAAAGGGAAGGCGAGCGGCCTGAACGCCGTGCACGAAGCGCTTTCCCTTCAGCGTAAGAGGGGACGACCGTCCAAGGTGAAGAGGTCACGATGGAGTAACCTTTCAGTTAGACGTTTCGGAGCTACGTAAGGCCGCGGAGGACGTCGCTGTCAGTCTCAGAAAGGGTCATGGGCGTCAGGAGGGGCCGGCGGATTTTGAGCATTTGAGCGGGCAATCGCACTGGCGGGTGCTGGCGGATGATGACGGTGAACCGGAGGAGGAATTGTGGCGAATTTGGTCGTGCTTGTTGAGAAACTCCGCTTGGACAATCGAACATCGGCATCACCCGCGTCACGGACCATGACTCTCGCACCGACTGTCAGTGTCAACTTCTGCTTCGGAGGCCCATGTTTGTGGCCTGCAATCACGACTTCACTCTGGGAGAGCCCTGATCCCTTGAAGATAAGAGAGCGGAACATAGGCATCGTTTCCATCTGGTAGCGCGCGCTCAGGTCGACTTTCTGAGAGGAAGTGTCGAGAGCCGTCAAGCGAGGGCTCCGTACGCCTCTGACCCGCTACATCCGATTGCGAGGAGGCTGCGGGACTACCTATGGGTGCGTCCCTCCGCGTCAACCGCCATACGCGACCGAAGTCACTGCGTGCTGCGTCCATTCAGATAATTCATGACGCGAGATCTCGTTGACCGCAATGTGGGCATTTGCCGATGGATCGCACTGAGCGATTTCTTCTGTTCGAGGGCGTCCATGCAGAACTGTCTTCCGCTCAACAGGTTACTAGCCGGCAGAGAACTCGAGCATATAGCGCTTTGCTAGTGACATACCCGTTTGCCTATATACTCGCAGGGGTTTGCAGCTAGGCTTTGGCAGTGAATCCTCCATTTTTCAATCACATGAGCAAGATACAGAGCAGTGTTCCTCCGATACGGTATGCCAGCGCCAAGCCGACTCGCGAACCGTGTTCTCCGCTGACCACACGACGGAGCGGCCACGTACTCACGCCCGCCTTTGTACTGCTGCGCAACGGCGGGCGAGGTATACCGTCAGGTCCCTGTGATCCCTCGAACATTAATGCGTGCGTTCTCATTGGCTTGTTCCCCGGTGTAACTCACCTTCTATCAGGCCCGTTCACATGGTTTCTGGTCCGGTAGGACGCAAAAGTTAAATCCCTCTCTACCAGCAGGCGCACCTATGCGAACGCTCCCGTTTCTCATCGTGGAGACACTGCCCTTCACATGCGGCGCAATGTAATATGTTCGGACTTCTCCTGCTCCGGGCAGGAGTCTCAGAAATGTATAAAAGCCAGCCGGTACAATCAGCAGAAAGCAGCCATCTTCAGGTCTCCTCAGTTGCATGGTTTTCATCATGCTCTTCACGTCTCTCACCTCGTTTGTCGCTCTCTCTGCGCTCGTCGCAGGTGCGTGCTTCGCGGTCCTTGCCGCCGTCCTGCTCACTGTTCCCTGCAGCCCATCCTGAGCCTGACCTCACGGTCGAGCAGCGCTCGATCCGCAGCGTGAGTACTTTGTTTCCAACAAAGCCCCCTCCATACTGACCAGCCCCATCCAGCTTGAGGCTCGCGGCCGTGTCACGCAGGCGCGCAACTGCGCGAACGCCATCCGCGACTTCGAGGGCAAGCGCATGCGCGCGCGCGCCTTGAAGAAGCGCGGCCTCGTCGAGGAGGCGTCGGCCCAGTTCGCCAAGCGCGAGGTCATCTCCGGCGCGAGCACGACGCTGTCCGCTGCTCCTCCCACCTACACGGAGCTGCAGAAGTACGTCTGCTACCATGGCTGACGATGCTCGCGTTACTAATAGCTTGTCTATAGCACGACTTGCATCCTCGCCCCTGAGGTCACCGAGGGTCCGTACTACATCAACAACGAGTTCGTGCGCCAGGACATGCGCGAGGACCAGGCGTATGTTTTCCTCTACTGCAGTAGATATATATGTGCTGACTGCTGCCAGTGGTGTCACGATGCTCATTGACGTCGGTATTCTTGACATCAACACCTGCGAGCCGGTGCCCAACGCCTTCGTCGAGATCTGGGCTGGTGAGCAGATGCGCCGTGACAGACATCATATGCATATACTGACTGCGTCCTTCAGCTAACTCCACGGGCGTCTACGCTGCCTACCCTGCTCAGCTTGGCGGCGGTGGTGGCGGGCCGCCTCCGACCGAGTCGGCCAGCAGCGGGACCACCATCCCCTCTGGCCCTCCCGGGGGTGGAGGTATGGGCGGTAGCATGGGTCTCGAGCGCAATGAGACGTTCTTGCGCGGTGCGTGGCTTATCTTGTTTCAATCCGATTTTGCTGATTTTCCGGCGCCAGGTGGCTTCCCCACTGACGACAACGGCATCGTCGAGCTCACGACGCTCTACACGGGCTTCTACCAGGGCCGCTGCCCGCACTACCATGTCATGACCCACATGGACTGGTCCATGTCAGACAACGGGTCAGTCGACGCTGTGTAAATCGAGTACGCAACTTGCTGACCCCGTCGTAGCACCCTCGTGTCCCATGCTGGCAGCCTCACGCACGTCGGCCAGTTCTTCATGGGTGAGTTGCTATTTCTTTTGGACTGTCACGAGGCTCACACCCGCCTAGACGAGACGTGGAACGACGAGGTCTTCACCCTCGAGCCGTACACCTCGAACACCAACAGCCGCACTCTCAACACCGAGGACGGCATTTTGTCTGAGCAGAACTCCGACGGCTACAACGGTTTCCTTGCGTAAGTCACATCTGCCTTTTTCTCTCACCATCACAGTCGCTCATGCGTATCCTAGCCTTGAGATGATCGGCGAGGACATTTCCGAGGGAGTGCTCGGCTACATCACCATCGGTATCGACACGACGGCGTCGTACAGCATCCACAACACGAACTACTTCAACTCGTCGACGGACAGCGTGACTGCTTCCGCGTCCATCGCCAGCTTCAACTAAGGGTCACAAAAGGTGCCATGTATCACAACGCACTCGGAGGGGACGAGGGGTTCTGTACAGTTAGATGTGCTTGTCTATCGTTTTCCAAGTCAATTCACTTCGGTTTCTGTACATCCTTCGCTCCTACTTGAAAGCTTCGGGCTTCGGCTGGAGAATGAGTGTGGCCGAGGACATCAACACTGAGGAAGGCATGCGTCGCATTACTGATTGTGTAAGATGGTGTCCGTCCCTTCTTCAAGACAGCCGGCAGTCATTGAGATGGGCCCGGTGCGCCTTGTATCAGAAGATGCGTGACACGCGTCACAAACACATACTTCCTCACTCCAGCTCCCTCATCTCACGGTCATTCTGCGACTGCATACACCTCTCTCAGCTTTGTGTATCCATATCACGAATCATGGCCCCCGTCCGCATCCGCCACCCGAACGGCGTCGCGACCATCCAAGCCGCCCTCGACCGCGACGACTTCACCGTGCAGGATCTCCAGCAGGAGATCTACTCCGCGACGCAGATCATCCCGTCGCGCCAGAGGCGTGCGTGGCGCTCTCCTTGCCTGCCCCATTCACCCATCGGACCCGATGCTCGATCTCAGTGAAGGCCGGATACCCGCCGCGCGACCTCGCGCTCATTCCTGAGCTGCCCGTATCCAGTCTGGGGCTGGCGAGCGGGGAGCAGATCATTGTGAGCGAGACAGCGGGCCCGAGCGGTGGCGCGGCTCCGTCGCAGGCTGCGTCAGCTGCGGTGCCAGCGTCTACGCCAGCGTCCGCGCCCTCGGCCGCGGTGATGCCGCCATCGTCCAATGGACCGGCTCATGTGGAGATGGCGGACGGGAGCTTCTTCATCCATCGAGTACGTCTTTCATTCATCCATGCTCCTCCTCAGTTCCCGCTGATAATCTCTCGACAGGTCGTACCCGACGACAACTCCTGCATGTTTTCTGCCATCTCCCTCATCTTCAAGCAGTCCATATCCGAAGCGCAGGAAATCAGGAAGCGTGGGTGTTCCCCCGCTCTGTTTTCCCCCATTCTGACCACCTCTCCAGTCGTCGCCGATGGCATCCGCACTGACCCCGTCACCTACAACGAAGCCATCCTCGGGTACGTTCATCGTATACATACCTGCCTGATCCAATATGCTCACAAGGCTCCACGAAGGACAGGATGGACCCAGACAAGTACATCGCCACTATCCTCAAGCCCGCGACGTGGGGAGGCGCCATAGAACTCAGCGTCCTCGCCAAGCACTTCGGGGTCGAAATCTCTAGCGTGGACGTCGAGACCGGCCGTGTCGACCACTTTACCCCAGGCGAAGCCAGCGGGGACACGCGCTGCGTGCTCGTGTACTCGGGCATCCACTACGATGCGGCGTCCGTCTCGCCCATGCTCGAGGCGCCGAACGAGTGGCATCAGACTGTGTTTCCCATCGTGAGTTTCTTTGGTCATATCTTCTGTCTATGGACAAGTTAGCGAGGATGACTGACAAACGTTACTGCAGCGCTCTCAATTGGACGAGTCGGACGAGGTCATCGGCGCTGCGAAGAAGCTTGCCGACATCCTGCGCGCGAAGCGCGCATATACGAACACGGCGACCTTCGATCTCAAGTGCGAGAACTGCGGCCAGGGCCTGAAGGGAGAGAAGGATGCACGTGCGCATGCAGCGCAGACGGGGCACACGAACTTTGGAGAATATTGACGTCCGTGTTTGGTGGGGGCCTAGTAGGCGATGGCGTTGAAGAAGACAGACCTGTTTCTCGAAGCTATCGCTGCGAGCAGACACGATGTTGACGCACTTGTATAAACACGATTTGAAGCCCTTACATTGAAGCTTCCCAATCGCGAAGTCGAAGAAGGAACAACGGAGGTGTTGGTCCCCAGTGACACGGTCACGTGTACATCAATGCAACCACTGCATGTTCAACCATTGACTCAGACGTGTCTTGCCGCAACGAGGGAGACAGATTTGGACTCGCTCGCCTGCATGCAACTCAAGGCTCGAATCCATTGGGCCGCATTCCAATACGAGCCGAACTATACGAGGCCAGACGACGCATGCTGGGGCAGAAGGCAGCGCGAGAGCTGCTATGCGCTGCCTCGGTCTGAGAGAATTACAACAAAAGGCCTTGAAGGCGAGCGAGACCGTAGAATTGTGAGAAGTAGCTAATGAAGAAAACAAGATTGCAAGTTGC
This sequence comes from Schizophyllum amplum, assembly GCA_007026445.1. Taxonomy (NCBI): domain Eukaryota; kingdom Fungi; phylum Basidiomycota; class Agaricomycetes; order Agaricales; family Schizophyllaceae; genus Schizophyllum; species Schizophyllum amplum. Next base: position 352,432 of record VDMD01000012.1, on the reverse strand, counting down.
ACGCATGTCGATGTACCTCGAGATAGAGCCGTCAATGTACCTCGAGATAGAGCTGTCTATGCCACCGGCACAAAGTGTGAGTGTCCTTGCCAGGAAGGCCGCTCACATCTACAAAGAGTGGTCCATCAGTGTCTGCACATGGAAGAGGAAGTAATGGCGAAACGCACATATTGTGAGATCCAGCGGAAGCCTGCGTGCAAAGAGGAAGAGAGTGAGTAAGCCTGCTGCATGAAGTACGTAAAACGCCACGCACCCTCTCCGTACCCCTGTCGCTGCACGACGGAGCACATGAAGATCTCAATGGGGCGGATGTCGGTAAGAGGGACCTTGCCCTGCAGCAAACATTTCAGCTGACGCCACTGACGCAACGCAGCACGTTACGCACCTTGCCGGTGGTCTGGTACAAGCCCAGGTGGTGCCGGAGCTCCTCCTCGCTCACAGCGCCCACGGCGTCGATCTTGTTGCCGAGGACAAGGAAGGGACCTTCGCGAGCTGCTCGATGGAGAGGAGGGCGTCGAGCTCGGCCTTGGACTCGCCGAAGCGCTCAAAGTCGGCGCTGTCGACGAGGAAGACAATGCCGTCGACCTCGGGGAAGTAGTCCTTCCACAGGCGGCGAGCTGGTTAGGATATAATATGCGTATGCGTGTGGGTTGAGTGAGAAGGAAGGCGTTGACGGGTTCATGGACTGATAAGCATAGGCGTGTGCACGAAAGGCTGGAGGCACGCACCCTGCTGATGACCACCGAGATCGTACGTGGTGAACTTGACATTGCCAATGGCAAGCTCCTCAGATGCTGGACAAAGACACAACGGTCATTTCACGCCATCACAAGTATGAACGCCTGCGTCTACGCACTGGGATGGAGCGTCGGCTGAAGCGTGGCCAGACGGTCGTTCTTCAGCATGTGCAGCAACGTCTGTCCTCGCTGTCAGTTGTCCCTTCTCTTACCGCCATGCGTCCCACACACCGTCTTTCCGGCATTGTCGAGGCCGAGGAAGAGGATTTTGGCTTCTTGTGCAGCAGGCCTGCGCGTGCACATTGTACTCAGTCTCTGACGCAGGGCGGGGAGAAAGACAACGTACCGAGCTGTGACAAAACGTCCCAGAACCAGTTGAGGATAAACATGGCGCTGACGAGTGGCGGGGGTGTCGAATAGTGTCAAGGCAGAGTGACGACGACCAGCCTTCACGGGTGCGTGCGTTACTAAAGTCACGGATGTGACGTTTCCACGTCGCTGTCACCCATCGCGCCGAACGCGTCTGGACGCGTCGACGCACATTGTTCTCAACCACCGTCCGCACTCTGGCGGACAAACAAAATAGATAGTCGGGGAACACAGTACTCACAGAATCCACGGTCGCAAAATCAAGTCGTCGCGCATAACAGGCCTAATTCTTCAACGAGGTGAGTACCACTGCCTTCTTGGTCGTTCAATAACAGATACTCGACAGTAGAGACGGTAGCCCCATCCCCATCTCCCTCCCATGCCATCATGACACTCTCTTCCTACTTCACAATCCGCAATGTTCTCGTCCTCGCAATCATCATCCGTTTCGGTCTCATTGTGTACAGCGAATGGCACGACGCGCACTCAGTCGTCAAGTACACCGACATCGATATCGCGTGTTCAGTGATGCCGCACGCTTCCTACGCACCCCCACCGAGGGTAACAGCGCAAAAGGACTCTAGGAGGATTCCTCAGCTTCGGAGAGTACGTCCGTTCATCGAAGTCTTCGGTTCAGCCAAGGCTGATATTTTCTCAGCCCATACACGCGCGAGACGTATCGGTATACGCCGCTTTTGGCGCTGCTTATGCTTCCGAACGAATGGCTGCATCCCTCCTTTGGGAAGTATCTGTTTGCGGCATGCGACATCGTGAATGGACTCATCATCTATCGCCTATTGTGCTCCGAAGTGCTTCCCCAAACGGAGGGATGACAACAGACGTGTCTGCGCGTTCTATTTCTCGTGTGTGTGCCACTACTGACATCCATTGCTGCAGCTCACCGCGAGATCAACGAAAGACTCTCCAGCAGCGGTAACGCGAAACGGCCAAATGCATTGAAAAGCCATCATCGAAGCACGAACGCCTTGCCACCCTCTACGCCGCACCCACCTCCTGAACCCCATGGTCTTCTCCATCTCCACTCGGGGTTCATCGGAGGCCATATTGTCTACGCTCGTCCTCCTGACACTGTACGCGGCGTTGAAGAAGCGCTGGGATGCCGCCGCTGTCCTTCTTGGCGTGAGCACCCATTGGAAGATCTACCCATTCGTGTACGGCGTTGGATGTCTCGGGGTCATCACCAGTGAGGGCATGCAGCGAAGAGGGAAGACAATGCCACCCGCCACGCTTGCCTACTACGCCGCGCTTGCAAATTGGAGGACGCTCCGCTTCCTCGCTATAAGCGCCGGCACCTTCTTCGCTCTCGGCTTGGGGTGTTATGCGATGTGCGTCCTGCTTGTCATTATCTCTTGCTTGTCGTTTTCGCTATATCGTAACTTCCACTATCAGTAGTCCCGCCTTTCTCTATCACCAATCGGGACTTCCAACTAACACAAATCATTGCAGCTGGGGCTACCCCTTCCTCTACGAATCGTATCTCTACCACCTGCACCGGCTCGACCACCGCCATAATTTCTCGCCATACTTCTACTTGGTGTATTTGTCGTGGCACGATACCGTGACGTTCACGCCTGACATCGCGACGTTCGCGACCTCCGCACCGCAACTCTACGCGAGCTCCGCGCAGCAACTCTCCGCGACTTCCGCCCCGCAACTATCGTTGCTCCGCCGCGCGCTGCGGTCGCCGCTCACTAGCTTCATCCCGCAGATGGTGCTGACTCTGGGTGCGGGCTGCTTTTCGGGCGGCGCGCGCGCGATTTGCCGTTCGCGTGGTTCGTGCAGACGGCGGCCTTTGTGCTGTTCAATAAAGTATGCACATCGCAGGTGAGTCGTTTGTCCGCTTCACGTTGGCTCTTTTAAATTCCGGTTCTGGCTGTTATGGTTCTCCCTGTTGTGTATCCTGACTCATCACTAACACTCGCATACAGTACTTCCTCTGGTACCTCTTGCTATTGCCTCTCATCATGTCCCGCCTGCGCATGCGGCGGCGGGAGGCCGTGCTGTGCGTCGTCGTGTGGGCGCTCGCGCAGGCGGTGTGGCTGTTCAATGGGTATCGACTGGAGTTTTTGGGGGAGAATGTGTTTCTGGCACTGTGGGCGTCGTCGCTGGTGTATGTTTTGGGGCATGGGTGGGTGCTTGGGCAGATTATTGAGGCGTATGAGGGCGCGGTGCAAGGCAGATCGGACGGCGGGGTGCAAAGCAGACCAGGTGGCGGGGTGCAGAGCCGATCGAAGGTTGATTAATAGTACAGCAAAGATAGCTTGCATTACACGTTGAGACCTCTGTGTAGACATCATGCGAGTTTGGAGTCGATGGCTTCCTGGGTGAGTCCTTCGGGTCCGTCGCGGATTTCGATGACTTTGGACACATCCGCCTAAGTAGCGCAAGGTGAAGATGGTCAATTCTTGCTAGCAGGAAGCAGTGTGTGAGACGTAAGCTGCGTACCACATTCTGGAAGTCAAGGAAAGAGCTGGCGTGAAGCGTCAACATGCCCATCTCTGAGCTTGAGGGCGCCCAGTTGATCAAAACGAGAGGGAACGACGTTCCGCCCGTCCTTGTGGTGTAGCTCATAGGAGATGACGACGAAGCGGGGGCTGTTCTCCGGAAGCTCTGCAAGGAGGTCAGTACCCGGCAGGACGCCATCGTCGCAATCGAGATGGGACCGACGCCACATCGAGACGCACCCTCAGCGAGCTCCTCAATCGAGATATTGTCGAACGTCTCGACCTCCTCCATGGTCAACTGCGCCTTGTTTATCTTGATGACGATGGCCGCGTTGCCCTTCGTTCCGGCGCTTGAAGCGGAACTTGCGCAGGGAGTCCTTGATGGACTGGGGGATGTCGACCGTGTGGGACTGCCTCGCGTTCAGCGATTTAGGCGCGCAGGCCGCTCGCGACGAGGACTCGCCATGGCTCTGCGACAGACGATGGGCTGGGATGCGTTGACGGCGGGATGGGCTGGGGACGCGGGACGGGCTGAGAGGACGATGATAACAATGGCAAGGGGCGAGATAAGATAACGGTAACCGAGCCGCCGACGATTCAGTGACGATCAGTGGTGATGAGACTGGCCTAACCGCCTGCGTGCATTGCGGCATGGCAGGGGGAGTCTTAGTTATCATTCGGGTCTCGTCTTGCGCTCATCTCCATTCACTGAACAGCCCCTGGGGGCCCATCACTACCTGCTATGTCGCGTCCTCGTCTCCCCACATCGCGCATGCACAGTAGCACGCCGCTTCTCCGCCCCGATGGACTCACGACCGACGAGGCGACAGGACTCTTGCACGAGATCGTGCACCCCCACGACCACACGGATGCGACGATGGTGGCCGACGATGAGCCTCCCGAGTCACCAGCTTGGTGATAGGAGGCCGTGGTACAGAAGACCAGGAACCTGGTGGTGCGTGTCTACCTACCTCTGCGTCACGTCCCCTTCACCTCATGCACTTAACCATGCAGGATCTTGGCCATCATACCGTTCTCCACGGCAGGTGCGTGAGCAGCTTATGATTCAAGGCGTGTATGTTGACATGCTCCCTCTTCGTAGCAATGTCCGCAACGCTTGCGCCGAGGGTCGAGATATACACGCGTCTCGTCTGCCGAGTGCACAAGCCGGATATATTCAAGGAGAACTACGGCCTTGACCCCGCTTCTGTGTCGGGGATCTTTCCTCCCGCCAGGCATGCAAGCCCCATCATTAGCCCAGACGATAAGTATCCCGAGGATACCACTCGCATACTGCTCGAGTTGAACAGGCAACGCCCGCTGAGGTGTCGAGCTCCCGAACGAACCAAGCACGAGGACGTGCGCCTCGGACCCTGTGGTCCAGCGTATCGTTGCCCAGCTTACTGCCGGTATGCATCGTCGTCTGTTCCGCGCACCACGACCCTTACACGCGCTGCAGCTCTGAGTCTCTCGATGGGCGCGTTCGCTTGTCTTACCACCGGCTGGTGGGGTTCAGTAAGCTTTCAAACAACGCTACTTGCGGTCGTACATGACGCTAACCTCCCTATAGTATTCCGATCGGCATGGCAGAACCTCCGTCATGGGCATCTCCATCCTGGGCGCATTGCTCACAGATTTCATTGTGATTTTCGTCGCCACGTTCCCGGATGCGGCCCCTGGAGGGTACTGGTTCCTTGTTGTATGTTGCCCTCAATACTCAAAGCGCATGAGTCGCTTATCCTTTCTAGGTTGGTCCACTGGTCGAAGGCGCGCTTGGCGGTAAGCATAATTTATTGTGGCACAATGCGCTGAATTCATTAGGAATACTGCCGCTAGCGCTGCCATGCAGCATACCTCGCAGACACGGGCACGCCAGGAGGCCGTGCACGCGCCTTCTCTCTTTCATGGGCATGCTCTTCATCGGCGTCGCCTCGGGCCCAGCCTGGGCGGCCTCCTCATACGGGAGACCAGCCTCATCTCCATTTTCTACGCCACCACCCTCATCCACATCAGCTACACGCTCTATGTGTGGTTCGTGCTCCCCGAGTCGGTTTCCAAGAAGCAGCGACTCGCGTCGGCGGCGCAGTACAGGGAGGACATGCAGGCTGCGGCGCGCGTTAGGCATGGGTCACGGCTGTGGCTTTCGCGATCAAGCTGGGCGCCTTTTTGAGGCCGCTGGCTGTCTTTTACCCGCACCGCGCGAGCGTGAACGGTAATCCGTTGAAGAAACCCTCGAGGGATTGGAGCCTGGTGCTGATAGCACTCGCGTATGGCTTTACGGCCAGTATCATGGTTAGTACAGCTGAGTTTCGTATCGGAGTATGGCACTGACATAGTATCGCTAGGGTTCGTATATGTACTCGTTCCAGTACGCCTCAGCGAAATTCGGTTGGACCTCCGAGCAGGTACGCCAACGCCACACCCTTACTGGTGTCTCTCGCTTACGATCGTCGTCTAGCTTGGGTACTTCCTTAGCTCCATCGGTGCTGTCCGGGCCATCTACCTTACCATTCTTGTCCCTGGTCTGTCTTCATTCCTACACAGCATGACTCTTCTCGGCTGACCCTTCACACCTTCAGTCATTCTCAAGATCTTCAAGCCAGCTCCCGAAATACTCGAGTTCTACCAGGACGACGAAAATGCCCCGCTTGTCAGCTCCGGTCGCCCACAGGTAGTCGTGCGCAAGGAGATTCACTCGCCGCTGTTCGACCTGCGGTTTGCCCGGGTTTGCCTTCTTATAGAAGTCATCGCATACACGGGCATGGCGCTGTCGCCGCACCCGGCTGCGTACACGGCGTCAGCAATGGGAGCTGCTATAGGTGGTGCGCTACCGGCAGCGCTGCAGAGTGTGGCGCTGGATATCTATGTACGCCGTGGGGGGACGGAGGCTGGAAAGTGAGTAGGCCTCTTACAGGGCTCGTGAATGCTATTGACAGCAACACAGGCTGTTCGGCGCAATATCTGTCGTGCAGGCGCTGTCCTCCCAGATAGCAGGACCCTCGATGTTTGCCCTGGTATGCGGTCTGTTCAGATTTTGGCGATGGCCGTCTGACCAAGTTGTAGGTATACATGAACACTGTGGCAACATTCCCCGCCGCATCTTCTTCGTCGCTGTAGGACTGGTCGCCGGCGCTTGTATCTTCCTCACATTCGTTCGGATTCCCAATCACAAGAACAGCGTCATCAGTTCAGCGAATGTTGACGAAGAGGAGGCAGAAGAGGACGTTCCGGATCTCGCGCGCGAGGCTACTTTGGTCGATGACTCCGACGAGACTGACTTTAGGGCAGTTAGGGGTAGGAAAGCCCACCCTCGAGCGAGGCCGCATAACGAAGAAGCTCTGTCTGCGCGGGACTATATATATGTACTTCTTCGTAACTAGAGGCTGGCGCTGCGAATAGCTGTGGAATATTAATGCGATAATCGGGTAGGCTGTCTATGCAGCTTATTGTAAAGCGTCGTGTTGAGCAGAGGTTGGACGACCGCAAAGTACTTAACCTGTAATGAGCGCCACGCGAGCTCAGTCTCAATTGCTGATCATGAAAGAGCACAAGAAGCGTACCGGCATATGACCGGTAGCTGCCAGTACCTGTCAATGGGATCATTAGAAAGTAGGCTTTCTTCTTCGGCCCATCCCGAACGGAATTTAGAACAGATGCGTCAAAACATCCTTAGTACACATACAGGTTGAGCACATACACAGTATTTTAAGGCATGCCACCACATGAGCTTCACCGTCATACGATGGTCGACCTGTCCAACGAAGATGACCACAAGCTGTACCACCGCCACGCGCCGAACCCAAGCAGGGTGTTAAAGATACCGACGATAGCTGAGCCCATCCCGAAGAGGGTGAACAACCACCAAGTGATACCGACGACTTTGTCCAGCACTAAGCCGGTGTAGCGTTTGGGTCGCATCCATGGGTCGGGAGACGCGTGGTATGACGGGGGTAGCTGGATGACAGGTATCTGGTGGTTGGTCCGCATGGGGGCTGGAAGCAGAAGCAAGGAAACCACCGGTTTCTAGGCTGCGTGTCAGTAGGAAGGAGGAGGCGAGGAAGAGAAGACGAACATGATCTGATGTGGTGTACGACGGGATTGAAGTATACAAAATGTTCGCTATATTCGACTCGGACGCGCTAGGGTCATCCGAGTAGGTCGCATACAAGATACGGTCTGTCCATGCGGGCACGCGACCGGGGCTGTAAAGGGTTAGTGACAGGCGAGCGACATGCTGTTGCAAAAGGCTAACTTGTATCTATCGACTGCGCCAATGATGCATTTGTAGGTCGCCTTGAACTTCCAGAATTCGCCTTCGTGGAAACCCAGGAACGCAGTTCGTCTCTGCTTTTCGTTGGTGAGCTGGTCGTATGCCTTCAGCGTATGCAATTGCTCGCTGTCATCCATGAGTGTGACCGCTGTGGCAGCGGCTGGCGAATCCGCAGGAGGGATGTCTAGGCGGAAATTGACTGCATGAAAGCGAGTGAATCATAGACCTTTCTGAGAGCAGAGAGAAACACATACGATCTCCAAAGAAGAAAAGGTGCGAGGTATCGTAAATGGTTGAAGACAAGTGACCGGATGCGCCGGGCGAGGGAGGGAACAACAGAGTTCCAACAATGTGATGAAAATCTGCTACACGATGAGCGACCTTCTCAGCATGTGCTGTTAGGTGCGCGCAAACAAACCTGTGGTATGGGTAAGTGCTGAGCAGCCTCCTTACGCGTCTTCGACGTACGTGAAGGTTTCCCCCAGTCCTCCATCATCTCCTGCCACGCGGAAACGTACACCAACTGCGCCCTTGTTTGCCATATAGCCTGGACCGCAGCTTGAGTATGACGTGTGTACGTCCGTGACTCTGCGCGCCACGCCTTCGTCCAGAGCGTACACGAGCAGCGCGACGCCCCCATTCACCATCTTGGCCACAAGGGAGTACTTCTCCTTGTTGGGCGCATGCCCCTCTATCTCGGCGAGGATATGCTCATGACGGCTCTCGATGACGGACTTGGACAATCCGGCAACTGAAGGCAAGTCAACATGCGGGCGCTTTATAGCGCAGGAGCACATACGTCCAAGGTATAGTGGTAAGAGCTCTTGGAAGCCGACTGCAACGATGTCCGCGGCGCGCCGTTCACGGGACAGGAAATGGGAAACCTGCAGCGTCGGGGACAACCAGTCGACCAGGTCTTGCGGAACGCCATTCAGACCTTGAAGGGCAGTGTTATACGAGGCGATCTGGACCAGCAGACGCTCTTTATGGTCGGGGGGAGGGGTCTGAATGTCCGCGCTCATCGTCGTATGTTGAGGAATAGAGCAAGAGTGAACTCAGGAGCCATGCCGATCTGGTCATTGATGCGGGGAACGCGATCGGAATGAGTGACGTGATGCAACAACCGTCGACGCTCCCGCGAACACGTGCAGGTTATGTTCAACTTCACTTCAACTTCGACGGCAAAACTCTCATAATAATAAGTACACCAATACATATAAGGACTGCTATGAGTATCTACGAACGGGCTGCGGTACATCGGAATATTCGACGCTGCTCACGCTGCCTCGTGGGGAACTTGAATAATGCGCAGGGTTTGGTCGCAGTGGTGGAAGGAAGAGTTCGAGATCACCAACGCCCTTCGACACATCGCTCTGTAAAACATTCAGTTGTGGCACTGGAGAAACAAGGTATCACGTACGTAGTGTCGTCGCAACTTCTCCTTCTCAGGAAATTGCGATACCGAGGAATAGCTGCACCGCCGTGACCGTTGTCCCGGTACGGGGGTTAGGGGAGGGAGTCCGTCTCGGCAACCGCACTCGGCCATGTACGCTGCAGAAGGTGCAACATGGCGCTCCTTCTTATGCCGCCGCCAAATCAACAGGCCGATCAAGACGACGGAAAGGAGCACTACTCCGCCGACGACACCGCCGACTATAGCACCGATAGTCGTGTTAGACAGTGACGATGACGATGCTGCACTTGCGGCTGTGGAAGAGGATTGCGAGTTCGCCGTCGATGACGCTGCCAGAGTCGAGAGTGCGGGATCTACAGTGGACGCGTCAACCGGGCGTTGCTAGATTGTTAGCCAAATCCATGGGCTTACCTGAACTGTAGACGAACTTCGCTGTATCCTTGCTGAAATATCCTCCGGCGTTGTAGGCCTAGGTGGAGCATGAGCACTATGGCATGGCATTCATGAATGAAATTGCCCACCGTCACGTCGTAAAATGCCCAATGAGGTATCGTGGTATCATCTAGAGGCCAGGTCAGAGGCAGTTCACGCAAATAAATCATGCTCAGGCTGACCAGGTAATTCCCGGGGGAATCTGGACATTTTCTTCAGCTTTCGCAAGACGTGTAAGTTGAATGAACTAACCCGTCTTCCGTCGTGTTCGCGCAAGCGAGCCTCCAGTCGTACCAAGAACTGAGAGGCGTCAATGAACCTTGCAATAGAAGTAGAGCGATAGACGCACGTAGTCGTATCATCGTTGCGGCAGGCGGTGCAAGCCTGGACAAGTACAAATGTAACCATCGAGCAGACACAGTCATTATGTGTCTCCTCAGTTGGCGGCGAGAGTGTCTCCACTAAACGGGTGAATGAGAGACGCGTTATTGCAATGCTCAAGTCGGACGTACAGTCGCTCCCACACGCGCCCATAAGAGTATTTGCCATCATACAGGGTGTCTGGTCAGCACCATTGTCCATCTAAAGAGCATGCAGGTGAGCTCTTTATACCAGGCTGACCTAGCACTGTCCACGCACCCAGTCCCACTGGCCCTGCTCGTCCGCCGCGCAGGCAAGCAGCGATTCGTCCGTACTCAATTGATCAGAGTCCTGTGCCCGAACATACAAAGCTGCAGAAACAGCCACAACCGCGGCGACAACGCGCATGGCGCGCATCCCTTCGTCGGGCCGTAACGTAGAAGAAAGACGTGATAAAAAAGAAAGGAGCGAGAAAAGAAAGCCAGCGAGCCAGGGTAGAGCGCGTTATGTAGGGGCGCTTGATGTGTCATGAGCGCCCTGACATGATACTTATGGTGAGGAGGATGCCGCAGTTTCAGTCTGCGGGGTCGTGGCTGGTTTCGTCTGCAGTGCGCCCGACGCAATGTGGGACATGCGGTGAGAACCAGCGGCAAGAGCACATTTCGACCGCCGAGGTGGCGGAGGGTGGCGGGGAGAATATGCAGGAACTCAGCACGACTCGAAGCTTGTTGTTCAGCCCAGCGATGGGAGTTGGAGTAAGCATTTTAGCATGATATGTGACACGTGGAGGTGGAGGAAGGTATGTCGATGTCTGCCAAGGATTTGTCCATCTGAAGCTAGGTACTTAGACGCACAGCGAGCCAGTTGTAGGTCGCGAAGAAGTGCAGGGCTACAATACTAAACGAGGCCCTCAACGGAGGCTTCAATTAGGAGAACGAAGCTTGTGAGAAGCGGGGTGGCGCGCGCACAGCTCGACCATCCAAACAATTTCGATGCGAAACAAAGCGGCAGGTGCCAGGGCGATACTTAGCCGAAGTTGAACTTGATCCGTCTCCCGGGACTTGCCGCCCATAGCCTTGCAAAGTGGCTTGCACGTGACAGTCAGGTCAGACTCTACTGTATAGATGACCTCGGGACCTGCCGACCATCGAAATCAGTGAGGGCACCGTTGCCCATAGACCGCAGATATCCGGCGTCGGCCTCAAGATCCTTCGCAATGGCGCCCAAAACGACGTGCGTCGCTCCCCGTTATGCTGTATGCGTCTCACTGACACTGCCGCCAGCGTTCCCACCGCCCAAGTATGCTCGTCCCCCACCCATCCACCCACCGATCGTCCTGACCCCACCCTCCTAGTCCATTGAGGTCCCCGAGACCCTTCTCAAGAAGCGCAAGCAGACTGAGAAGTCGCGCGAGGAACGTCTTGCGAAGGCTGCGGAGGCCAAGAAGGTGCGTTAAACTTTTCACACTGCGTCTTTTGCGTATTCGCGACATGATGCATAACTTTTCTTTTTGAGGCTAGTCACCACTATGCTGCCTTCAATTATACCATCTTTCGGGGCTGATCTTTCCATCCACATTCGTGGCTTGTCCTCGATCGTAATGCTAACTCAAATTTAGGCGTCCCTTGCCAAGCGCAAGGTCATCTTCAAGCGCGCAGAGGCGTACGTGAAGGAGTACCAGGGCAAGGAGCGCGAGGAGATCCGCTTGAAGCGGGCCGCACGAAGCTCTGGTGACTTCTACGTGGCTGCTCAACCAAAAGTCTACTTCGTTGTCCGGATCCGCGGGTGCGTGAACTTGTCCACCCCTTGTGTTCCTCTTCACTCATTCACGTCTTAGTATCAACGAGATCGCACCCCAAACCCCGCAAGATCCTCCAGCTCCTCCGTCTCCTCCAGATCAACAACGGTGTCTTTGTCAAGGTCACCCGCGCAACTCAGCAGATGCTCCGTCTCGTTGAGCCCTACATCACTTACGGGTGCGCGCTCTCTGTCCAGCTCTTGATGCGCTTGTGTTAATATCCGATTGTAGCGAGCCGAACCTGAAGTCCGTCCGCGAGCTTATCTACAAGCGCGGATACGGCAAGGTCGACAAGCAGCGCATCCCCCTGGCCAACAACCAGGTCATCGAGGCGAACCTCGGCAAGTACGACATCCTTTGCGTCGAGGATCTCGTGCACGAGATTGTCACGGCTGGCCCGCACTTCAAGCAGGCGTCCAACTTCCTCTGGCCATTCAAGCTCTCGAACCCGACTGGTGGCTGGAGAACGCGCAAGTTCAAGCACTTCGTGCAGGGCGGCGACTTCGGTGACCGGGAGGGCAACATCAACAAGCTCATCCGCCAGATGAACTAGATGTTGAGGGACGGGCGGGATGGCGCGAGGTGTTGGTACTCGCGCCGGTTCTGCAGCAATACACTCACGTACTCTACCACGTATGCCTCTCATGTACTATGTTCGCTGTCTATGGTTGAACTTCTATGGCAATATGTGCTGCAGCAAGCTGCGTTGAGAGCCCTGAGATGAAACTGCGCTCACGTTCAAGCGAAGGCCGGCGTGGATGCCACAAATACAACCCAGCGGCCTCGAGGCGCCAGGGCTTGTACGCAATGGGGACTGAGTCACTCAGCTGTCAGTGGACGCTTTGGGGCGTGACGGGCGTGCGAGATCGGCAAGCGGACCAATTTTATCTTCGCGCTGGCAACTGCCCTTTCCTATCGGCGAGCGTTCACAGCAGGCTCACAGCAACGTGTGCTCCTTCTCGCCACTGAGGGAACCGGCATATGATCACGGCAGCCAGAAAAGGCACTGCTTATTGCCGAGTGTCACCGGCCGCATCAGCCGTTCTCTACTACAAATACCCCAGCCTCAGATCTCGTCGCTCATCTTCTCACCGCCTCTTCTCTACCACCACCATGGCCTCCTTCCCTCCCCTCGCCCGCCTCTTGTCTGCGAACGCCCAGTGGGCTGCGGACGTCGAGCAGGTCGAGCCCGACTTCTTCACGGAGTGCGCCAAGGGGCAGACGCCAAGGGTGGGTGGCGCCACTTGCTGTGCGCTGGCATCGTGCTGAGCCGAACCCCCTCCCCCGCAGGTCCTGTGGATCGGGTGCGCAGACTCGCGCGTCCCCGAGTCGGTGGTCACCGCCGCCCGGCCTGGCGACATCTTCGTGCACCGGAACATTGCCAAGTGCGTAGCGTTGCCGCGCACAGTCTGCAGATACTGACGCGCTCCCCTTCCCCCGTAGCCAGTTCCACCCGGACGATATCAGCGCCCATGCGGTGCTCACGTACGCCGTGAACCATCTCGGCGTTGAACACGGTGCTTTGTCTCTCTATCTGCCCGCCTGAAGCTATTCCAACCGATTCTCTCTCTTGCCGTTCGCAGTCGTCGTGGTCGGTCACAGCGAGTGCGGCGGCGCGGTTGCGTGCCTGAACGCCTCGACCCAACTCCTCGAAGACGAAGACAAGCCTGTGGTGATCGACCCAGCGCTCCCGGAGGACGCACCCCTCAACCGCTGGCTCGCGCCGCTCACGAAGATGGCTGCTTCGCTGAAGCTATCTTCGGCGCCTCGAGACGAAGCGCTTGATGCGCTCGTCGAAGAGAACGTAAAGGCTCAGGTATGTGCTCTGCGGTATGGGGTATCGAGCGATAAACTTAGATTGTTATCATCAGGTGGTCAACATCATCCAGTCGCAGACCATACAGGACGCCTGGAAGAATGGCAGGAGTCCGCGCGGGAAGGAGGTCTGGGTCCATGGTTGGGTGCGTTCTATTGTTGCGTGTAGGGGTGTCTGTTGACCATATCGTTAGGTCTTCGACCTGTCCGTCGGCAAGTTGAAGGACCTTGAGATCTCCCAGGGCCCCAAGGGCGCCATCCTTGACCTTCACGCCTGAACGCTCCGTTTTCTGCACGACACATATCTAACGAAGAAGTAAGTATTATCATAGACTTATTTACAGCCAGTAAGCCATGTTTAGAACGAGTTGCGATGTTCAGAACGAGTCACGTTGACGTGCTGCCCGAATCGTTGCTATGCGTATAGGCGCTGAGTTAGATCTATTTTCAAGTGAGGCGCAGCTAGCTCAGGTGATTAGCAAAGCGGGCGTCGTAGTCACCAAGTGGGCACCAGGGCACCGCCGTTACTAATACGAGCACTAAGTACTGATGACTTTCGAGAAGATCATCGAGGATACGCGCTGCAACGGACTCCGTCCTTTATTGCAGTAGCCGGGTCACCTGAAGACACAAGACAGCGAGTTTTCTTCGTGAGCCATCCGAACGTCTGCACGGCGAGACTGAAGGGAACGTGAACGTTTGAACACACGACAGCGGTCTTCACTGCAATAAGTGTTTTCGTCAGTCCCGGTCAACTTCAAGCAAGAGGCAGCCAGTGTAGGACGTGTTCCTCTCCAACCCTCAAAGAGGCTCAAAAGCATCTGATTGGTAGAATACGGACTATGTAGATACTCGACAGCAGGATGTGGATGTCGGGGCACTAGGTGACCGCCTCATCCATAGGGCTTGCGCCTGGATAGACAGCCAAAGAGTGAACCAGTTGGTCTGAGGTGCGAATGATGAAGGACTGCCTTCAGACCGGCAGTCTAACATGTGGTAAACAAGCACCTGGAGTTGTTAAAAGATGAGAGACGAAAATTTCGCGGGACGGATTATATGGGCGGTGGCCACGTGTTGCTTGAGGGCAGGCTGCCATCGGACTTGTACTCAACTTGTACTCTTCCGCGCATCGGTGGTTTCTTCTCGACGGTTTACAAACTTTACGAAGCGCCAATGACGCGTGACGCGTCGAGCTTGCAAATATGACGGAATGCATTAGGAAAGCAGTCGGACTGGCAACATAAGACTGGCCTGACACCCAGTCGCCTTTCAACTTCAAGATACCTATCGACTTCACAGACGCATAAACACCAACCTCAGACTTCTCCATCATGTCCACCAAGACGTACACGCTCAGCAATGGCAAGCATATTCCCTGGATTGGCTTTGGCACCGGGACCGCGTTCTACGGGCAGGACGCGTCCGGGCCTGTAAAGCAGGCGATCGCGAACGGCTTCACTCATCTGGATGGTGCGCAATCCTACGACAACGAAGAGTCCATAGTGCGCTGCTTTGCCACGCCTTTTTTCCCCGCTACACGGCTAACAACTTGGTTAGGGTGCCGCCATTAAAGCTTCGGGCAAGCAACGCTTGGATCTCTTCATCACGACCAAGCTCAGCCCGAACTTCACATTGGCTCCTGGGGAGTCCCTCAAAGCGTCGCTGGAGGGCTCGCTGAAGAAGATCGGCACGGACTACGTTGATCTGTTCCTCGTTCATTCGCCGCTGGCATTCCGCAAGGATGGCACGCTGCCTGCTCTATGGGTCGCCATGGAGGGCCTCGTGAAGGACGGGCTGGCGCGGTCGATAGGCGTGAGCAACTTCAAGGTGGAAGACCTGGAAGCAGTCCTGGCCGAGGCATCTATTCCGCCAGCCGTGAACCAGGTAATTGGTTGTGTCCCCGATGTACAGCGTACCTTCTGATCTTCCTTGTCAGATCGAGCTGCACCCTTATGTCTGGCGCTCGGCGAAGTCGATCTACGACCTCTGCAAGGCCAAGGGCATCACCGTTGCGTCGTACAACGGTCTCAGCCCCCTTGTGAGTTTCCTTCTATAATACGGCATGCTATATCTAACGCGACGAGTAGACTAAAGGTAAGGGCGGCCCTTTGGATGGGATCCTTGAAGACATCGCCGGCCGGCTGTCCAAGGACTACGGCAAGACTGTGACGACGGGGCAAGTGCTCCAGAAGTGGCTGATCCAGAAGGAAGTCATTGTCATCACGTACGCCGCTTTCTCACTCTGCAAACACAAACCCCTGACGTCTGGTCATTCTCTAGCACCACTAGCAAGGCGGAGCGCATCCACGAGTATCTCGACGCTATCAACGTGCCCGACTTGACCTCGGACGAGATCGCCAAGATCGAAGAGAACGGTGTGAAGGTTCTCAAGCGGGTCTACATGAAGAATGCCTTCGCTGAAGGGGAGTAGAGAACGTGTTATAATCAGGACAAAATTGTACAGTACGCAGATCATAAAACCAAGTGTTAACGCGCTTTTCAGCTTCGAAGCTCGGTTGAGTTTAACTCTTATCGCTCCCACTCGCGAGGATCATTATATGTGCCAAATTACACATCCACGCTCATGCGCCGAGCTAGGAGTCTATGCTCGCACGCCAGCTTGTTCAAGTTGTCACCGCCTTGCGTTATCCAAACCTCTTTGGGTTACCCACTCGACTCTGTCAGTGATCGTAGTTTCCGACAACTACGGACGCCGTATGAAGGGCCAGAGTACCGCGGAACCATTGCCGCCAGTGGGCGATGCCGAACGACCGCGTGCGCCTCGCCCATTAAGCATATATAACGTCGCAAGATCAACTGTTCACTATTCCAGCATGTTGTCCAGGATGTCGAAGATGGCGTCCAGGACGTCGCAAACGGTGATGCACACACTCAGTGACGGTGGCAAGATCCCTTGGATCGCCTTCGGTACCGGCTCTGCGCTGTTCATGCAGGATGCGAATCGGGCGGTGAAGCAAGCTATCGAGTGTGGTGTTACACATTTCGATGGTGCGCAGGCTTACAATAACGAGGAGTCACTGGTGCGTGGTCCTTCCTCACTCGCGCTCGAACTCGACACTCGCTACTTATCAAAGTTGCTTTGTCGGTCATGTACTGAATCTCCGATTACTGTAGGGCGCTGGGCAGGGCGCGAGAGGACCTCTACATCACAACAAAGCTCGGACAGCACTCTGTGCATGGCGGTCCGTCAGTCTCAGAAACCCTCAAAGAATCGCTGAGGAAACTCGGCACCGACTACGTTGATCTTTTCCTGATTCATTCACCGGGGGTGTACAAAAAGGAGGCCACGCTTCCGGACGTGTGGCGGGAGATGGAGGAGGCAAAGACGCAGGGACTGACCAAATCCATCGGGGTGTCGAACTTCGGCATCGCCGAACTGCAGACGGTGCTGCAGGGTGCGATAATGGTGCCGGCGGTCAACCAGGTGGGCGAGGCATGAACACATTTGACTGACGTTGACATTGACTGAATAATCACAGATTGAGCTGCATCCATATGTCTGGCAGACCGTACGGCCCCTGGTAGAGTTCTGCCAGAGCAAGGGTATCACAGTCGCGTCGTATGGTGGCCTCTATCCGGTTCGTCCTGCTGTGTAACCCAATTGTCAGGCGTAGATATCTGACTTGCGCAGGCGATGACGAGCGGTCCTCTGGAGCCGTTGCTTGCGGACATCGCTGAGCGTCTCGGTGCACAGCGCGGCACCGCCGTTACCCCTAGCCAGGTGCTGATGAAGTGGATGTATCAAAAAGCGATTGTCGTCGTCACGTGCGTGTTCGACTTTTTGCTGTTTAATCAGTCTCATTCCGCTCCACTATCTTCGTCCTGGTGCACACATGCGCGATGTGGCTAACCCGCGATGCAGGACGAGCAGCAAAGCGTGCCGCATTAGAGCATATCTGGACACCCTTGCCGTGCCGGATCTGAGTATGGAAGATATGACTAGGATCGAGGAGGTCGGGTCGAGCGTGGTGAAGCGGAAGTACAACTATCAGCACTAAGAATGTCAGAGTAAGGTAAGTTAGAGTACCACGGTTCCTACTGACTGGGTTTCTCGTTAGGACCGGTGTTGCCAGATACCTTCAAGAATCAATGTGGCAAGGAGCTTTTTATCTGAGCCGTTGGAAGGCTGTTTTATAATGAATTTCCTGTCATTGAATGCTTGCGCGCGGCCTGTATGGGTGCTCTCCGCCGACTTCTGCTGAACGGCGGCGGCGAAAGCTGCAAGGAGGCATTCAGTGTGAGTACTTACTTCCGGGCCGGGGGGTGACTTGTCCGTAACTCGTGACCCCATGCAGTGTCGCTGTTTGACGCCCTTCTCGCTCTTCAGTTTCTGTTCTCTTGACTTCCCTTTCCTACTCTTTTGGATCTTCCTACGCAGACACCGCGATGAATGCATGGATAGAGGGGCTCGGGCAGTGGCCGAAGGGCATTGATCAAGGCGTGTCCGCATCCGCGTGATTTAGCGGCGTGCCTTGTTCATTTTGCGGACAGGCAGGCGCTTATTCTCGGGGAGATTGACAACGATCTCTCGAGCGGTGCCCTCCTGTCAATCAGCGCTGTGTTATACCCCTTGTTTCGTAAAGGGCATATAAGGTGCCAAGCTGCAAGGGCGCGGCTTCTGGGACCTCCGCTCTTCCCAGGGATAACAGCAGTCGCGCACCATGGTCGTCCTTCGTTCGATTTCCGCCGTGACCGTCGCGCTGTTGTCTGCACGCAGCGTGGAGGGACAAAACTCCACAAGCAGCGCCAGCGCTCAATGCACCGACTCGAACTACGACTGGGTGCGTGTGTTGTCTCAGCGCGAAGACGGGCTGCTTACCCTCACATAGACGTACAACACCCTTACGCAGTCGCCCTGCGACGTCCTGGTGTACCTCGGCGCTGTCTGCAACAGCGGCAGTGAGTCTCCCACGCACATCGATGTGCATCTCCCTGACGACCCGTCACAGTATTCAGCGTCCCAAGCCTAGAAACGGACGAACAATACGTCGGTCCTGATCCTGCGTATGCGACGGAATGCCGGTGCAACACCGTCTTTTACTCGGTCTTGGCTGCGTGCTCGGCCTGCCAGGACGCAGAATACATCGAATGGTCCACGTACTCTGCCAACTGCTCGAGCGTCGCCATCGCACAGTATCCGGAAGACATCCCCAGCGGCACGCGGGTCCCGCATTGGGCCTACCAGGACGTCGTGGTGCGTTGTTTCCCAAAACCACAAGCAGCCCACGCTCACCCTACGGACAGTCGAACGATACGTTCTCGCTGCAGACGGCTATCAATGATGCATACTCGGATCCTGCCGAGTCCACAGGCTCCGCTAAGCCTACGTACAGCGCTTCGAAAAGCTCTTCGAGCGGCTCCTCGGATCCCGGCGCTCAGCCCAGCAGCGCGTCCTCGTCGTCAGGCAGTGGTAGCAAGACAAACGTCGGTGCAATCGCCGGTGGCGTCGTCGGTGGTGTCGTCGGCCTTGGTCTGCTTGGAGCGTTGTTGTTCTTCCTGATGCGTCGTCGCCGGCAGCGCGCCGGCATGGCTCCAGCGTCCGCGGCCCCGCCGCTCACATCTCATACGCCTCCTCTGCCGCCGTCCACACCGGGAGCCTTCAGCGAGAAGACGGAGTTCGTGCCCAATCGGACGGCAACCCCGAAGCTCTACGTAAGTGTCTTCTGCTCACCAGCGAACATGTTTTCTGACAGCGACATGAAGGATCCTTCCGATCCGTCGACGTTCCCGTCCTCGCCAGCTCCGACCAGCACGTATGTTGCGGACTCGCAGTACGACTCGAGCACTCCCTACGCCATGGGAGGAGCTACACACCTCTCGTACAACCCTTACGACGGGTCCAATGGCGCCCCGTATAACCCCCCGCAGGCACGTCCTGAACATTACAGCGGGGTGCCGGAGGTCTGAGAACGGGCAAGAGTCATGAGGGTCGTGTTTTTTACTGGGGGGAAACGGAATCGGTATCGCTACGCCTCACAACTGTGCTAATGCCTTTATCATATAGCATCTTCGATGCTTTTCACCTACTTTGGATTGTTGTATATTATATGGCATGCTCTCAATCTCTATGATGGGCTTTACGCGTTGTATGGA
Source organism: Schizophyllum amplum (assembly GCA_007026445.1). NCBI lineage: Eukaryota > Fungi > Basidiomycota > Agaricomycetes > Agaricales > Schizophyllaceae > Schizophyllum > Schizophyllum amplum. The sequence continues at coordinate 332,658 of VDMD01000012.1, read as the reverse complement.
AGCCTGTGACTTGAGGCTCAAAGTCTGGCATTCCGAGTCGAGGCAGCGAGACCGAACGAACGATTGACCGGTGCGTGATCATTTGAGTTCTGCGAAGAGCTCCCAACTGCCTTTGCACTGCCTGACGAGCTGCAGGCGCTAATCTGCATCTCCCTTTGATTTAGGCTCTGACGCACCTTGCTTCTGGCGTACCAAATGGTCCGGGTGGCGCTCGATGGTGTGGACCGTACTAGGATTTGCCGGCAACAATACCTGGTTCGCGCGCTTATTCAAGTATAAGAGAATGGCTTCGAGGAGCACGGCAAAAATTACGCTTCACCATGTCTTCCGTTGGGCGATCCCGTTCTCTATCTCTTGAGTCCTTCAGCACGATATCCAGCGACTCGTCATTCTCCTCCGCGGTCGATGTCGCACCTAATACGAGGCATCGGCTCTACTTCTTCAATGACACGCGCAGCGTTATTTTCCAGGTGCGTGTCGGTCTAGCTCATTCCACTGTCTGGTCATGACCATGATCCGTAGCTCGACGATGGCACCCAGTACAAGGTGCACAGGTATCCCCTCAGTAAACGGTCGCGTGAATTCGCCGCCCAGTATCTCTCCGATGCGGACGAGAACGCTGTCAAGAGGCTTGAAGGCGTCAGCCGCCGCGATTTCGACAGATTCATGTCGTTAATATATCCCACGTACATTCGGTGAACTTTTCACAGTGTCCAGGCGGCTCACCAGCTTACAGAGAGCTTGGACGGTGCGATATTCAAACCCCAGAGGAATGGATCTCGATTCTCCGTCTTGCGAAACTGTGGTCCTTTGAAGCCCTCAGAGTCCGCGCCCTCGCCGAACTCGACAACGTGCACTGCAGCCTCGTCGGTAGTGCCACCGACAGGATCGTGCTGTCGCGCGAGGTGGATGTACCGCACTGGCGCCTGCAAGCATTCGAAGAACTTTGCCTGATGGAAGAGGGGCCGAGCTTCGCAGACGTGGAGCGACTCGGGCTGTATGCCTTCTTCGAAGTGGCGCGCATCAGGGAGAACAGGCTGAAGACCACGACGTCCGGTTCAGCTGCTTTCGACCTCAGGGAGGCCGTGCTCAACGCAGGGCTTGCCCCGCCGACGTCGGACCCAGAGCACACGCGCCCGCCATCCTGCGAGCTGCCAACGGCGCAGCATCCGGCAAAACAGCCACCGAGTACTAGTAAGCAAGCAGGAGAGAATGAAACGACGTCGCGATGCACCCATGCGCCAAACTCTATGGCCCCTTGTCCAGCAGATAAAACGTACATCGACAGCAGCACGGCGAGAGACGGAAAGTGTGAGTGTTGTATGTTGTGAGGCCACGAAGCCTGGCTGACGCAGGCATATGAAGATGTGTGCAGACCCTTGCGAAACTTGGATGAATGGCGGCGCGCGAGAGATCAGGATTTCGTAGCTGAGCATCAGACGATGACTTGGCGGAGATGCGTTGGACATCCATAATTCGTCGCAGCATTTAGATACAGATATCCTGTACATCGACGCAAAAGACCCCTTCAGTATCATCATGCTCATAGCCCCTCAGGTACTGACCGCTAGTACTTCACCCCATGATTTCCTTGGAACCTGGGGTTCAGCACCTTCTCATCGTCGGGAATGTCGCCAACGGTCTTCCACTCCGAGCCCCTGGCCACCCCCGCGTATGCGATCTTCATGGGCGCGGAGAGAAACTCAGCGTTCCATTCGGCATCAGGACGTACTCGCAGTGGTAAGTGACGCGCGGAGCGATGGAGGAGAACAGGGGCCGGACGGATTCGGGCGCCTGTGGATGAATAAGTAGGGAAAGACGGCGACTAGGGCTGGAAAGAAGGTAGGCAGGCGGCGAGGACTACGCACCTTGAACTTCTGCCCCAACGGGAACCACGACGGGAAGTAGGGCACGGCGATCATGATGCGGTCGTCCGCGCTGGGGTTCGGCATTCCAGCGTGCCAGACGCACATATCACGCAGCACCACGCTCCCGAACTTCACGTCCACCTGCGACGGAGCGCGCACTGCGCGGCGCGCTTCGAGGCTCTCGGGCTTGATGTCGCAGGTGGGCGCGTCCGCGTCAGTGGTCGCCCACATCTGGTCGCGCTGCCCGGTGTTCACATGGGTGCCAAGCCAGAACTCGGTCGAGCCGTTGGCGGGAACAAAGTCTAAGAAGTGAAGTATTAGAGAAGGGGCAACATGCGAGAGTGGTTCACAGAGAGGTGATAGAAGGGAAATGGAAGGGGATTGATGGGAGAAAAAAGGTCTACATTTAAGAGACGTTGATGCGCACCTGACAGCAAGAAGTTGGCTACCATTCCCCAGCGCGCCTCGGGGTGGCGGTAAGATGCGTCCTTGTGCACGGGTTGGCGCACGCCGGTCTCTGCGCAGGCGACGTTCGCCGTGCAGAAGGGCGTCTGAAGCCCCGGGCCGAGGTAGTGCTCGGCGAAGGAGATGACGAAGGGGTTGGTGTAGACGGTCGGGAATTGAAGAGCAGGATCCGAGAGAGGCGGCGATTGCAGAAAGTTGGCTAAAACGATGTTAGTTGATGGCCGATGGGGATGGGAACGGGGAAGGGGGCGAGTTGAAGACTTGATGAGTTAGCCACGGTGAAGGAGACAGAGGGCACGTGGAAGACGAGGAGGGAGAACAAGAGCACTCACAAGCAACACCATGATTGAATTGCTCGAGGTCGAGCTTCTGGTTCTTAATCTTCTTCGCGGTAGGCATCATGGAGTCGCGCAGTTTCTCAAGGTCGGCGACGGGGACAGTATTGTTCAGTACGACCACACCATCGCGGTGTAGCAGCTCCAGCGCACGCTGAAGGTTCGCGGGGGACCACTTGCCGCTCTGCAATCCTTCATCAGTATGTACACATACATTGACAGCTGCAAGAGTACACACTTCGCGTTCCGCATCGCTCAGAGTGACGGCGCCTGGGGTGATAGGAAGTTGAACCATAGTAGGTGAGATGGAGGGAGAAGTGGGTTATACGAGCTGGGGAAGAGTACGAGGACTTGGCGAGGAAGATGGAGAACGACCCCCGCGTTCTTATAAATGAATGGACGATAAGAGCCTTCGCGATCGGCTCCTCCAGATACCGAAGGCGACACGAACGAAGAAGGCCTTGTCGGCAGAATCTGGTGGTGGGCGCTGGCGAAGGCGGGATGAAGCGCACAAGTGCTAAGGGGTAATGGTCCCCATATTCACTGCGGTAAGGGGTAATAGTCCCCAATTACTGAGGGGTAATGGTCCCTACATTATTGGCGTGAGTGGACAGAGGATGATTGTTACTTTTCAGATGTGCGGCATGAGGAACATGTATCTCCAGGCTTCAAAAGTACAAGACGCAGAGAAGGATACTAGCAAGAAGCCAGGATGAAGTGGAAGTTCAAGTTGGAAACAGGAGCGCGGCCCGACGCGATCGACGTGGACCACGTGTGACCCCCGCTCTACTATGCCTCACCGGGTCTTTGACGATTCTGCTCAAATCGTCAAACTCCCGGGAAACCCCTTTCGTGTGGTCCAATTCTGCCCGGAAAAAATTGTAGGGCCCGTTTTCGAGTGCTGGCTATCCAACGGTGCTAATTTTGTGGCCGGGAACTCGAAGGATTGTGCTGAGAGTCGCGGGAGGACGAATTGATGGCCATCAGTCGCGTGCTGGCATCACCTCCCACTTGCTGTCGTCTTTCTCTCATTTTCACGCAGGAAAAATAGCACCATCGGATAGAGGGAGTATGAAAACCTAGCCTAGCTTTTTTACTAGAAAAAAATCGGTCCATATAGGGGGGTTTCCCGGGAGTTTGACGATTCTGCTCAGAATCGTCAAAGACCCGATGAGGCATAGTAAGACTCTCTTCACTGACGCCATGAGCCAAGACGAGCAAGACACGACTGTCGACGTCCCCGACGTCGTCCCTCCCGTTCTGGACGACAATGATTACCTCTTTGACACATTGGAAACGCCTGCACCCGCGTCCCTCGAACCCGAGGTCGCGCCTGTCTTCCCCACCTCACACTCGTCTGGCGCAGTGGATGCGCAGGGCACAGATGCGAGCACCTCAATTATCACCCAGGTCATCCCAGACCGGTCGCTAGCGCCTGAAGTGCTTACCCTTGGGCCCCCCTTTGGCGCGCAAAGTTTTGCGCTGGGCGCACTTGCGTTAGCTGTATTGCTTGTTTCTGGTGAGTCGCAGGCAGTCCCTGCTGCCGTAGATACCCGTCCTGATATGCACAGTCCTTGTACTCTTCACAAAACGTCGCTCCTCCGCACGGGGGAGCGCACTTCTTCTCGTAGGCCCCCCAGACGCGGGCAAATCTGCCATACTCTCCGCGGTGCGCGATGCTCCCGTTTCCCAGATTCGTTCACTGAACTCAGTACTTGTACATGCAGCTGGTATACAAGCGCGCCCTTCCCACGCACGCATCGCTCCAGACGAACTCTTCATTTGCCACCCTACTCGGGGCACCCAAGCCCCTGCGCGTAATCGACGTACCCGGACACCCGCGCGTACGCGATCAATTCAAGCAGTATCTGGGTGATGCACGCGCCATCGCATTCGTTGTCGACGCGAACACGGTCTCGCGTAACGGTGCTCGTGCAGCAGAGTGCGTATTTCTTCCCGCTCATCATATGTTCGCCTACTAACGCTGTCTTCGTTCTACATAGACATCTCCACGCCGTCATGCGCGCGCTATCCTCAATCCCGCCCTCCCAACCTGTCCCCGCGCTCCTCATCCTTGCGCACAAGACGGACCTCATCAAGGCCGGCTCCGCAGATCTTGCCACCGGGCGCGTACGCACTGTCCTCGAGCGCGAGTTGGAGAAGCGGCGTGCAGCTGCAGCGAGCGGAATCAGTGTCGAGGGGCTGGGTGCGGATGGCGGTGTCGGCGCGCACGGCACCCTTCCTGACGCCGAGGAAGAAGGTGCGGGAGCGGGGCTGGAGTGCGCGGCTGGACAGGCATTCACGTTCGATGCATGGGAGGGGGGTGAAGTGGTGCTCCTGGGGACGTGTGCGCCGGCTGGGACTGCGATGGAGGATGGGAAGGCGGGTGGGTTGGCGCCGTTGGTGGGATGGTTGGAGGAAAATGAGTAAGAGAGGGTGATTGTTTGTATTATTGGACGAAAAAGAAAATTTCAGAACCTTCCGGACTGCGCTAGCCAAAAATTGAGCCACGGATCTTGGCAGTGGAGTACTTGCTCTCAGCTTTGGTCCGCGGCAGGTGCAGACTCCAGAGTGAGAACAATACCTTCCTAATGCAGGTGATCGGCGCCTAATTGACTTTGATCCCACCGTCACGGCTACCCACAGGCTGGGGCTCACTCTACCGTCATCCTATCGGACATGCACAACCTAAGCATTACATCCAAAGCCGGTGGCAGAAGCTCCCCTGCAGATAGAAAACTCAACATGAACCCCACAATCCTCCACACCGCACAGATCACGGCGCTTGCGCTCGTCCCGCGCGACCTGCGAGCAGACGCGCTGGTTGCTGGCTCCAGTAAGTGATTGTTGTCTGCCCTTGTCTGACTGTCGACGCTCTCCAACATTTCGATCCTTATAAGCCTGCCTGTGCCTCACATTGACATACCTTTGCTCCCAATCATCAATCCTGTTTACACCGCGTCCTCGCCTTTCTCTCACCCCTCCCCTCCTTTTTCACCAACTCCCTCTCCCCTCAACCACATTTCACAACTCACCAATCACCCTCAGACGACGGTTCCATCCGCATGTATGACCTCGCCACCGGCCGCGTCTCCCGCGCCGTCCGCGCCTTGGGGGACGAGGTCGCATCTATCGCGGTCGAGACGGATAAGAAGCGCGGCCCTTGGACGATCTGGGTTGCATGCGGAAGGAGGGTGAGTTAGTCGTACGGTTTTCAATGTCGCCGGGTTCACGTCTGTCCATTGTCGGCGCCATGTATTCAACAGACGTGGCATTATCTTGACTACTTACCCTATCTCAACTACTGACCCACCCTACTCACAGGCTCTCCAATTCGACCTCTCCGAGGAGAGCAAAATGGTACAGACCGCATCCGACGCGAAGATGGCGATTGACCTATGCGAAGAGGATGAGGAAGAGGATGCGTTGAATGAGGTCAGAGGGTTGCTCGAATTTCTACTCTTGCTACCTGGTGCATCTGTCCTCTTCGTTGTCGGTTGCCCTTCCCTGCTTCATCCTCCCTACCTCCTTCTGCTCGCCCGTTTACCGGCACTTCTCTGCCCATACACCGGCACTTCTCTGCCCACACTTCTCTTCCTCTACCCACACTCGAACCTCAACTTCCTTCCCATACCCGAACTCCAGCTAACACCCATCAGCACACAGCTAGCCGCCCACCCCTCTGGGACGCACCTCGCATTCTGTACCGACGCGGGCGCGGTCGGTGTGCTAGATCGCGCGACGGGGCGAGTGAAGAGGATGCGAGGGAGACATGAGAATGTGAGTCTCTGCTTATTCCTTGTCTTCCCGGACCTGCTCCTGTTGTTTTCTCTTGCGTGCTCACAACCTCTCGGGCGCTCGCTCACCGCTCATCCTCGTCTCTGTCGGGCTTATCACGTCGTTGTCTTCGCTCACCACCCATCCTCCCCTCACAGATCTGCGCCTCCGTCCGCTTCGTGCCCGACCGGCCGCGCGAGCTGGTCAGCGGCGGGTACGACCACGTACTCCTGCACGCCGACTTCGACTCGGGTGCGATGCTAGGGAGGCAGGAGATGCGTGAGTTGTCTTGTTTTGCGGTTGTCGTAACCCATGCCCTTCTCCCACCCGTATTCCCGCTTCCACCAGTTCCCAGTCGTCCTCTCATGCATTCACCTCCATCCTGGCTTCGGTTCAAACCAGAAAGCGCCTACGTTCCATACAACCAGAAAATGCTGTCCAGCCTCGCGCTCTCACCAACTAACCCTTGCCTCAGCCCACAACCTCGGTAGCCTCCTCGACCCCACAGGTCCCGGCATGAGCCTCGCCCCGCCCTTCATCATCGCGCTCGCCATGTCGCCCGCGAGGGTGCTCGCCGCGGGCCTGGCGGATGGGCGGGTGTGGGTAGGCGTGGGTGGAGAGGTGACAGAACAGACCAAAAGTGCAAAGACAACAGCGAAGAAAAAGAAAACGAAGAAATGGGAAGGTCTCAACGAGGACGGAGTCCTTGTGGAGAAGGTGGCGGATGGGCCGGTTGTCGCGGTGTGAGTGAAGTGATGAGAGGGTTTCTGGAACGAAAGGTATACTCACGACAACACCCAGAGCGTTCAAAAATGCAGACACCTTGCTGACATGCAGTCTATTGGGTCAACTGACCGAGATTGCACTTATGCGGGAGAGGGGGGAGGTCAGACAGCTGCACAAGCGAAAGGTCACACAACTGGAGAGCATGGCGAAGGTGAATGCATTAGTCGCTGACGAGCGATATGTGGTTGTAGGTGGAGTGGGGAGGGATGGGGCAGGCGTCGTAGAGGTTATGCACCTGGAAGCGGAGGGGGCTGAGGGGAAGTCTGCAGAAGAGGAGGGGAAGCCTGTAGAGGCAGAGCTCATACCCACAGCAGAATAGACCTGGTTAATTTTGTGAGCACTACGTCTGCAAGCAGGGTCATGACGGGTTTTCCGCGTTCGCCTCCTCTTGCGTGATCCCCAGTTGCTCTTCGAGCTCCCGTATTCGCACAAGGTGGTGGTCCCGCTTGCGTGCGAGCGACGCGATCTGCTCCTCTGTAGTCATAGGGAACACCCCGAAGACGGAGAGCACGGCGTCTGTGACGCGTTTCTTGGTCGAGCGCTCTAGTTCCGCTTCGGTCTCTGGTGCTCTTAAGGATGACTGCATCCGTGAGGCGCGGACGATGTTGAAGCCAAACTGCAGGGACGTGGTGATGGTTCCGAGGATGATGCCTCCGGAGACACCGGCGGCAGGTCCGGCTGAAGGTGCGGTGAGAAAGGGTAGAGTGGGAGTGTTCGGAGACGTACATCGAATACCGCGAAGAAGAGTGCCCGCAACAGCGCCGCTTACGCCACTGTCCAGCAGCTTTTCGCGGCGGATGGAGGTAGGAGTTGGTGGGGACGGTGATACGTCTGATTGTAGCAGCGGACTGACGACCAGTTCTCGGAGGGCTGTTGGCGCCAGTTAGTAGAAGCGCGACGACAACGAAGTAGATGACAGCGCACTGAAGAACGTAGCGGCGGTTATTCCACTATTGAGACCCGCGACGCCCGCAGCTAGTTGGTAGTTGGGACGATTTTTCCATATGCCATGGAGGCCAGTGATGAACGCGGTGGCGGCGGCTAGAGAGGGTGGGTGAGTCGGCGCGGCCGGGCGGGGGGCATGAGTGACGGACTTGCATGTTGAGAGTGTGCCGACAACAATGGTTGTTGTTGACGAGGACGACGGGGACGGTATTGAGCTCGACGTCGCGTCCATCGGAGAAGAACAAGAGGCGCGTTTTCCGGCACATTCGGCCCGAAACGCCGCAGAACGTCAGCGAACATTCTATCCCGAAAAGGCAACGGTGGATAGCCGCGCCACGCCCGAGTCTCATTAGCACCTTGTCACCGCCGGCCATGTCTAGCACAGACAACGACATCGACATGGACGACCCCAACAACAACACCCCCGCCGCCGTCGAGCACAACGACAACGGCAATTACACCGTCGCCGCCGCCCACGGAAGCGCCACACCGCACGACCAGCCGATGGACGTCCAGCACGATGACAACGACCCGGACTGGGTCGACGACGAGGAGGACGACAACGCCGATCCTGAAATGCCCCCTCTCGAGCCTGCTGATCTCCCCGCACCACCCAGCGCAGGCCGCCGTCGCGGGCGCGTCTCTGACGACGGTGACCAGGACCGCGACCGCCGCCATCCCACAGAGCGCACGGACGCGGATTGGCAGGGCGCCGCAGCCCGCCGCGTTCTCGCCGGCATGCTCCCCTCGCAAGCTCAGGACACAGCGCACCATCCGCACCCGCCGACGCCGCTCGTCGCCAACCCACTGAATCCCGGCCCCGGTGTCCCGCCCGCCGCTGGGGGCGCGGGCAACCCGCAGCCCGCTTTCGGGAATCCGTTTGCCGAGATGCTGCATCGCATGATGCTGGGCGGGCTCGGCTCGGCACCCCCAGAGAAGGATGACCCTACAAAGGCCAAGATGATCGTCGACGCGCTCGAGGACGTGCCCGTGGGCCTCGTGCGTCGCCTCGAGCGCGCGTCGCCTGAGGGAAACGGCTGCGCGATCTGCTGGGACAAGCTTCTCGACGCGGAGGGTGAGGGATTTGGGATGGCAGACGATACAGCTACGGCGCCTATTGCTGACTCCGCCGCGCCTACTGGCTCTGAATCCGGCCCCTCTCAACCTGCCTCCACTTCCACTACAGCGTCTACCACCGAACCCCGCACCCCCCGCATCGTCACCCTCCCCTGCACGCACGTCTTCCACGCCTCTTGCCTTATTCCCTGGTTTTCCCGTCCACGCCAAACCACCTGCCCCACCTGCCGCTTCAACCTCGACCCCGATGGCCTAGTATGGGGCACGGGGCGTAGGCGCGGAGGCGTCTTCCCCGCTATGGGCGGCGGTGCGCCGGGCGATGCTGAAGGCGAGCCATTCCCCGGCGGCGGCTTCCTCTTCGGCGGCGCCCCCATCATCGTAGCCGGCGGCGTCGGCGATGGGCAAGACCTCCTCCGCGGGCCGCTCGTTGACATGATTGGGGGACCGGGCAGCCGAAGCCCCTTCCGTATGGTGCGACGGCCGGACGGGACCTACACGTTCGAGGCGACGGGCACTGTTCCGCTGGGTGGCGATGCACGGCAGCCTCAGCCTAGGGGCGCGCCAGAAGCGGGCAATGCTACGGACGGTGCCGACGCTAGGAACGATCGAGACGCTGCGAACGGTCCCAACAATGCGAACGACGCGAACCCTACGGACGGTGCGAACCCTACGCAAGCAGGCGGCGCAAATGCCGCACAGGGAGGCCCTTCGAACACCCTCAACGACATTGTAGCTGGGATGATGAACGCGCTGTTTGGTCCGCGTGGTGGTCAGTGGATTTTCTCACGTACTGGGCAGGGACTTTGTTGATTTTCATGGGAATTTTTGTTACAGGTCAGCAAGCTGGCAGTGCGGGTCAGCAAGCGGGCGCCGCGGGACAGCAGGGGTCCGGGCAACGTCAGACGGCCGACGCACATACAGACGGGGCACCAGCAGATGACGACCCGCCTCTGGAGAACACAGGTGCTCCGCCGCCACCGTCGAACGCGAATGCGGCCCAGCAGCCGCATGCAGGTTCTGCGCCGCAGGGAAACGCGGGCGCTGCGCCCCAGCCGTCGAATGCGCCACAATTCCCGCTCCCTCCCACTTTCGCTATACCGTTTGGCAACGGTACCATCAGCATCGGCTTCGACATGTTCTTGAACACGATGGGTGGCGGGGAGGATATGGCCGAGGACGATATGGGTGACATGCATGCGCATGGCGAACCACATGTCCACGGCGAGCCTCACGCCCACGGCGACGACCCGGACGCCCACGACGACGACGCACACCAGCTCCCATTCACACCCATGATGCCCGACCTCGAGGCACAGGGATACCACTACCATCCGACGCCGGACGGGCGGGGGGTCACGCTTGTTGGGCCCGGCGGAGAGGATACGGGGATGGACTTCTTTATGGAGGATCCGATAGAGGTGATCGGCGGCGTGGTTGGTGGTATGCCGGGTACGGGCGAGGGGCAGGGTGCAGGTCAATCGCAAGCGGCGGGCCAGCAACCCAACGCACATCACACTGATGCTCAGCACGGCAACGCTCAACCACACCCCGTCGCAACGCCGCACCAGGACCCTCATCCACAACCACATCCTGTTGCTCAGCCCACCACAGTCGGCGGTGAACAACAAGCGGGCGGTGCAGCCCATTTCGTTGACGTCCTCACCAATGCGCCAATCGGTGATCTAGAAGCTCTGCGCGACGGATTGCAGGATTCCTTGCGTACGGGACTACAAGCAGCGATTGAGCGCGCGCTGGCGCAGGCGCCCATGGAGGCGCTACGGGAGGCGCTGGGCGATGATGCGTTGGGGACGGCGCTGCGAGGGATGATGGATCGGATGGGGGAGGGCGGTGCTCAGGGCGCGCCTGCTCAGCAGCCACCCGCTCAACAAGCGGCACCACCATCCCAGCCCCCCCAACAACAACCGCAGACAGCACCGCAACCGCAACTAGCGCAAGGGGCAACGCCAGCGCAAGGGGCACCGCGCGCCCAACCCGGCGCGCTCCCGTTCCCCTTCCGCCTGCCGGGCATGGAGGGTCTAGCGATCCCGATTGCAGGAGTGGGCTTGGGGACGCCGATCTCGGGCGTAGGGCTTGGTGGGCTGGGCCGTCCGCCGTGGATGGCGGGCGGGCTCTTCGCGACGCCTGCGGCTGGAGGTAATGGCACGCCCGCCGCGCCGCCGCCGCCTTCCTCAACCGCCGCACCGCCGCCTCCATCTACTGCACCACCTCCGACAGCTACCGCGCCCCCTCCGGCACCACATACAGGACACGCGCCGCAACCTGGGGAGATACACATACCGTTTAGCGAGACGTTTACGACGACGGCGACGGCGCGATTTGTGATCCCGCCTGGCGGAGGGCCGCCGCAGATGGTGTTTGAGGGGATGACGCCGCCGGTGAGGGCTGGTGGGCCCCCGACTGCGCCAGCGAATGCAAGCGGACCTGGGGCTGGCGTTGCACCTCCGCCGACTGCTGCAGGCGCTGCACCTCACGCCGGGGCAGGAGCTGCGGCTCGAGCTCCTCCGGCCCCACGACCTCGTCGCAACTGGACGCTTCCTTCCACACTTGGCTCAACGTTGCGTGAGGTCGTAGAGAAGCGCGAGCGGGAAGCGGGATTGCGATGCAGTGATCACAGCTGTGGTGTAGGCCCGTCGGATGAGGACCCGGACGTGGAAGTGGCGGAGACGGCGAAGCGACAGGTGGGGATCGTGAAGAGTGTTGCGCCAGATGGGAATGCATCTTCTGCTTGCTCGCACGTCTTCCACCCGCCCTGCCTCGTGTCCGCACAGCGTGTCGCATTGCGCGGCGCAGAGGAGAGTATTGTCGACGGTCGTGTCGATGTGACATGCCCTGTTTGCCGGGTGGAAGGCACTGTGGGATTGAGTGATTGGGAGGAGGGCGTGCGGGCATTGGAGTGAGGTCCGAACAGAAGGAAGAAGTGAATGGTGAGTACGCTTTACGGCGTAGCACATCTAGGTGTTGACCTTCGATGCTAGACAAATTTAAATGTTGAAGATTCCGCGGGCAGTCCCGTCCCCCCTGCATATATTTCGACTCAGTGCATGTCCTCAAGGCCTCAAGGCTCAGAGCACATTTTCTATCCGTCTCTGCATGTCGATCGCCTGTATTTGCTGTCTTTTCTTGTTCTCTGTAGCATGTATGGACTCGTCGCACCACTTTCGATACACAAAGCGTAAACCACAGTATGCTGACCGCCTACGGCGCGGTGTAATAATATGATAGACCCCTTACGCGTACGACCCGCTCCATCATATAGCTTAACCTCAGCGAGTCCTCGAGAAACGGGGGGCTGGTATACACAAGGCCAACTTGCCCAGTCCATTTCAGTGTCATCGAAAATGCAGTGGTACAGATGCATGATACAAGCTTGAAGTAAGTGATGCTCATGAGTACAGGATGGATGTGTCTGCGTGCTCGACATCGAGCAAACATCGAGCTTTTGTGTGCGTGCGGCCTCGTCCGCAACTTCCACTCCTCACAAAGTCTCCCGGATGAAGCCTAGCGTGCCTAACGACGCCGCCACCAGCCCGAGAACACGTTCGCTCTCCTTGGCCTGCACCGCGCGCAGCTCGGCAAGGGCGGCATGGAGGTCCTCGGACGTGTCCTCGTCATCCATGCTGGCGTCCAGCGGTCTCCTAGTCGCACCGAAGGTGCCCATGCCTCCGACCAGGCTCTCGCCCCATACCTTCAGCACCACGCCCATGACGGCCTGCACGGCCTCAAAGTCGCGGCGCGCGCGCAGGCGCTGAGTTAACGCGTGGAGAAGGCGGGCTTGTTGTGCGGGAAGAATTATTGTGCGTAGCTCTGCGTCGAGGGCCGCTGGCGAGAGGGTTTTGATGATGGTGAAGAGGGAAGGGTCTATGCGGTAGGTTAGTGTGTGTGATAGAAAGACGGATGAGGGTTGCGTAGGGGAAGGGTTGTGGAAGTCAAAGTTCAAGGAAAGGTCACCATGAGATACTTACAGTTTCCCTTCGGATCTTCCTCCGCGAGCGTCCGGGCGAATGAGCTCTCGAGCGAATCAAGACGGCGTGTGTGCTTCTCTGTTGATGACGCAGCTTCTGCACTAGCGCCATTCGTCGACGTGGCCGTAAGGTCAAACGTAGGTGCTACGCCTGGCACGGTAGGTAGGAAAAAAGGTGCTTTCTCGGGCGCCTTGGGCGGTTCCTTGGGCTTGTTGCGGAGCTAAAAGAAATGGTTGCAAAGGTCAGCGACGGTGAGTTGGAGAGTCGTAGGGGTGAGAGCAGGCGAACGTAACATGATATGATGATACATGCAGAAACTCCACTCACCTGAATCACATCCAAGTTGAGCAGCGTCATCCACCTCGCGCGCGGCAGGAGCGTCAGCGTCACCAGGTCGCCGGCTAGCTGTGGAGGCGTGGCCGTAGGCGGCAGAGACGCGATCGGGTCCTGAACGGTGAGAGCGGAGAGGGACGCAAGGGCTTCTTCCTCCGCGTCGCCCTGCATGCCTGGCAGCGCAACTGCGGTGTCGGCACCTTCAACGACGCCCTGCAACGAGACGTCGGAGAACTGGGCGCGGTTGACCCTAGGGAAGGGGGAGAGAGTCAGCTTTTGCCTTTATGTGACGAAGCATATAGAAAGAATGATGGTGCGCGAGCGAACCCCACGCGAGCGAGCCCCACCACAGCGTTGTTGTAAAGCTGGTATCCGATGAAAAGAACGCGACGTAAAACATTTGCTCACCATAAGAACACGCCTACACTATCCACGTGCGTCGTAGCCAAGAAATCTCCCGCAGGTGAGAAGGCGACGCTGGTTGGCGTGCTCGGACTTGTTGTGGTCGAGCCCTCGCTGACACAGCGGAACACATCCACCAGCCGGCCGGAGGGCACGTCGAATGTGCGTACGGCTGCGTCGAGGGAGGCGGCGACGAGCCAGCGCGCGTCGGGCGAGAAGGTCTGTTGAATGAGTTAATTGATGGTGAAGGGGATAGACGTTGGTGCAGGGGTTAGTCAACGCTGCGGGGCATAACCTGGGAGAGAATTATGGCCGCGGTGTATTGGATAGCGTTTAGTGGAATGTGAAAAGCAGCCTCATTGGAAGGACTGATCGATGATGAAGTCACTCACCACATCCACCACCCGTCCCCCAAAGCCCTTCAGCACACGCACCACTGCGCGCGTCTCGAGGTCGACGATGCGCACCGCAAGGTCGTCGCAGGACAGGGCGAGCAGCCCGCTATCGCGGTGCAGATGGAGGGCTGTGATTGCGGGAGGAGTCGCTGTTGAGGCTGACGAGGCGTAGGAGGTTGAGGTTGACGAGGCGTACGAGGTCGAGGGTTGGGCGGAAGAGGTATTCGAAGAGGTGGTCGAGGTGATGGTGAGCGTGTGCAATAGCTCTGCGGTGTGGAAGTCGAAGAACTGGATGGGATGTCAGTTTTATTTTCGCTCGGACGACACCACGAATCCAACAAATAATGCAAAACCCACGACCACTCACATTAAGAGTGCCATCCAACGTACTCGCCACCAGTACCGTGTTCAACGCGTCCGTGGCGATACCGGTGATCGTGCGGTGGGCTTGTTTTCGGATGCCGGTGGTGTGCGTTTTCCCATTCGCCGTGGTACCCTTTATAGCCTTGCCTCCTGATGCGGCAGTGGAGGGTTGCGTAGGACCCGCGCCAAAATCCCCCACGCCAAACGTCCGTCGCATCACGCCCGACTGCGCGTTCCACATGCGCACGACGCCGCCTGCGCCAGCCGCGAGCGCGAAGGTGCCGCATGCGGTGAGGGCTGTGGTCTGTTGGATAAGGTAAGTCAGCATAGGTCGCAATGTGCATAGGAAGCAGGACAGAATAAGGAGACGAGCGGGAAAGTTACAGATGAGAAAATATAAAAAGATAAATAGTTGTTGTGATGAGGAAAGAAAAAACCAGCAAACCAAATCAAACCAAATCACTCGCACAAACAGCACAAACAGCACAAACCAAAGATAATACCAAACCACTCACCCTCACCACCCCCTCTCCCTCCAGCGCGTACTTGCCCAGCCGCTTGTTCTGCGTCGTCCACGTGCGCGCAAAGCGGTCGCCCGCGTGCGCCGTCACCACGTCGTCCCAGTCCTTCGACCGCGCGGGCTCGCAGGCGAGCGAGGTGATGGGGCCGAGTTTGGAGAGGGTGGTGTTTTTCTTGGAGAGGGAGCCTAGGGGAGGGTGGTTAGTGAAGAGAAGTAGAAAAGTGAGGAAGAGGAGGATAAGGGAAATGCAGCCAAAACCATTATGTTCACTCACCCTGCGCCATCTCGCATCCTCTCGCCTCTCGCACGAGACTCGTGAGTCTGAGGGCGCGGTCAGTCCCCGCAGAGAGGACCTGCTTGCCGTCGGTCCCGTAGAAGCGGACGAGTGTGGGTGGGGCCCGATGCCCGGCGCGAGACTTGAGCAAACGAGGCGCGGCGTGAGGAGCGTCGAAAAGCCATTGCTAAAATAGTGTTAGTGACAGTAGGGTGTGCACGCTGGTGCACGCACCTTGACCGCGTTATCCTCGCCGGCGGAGACCAGTAGCGGCTGGCCTGGGACCCAGTCGACGGACGTAATGGCAGCGTCGTGGGCGCCGTGTATCATGTGCAGCAGTCGTGGCGGAGCATTGAGATCCCATATGGAGAGGGCGCCCGAGGCATCCCCAGCGACCAGAATGGGCTCGCCGTCGGTGCGGAAGGCTAGCGTGCGGATGAGGTTTTCGACGGAGAAGACCATCAAGCGCTCGTCGGCGCGCACGTCGTGCACCACCACGCGCCCGTCCGCAAAGCCGATGCCCACAACATCGATCGCGGGGGCCTGCACGAGGGCGGTGATGGCGGACGGGGAGGGACTAGGGGAGAGCGATGCGGGATCGAAGTCGTGTATGTGGACGCGATCGCGGATGTTCCAGAGCTGGAGACCACCCTCAAGGGAAGCAACGAGGACCTTGTTGAGGTAGGTGGCAGGGTGTAGGACGCGGGAGGCGGTGAAGCCAGGGGGGAAAGAGATGTCGGCAGCGAGGGTGCCATCCGCGGTGGCGAAGACGAGTAGCCTGCGCCCTGGGTCATCCAGTGCGAGGATATGGTTGCCAAAGACGGTAGCTGACGCAAGCGGAGTCGCGTAGGGGTTGGTCGCGCGCAGAACCTCCTTCCCCCGCGCATACTTGATGAGGTGGGTACCCGCGGCTGCCCACACCGCGTCGCCATCCATAGCGAGCGCAGTGATCGGCGCAGGAGCTGGCTCACCCACAAAAAGGAGCCCCATCTTTCCCCCCTCCCATAGCGCCCAAGACCGTCCTACGCTGGTGAGCAGATGCACCCGCGGTCCGTCCACCGCGCCCTTGTGCGATCGCGCCTGCAGAGCGAATGGCACGTGGTTCGTGATGATCCCCAGAGCGCGGAAGGGCGCGAAGAGTTGGGGGGACACCGCCGCTGGCTGGCTCTCGCGCCGAACGCGCTTTCGCGATCGTGTGTCCATTGTGCTCGTCGCCGCCATCGTCCGTCAAGCAAGTGCCATCAAATTTCGATCGAGGCGCGCGCCACTGTCGTGAGAGTTTCGGCCTGTCCGAGGCTCTCGGCCCGTCTGAGTTTCCCAGAATGGCAGTTCCGGCAATATTGAAGCGGAGTCTGAATTATGATGCCTCATCAGGTCCTGGCGGCGGTGTACTGCCTCTTTCAACATCGTAGGACTGGTGGCTCACCCACATCCCCGCCGCCTTCCAGCCTGCCTTTCCCTTATCGTCTCTTCAGCTTGGGATGGGTCTTCACCATGATCACATTCATGCAATGTTTTATTCCTCTTCAATTCTCCTTTTACCTCGTACACTCGTCTGCACCAGAGCACGGAAAGCACCACCACCAACTGCAGATCCTTGAGCGCCTCCGCCGGTGAGCTTGCCCCCATTCGTCTCTTTGTTATTCGCCCTGCATGTGCATGTCCGTTCATCTCAGCAATGCAAGCTCACCGCACAGCTCCGCCTTTGCGTTTTCCATGATTTCCATCTGGGGGTCGTTCAATATCCACGACACACAGCGCACACTGCACTTACCTCATCCACAAGAGCGTCCATGCGCTCTCCCGCGTCTCTAGCCGCCTCGTCCATCTTTTCCCACATTATCGTGCTCAAAGCCTCTACCTGGAGCAGCACCTCCTGCAATGGCTCGACCGGCGCGCCTTCTGCCTTCCCAGAATGATCGAGGAATGCGTCACGAGCGCCGACGGCGTCCTCGTCGCCATCTCCGAGCAAACCAGGTAGCTGCTCGAGGAGGTTGACGACCTGGTCGGCAGCCTGCCTCATCGTACGCTGTCGCTCGGGAAGCAGAGGGCAGCCCTCTGCGCTCACCATTCTCAAGATACCACATCTGCCCGCTCGCTCCCTCGCAGGACCGTCGTCCGAAGCAGAGCCTGCGATGGCTTTCAAGGTCATGAAGACCATGCACGAATACCACATCGCATCGTACTGCAGCGGCGTGTAATCAGGGGCACGTGACGTTATCACATGGGCCGCAACGGCACAGTCCGCGAAGCGGAGAGCACCAGGAGCGGGTCTGAGGGACGCAACGGGCTCGTAGTCGCGGACAATGGTAGGGGAGAGTCGGTTCTCGATGGTGATGGTGTCGTAATTTCCGGTCCTCGACCCCATTGACAATGCAGCGCGAATGTACGCTCCGACGACGGGCGTGGCACCTACACCGACGGTACTGGGAGCGTCGATCGTGCTAGGATTTTCCTCGAGGCGCTCGAACCGGGCGACGCGATATTCCTTGCCGACTGTGACACTGCTTTCGTCCATCACATCGAGGCTGTACTGCGCGACGAGGAGCTCGCGCGGTATATGGGCGGAGCCTGCCTTGCGTCGATAGTGTACAACCTCCTCAACAAAGCAATGGCGTAAAGCGTGATTGCGCTGGGGGTCCGGAGGTGCCGGCGAATTGTCGTAGATGAGGCAACAGAGCTGTCGCGGGGAGTGTTTGCTCGGCCAGGCTCCACCGTGCACGAAGTGAAGGGGTGCAGACATGATCCGTCGGAAATGCGAAGACTGCGAAGGATATATGTGCTGGTTAACTAGAACTGGGTAGGTTGAAGACAAGGGTTCTGTTCGAACCTGCTGCGATGGCTTGCGTTTGTAGTGTCCGTTTAAAAGGGCACTGCCACACTGTTCGCACGGTGTTATGTATCTAAGTAGATCAAATCTTTGTTTGATCCATACAAGCATGTGCGTCCTAAAAGGAATGGCGCTGTTGGCTACACGGCTGACCGGCTCTTTCAACGCTGCGCTGCAAATCGGCGCTCGCACGCCAAGTTGCAAAATTTGCAGCGCTGTCCCGGACACGGCGGTGGTGCGAATGCTTGCAAACCCTGTGCTTGCAGAAACCGATGCGAGCGATTCTGAGAACGCGTCCAAATGTATGACATCATATCCGAGGGAGGGTGCAACACACCCCGCCTAAGGGTCACGTGACATAGCCGATAACCTTTTGCTGAGGGACATAAGTAAGTAATTACAACACCCTTGCCACCCAAACTAACTAACCAACCAAACCCTAACTAACCAAACCTTAACCGACTTCTAAGCCAAGTCGACTTTTGGCCCAAAAATGGCCCCCGAACTTCCTATATACGTTCGAAAGCTCTCGCCGAGATTTTTACTTCTCATATACCGACCTCGAGACGATTTTTTGACGAAAAACGAGCCCCCACGACGAAGTCCGGGCCTCATGCATAAAGCTTAAAGGCTCGCTTCTTTGCAAGCAAAAGTAGAAATGTCGTCGCCACGTGCGCCGCGAAGGAAATGCGGAGGACAAAACAAAGTCCTCTCTTCGAAGTCAACTTATAGTTGAATACTAGTATGTTTTATGAAAGGAATGCAGCTCAGGATGGGGCTTTGCCGGTAACGACCGGCCTTGCTGAGTTATTACTACATGCTTAAGCTCTTAAGTACTTACTGCGAGCATATTCTGAATCAGCGAAGCATAAAGACGGCGGGCCGATTGCCGTTACATGAATGAAGTTTACAAATTCAGTCTCAAGCAAGTTCCAAATATCTCTCGACTGTAGATGTGACAGTCAGTCGAGCGCGTCGTGATAAACGTGATTTACTCACCCTCCCAATTCGTCACAGCCGCGTTCCATAAGGCCACTTCGTGCTCGCGCGTCCCGCCAAAATGGTCCACGAACGCATCCCCAAACATGCACTCCTCGCGCGCGATGCTCCCCTCGCGCATCATCCGCCGTGTTGCCTCCTCCAACGACAGCGGCAGCATCGGCACCTGTGGGCAGCGTTTGAGCTCATGTCATCCTCTGCCTGTGACACTCATCAGGTCCTGCCATCATCATTGGCATATGCCATCCCGACCCCCTTCATATACTCGCCATCCTGAACACCCCCCCCCAAAAAAATTCCGCATCCCAAAAGCCCAATCCCAAAAGCAGTCCGTCTCAATCACCTTCCCACTCGCCCTATCCTCCGGCTTATACGCCGTAATCGGCTTCGGCAGCGCCATCTTCCCCTTCACACCCCTCAGCCCGGCCATAATAATCGCACTCATCGCGAAGTGCGCCTGCACGTCCGCCCCGGGCACGCGCACCTCCAGGCGCGTCGCCGCCGCGGGCACGGAGGGCGGCGCGATGAGGCGTATGGAGGCTGCGCGGGAGTCGTAGCCCCAGGTGACGGCGTTGGGCGCCCAGAAGGCGGCGCCGCCGGCGAGGCGTTTGTAGCCGTTGATGGTGGGTACGAGCTGTTTGCGAGGGAAGGTGAAGGGGGAGGGTGAAGGGGAGAGGACTGTCAACGGGGGCTCAAGGTCGGTAGATAGGAAGAGCGTACCATGGGCATGACTGTAAGGAAGGGAAATCTGTAAGAACGGACGGTACGGAAAAGCGTATGCACGTACTGTCTGGCAGCGCGTCCAGCACGCCAGCGAGGAACCATTCGCCCTCCTGGCTCACGAACTTTGTATCCGGGTAGGCCGCATCCGCGCGCCCCTCCTTGTCGTACACCGCAAACGTGTTCTTGCCCTCCGAGTCGCGCATCGAGACGTGGATGTGCCCGCTGCATCCTGGGAGCTAGACGGATCCGCCCGTCAGCATCCATCGCCGCACAAGGCATCTCTCGTCAAACCGAATCATTCCTCGCCGAACGACGCAGTTCTCGCCCGGCAAGGCACCTCTCGCCGAACGAAGCACCCGTCCACCAAACGAAGCACCCCTCCACCGACCAATAAAACACCCCTCCACCAAATGAAGCACCCCTCCCCGCATCCACCACCCCTCCACCAACCGAAGCAACCCTCCACACACCCACTCCCCTTCACCGACAACCAATAATCATGAAACCCCCCACTCACCTCGCCCCACGGCTTCGCCATAAAGCTCGGCACCACGCCGTGCTTCATGCCCACGCTCTTCGCCACGTACTTGAAGAGCGCGGCGTTGTCGGCCATGCGCAGCGCGCTGGTGTAGGCGAGCGCGGTCTCGAGGACGCCGGGGCCGGTTTCGGTGTCTGGGTGGGTGGGTTAGATTGGGGTTAGGGTGGGGTGGAAGGAGAGGGGCGGGGTGAGTTGGGTTGAGAGGCGTCAGTGAATGCAGACGGATTAACAGAGTGCCAAAATATTGAAAAATCGAGAGAAAAATCGAAAACTCACGATGACCCTCAACCGGCACCTCGAACTTGAGCGCGTCGTCAAAGAGCTGCTGGAAGTACGCGTCGTTCAGCTGCGTGCGCAGGAGCGAGTAGCCGTGCACTAGAGGAGCAATCGTCAGCAAATGAAAGCGCTGCGCGCCAAAGAAGAACCGATGCGATGAGCGAGAACAAGCGAATGTACACGTACTTCCGGGTGTTAACGGCTGCAAGTTATGGTATCCCTTCTCCGCCAGGCTGGCTGCCGTTTCTACGTGTCGCGTCAGCATTTCTCCTACATACATCCCACGCCAATGGGCTCTTCCACCCAACAGACACCCACCCTTGAAGTTGAAATACTCAAACTCCACCCCCGCAAAGCATTCCCTCCCGCCTCCTTCGCCTTCCCCACCGCGTTCCTCAGCACACTGCGTGGGTCCGCAAAGAGCGGCTCGCGGCTGTCCGGGTCCGCGAAGGCGACGAGGAAGAAGGGGACGTTGCCCTCCCAAGGGATGCGTCGGAAGGTGGACAGGTCGATGGTGGCGAGGAGGTCGCGGTAGCCGTTGGATTTGTTGGAGATGAGGAGCTCGCGGGAGTAGGTTTGATCGTGCATGTCCCAGCCGCTGAGGGGTTGGGTGTTAGTTAAGTTGGGGGTGCGAAGTGACGGTGGATGGGTGGGTGGAAAAGACGCACAAGACAACGCTGCAGAAGCCGAAGCCGTCCGAGCTTGAAGCTGCGCTGAGGAACTTCTCTTTGGACTGCGGTTCATGTGCGATTTGACGTGGTTTGTGAGAGGAAGAAGACGACGGTGAGGGCCTGATCAGTATATGAAAGACACATGGACTGGTGGAACCTACCATGTACTTGCCGCGAAGTATGCCGTCAACTATAGAAGGTGTACATGCGAGGGATGTGGGAGGTATCCGAGAGGATGGTGGGGATCCGAATGGTTTGAGGGGCGTCCGGAAGAGACGGGACATGCGGGAGTGAGAGGAGTCGAAGGACCCGGGGAGCGTATGGGTGCATACCGTCGATTCCTGGGAGATGGGTAAGTACATACGTTCAGGGACGTGTGTTGAGGAGGGAAGAGATGGACGCCATCGTGCACAGCCATGTATGAGAGGACGATCAAGATGTAGCCCAGAGACGCGTAGCTCAGCCACGCACATCTCAGTATGCAGGTTGGGGAATCTGGGAAGTACGTGTACAGGGGGAGTGCGCCGAATGCGCGGAGACGGTAGTACTGTCCATCGCAGGGAGCCGAGCAAATGCGAGCCTGAAACGACTACTCACCTGCTACCTTGATCTTCGTATCATCCTTGAGCATATCCTTCAAGTCGTGAATCGTCTGGGGGGCAAGTGTCGTGGCCATGGTTGCAGGTGGTCGCGCAGGTCGCAGTGAGAGTCAAGACTCGCGGGAATGAGATAAGATTAAATACAAGGACAAATGGAGGATAATGAAAAAAAAAGCTGGGGATAAGGACAAGGATAAGCTAATGTGGGGCTTGGCACAAGCAGGAGAGGCTGAGGATAAGGCTGAGAGAAGCGACGCTCGCCGGCGCTAAACTGCGCTTGTTCGCCGCACTGACGACACTCGCCACATCGATCCGCTTTCGTCGATCTGCTTCCGTGGTGTCACCGGCCCGAGCTCCGTCTCTGCGCGCGTCCATGGCGCTGGTCGCGACGCGTCTATCACTGTGCTCGACGCGTCTTGCTTTACCTTGACGCACTGCCGACCCTAAAATCCTCATTGAACACCATGTCCGAGACGCGCCGTCGTATCACACGCTCTTCAACGACGCGTGCAGCGAGCACCTCAACCGCGCGCCGTCCGGCAAAGCGCCCGCGGCTTGACTGCAACGACGCGTCTGATGATGCTGGCAGCGGACCCATTGCGAGTGCATCAGTGGCGGTGACAGAAACTATAGTGACAGAAACGGAAGAGCTCGTCGGTACGCAACATCTTGATAGTCGTATGGGCTGCCGCTAACGCGTACCCTGCAGTGAAGCCAAAGAGAAAAAGGCAGGCCGCGAAGGTTGCGCCACCACCAGCTCCACGTGTAGACAGCCCTTGGAAAATCGGCGCGCATGTATCGACTGTAGGTGGCGTGGAGAACGCGATCGGGAATGCGCTTGCTATTGGGTGAGTACCTCTTCGCCGCCGTAGCCACTTAGCCGATCCCGCGTTTGGCTAACTAGTACCACAGCGCCAACGCCTTTGCCCTCTTCGTCAAGTCGCAGCGGAAGTGGGAGTCCGCCGAACTGCGCGACACGTCCGTCAGCCTCTTCGCAGAACGAATACGGGAGCACGGGTACGACCCCAAACATATCCTCCCGCATGGGAGCTATCTCGTCAACCTCGGGAATCCTGATGCGTGAGTAAGCTCTATGTGTGGTGGTGTAGTGGCGGTGGTGATGTTCAGGCCTCTCGGTGCAAGAGACGACGCGACTTACGATAAAGCTGACCACTGAAACTAGCGAAAAGCGCGCCAAATCATACGACTGCTTCGTGGACGACCTGAAGAGGTGTGAGCAACTCGGACTTGTGTTGTATAATTTCCAGTGCGTCATGAGCTTCTTTATCTCGATTCTCTGGTCCTCCGCTCGACAAGCTAGTCTCTCGTTCGGCACACAGGCCCAGTCTTCTGCTCGATATGACAACTCCTGTGCTAGCCACAGAGTCACATACTGGTCAACCTGCACCCGCTATCCATGCTAACCCCAACCAGCCCAGGCTCCACAGTCGGCCAAACAACGGTCGAGGAGTCACTCTCCCTCATCGCCGAATGCTTGAATCGCGCGCATAAGGAGACGACGAACATAGTGACGGTTATCGAGAATATGGTGAGTACGTTGGATTCGGTCGGACTCTGGCTGCTGTTCAGGCTGTGGGCTGCTGGCTGGGCTGTGGGTTGGCCGCTCGTCTGCTTACTAAACAGCTGGTTACTGTGCCACAGAACCATCACCCGCACCCGACCCGACTCGACTGACAATCCCCTCAGGCCGGCGCAGGGAACGTCATCGGCGGCGACTTCAGCCATATTGCCGGTATCATCAACCAGGTGGAAGACAAAGAGCGCGTAGGCGTTTGTTTCGATACCTGTAAGTTTCCCCATGGGTTTCAGCCATTCAGGCTTTCCGTCGTTCAGGGATTTCCCTGGCTGTCCTCGAATTCAGGTTGTCGTATCTATATGACTCATCATACAGCTGCACCTTCACGCAAACTGACCCCATCCCAACAGGCCACGGCTACTCCGCCGGCTACGACATCGCCACAAAGGAGGGATGGGAGTGAGTCTTGCTTCCCTGCTTCCCTTCAGTTCGGTTGACTGATCTTTTGCTCAGCGCCGTCAGTGAGCTTTGCCTTGCTTTTTTATATCCTTGCTTTATCCCGTCGTGCGAGGCCGCGCCTACGTCCTGTGCGGGCTGCGGCTCGGGGACGGGTGCTGTCGTGGCTCTCCTCTTCTGCTGTTACGGGTTCGGCGCGTATGTCGCGCTCTCCCGAACCACGCCTACGCCGCAGCGACCCGCCGCGTATGCTGCCAATCACACACACCGCGTATGCTGATTATGCTCGCCAGTGTCCGACTTTGACAAACAGATCGGGCTGAAGTACCTGCGCGCGCTCCACCTGAACGACTCGAAGACACCACATAACTCGAAGAAGGACCGGCATGAGAATATTGGGCAGTGAGTGTCTAGGCTCGTCGCCACTAAGCTGCGTTGAGGCGACGCGTATGCGTAGAGTCTCTTCCTTCGCCTGCATCTTACGTTCTCGAGTTCTGCCTCTGCGCTGTACTCTTCACCCACCTCCCCGTACATGGCGCTGACGCACATAATCAGGGGCACCCTCGGCCTCGCCGCCTTCCACCACATCGTTACAGACCCGCGTACGCAAGGATCCCCATAGTCCTCGAAACGCCAAACGGCGACCAGCCAGCCCTGGTGTGAAGACCACCCGACTGTCTGGCACACCGAAATCGCCACCCTGTACCGCATGTCCCAGATGTCGCCGGCCGAGTTCGCAGCGGGGCAGGAAGGCCTAGAAGGGAGATTGGAGAGGCGGTAAAAAGGGCGGTGGAGGAGAAGGAGAGGAAGGGCGAGGAGAAGGAGAGGAAGGCGAAGGAGAGGCGGGGGAAGGAGGAAGGGAAAAAGGAGGAGAAGAAAAGTGAGGACCAAGGGAGAAGAAGGGGAAAGAAGGCGGGGAAGGAGAGGGAAAGAAAGGAGGAAGAGCCTGGGGAAGCGGAAGGCGCCGGAGACAGAGAGCGAGCTGTCTTCCCTGTCGTCTTGCGGGAGTGAGCACGGGGAGGATGATTGATATTGTTACCCAGGCGCGTAATGGATGCCTGCTTGGCAAAACGAGTGTACAGAGTACAGGGATGTGTGCGCCCGCTCGGCAGAGGAAGACAGGCATACGAGCGATGATAATTATTAGAGCGTCCTGTTCCAAATCCGTTCCACATTCTTCTTCTCCCTCGTGTAGTGTTCGAGTCGTGAAGTATGATCAACGCGTCTCTTGCTGCAACCACTTCATGAACTGCGGAACGTCCTGCACGAATGTATGTCAGTCCTCGACCACGGTGCCGTCGTATACACATAACCGCGCTCGTTTGGCGTACGACGGCGTTGTATCCCTCGACCGCGCCGAAAGCACTCATCGCCAGACAAAAATACCCCAAAACTCTCGCTCACCTTCGCAATCTCACCCGGCAGGCTCGCATTCGTCACCGCGTCCGGTATCACGCCACCTGGCGTGCTCGCTGTCGCCATCGTCCAGCGCACCGTGCCACTCTCGAGCTCGACGAGCTGTTCGACGCTGACGTAGTGTCCCTTCACGCCCTTCTCCTCTAGCTTCGCGAGCTCGGGGTCGGAGGAGAGGTCGATGGGTATGGATACAATCGTGCTGTGGGCGCATATTGATCAGTGCCCGTACAATGACCAGTGTCCGTACAATGACCAGTGTCGGTCCAATGACCAGTGTTGGTCGCCGGGTAGCAAGGAGCAGGTGTAAAATCCGAGACTCATCACTTACCCTATACGTCTCGACGCGTCCGTCGCGTCTAGGTGGTCGACTTGTAGTACGGTAAAGACGCGCGGCGAAAGCACTGCCGAGATTTTGTAGTAGAGCGTCCAGATCTGCTGCGAGGGCGATATCTCCTTGACCTTCGTGACCTTGCGAATGATAGGCATGTACCTGTTCATTTGCAGTCAGCCTTGCTCCTGATTACATGGAGAACGGTCCTGGATGAGACGATAAGGACGAGGAAGTACGAAGCAGAAATGTAGGGATTGCAGTGAAGAAGACGGCAAGGACACAGTAAAAGCGCAACCGGGTTGAACATACGCACTTCATCTCGTTCTCCGCCTTACTCTTCCCCAGGCGCTCCCACATCGCATCGAACGACGCTTGCGAGGGCGGGTGCTCGCTAACACGGCATGCCCAGAAATCTTCGGGGGACGTTCCGGCGTCAAAGACTTGGGAAGCGTAAACGTCTTCACGTCGCCGTGCACTTTGCCTTCTTTCCACTGCGGGATGGAGGCCAATATTTCCTTGGCACAGGCGAGGATCGTATCTTCGGAGGGGATGTCTGGGGAAGTAATCAAGTGAGCAGTGAGAACCGGTAGGGCAGTCTACACATTTGTAGTGCCACAGTACAATTGACGAAGGACTCACCTGCTATACTCAAGGGTTTCTTGGCTAGTCGGAAAGAGTCTGAGTCTGACATGATGGTAGGAAGGAAGCTGTGAATGTCAAGCTACGCTTCCCGCATCAAATATAGCTCGCGACGTCACAGGACCGCGACAGCTCCAGGTCAGTTATCACTGAACAGGACAATAGAGTAACTCGGCAGAGCAACTTAGTAGACCAGAGTCCTCTTCAGTACACAGACGTGCGAAGAGCCCACGTACAGAGGCGGGCGCGCTTGAGGATGATGTTGGACATGTTGTAGGGCAGACCGTCTGGGATAGACATATGAGAGGTGGTTTGTTCCAATAGAGCCCCGTCTAGTGATGTCGGGAGTGTATTATGTGGCATGAAAGCGTGTGGGTACAATAACGCGAAGGGGGCGGAATCCCGATCACTGCAGCTGGACAAGGCCGCAGTACCGGCTGCGTCCTCTTGCAGCCTCGTCTCGTGGTAATATTTCGCCCTTCTCGAGCACCAGGCCCACGAATCGCCTCTCACCGCGCATCCACTTCTGCTTGTAGAAGCGGACGTAGCCGGGTGCGACTGCAAAGATGGTGTGGTCGCGGCCCATCTCCACCTTGGGGTAGTGTTAGAGGAAGCACGGTAGGATGGTCGGGCGAGCGTACATGGTCTCCTGGGTGGAAGAGTGTTCCGCGCTGGCGGACTATGATGTTGCCGGGGATAACATACTGGTCTGCGGGGCCGTTAGACGAGGGGACGCGGCGAAGGACATAGCAGACGCACCCGAGAACTTTTTGATTCCGAGCCGCTTTCCTGGCGAACCACCGTGGTTGCGCACGCTACCACCCGCGCGCTTCGTGGCGGTACGGACGGCACCAAGACCTGCGTATAGACAATAAGCCGACACGCCTCGCCGTCGGAGAGCACGGTCACGCACCGAAGGAGAAAGGATTCCTGGATACTGCCTCGACACAGCGCGTGAACATAGACATCTCCGAACCCTGCAGAATGTCAGAGACGCGATAAGGTGTGAACTTTTACAAGACCATACCCAGTTGGAACAATGAGATGTGCGTGCAAGGCCTGAAAGAACAACAAAGGGTTCTCAAAAGAGGTCAGACCGCTGTACGCCGGCCGGCCGGTGCCGAAGCCGGTGCTGGGCCGTATATAACAGTCACAGGGCGCGTCTCGGAACCGCCCCACCTTCGACCACACCGTTATCATCCAGTGCTTGCCATCCCCACCCCCTAACTCAGCGAAAATGGTTCTCCTCGTCACCTCCGACAATGAGCAGTTCAACACCGAGAAGGAGATCGTCGAGCGCTCCGTGCTGATCAAGAACATGCTTGAGGGTGCGTCACAAAAACGCGCGTTTTGCGACCATAACCGCATATGTGACCCTTTGATGCAGATGTGGCGAGTCTGAGCAGCCCATTCCGCTTCCCAACGTCTCCTCGAGCGTCCTCAAGAAGGTACGTTCAGCGCGGCGCTTGTTGACTTGCCACAAAGAGAAGTCTTGTCTGACGGTTTGCCTCCCCTCTCCAGGTCCTCGAGTACTGCGAGCACCACCGTGGCGAGCCGCTCCCGACGCCTGACACCGATCAGAGCCAGGATGAGACGCGCAAGCGCACGACCGACATCAGCGAGTGGGACCAGAAGTTTATCAACGTGGACCAGGAGATGCTCTTTGAGATCATCCTCGCAGCGAACTACCTCGATATCAAGCCTCTGCTGTGCGTGATCAGAGCGACCATATACCGTGCACGATTGCTTATCTCCCCACAGGGACGTCGGCTGCAAGACGGTCGCCAACATGATTAAGGGAAAGACGCCGGAGGAGATCCGCAAGCTCTTCAACATCGTCAACGACTTCACTCCCGAGGAAGAGGCACAGATCAAGAAGGAGAACGTGAGTTGCGCATCTGAACGTGTCCTGCACACCCAGCTGATGTTATCTCTCAGGAATGGGCAGAGGACCGCTAGACGGCGTCGCACTATATACTGTTCCCCCTTGTTGCTATCAATTGTGTTTTCGCGTGTTCTGTATATTATAACCCAAATCTACGACAACTCGTATACCAAAGCAGAGTCCTTGTACGCCGCGGACGACGGTCCTTGCGACCTGCCGGACTTACGCGTGCGAACGCATTTTCCCAAACTGATGATCGCGGCATAAACAAGTATCAACGCGTCATAGACGCGACGTATTGTTCTTTGCTCTCACTCACATGTCACCTATACCCGAACTTCCCGGCACCCTTGTTCACCCCAACTCGGACCAAGGACTATGGCTCAAGGGGCAGGTAGCGCACTTGTGCCACCTAGATAATGACAGGTACAGCAGAACTTGTCGGCGGGTCCAGCCACACCCCTTACACGCCTCTGCTAGGTTTCCCGGTAGCCAGCCCGTCAGTTTCAGTGAAAGCAACCTTGCGAACCTGGAGTCTGAAGAGTATGCTTCCTGCCTCAACTAGTAATGCTCGAAGCGCTCAGACACTCCATACAGCTTCTGGGTCTGCGAGAAGTCGGACGGCATCCGGGTGCTGTTCCTCGTGTTGACGAATCCTGGCACGGGAGAACAGATGGTCTCCATAGTGCGTGTACAATCGTCTATTTGCTTGCTAGGTGATTCACTGACGCCTGCGCAGATCGACCGCCATAACACTTATCGAACGCTGGAGGGATTCTACTTCCCCCACTTCGACAATCCCACAAAACCTCTGCGCAGTACCCTCCTAGACGGAGAGCTCGTGCTAGATGTGGACCCCATCACCAAGAAGTATGTCTGGCAGTAATATCGTTGCCGCTCCCTCGTCTCAATCGACGCAGCAAACCCTTCGCTTTCTCGCATTCGACTGTCTAGCGGTCGACAACCAATGCATAATGGCAAAGCCCTTAGACGGGCGCTATGGCGTACGTGATCTCATGCTGCAACGCGGCAACTTTTGCTGTCGCTGAACGTCTATCAGAGACTCTCCGACTGGTTTTACAAGCCGTTTTCCACGATGCTGAAGGATCATCCTAAAATGGCGGACCATCTGCCTTTCCAGTACGTGGCTGTCTTCTGCATGACCATGATCTCGCCTTATCGTTGTCCAGAATCTCAGTCAAGGTCATGCGCCTCTCATACCATATAGATATGGTCTTCAACGAAGACATCCCCAAGTTGCAACACGGTAATGATGGGCTCATTTACACGAAGGTTCAAACACCCTACTCCCCGGGCACAGATAGGAACATGTAGGCCCAACTGTGTCGTCCGTGTGGTTCCCCCCTGACACCGTTGATCCAGCCTCAAGTGGAAGCCTCCTTCGGAGAATTCGATCGACTTCAAGCTCGTCCTACGCTTTCCTCCAAGTCCAACGAATCCAGGACTGCCCGACTTCTATGCAAAGCCGGTGTTCGCTCTCCATGCATGGTACGGCGATGAGCGGGGCGTGGCGAAGTACGACTTGTACGACCAGCTTCATGTCACGGACGAGGAATGGGAGAGGTACGTTTGTGTCGAATCATGCTCAAGCTGTCCGTTCTGATGATGTATGCATCCAGTATGAAGCAGAATGGCGTTCAAGTGGACGACCGGATCGTAGAGGTCCATTGGGACTCAACCCTGCAGAAATGGCGAATGATGCGCTTCCGAGACGACAAACCCAACGGGAACCATATCTCGGTCGTGGAAAACATCATTCGCAGCATCGCCGACGGGGTAGAGAAGGATGCTGTGAGTGTCGCGCCTAGTTGCTCATGTCTTGTTCTTTGTATAACCTTTACTGACCCTTCCTAGCTGCTTTACAGGACCCAAAAGATCCGCAACGCCTGGAAGGAGCGGCAGTCAAGACCGCGCCCTGCAACAGGTCCGAGCGCGCCTGGTTCTTCTGCACGTCTTCAACCCCCCACGATACCCAATGTCCCCATGCGATACGGTCCGTCGGCCAAGCCGCCGTGGAGCAAGGTCAGTGGCCCCGCCACTATCGCAGGCATGAAGCGATGATATACGCCGCCCGCGCCTCTCACGGCCTCGCATGGGAGACTAGGGCGTGCTCGCACGCCGACTGCGCACCGTCACGACGGGTTCACGCACGCTCAGATCTCACCGTTGTGATTTTCTCATCGTTGCCATCGACGGGACGCATGCCTCCGTGCCCTCATACGGATGCTTAACACAAGCTCGCTCCGAGAAGAGCGGCAAGCGACCGAGCACCCCTTCCTCGTCGCGTCAAGCATCTCTCCCACATGAAGCGCCCACCTTTACATGCTTCGACGGCCGGACCGCCTTGTTTATTCTACGCCGGCGATAGTCGTCCGCCTCGCCAAGATGGACTAGGGTCGTTTCAGTTCGTGAATTGCACAAGGGGAGCGGTATGTAGTACACACACGGTCGAGGGCTCGAGGATGTACAGTGCATACAACAGGTAGCAGAAACATCGTATCGCGTCGTGAACATCATCTGCAAACACAGTTTTACACACAATTCAGAGCATTTTGACGAGGACAAGGTAGGTAGGTAGCGATATGATGATGTCTAATGGTTACAGTGGTGAGGATAAAAGGAACAACTTGAAGGGGATAAAGTGATGACTGCACCGTCAACGTGAACGCAAGAGGTTGAAGAGATAGATGGTTCAACGGAATGAAAGCCAGACTGGTCTTTTTTGCGATGACCAGTGGGCCCGACCGGGATGGATAGAAGTAGGTAATGATGATGCGAGACCTCCCCTGGGTGGCCACGTTTCGTGTGCGACTGCAATGTGCAGCCGCTAGTGATCGTAAAAGGTCGTGCAATGATGTGAGTGAGAATAAGAGGGACGACGCTGAATGAAAAGAGAAGAACGGAATGCATATGCGAGAGACGAGAGGTTGCCGAGATGTGTGATGCTGTCCGTCCTGTCTGCGTGGACAGGCGTATGCCGACTCACCCTGAGCGAGCGACGGTTCTTGGGGTTGGCTTTTTCGCACCCTAGGGCTCGAGCGCCTAGAAGTGGAACTCCGGAAGGGGAGATACGACCCAGTCTCCGAAGGGGTCGTCCGTGGCCTTTGCCTGGTCGTGGTGCATGGAGAACACGTCCGCGAACGACTGCGCGCGAATAGAGATGAAGGGCGCGTGCACCGTGCGTTCAGAAGAGGATGGAAGGACGAAGAGTAGGGGAAGGAGGGCCTCGTGTTCCGTTGTGGCGTCTGCCATGTCGACGTCCATGTCCCTCTGTGGCCTCTCCGGCGTCGTCTCCATCGACGAGAAGGACGATTCTTGGCCATGGCGGCGCGACGGCGTGTGAGGTGTGATGGACATGGCTGCGAATTGTGCCGTCGCCGAGATCTGGGCGATAATTAGCGTAGACACGCGGACTGATGATGGGCGGGCGCGTACGATGGGCGACTCTCCCCCGGGCGCGAAGCCGGGCGCTGGCTGCACTTGCGCCTGCGCATTCTGCATCTGCACGACCTGGGCTGCTAGCGGCTCCCCCTGGGTCACCGCGAGGTTCTCGTCGGCGCCGTCCGCCGTGTCGGCCGCGCCATGATTGGCGTCGACCCGCCACCACTCGATGTCCGCGAGGACGCGACGACCCATCGTCTCAGAGCCCGACGCGCGCCGCGGGTTACTCCCGCCGGTCTGCACGGCGCCGCCGCGTGCGCTGGCGCCGTTAGGCGCGCTGGGCACCCCGTTCGAGGCATGCTGCAGCAGGCCCACGGACGGCTGGGAGACGGAACGGCGAAGTGGCTGCATGACTATGTGCACGACGGCGAAGGCAGCCTGACGCTGTCGACGACGGTGACAGTAGACAAGGGGGCTGTGGGAAGGAGGACGATTTCCGTCATTTATATTTCTTGGTGCCCACGAGGCAATCGGCACATCTGCGGCTCCCCCATCCGCCTGCTCAGGTCCTCGGCTTCAGGGCGCCGGCGATGGAGCGCATCAAGCTCGCCAATATGGGGGACCACACGAATATGTAAGGTCAGAGGTTCTTGTGAGTGAACCCTCTGGCCAATCGCCCTCTCATCTTGCCCGAGGTCGAACAACAAAAGGTCTCTTGTATGCACAGACGAGGTCAAAACCTCATAGTACTAAGCGTAAATACCTCCATAGATGCCTGTCGCTTCGTCATCATCATGGCCATACAAAGCGCACTCGATGCTGAGCACAGTGACACAAGTGAAATTCTGAAGGCGCAGTCAGTTCCTTGTGGTAATAGTATGGTAGCAAAACGGATCAGAAGAGCTCACCTTCGAGTAGCCCAGTGTAGACGCGCTAATTTGGTTTCATAAACGCGTTTTTCAGCAAGATGAGGATGTTAGCGTGCATGATGCTCAGAAAGACGCCAGAAAACGCGTCGACCAGGAAGTGCGACGCGTCGTAAATCGCGTTGCGAGCAGCGCGTCCAAGGCGCTGCTGCTGAATGCTGCCGAATTCGGACCTGTGACGTCGATACG
This sequence comes from Schizophyllum amplum, assembly GCA_007026445.1. Lineage (NCBI taxonomy): Eukaryota > Fungi > Basidiomycota > Agaricomycetes > Agaricales > Schizophyllaceae > Schizophyllum > Schizophyllum amplum. The sequence goes on along the minus strand of VDMD01000012.1, from coordinate 299,718 downwards.
TCCATCTCACATGCCTATCACGCGTCTTGGAAGGTTGACTTGAGTCTTGGAGCGAAGAAACCGCGAGGTGGGCGTTTTCTAGTCCGAATCTTGGCGTATATACTTCCGTGATATGAAGTCCACTGACTTGCTTCTGTCAAGGATCAGAATGATACTTACGCAAATCGCAGAGAGGACGTACCTTCTTACCGCCAACAAGAAACGCGTACGAAGCGGAAAGAAGGCCCTAGCACCGACTGCGACAAAGGAAGAGCAGTAGAAGTATGCGATTTGCACCGTTTTGCCGTGGACGTTCGGCAAAAGTTGACGACCAAGGACAGAGAGGTGGTCGATGTAGGTCCGCTTGTCACGGTGGCCGAGGATGAGGCATGATTTCTGAAGGCGCGCGTAGCACGGCCGAGGAGGCGCGTCAGCTATGATACAGAACTTCAAAACTGGCCATACTATTGTTGCCGAACTTCGACATGAGGCGGCCTATGTGGGCCGCACCTTCAATGTATCGATGAGGTGAGCCAAGGGTAAACGATGATAGGACGTTTGCGGTTGACTTCACCTTGAAAGGCTGAACGTAACGTCGTAAGTAACGTTAGGTACTGCCACCTGCGTGCGCGCGGCGTCTTCGCAGAATAACGCCATGGATATGGGGAGCCACGCGTAAGTAAACATCGAAGTCGCCTCCAAGAGTAGCGATCTTTATAGGAAGTGCTTCAGGTTAGAGTTGGGCTGCACATGGATTCATGCGGCGGAGCAGAGTTGGCGGCGACGAAGCCAGGTCCAATCGTACTTGTATGGGTTTCTCGACGGTCATTGAAATTTCTTGACAGCGTATAGAAGACGCCCAACATGACCAGTACCCGGAGCATGGTTTCAGCGATCCTAGAAGTCGACCTTGGAAGTAAGTACAAAGACTTGAAGAGCTGAAAGTCGACGCGAAGGAGGCATATAAGTCGACTGTCGTCAGGAACCAGAGCTGACGACTCGGCCGATATCGAGAGTCCATGGGGTGCATATCCTCAGTGAAGCTCAGTGATAGTGACTGTTGGATTCGGAACATGACTCTATGCTCTTGGACCTGAGGATCGACTTCTCCCATACCGGACGATTTGCACGGTCTTGGACGAGTAGAAGATGACCGGCGACTTGATAGGTCTGTGAGTGCTCGAGCGCTTGATGCCTCTCGCTGGGTTTGACGAACGCAGAGTATGGCAGAATGCATATAGCCCAAAAGCCACTGAGATACGTCGCGTACTTAACCTTGTGCAATGGCGTGAAAGGTGGGAGCGGGGTGGGAGTAGAAAGCAAGCCGATCCGGAAGCCTAATAAAGGCAAACATACGACTGGAACCTTGGTGTGAGTCATCGCTACCTTCCAAATATTCCAACTTCGTTCGACTTTCCCTCATTACCTGGCATTCCGATCAGAAAATTACTGCAGAATGCCAATCTTCGTCGTAGTTTGCTGCAACCGTCTTTCAGTAAGTAAACGGATGCGTGAAAACGCTCCTCGTTTAGGATATCTAATCTTATCGGGATAGGCGCCCGACTCACATGTGACCGACGTGCTCTGTACCTACTACCGGCGTCAGCGCGCGTTTTTGCCCTGACCTTCACCGTCCACGCGCTAGCTTATTTTCTCCCTCTGTCCTCTAGCCCTCTCACATCTTGGAACTCTTTCTGCCCATGTCTATCATCATGCGCGTTTACTACGGTGCCGTCGTCAACCCACAGACGCTGACTGACACGCAGCTCCTGCCGCGCTGCCTCCTGGCTGTCGGTGCAGCAGGCACTATCGAATGGCTCGTCGAGGACGTAGAGAGTGCTCTGGTGCAGCAGGCGCTAGTGGAGAAGGGCTGCGCAGATGCAGAAGTCGTTGAGCTGCGCCACGGCGAGCTCCTCATGCCAGGATTCGTCGATACGCACACGCATGCACCGCAGAAGCCTAACATTGGGAGGTGCGTGCCCTTACGATGACGGCAACCATTTATACTAATAATGGGACAGTGGGCAGCAGTACGAGCTGCTGGACTGGCTGGAGCATGTCACGTTCCCGATGGAGGCCAAGTTCGCCGACGTGGACTTCGCGCGGCGTACATACAAGTCTGTCGTCCAGCGCATCATAAACTGCGGCACAACTACATGCTGCTACTACGCCACGCTGCATCTGGAAGCCAGCAAGATCCTCGCCGACATAGTGCACGAGAGCGGTGCGCCACATCACCCTTCTCCCCCTTTCTCGGTCTGGCTCACGCTTAGCAGGACAGCGCGCGTTCATCGGGGTAGGTGAGCATTGGTTCTCAGATGCATAACCCATGCTGATACTTGCTTGTTAGAAATGTAACATGGACCGCAACAGCCCTGACCATTACCGCGAAGCCTCGCCCGAAGCGTCCGTCGCTGACACCAAGGCTCTCATCGCCCACATCGCAAACTACCCGTCCAGTGATCTGCAACGCGTCCGCGCAATCCTCACACCGCGCTTCGCCATCTCCTGCACGCCCCCACTCTTGTTCGGTCTCGGCAAGCTCGCCGCGTCCGACCCGTCATTGCGCATCCAGACGCACATATCCGAGAACCGCGGTGAGATCGCCTTCACGAAGGAGCTGTTCCCGGACTGCGCCTCCTACGCGCACGTCTACGATAAGTTCGGTCTGTTGCGCGGGAACACTGTACTGGCACATGCGATACACCTCGAGCCAGCCGAGGTCGAGTTGATCAAGGCGCGGAACGCTGGGATCAGCCACTGCCCGACCAGCAACTTCAACTTGAGCAGCGGCGTTGCCCCCGTTGGGGAGTATCTTGACAAGGGTATCAAGGTTCGTTCTCCCTGCGGGCCTCTCCTGGAGGTTGTCATTCATCGCGTCCCAGGTCGGCCTCGGGACAGATGTCTCCGGCGGCTTCTCGCCTTCCATCCTCAACGCCGTGCAGAACGCCAGCATCGCATCTAAAGTGATCGCCATGCGTTCCACCGCGCCGTCATCGTCCTCCCTCTTCGCCAACCGGCAGCTGTCCGTGAGCACGTTGCTGTTCCTTGCGACGCTCGGTGGCGCGCAGGTGTGCGCACTGGATGCGCACATCGGCAGTTTCGCGCCGGGCAAGGCGTTTGATGCCCTGCTCGTCAACGTGCGCAACGACTCCGCTAATCCCAATCTCTGGGGCGTCGATCCAGATATGGAAGTACGCGATAATCTCATGGGACTTCTGGAACGATTCCTCTTTTGTGGAGACGATAGAAACATCTCGGGTGTCTTCGTGCAGGGAAGGCTTATTGGAGGGACGTCATTTAGGAAGTGAACTGGTACGAACGCTCATAGAGAGGATGCTATATGATACATTTGACCAGATGAGGCTACTACATACATGATACATAGAGTGCGCGTTACATTACAGTACTTAGATTGTTAGTCGTCAACAATTGCTGGGACGAATCTCCTCGCTTGTGTGTGGTCCAGGTCAGAAGTTGCCGAACTCCCACTTGTAGCAGTCCACGCAGTCCTCTTCCTCCACGGCCGCTGGCACGTCCCTACTTTCTTCCCACTCGACATCCGACTTCTCGATGACATTGGTGATGACCTCCTTGATGGGATGCCGCCGCACGTCTACCTTCCACCCTAGCTTATTCACCGTGTCATACACGATGCTGCGTCCCAGGTGACACCCTGTCTCGAGGGCATAGCCTGCTTGGGCACACGGAGAGCCGAAGCCGTTGCATACCCCCAGCGGAATAGGGTCGCTGTTGTGGTAAACGTGCGTTATGGGGACATCTGGGAGTCCCGAGCCGGACGAGGAGGGCGGCAGTGGGAGATGCAGGCGCCCGGCAGCCAACCGCTCACCAGGCGATTCGAATGCTACCGCTGGGAAGCCGTACGTCGCTCCCAGGAGGCTGGCAAGCGCGCCGCCGAGTGAATGCCCCGTCAACCAGATATTTGCGAACGGGTATAAGGTTACGAGGTCGTCGATGAGGCCCTGCCCAACCCCGAACAGTTAGTGGGTTTGCAAGGTGGCATGAATCAAACGCACAACGCCAGTTGAATAGAACAAACTGTCTTCAATGAGTGCGTTGCTCAAGCATCGGTTGTCACAGCGCCAACTGGAAGAGTAGCAGTCGCAGACCTGCCGGAAAACCCAGGAGAAGTCGACGCGGGCACAACAACAGGAGAATAGCCTGAGAGACATTGACAATCAGTTGATGGTGAGGCCGAACAGAGCCCGGCACGCACAAGTTATCGTTGTACTTGTCCTTCTTCGATGTTGGCCCCTGCAGCGTCGTCCCCTGCCACATTCGCAAGAGATCAACTCAGGATCGAGGATGGGAAACATGGATGGAGGAACACCTTGATAGATAAGATAACTGTCGAGTTATCGGAGGAAATGAATACATGTCCTCTGAAGCCGTCGGACCCATCCCACCCTATTGGAAAGCTCTGGGATATGCATGTCAATATAGCATCGGTATTGGCAAGGATGCTACGCGCCGTGTTCCACGCAGGATCTAGATCGTACCAGCTGCTTTGGTCAGGCAGTGCGTATGCGTTTCCCGCCATGCGCGACAGCTGAGCGAGGGTGTGCCGGTCCTCGACGTCTGGCCCGAGGATCTCCACTCGATCCCACTCAACTGGTTCGGTTTGGAAGCGGTGCAATGAGCGTAGCCGTGCTTGCTTCACAGCATCGCGTGAGTGCGGTCTATTCACTGCAGTAGGGCGAGCTCGTAAGGTTGTTGAAGGTCGTCGTAGTGTAGAAGGGTGTTGCGGAAGATTCGCCTGCGACAACCGTCCAACCTGTATGGCAGCCTGACTGAAGTCCAATTCAGAGGCTTGCACGGCGGAACATAGTGCAGCAAGGCATAGCAATCCGTCTACGAGCCGCATATTATGGGGGGAGGAAGCAACGATTAGATCGTTGCTTGCCGTCTGAGCGCTGAGCCACGAGCGCTTCCGCGCCAGAGCTTCCTCATCAAAATGATCAATGGTGCCATCCCCTTCCGGAATGCTTGCACGTGCCGCACCGTTCCAGGACCCACAACGGCAAACACCAAAGTGAACAGTTTAGAATCCCCTCTCAATGGCACCGACCTAGTATTAGACACAATAGATTGATTATTGTCCAACTTCAGGGCAGACATACTTGATATGTACCTAGCTAGTGTACGAGAGGTTACATACCATATCGCATTGAGTCTGTCGTACTGGCCGGTTAGCTCAGTTGGTTAGAGCGTGGTGCTAATAACGCCAAGGTCGCGGGTTCGACCCCCGTACGGGCCACAGAAGGACTCCATTTGTTTTTCTTGACCTTCACTACTTTAGTTTTACGGCCGCAATTGACTCCAGTGACGAGCAACTCTTCTTCACATTCGCGACTAGATTTCACTGTGCAGAGATTTGGTCAGAGGACTTGCAGTCATTACACCTCCTGTATCATGCGCAGGGCGCCTCGATGCCAAGAATCTCATGCTAATGAAGTCCAGAAAGTCGTAAAATTCTATATGTGGGTCCTTATAACTACAGCAGTCGTAACAATTACGATGGACGACGTGCAGTAAGCAACTCCGTAGTAACCTGAGGTCCGTAGTGCGATACATACTTCCAAGTCCCAAGGTCGCGCACATCGAGGAACTCACCAGACGACAGCGCGCGGTACGTCAACTAGGCCAGCCTAGTAATAGATTAGAGCAATTCATGGAGTGCGCGGTCGTATTGGTGCGGCATATGCGAGCTGGAGACTCTAGTAAGCTTCACAAAATTTGGGAGGAAATGCATTACTCACGTCAACATATCCCGCGCGAACACGATCTGGTTGAACACCTTCTCGACGTCAAGCACCTCGAAAAGCCGCAGCCTATCTGCGCCGCTGTTGTCTGACGACGGTTGCTGCTTGTGCACCTGATGTGCCGGATGCAAATCGCCGTCGCGGACGGCCCAAAGCACGCGCCCGGGCGGAAACATGTCCACGCTCTGCATGTTGGCCTCGAGGGTCTTGCGCGTCGCGATGAGCCACTCGAGGTCGCCCTCCTTCGCAGTACCGTCCTTGAGCCGCTTGGCGCGGTCGGTGACCTCGGTATAGCCCTCCGCCTTGCCGTTGCCTGGTGCATCGACTTCGGCCTCGCAGAGCCACATGGCCGCGTTCTTCAGGTCGCGCACGGAGGCGAGGCTGAGCCGGGCGACGATGTCGTGGGAGTAGACGAAGGACGTGATGAGACCGGAAGAGAGCTTGGAGAGTGCGCCCGAAGTCAACGCTCTGATATTTGGGATTAGCATAGCACAACATAAAGCAAACAGCGACTTACGGTGGCGCGAAGCAGAAGACACTGACGCGTCGACCAACAGGCAAGCCGCTGCATGGCACAGTGAGACACGTCTTCGGATCTGCCCACATCTGAAGAATGTTGAGAAACACGACAGTGACAAAGGTAGTTGCTCACCAGGCCCAAGATCGCCGCCGTTCCAGCACCCAAAGAATGCCCGCAGAGCACCAAATCGTAGTCCGGATTTCTATAGAGGGCCTCCTGAACTGCGACTTGCACAGGCTTGCCAATCTCGCCCATAGCCCGTGCCATCCGCGCCATACCCGCATGCACACTGTGCTGCTCCCCGTCGTCGGGTCCACCCTTCCTCTCCTTCGACGGGAACATGTATCCACCAGGCATCTCGCCTGTCTCCACCTGCTCCTCCGGCGTAGGCGTGTGTGCATACATGAAAGGCAGAGGCTCGCAAGTAAGGTCCGCGGCGATTTCGTTTAGCGACATCGTCCCGCGGAGGACAAGGACAACTTCGCCACGGGCATGGTCCGTGAGCACCCAGAAGCGTGGCATGAGATGTTCCGCGCCGACGACAGCGGTCGCGCGCATCGCGGCTAGCTTGTCGCGGGCTTCGTCGCTCGTTGCCTGTCCTTTGCCTTTGCCTTTATTTTTGCCCTTATCTTGCTCCTTCATAGCCGCGTCATCGTTCGCGAAGCGTTCGAAGATCTCGTGGTCGTGCCGGCCCAGCATCACATCCCACCAGGAATATCCAGGCTCGGCTGTTGCTCCCATGCCGTCGAGCTCATCGTAGTCAATGAGTTCGAAGTCGCCAGCTGCTTCAGCCTCCGACGCATCAATAGCACGCGCGAGATGCCGCTCTTCGCTGAGCTTGTCGTTCTTCCCAGCTCGGCCAGACGCATCTCCCAAAGGCGATACACCGAAGAAGAGTAGCGATGCGCCGCCATAGCCGGCGAGCACAAGTTTCGATAGCCGTCGCAGTTTGACCTTCAGCTCGGGGATGGAAAGGTGAGGCACCGGTGGATCGGCTGCAGATGATATGGACGAGGATGACTCTGCAGAATGCGGGAGTATGGAGTGGCGCATAGTAGAGCGTATCTTGGGCACCGTGAGTGTAGACCACGTCCGTCGTCCTAGCGCTGGAGCCTCGCCGATGTCAGCGGCGATGATTTGCGCGCGGTTTCCCGACAGGAAGACGTCCGAGGTCACTCGAATGCGCGAGCCTTTCCTAGCACGCATGGAGTCGAATTTCTTGGGCTCCTTGACATGGATCTCGCGCAGGTGCTTCATCCAATGGCGCTCTTGCCATTCCTGAGTGACGCCCTGAAGAGCGACAAAGGCGACCATCGCACGTCCGACTTCTATGAGACCGAACTGACGTCCGGTTCCTGTCGCGTCGGCGTTCCATTCGCGCCTGACGAGGGTGATGAAGGACGCGAGGGAGAATGATGCGTCAGAGCTGCCGGGGAATATGACCGAGAGGACATTAATCGAGGAGTGTGCCGCCATGAGTGAAGTGCTCGTGATGTACTCCGAGAGATGAATGGGTGCGAGAGTGAGCTGCTCGGCGAGCGTGAGGACGCTGGACAGGGCGCCCGAGACGAGGGGGTTAGTGACAGGGTTATTGCCGAAGAGGGCGACGTCCACGAGGTTCGTGGCTGCAGACACGCCAGTGTGCGCGACCTTCCTGGTCACCGCGAACTGTGGTCGGCCGCTGTCAGACGATGTACTGCAACGACAGTAGTGGATACACGCACCCCCAATTTGGTCGCTCCCTTCGCTGCGGAGAACGCAAACGACGATGCGGTTCCAGCAGGTCGATGCCGCTGCGTGTGTAGTAGTCCCAGTCCTTGACCATGGCGACATGAGCGGGAATCGGTTCCTGCTCGGCGTCCGCAATGAGTTGGCGGCTCACGTAACGGAGCGAGGCTGACGCACCGTTGAGTCCGAAATGATGGGCTGATTATAACGTAGAGATTATGGCAAGAGCGTAGGGTTCCTCTAGATTCTTCAACTTGTTCTGTGGCCCGTGCAGATAGATAGTCACGGTCGCGCGTCGAGTAGATATGATATGGGGCGACGATCGGCGAGGATGGGTGGGGTGGGGGTGGCAGCGTTCTTGTGAATGTCGTCTATGCGATGATAATCGTGATGAGAGCAAGAGCAAAGAACAAAAGCAATATGGCACGCGCCTCTAGCGCTCAAGCTGGCATGATGCAAGCCCGAGAAGGCATGTGATAGAGCAACTCAGCGATCAATCATCGCGTGATGACATGTTGAAGTTCTTGATCACCGTCAAGGGCCACTACACCACACACAATGAAAAGACGCTGACTTGCAACCACCTCTCATCTCCTCGAGAGCTCCCAGCTCACAACTCACGATGGAGGAATGCCCCCGGCGGAGAGAGAAGAATCTGAAGTTATACTTCATATCCACATCCGCGTTGTACTGCACGTCACTACAGGGTAACAGCAAGGATAACAGTGTCCGCCAATAACTCGTCAGTAATAAGGATAGATGATGCTGGGAGACTAGACTGTACGCGTAGGTTAATGGTTATATGCAGCAGCATTGAGGATACTGAGGAACGGAAAGTTCGGTATCATTTGTGGTCGTGAAGTTCATTACGTGGCTCCCTTCCCGCCATGCAGCAATCGTGCTACACGCCCCGCTGTCGTGGGCTAATCTTGCTCGCTGCGAGGTCCTTGACGCCAAACAGGATGGTGACGCCAAACAGAAGGGCCACGACACATGCGCAAGCACGATTGCATCGTAGGCCATGCACCTGTGAGAACCATAAGACCTAGAGCACTGTCCAGAAAGGCGCTACGCGTGAACGTACCATGTCTTGCCATCGTCGTCGGCTGTGCAGGTCCCGCCGATGGCAGAAAAATGAACACAGCAAAGTAAACGACCTAAGAGGGGACGGTCAGGCGTTGGCTACTTATCGTAGTGAGGATTTTTACTCACGAGCATCCCCGCGTCGACCCATATCAACTTGTGTGCATAGGACCGCGCTCTTCGCCAGTGTTTCTCCGCCGCGAGTGAGGCCATGATTGATCGTCGAGGTTTACGCTTCTTCTTGGGAGGCGCGGTTGTGCCTGTAAACGGTGCACTCATTTAGTATGATACAAGAGGAGGAAAGCCGAACCAAGATGTGGAAGGCCAAAACGAGACGACGAAAAAGAACAAAAATTTAAAACCCACCCCACGCCTCATCCTTCCAAAAGTCCGCCGAGCTGCTATCGCCATCCCATGCGCCGGGCGGCTCGCCCCTCCTATTCCGCCGCGGTTCCTCTTCCTCTTCTTCGTCGTCCTCGTCTTCTCTACCTCGGCCAAACATAGCGGGGTCTACAATTAAGTTGACCTGCACGTCGCCTGGGGCGGAGGTCCTGGCAGGCATTAGCACAATATCCTGCTGTAAGCCACTAAGGCATCGTCGCTCTGCTATCGCTACGACAAAGCGAGTCGCCGACACGCATTCAACATAGCCAGCACGCACCTCTCCCCTTCTTCCCTTTCTTCCCCTTCTTGTGCTTCTTCCCGCCCGGTTGCATGACGGGCAACACCATCATACCCGTATTGGCCAGACCACCAGGGCTTTGACCCTTCGCCTTGGCAAACTTGCGCCGCCGGGTGCAAGGGTGGATGAAGTAGACGCTCAAAACAAGAACAAGACTGCAGAGAATGAGTATCTCGACATCACCAGCGCATCGGAAAATCACGCGCATCAAAAAAAAAAATCACCACGCACCCTATAGCCCCCCAGACATACAGCACGTAGCTTGCCACACTCCCCTTCGGCGACGGCGCAGTCTTGGGGTGTAGGAAAATCGCCGCCCAAATTCCAGGAATGGCAGCCCCAATGGCAAGTAAAAGTTGCAAAACGCGTACAGCGAGGCGTTTCTTAGGACCGTTGGTGACCAGGTCGCCTTGGCGGTCCACGGTGCCGGGGATGAGTGCGCCGGTGGTGGAGTCGCGGTATTCGCCCGAGTCGTCGGGTTCGGAGCGGGAGGTGGAGGTGGGATCTGTGGGGTGTTCAAATGGGTTTGAATAGGGTGGGTGACGCTGGCGGGGACGTGGAAGGAAAACCGGGCGTGGATATAATATTTGAAGACAATACGTACCGGTAGCAAAGCGCTCCTCGAGCATTCTGACACGTTCTTCCTTGAGCTCGTCGGCGATGGTGGCGTGGTCGGCATCTAGCCATACATTGGTGAATGACACCAGATGCTCTATGGTGGTAACTTACCGTTGTTCCCCCAAGGCAGGACAGGGGAGCCATCGACTCCATGGCCATACGACCTCGCCGGGCCATATATACCCATAGAGTCGTGTCCGTAGGACGGTGGTCCAATAGAGGTTGCAGAGAACGGGTCATGGTAGCCGTAGGATCCGGGAGAGTCTCGACAGGTTGTCAATTTGAGGGCAGAAGTGAGAAGCATGAGGATGCACACCTAGTGTGCTATAAGGACCCTCCCCCTTGAACGCACGCTGCTTTCCACCGTGCTTGATGGTAGCTGCAGGATCGAAGGGGTTGTGCGTTTTACGGGAAGTGTGTGAGCCCGCTGCTGAAGCGAGAGACGGGCGCGAGGCAAAGGGATCGACGTAGGGATCACGGCCCATGGAATAGTGATGGGAAGACTGGGAGGGTATTGAGTGGGAGGGAAGGAGCGATACGGGGAGGGGGTGCAAAGTCGGCATCGTAGGTTCGCGCGGAGTGGTAGTCTGCGCTATACGCCACCTCCGGGGGATGGGATAGGCGCTGCGAGCCCAGATTCGTGATGTCGATCTCGGCTTCCGGAAGGTCATCGCGGCGGTAGAGCGCGCCTGGGTATGCGAAGGGATCGTACGTAGGCTGGCGCGGAGGTGCGCCAGGGGGAAGGGATGGATTGCTGGCGGCGGCGAAGGAGGTCATCCCGCCGTAGCTGTCGGCGCTGGAGTGACTGGCCACGGTCATCGCGGGAGGGGAGAGTGGGGGCGAGAAGGGTGCGGGGGCATGTCGGGGTATGGGGGACACCACGGCGTCGTAGTCGTTATCGTATCGGTGTTCGTAACGAGGGTCATGATCATCGTGGCGGCGGGGCTGCTGCCTGTCGGTGTCGTTGTTGTAGTCGTTGTTGGAGTCGTTAAATTGGTTGCCGGCGATGGCGCGCTGGTACTCGGAAAAGTCCACAGCCTCCACAGAGGGATCTGAGCTTGGAGACCACGGGCGGCGCATGGCGAATGGGGCCGGTCAACGGTTCGTGCAAACAGCGTCACTGGCAGCCGCCCCTCAGGGCCAAATGGCGCACAGGCAGCCCGTGAGAACTTCGGATGTCGGTCCGAAGCACGAGCGGCCCCAAACAGCTGGTAAATGCCAGCACTCACTTTCTTGTCATCGGCCGGTTAGCTCAGTTGGTTAGAGCGTGGTGCTAATAACGCCAAGGTCGCGGGTTCGACCCCCGTACGGGCCATGAAGTGAAACCTACTCCGTTTTTCATGTTTGTTTTTGCCACAACGTTCCACAGTTGTAGCAGTCGATTTCCTTGCCTCCCGAGGCAAGCGCTCGCTCACAATCTGCCGTTCGCAGGAAGCCACTTCTCATGTTCTGACGGTAGTTACATGATAACACATTCCCTTCGACTCGCCGTACACAGTATGTAGTCTACATGGACAAGACGCTTCAAGCGGACACCGGCACGATGTTCCTGCCCTCCATCCGCACGTCGTATCCGTACCCGCCACCCGGGGCACCCGGCACGTTGCCCGGGCCCTCGTAGTGCAGCTTGGAGAGGTCGTAATTGCCTGAAAAACGGGTTTACAACGCGTTCGTACAGAATCCGCGCGTACGCTGGCTAGCAAATGAGACGCACCACAGAAGGTCCACCCGTTCTCCTTGACGTGGTAGAGGTTGCAGGTGTTGCCGGAGAATGCGTCGCGATGGCCTGCGGCGTAGATGCTGCGGCGGCCGAGCTCTTGCGCCTCCTCGTCTGTGAGGTCCCAGTGGTAGCCCTAGAGTGGTTGATTGTGTGAGTCATGATGTGGTGGGTTGTGGTATGTGGGCGTAGGTTATGGGATGGGGCGTGAGTCGCGGTATAGGGCAACGGTTGTGTGCGGAGGAGACCCAGGCTTTTTGCGCACCTGGTCAAGGACACCGTAGGCAAATGTACTGCCTGAGCCTACGGAAAAGAGGTCGCCCTTGAGTCTTGTGCCATCGGAGTCGACGTAGAAGATTTGGGGACCCTGAGGAGCATTCGTTGAGTTTGTGAAAGAAGATAAGAGTGATCAGGCTTACAGTCTTGTCCCAGCCACAGATCATTGTACCCTAAAATAGTTAGGAACGGGCAGGCACAGAGCATGATGAAGGATAGTACCATGCTGAGACCCATTCCCTTGTAGCTGTACACGAGGTTGCTCAAATACTTGCTTGCGGCGGAGACAGAGATGCGTTCACGGTTGCGTAGCTCGTGCAGCCGGCAGTGCATTCCAAGATAGGTTTCCCAGTATTGGCAGTCGGCTGATGGACGAGCTCAGACGGCGAGTCGAAGATAAAGGGCACGGATAGACGTACCGGCGCCACCTGCCATGGTACCGAGCAAATACGGGTTGATCTCGATGACCTTCTTCACGGTACCGGAAGCTAGAAAGGCTCATCAGATAGTTAACGAGGCGACACAGCGCACGCTACATACCAACGTAGCTCCCCGCCGTCGCACGCGAATCGACAGCACAATGACGCCGCCCTGAAAGCGGAACGCGAGGGTCGTGGTACCGTGCTGGATCTTGATCCTGCAGTTGGGATCGGCGTGATCATCGGTGTGCAGGCGCAAGAAGGCGGAGGGCTGGATGAATACATCGCACATCGCGTCAGTGTCCGCATAACCGATACAGTGCATTTGCGCATCATAACGCACATCTTGCACGCCAGGGACGGCGAAGGAGGGCGGGGCGCCGGCGGTGAGGTTACCGAATCCCCCAGTAGAGCCCCACATCGCTGCAACATCGCGTGAGATGGGGATCGGAGAGAGTACGCAGGTAGACGCACCTGAGCTCTCGCCGTCCGCGTCGTCCATCTCCTTCTGGGCGTTACGTAGCTCCACCAGCGCGCCCGTGGTGGCAAAGCGGGAGGCAAAAGTGTTCATTGTCGTGATGAGTCCCTTGTCGTCGTCGTAAGGGATGTGAGGAGTGAAGTGATGCGAACGCGCGTCGAGACTGGATGCGCTTACGCACGCGCGACGCGTCTATCCAAATGCGGACAAACAGAGGTCGGTTGGGGCGGGCCGATGGCCGATACTGTTAGTGAGATCGTTACTGTTCAAATCACGTTTGGTATCGCCTTGGCCTCCTCCTTCCTACAAGTATCTGCTATCCCACTAACCTATCTTACTACCCCATCACTAGACTGCGAGAGAACGACTCAATGGCCAGCGGAGACGGCGCCGCGAGCTCACGCCCAGGCCATGGGACGAAGAAGAGGCGACTGCAAGGTATGCCGCCACCCATACCGGCCCAGCCAGCAACTAACGCGTCTATAGGTGCTTGCGATATATGCCGTAAGAGGTAAACTAGACCATGACCACCGACCCCCTCGTCACCTTGCTGACCCGCGCTCGTCTCATCCCCTACCAGGAAAAGTGGGTGGCGCGTGCTTCTCCAGACATCGAGACGCTGATCCCCTTGCAGTAAAGTGTGAGCATTGCGCGATCTCAACGCGAACAGGCCTCTGATACGCCCTTCTCCCGAAGGCGACAGCGCCAAGATGCCGGGAAACAAGTGCACGCATTGCATATCGTTCAACTCGGAGTGCACTCATTTCTTGAGCAAGGTGCGTCCCCTATGAGCCGCATGTGCAGGACCGTGCTCATCAATGCCCCAGAGACGATCCGCCGCCGCGTACGCTCTCGCACCTACTCCATCCCATGTCCACTAACGCCGGTCACAATGAAGGGCAAGGACCACAGCCGACGACAGCGCCGGGGAGGCAGAATGCGTGACGCTCACAAGAGGAGACGCATATCATCCCTTTCAAGTGCGCGGCATTCTTATCATAGGCTGGACGCTTGCTCACCACTACCCTTGAGCAGGAGGCCGACGCATCCACACTAGTTGCTGCCATCCTCGACGACACGGACGTCTTCTTTGCCACCACTCCCCCCGCATCGCACAAGGGCATCATTATAAGGCTCGCCAAGCTCCTGCGCGCATTGCAGGACGCGCCTAGGCCCACCGAGGAGGCTTCCGACGACGACGACGACTTTACGCTGCCACCACTCGAACCCAATACAGAGGCCTCCCCGCCCGCCTCGGACGAAATCAACATAACGAACGTCGAGGTGGCTACGCTCGCGCATGGCCTTCGAGATATGGTCCTCAATGCGGGCTTCGAGCGCGTTTATGGTCCCGCCAGCACAGTCGGCTTCATCAAGTGCGCGCTAGATATTCGAGCTGCGTGCGCCACCGAAGAGGACGGCGAGCCGGATATGCAGCGCCGCATGGAATTTTGGAGTGCACGACCTGTAAGTGGTGACTTGCCTACGTGCGCAATCTAGCCGACTCGTTCTCGCACACTCACTGCTTTCTCTCTCCTGCTTCCTTCCCTCTGCTCTCCCCCATCTATATCACTTGCCACCGTGCAGTGGGAACTCACATTATGCGACGATCGCGTTCCACTACAATTCCCAGATCCTTCCCTAATGGCAGACCTGGTGGACCTATATTTCCGCACATACAACTGCTACGTGGTCCTCTTGCATCGACCCACCATTGAGTGCGGTATCGCCGATGGTATGCATGTACGACATTATGGATTTGGTGAGGATGTTTTCTTCGATACACACGAAGTCAACTGGACGGGACTAACACGCCACCGTCCATAGGTTCTTTGCTGCTCATGATCTGCGCCTGCGCGTCTAAATTGTCGGATGACCCCCGGGTGCTAGCCGACCGACGGCCGGGCGCGCAGAATAGCGCAGGGTGGCAATGGTACAGTCAGATACGATTCGTCCGTCGAACTTATCCTCTTGGGCCGGATTTGTACGAACTTCAAGCCGCGGCGGTGGGTTTAAGCATGATGTATATTGTCAGGCTGCTGATAGGTTGCAGTTAGCGGTGTTGTATGCGCATGGTGAGGACTGGCTTGCTTGGATTTCCCTTCGCCTCTTTATTGACGACTTGATGAAGGCATATCTAGCTGTGATGACACGTACTACAGTGAGTGAAATCGGTCTTGTGTCCTCTTTCTTTCTTGCTAATAGCTACGTAGTACATGCAGTAGCTATCCGCCTCGCGCAAGAAATCGGCGCCCACAAGCGACGTGGCACAACCGATCGAATACAGGACGAGCTGTACAAGCGCCTCTACTGGGTCCTCGTCGTCGAGGATATCCACCTTGTCTCCATAATGGGCCGGCCACGTGCAACGGGGGATGAAGATATCAACCTCGAGCCGTACATAGAGGTCGACGATGAATATTGGTCGACCTTCACGCAGCCTGCTGGGCAGACGCCGGGTCCGATGTATATGAATGCGTTCATACGCGGTGTGCATATCTTGGGCGTGCTCAATCAGACTATTGTGCGTTCTTCGTGCTCAAGATGGTGGAGAGTCCAGAACTGATTTTGATTCAGTACGCATGTCGTCGCCCAAAAATGCCGGCAGGGATGACTGTGGAAGCTTGGGAGACACGGGTCATAGGATGCATCGATACCGTTGTGAACAAGTGGTTATGCACTTTACCTTCTCATCGTGCGTCCCTGGCATCGGTACTAGACTCATGCAACCGCTCATACACCTTCAGTACGCTGGGACCCCACTCAACCCAACCCCATTTACCGAGACCAGGCGGCCGGCCTGATCGCTCTCATGTCCTACATCCAGATCCAGGCGCACAGATCGGGTATTCCGTCAACGAATGCCACCCGGTCGATGGCGTCCCTGTCCACCTGCGCACAGTGCGCGCGCAACTGCCTGCGGGTGCTGGATGTGCATTCAAGCAGGGATTCATCCCGTGGCCACATGTTCAGCAGGCGGTATTTTGCTCGACGGCGTCTCTCATGCTCTACGTCTGGCGCACGCGCGAGCGCGGGAAGGAGTGCGAGGCGGATGTGGCTGACATCAACAAGGGTATTGCATTGCTACAGTCGTACGAGCGCAGGTTTGTCTTTTGTGATTGGCGGAAGAAAAGTGCTGAGATTCTTGCAGATGGCAACCCGCTGGCCGGCACTTGTGCGTATTTTGTTTGGTCTGTAGATGTCTGTCGTGCTCAGGGAAACCTCAGGGATGTGATTTACAATCTATTTCCAAGGGGTGGCTTCACTTTCGACCACAACGGCTCGTTTAGCAGGGTCGAGAAGCGCAAACAGACGGCCCCAGACGACAGCGTCGCATCGTCCGGGTCGTCCATCGCAACACCCTTGAGTCACGCGGATATAGCCCATGCTGTGCTTCCGGACGAGCCTGTTCATCCACCATTCTCGTACGCGCCGGGCGTGGCGGAAGCTCCGGTATACGCGCAGGAAGAGCAGCAGCGCCTGGACGAGATCTTCCAGCAGCATGTGTGGCCATCACTGCCCACAAAGCAGAACCTAATGTATGCTGCGGACAATACGAACACCCAGGTTCAGCGCCCGCTTTTCGACTTCGATCTGGACGACGGTGTCACGGATTGGGGCGCTGGCGGGATGATTGGAGGTGAGCTTTGTGCGCTTACTTCATTATAAAGGGCTCATGTTGCGTTCAGGAGCCGTCTTCGCGACGGGCGCAAGCGGTCTACCAGTCCAAAGTGACCACAGGCCTTCGGCCCATCGCCCTTACTACCAGTACAACATGGCGCCCGCGGACGTACTTCCTGAAGCCGTGCCCCTTCCAACGCAACCTCTACGACGTGATATGCAGGATGGCAATCCTTATACGCACAATACGGGATGGTATCATGGGACGTACTGATAATCCTCAATCCAAGTCCGTCCACACTTTCTGTCTTATCTATATGTAAATTATACTCTGGAGGAACGCAAGCCCGTTAGCGCGGTCATATGAACAAGAATTCTGAACGACTCAAAGCGAAGATCAGACCAAGTTGAGCGACGACCGACCCGCCGCCAGAAGAAGTTGTTATTTCAGAATCAACCGGCGAGGTGCCCACGTGCGCTCATCACCTGACCTTTTCCTCCCATCCCTCCTCCGAGTCCTGGCTCCCATGGCCATGCTGTGGTCATGTACACCCATCACAAGCAGACTATAGACTGCACATGTACCGTGCTTCTCCACAATTACTGGACAGGAACACATCGCTCGTTCCGAGGATAAGGCAGCAACTGACACCCTCCATCAATCTCTCGAAGTCTCCTCAATTCTGCAGTCGTCAACAGCCCTCTCTTGGCAGATATACGCCTATTCAGTAGCGCTCTTTTGTCTGCCTGTCAGCTCGCCGGAACAATTATCTGTGACGTTCCCTTGCGGTCGACCTGCACCTGGCTAGCGCATCGATATGTGCGGCCCGCTTTCTGTAATGCGCGGGCCGCCTTCTGTAAGTATCGCACCGCTGCTCCTACCACTGTCGGTTGTTGTTGTCGCCAAGACTTTGTCCTCGCATGGCGACTGGCATGACGCGCTTGAAGTTGGTGCGTTCAAAGCGACCCGCAAGCCAGGCAAGCCCTCGAGCTCGCACGTTACAAGCCAGTCCCTTTGAACTATTTTTCTAATGATATGGATGGCTGGCTGATGCAAAGGTCCCTTTAACCAGTTAAGAGCTTCTCTGAGAGCCTGACTTCTATCTCATCGGCGTGGCCGATGCACCGCAAGGTCGTCTTTCCGAGATTCAGGCGCCTGCGTCCGCTCCTCCCGCCTGTGCAGCCTCGTCTATTTGCGCATGGTGCACAGGCACCTCGCATACTGGTATAAAAGCAAGAGGACCCGGATGAAATTTTCTGCAAACCGCTCGCTCACGATGCAGTTCGTGCTTACATCCATCGCTCTCGCCGGCACCGCGTACGCAGCCAACGTCAACATCAAGCGCTGCAATGCGTACGAGGGTGGCGTGCCAGTAGTACGTCTCCTGGACATGCCATTGAGGATTTTCCATGCTGAGGCGCCATGTCCTAGGCGACGAGCACGATCTCGAACAGCGCGGTCATCGAAATTGCGGCAGGGAAAACGTTGACGGTACGTAAATCTGGTTCTGGCGAAAGTCGTAGCTAACGAGCGTCGAAGCCGGCTGGGCTAGGTACGACCGTGGTTCTGGCGCCTGCAAGTAAGCTGTCTATGTCTGATGCTTCTGCAACTATCATACTGACCCGCTCGTCAGTGAACAAACCGAAGGAGGTATGACGACCATCTGCTTGCCGAAGATCGTGACAACTGAGGTCTTGTCTATCCTCCAGGCGAGAAGGATGCAGGTACGTATACTTGGCATGTAGTATATCCTCAGTTGGACTGACAGGCATGCAGTTTTCCTTCTGTACGAGGGTGCCACGCGTGAGTATCGAAAGCAGTACTCTACGAGCTGCTGAAAGCATTTCTGACGCAACATGTACAGTCCGGAACGTCATCATTGGTGAGTGTCCATGAAGTCACCTTTTGCAGCAACCTAACCTGATTACAGGTGCGAACCAGGCCGAGGGCGTCCGTAAGTAACATGCACCGTGCCTTCTCGTATGGGCAATGTTCTAAATATCCCCCTAGATTGCAAGGGCCGTGAGTGTTGGATCTTGTCGTATAGGTATGGATCGCAGGCAAAGCTGACCATACCGACCAGACTGCAACCTCGAATTCGTTTGGGTGTGTTCTGTGATAGGTGTTTTAATAATTCCGCTGACTGCATTTTGCAGTTTGAGGATGTCTGCGGTGAGTCGCATATCAGAAGGTCGGTTGTGGACGAATGTCTGATCTGCTACTGTGTTAGAGGACGCGATCTCTATCGTCAGTTCATTCATTTTACACTGTCCCTTACCTCGAAATTGACTTTTCCCTAGAAGAACGATGGTAAGCAAAGCGTGACTGCGCAAAGGCTGCACAGCGCCAACATATTTCAGCCGCCGGCACGGAAAGCAACATCATCGGAGGTGGCGCCTACCACGCTGATGACAAGGTCGTCCAGCACAATGGCTGTGGCACGGTCAACATCATAAACTTCTACGTCGAGTGGGTCTTTCTTGTTCGCCCTCGTGCTCTCTGGAGACTTATTCCCGTCCTCGTCCAGGGATTATGGCAAGCTCTACCGGTCGTGCGGCAACGTATGCGGCGTGTCTTCCTAAGTCGTGCGCAGTACATAATACCCCTCCTCAGTGCTCTTCTCAGTGCAAGCGCAACGTCTACATCGAAGGTGTAGAGGCTGTCAATGGCGGCACGCTGGCCGGTATCAACGCCAATTACGGCGACACGGCGACGATCATCGACGCCTGCTAGTTCGTGCCCTTTCCGTCTGGTCTCGTGTCTCTCTGATATATATACAGTGATACTTCCCACCCCTGCACTCTCTACGACGGGTGTAATGACGGGTAAGATCTCTGTTTTCAATTGTAACCTGTTTTCTGACCCGCCATTACGCAGTTGCGAGCCTGAGAAGATCGGCTATTGCTCTGGCTGAGCGTCAGGTCGGATCTGGGAGGTTGCTACATAGTTGAGAAAGAGTGGCCTTCAGGAGGATATCGATGCGTAAAAGGGGGATGATAATAGGATGCAACAGATTGAGGGAGAACATGATCATCGTTTGCAGCCTTGTTTGGATGCTGGAGATATCGTAAGGGTTTCCCTTCCAGGCTCATAGCGCCAGCGGTTCTTTGAACTAGTTCGAAAGCTCGTATTCATAACACACGCGGGTATCATGCAGTACTGATATATATCTTGTCGCCGGAGATCTAGTTGCCAAGCCAAAGCAACCTTTTCAAGCCGTACTCCATCTTGGCATACATCGTTGTTAGCCTCTCTGCTTCTCCGATGCTGTCAAAAGCTCTCAGTTGAAAGCATCGGACGAACTGTGGGCATACATACCTGACAATATCTTCCTGCTTGATGAAGTCCTCCCCTTTCGGACCTTCACCACCTCCAATGTCTTTACATGCACTTTGAACGGCATCGACAATCATATCCACCGCTTCCTGGCAGTCCCGCGCGCCGCTGAGCTCGTCCGCTGGTTCTGCGTAGATGTTGAAGGTTTGCTATCAACAGTGCCTCCGATGATGGACCCGCCTCCGCTTGCGTCTCGGCGCGTCCGTGAGGGGTCCATCTGCAACGCCTTGAATGCCGCAAATGTGATTTCGCCACTCGTGTTCGCGTTGGATAGCACGTCGGAGAGCACCTGCGGCTTCCGTCTCTGACGCATAAGAGGGCTGACGGAAGTACTGAGCGAACGGTTCAAGCTGCTAATTGACGCAGGGATGGAGAAGCGACGAGGGGCGGCAGCGGCTGGAGAGCTTAGTGGGTCACTGTTCGAAGGCGTCTCTGAAATGGGGCTAGATAGTGGGCTTTCGGATAGAGGGTCGAGGGATGGCGTGTGTGGCGGGGCGTCCGGTATGTCAATGGTGTTCTTGACAGAGTATGACGAGACACGAGTCGTCTGGCGGGTGCTAAGCCACCTTATGACGAAGCCGGCATTCTGCTTGGGATCCCGACTGGCCTCCTCCAGGGGTGAGAGGATGTATGCGCCTGACGAGTCGTAAGACAAACGCTGAGTCAATCTCGAGATGCTCACCTTTAGTGATACCAATGACGTCCCCCAGAGGTACTCGAGTATACGACTTTACCTTTTCTAAGGTGTAGTCGTAGCGCTGTGATATATTAGCGCGAAGCAAGTGAGTCCACCGAGGCACTTACGATGATGTACAAGGCACGTGCAGTCAGCAATAGCACCTTCTCCTCGAACTTGTCCCCAGTCTTGACGTTGAATGCTTCTGGCGCGAGCAACGTCCAGGCAGAGAGAAGCCTCTCGCCCTCATCCAGAACGCGGGACACGGACGTCGCGATCGCCTCCGCGCGTATCTTCGATAGTCGGATGAGCTCGCCAGGATCCGTCGACTGCAATTTGAGGATGAACTCCGAGAAGACTGACAGCGTCCGGTTGCCCAGCATGTAGTCAATGACCGCCTGGGAGAACCAGTCGCCGAAGGTCGATGCATACATGCGAGCAAGGGAATTGACACCGTCATTGAGCATACCACCAATGTCGCGCTTGCCTGTCCTGGTGAAATCTCCCTTGAGCGCAGAAGTCCCCGCGCTGAACTTGTCAGCCAAGGCAGGGAAACAGAAAATAGGCTACTGACTATGCTCTGCTGATAGCGTCGCCGTTGTTGGCCCACACTAGGCGTGTCAGCATGTAGCGGCCCGCGGCTGTGCGATCTACTCACTATCGTTGAAGACGACGTCCACATTGGACTGGCCATCCGTCGAGATGTTCGTCAACGCGACAGCGCCCAGCTGCTTGTTGAGAATATATCGAGCGAAGGCAGACTAAAGCATGCATAAGCGATCAGTCCGAATGAACAAAAGGCAGGAACCAACTAACCTGTACAACGTTTGTCCTATCGAGACAATCTATGCAATTTGTGCGGTAGACGCCTTTCTGAGTGGACATGAGCCGGTTGCCGGACATCCATAGGTAGCTGAGGAGAGTTCAGTGTGCATTCCGGCGATGTCGTGATTCGCTCACCCCTGCGATTCGAACGTCCTTTCCAGAGCCGCTATGAGCTTGGCAATATTTTCATACCTGATAAAAATCGTATCAGCAAATAAAATGGAAGTCGTGGCAATTATCTCACTTCATGCCCTTGGTTTCCGCATGAAAGTCGTACTCGTGATAACTGCAGGTAATGTAAGTAATGATAACGCACGAAGGCAAGATTAAGAACTGACTGAACCTCCGGCAGATTGGCCTCTGAGATGTAGTCTCTGTATCCACAAGTTATCGCGCCTTCCTTGCCATGCTGCTCGGCCAAATTGACAATGGTCTAGAACGGCAGATTCAGCTGTACGCATACGACGAAGGCATACCAGCTTACATGAGGTCCATACCGCGGCAAAGTCCTCTGGAAATGCCTCTTGATCGCATCCAGATTTTGCGCGTGCGAACGATCCGCCGCAAGTACTGGCGGTGGCTTGAGGCCGTACCCCGTCTGCGTCCAGAAGAGTGGTACTATGATGCAATGAGCTTTTCGTATGCTGTTATACGCGGGCATACGCACTGGATCCGCGAATTTGTACATACGAGAACACATTCTGGGAACCTTCACGCTGGGACAACTGTCAGTCAAAGCTGCAGTCAAGTTGAGCACCGCTCACCTCCACACGCATTATAGTCTCCGTTTCGACAAAGTTGGCAACATGCGCATCATCGTCGACGCCTCGCCGCTGATAGCGTAGACCTGCACGGTCTCTCGAGCGACGGGAGATGATCATGTAATCCACAGACGCTTGCTCAGACGTGACAGGGTCCATAGGCGTACGGAAGGCCGATATCTGGTAGTATCCTTGCATGACAGGCAGCACGTAGGAGTGGAGCTGAAGTGAATTGCGTCTGAGCGTGAAGCCCGGGCAAGTAAGAAGGTATATGCGCTGACCCCAGCATCCACGAATATCTTGGAGAGCGACTCGTTCCACCAGAATTGTCTATTCACGCGTCGCCATAGGGGAAGCGTCGGATGCGGCTCGTCTAGGACGTCAACTGCATGAGATCCTTTGACTTCGGGGTCTGTAGAGCCTGCGGAGGGAGACGCGGTAAGCTCCTCCATCAAGTCGTGTTGCTTCTGCGCCTTTGCAATTAGCTCCTGCTTATGCTGGAGACAGCGAGTAATATCTTGAAAAAGAGTTAAGTTCTGCCCCACAGTACAGGCGATTCACCATAATCACCGAAATTGTACGCGAAATACATATCGCCTTTGGTGAATTCCCGTACACATTCCTTGACGATCTTGTCGTCCAATTGAGTATTTCTTTCTTCAACAGTGGCCGGTTCAGCGGCAGGAGTCGTGGCTGCCAGTATCTCGTTGACTTCCTCCACGCTGGGCTGCGCTTCATCTTGCGCTGTGGAGCTTGTGTCCGCCGCAGGCCCTGGCGCAATAGATGAAGGCGTTTGAGTAGTCTTCCAGAAGGACAGACGAGAAGCGAGCGTCTGTGCGATATTGTTTGCGCTGGGCGTGGACTCGCTTAACTCGGATTGGGTCGAGGAAGAAGCAGACAGATCCGACGCAAATGATTCGACGGATTCCGAGCGAGAGTGCGAATACGAACTCGCATTGTCCGTCAAGTCGAAGCTAGTGGTGGCGCTGCGTGGCGTCATGATCTTCACGTCGGGTTCACTAGCAAACTGAACTTTCGCCTTCGGAGTCGCAGGTGTGTCCTCAGCGTCGCTGAGGTCGCCTGGGCTTGTAGTGTCCATCGTAGATGAGCGAGGCAGTATAGAAGGTCGTGCAAGATATCTGTTGCGGGATGAGATGGTGAGAAGTGTCTGCCTTGCGCGTTCCTCGACCAGAGGAATGGCAGTGACACCCTTAACACCAAAGACTGCGCGACTCTGATCAAAGACTACGATTGACATCAGCAGCTGGATATGCGTGAATGAGAACTGCTCACAGTGTCCTACGTCTTCTTCGACGTGATGACCAGGACATATGCGCCTGCGTTAGGTATGAGTATGTTATATTATCCAATAGTCACGACGTACCAGAGAATAGATCCAGCGAGCCTAGCAGACCGTAGACGACTGCACCGTCGCGCCAGTCAATATGGGCGCTCCCGTTCGCCTCTATCTCCTCCACTTTGACGGTCGTACCCCACCGATGCGAACTGTGAGACAGAGTCATCATCTTCTTGTCCGGTAGATGTGGTCGCACGAGCAAGCCCTCTGGACGTGCGAGAAGACACAGATGGTGGTATGGCGCAGGATGGGGGACCGGGGGGACGACGTATTTGGCCTGCAGGCCGGTTGTATGCGCGACAGTTGGAGTAATCGGCGTGGCGGCGCGGCGGTCGTCGTTGTCGGCACCGTCCTCGCGCCGGGGTTCATCCCGATATTCTTGAAGAACTTCTTCATGGTGTTAGGTCGTCAGAGGTAGTGAAGATGAGACTACAGTCGCCAGAGGTCATGAGAGGAGATCGCACTCTGTCGTAAGTATGAGCGCAGGAGACGAGAGATCCTTCGGCGATACTTCCTCTTTGGGCGAATTGTTTGTTCTTTGCCGCGCTATCCGTCTCTCAACGTCTCTCGTAGACGTGTGTTGCTCCAGATCCAAGGATTTCCATGTCATTACGGAGTCGGACCAGCAGCTGCGACCTGAGTGTTATGTTACAGATAGGTACCATATATAGAGGTCATCGCGATGGCGAGTCGACTACGATAGCAGAAGAACAAAACAGCGACGACGAAAGCTATTACATTGCAGTGCAGGAGGTAAGTAGACGGATACTTAGATCGAGTCGGACGGTGCGCTGCAATGAAGCGTCTAGTGGGTTCAAAAGACAAGGCAGGGCAGAATGAACGATCATACTGGTCAAAGAAGCACAGCCAAATATCGGATCCCTCTCATCCGAGTCATTGCATAGTTGCAGCAGAACGATCCAATGGCTGTTGGCCAGGCGCCTGCGTAGGCGGAGGCTGGAAGACGCCGCCCGCACTGGCATCCTCGTTGTTCAGGCGCGCGAAGAAAGTGCCCCATTGTTCTGAAAGCGCCTCAGTAGGTACCGGTGAGAAAGAACCGCTCGAATCGCTCACCCCAATCGAACATTCCCCCGGGCAATCCATCCAGGAACGAATCCGCTTGCTGGAACTCCGCCAGAGACGACGCAGTTTGAGAACCTTCCAGGGTGTTTAACACTTGTACTTGTTGACCGGCAGTGCCCATAGCCGCACCATTCATCGCAGGGTTTACGTTCGACGGCGCGCTGAGCGCGTAGTCCAGCTGCTGGTCGGTCATGCCCACGCCGGTTGGAAGCGTCGGCACGAACGACGACGGAGAGAACGTAAAGGGGCGGTCCCTTTCCGCGGCCGTCGTTGACGTTCCTCCGACGCCATCCAGGTCCGTGAGCACCGTCCCAGCAGGCAAGTCCTTGAAGTCCTGGGCGCGTGCACCTTGCGCAACATAGACACCACCTCCAGGCCGCGTCGGGTCCTTGCGAAAGTCAAGGGCCGCAGGCTCTTTGGCGGTTACGCCGCCCGTGGGGTTCAGCGGGGACGCTTCCATGGGCATGGCTGGAGCTTGAGTCGCAACGTAGAGTAGAGCGATAATTTCTGCGGTCTGGCAGCACAAAAAAGTTATTAGCTCATGGCGCAGGGGAAATTGTTTAGAAAATGACCTTGCGCCTCGCAGACATATGGTCAGGCGACAGACACGCCTCCCATCGCCGCACAGTGTCCCTCAACTTGCCGAGCTTTGCGGCGGCTTCGCCGTCCTTACGTCTTGCCCAGGTATGGTACTAGAGCGACATGAGCTTCAGATAAGCATCGAAGGACTTCGAGCGGACTACTCACCTGCACTAGTGCGCAGGAAGTGGCGGAGTACGCAACCAGCAGCCAGACATCGTAATAATCTTCGTTGGCGTCCAACCAGTCGATTGCATTGCCGGTCAAAGTAACCATCTTGGACCATTGTTCGACAGTGAGACCGAATTTGAGGTGTGCCGGGCACGCATAGCTGATCCTCATAAAAACGCGCCAGAAAATCATGCACACAGCCGTATACAGCAAATGCAGCAAGCCTTGACGGGCGGCGCCAAATGAAACGGAGCAGAGAGGAGACATGGTCAGCCACGCTTCATCTAACATAGCAAGCGGCGTACCAGCTGTCCGCGGCGTCTGGGGACCGATGAACTTCAGTTTGTCCGGCAGCCCCTCCCTCCAGCTTCGATGTCGTGCAGCAAGGCGTGGAGCATATCGTCCGTAACAAGCGTTAGTCCGGACGGACTTCGCGAGGAAATACCGCCATCAGCTAACTCGACGCTGCCAGCGAAAACACAACTTACCTATAGATCGTCTTCAGAACGCGCCCCAAAATCACGCTGAGCCGAACGAGCTCGTCCATGTAGAGATCATTCGGGTCACCGGACGAGGGCAGGCGCGCGTCGCAATCTTGCACGTCGATCATGTAAGGGTGCCCATAGGTCAGGCTGATCCTGAAACGAGCACAGACGTCGTGGGATCCCGCTAGCTTCGGAAAAAGATATTTGCATACCATCGGTCACTGATCACACAAGCACCCCAGATGCGTCTTCGCATCTCGATGTTCTGCTTCACGGATTCGGCGCGGTGTAGTCCCAGATCTTGCGCCTTGGGACCGACGTTAGACGACACAGAGAAAAAGTAGTCAACCCACTCACCATGCGAATAGCAGCCCCAAGACGGATCCAAAGAGCGGACAGAGCAGTGGGCACAAACTGCGAATGACAGTCGGCCAACATGGTCAGGATTAGCATGGCCTGGACGTTGACAAGCGACGGCGTCGAGAGTATATCTTCGGCCTTGATTATGGTGTTAACCGTGTAGCGAAGCGAATCAAATATTGACTGCGCCACGTCACGCTTGGCCGCCGCGACGAGACACATCGAGTACAGCAGTATTGGCGGCGTCGGTTGTAGGGAGAGAAATTCCTGTTTGGTGATGACGGGCAACATCCAGCTGACGTCGGTAAAGTAGGCGTTGAGCAGCCTCTCAACGACCTCGGGCTCCATGCGAACGTCCATGGGCTTCGTTGCGTTCAAATGATCGTCCGCAGAAGGCTTCTGGATCGTGATGATGCCGTCCCCAGTCGCGGACACCTCAAAGGCGTGGTTGTAGCGCAGGTCATAGCTTTCGTAAACGCGCGAAGGTATGGAAGCTTGAGAATGCAAGAGATGGGTAAGATGGGTCAGACCTAGGCGTTATAAATCGTCCGCTAAAGCGAGACAGGACAGGACTTACCCACGATGCCAACGTCGCGCTGGGGCTGTGACGAGCTTCCTTGCTGCTTGTGCGGAGGTTCGTCCTTGCCAGGGATGTCATCCTCGGTCTTTTTCTTCTTGAATCGCGTCTCGGTGATGGGCAGGAAGAATGTACATTCGAAGCCGTACTGCTTGCAATGTTGACAGACTGGGGGTTCCTACAGCCACATGTTTAATGCCGAGTCAACGCGTGGTTGTGTATGGTGAACTCACAGTCTCCTGAATAACATCGCATCGAATCTTGCGCGTGCGGCAGGAGTCACAAGCACGTTGCTGTACGTCTTGTGAGCTGGCAATGCGCGACGGGGGCCAGCGGCGACTTTACCGTCTTTGTTCGCTTTTTCAATTCAGCGAGGTGACGCGCCTCGGGCGACATTTCATCGTCCGAGGCCCTATCCACGCTGGTGTTCTTGGGCCTACCTGCGGCACGCTTGCGCTTGTTGCCCGACTGAGACGATGACGCGGGGGCAGAGGCGACAGGCGATGGAGGGGGCGGTTGTTGAGCATGCTAGTAGAGCGAGTTAGTGTGGCGCGTAGAATGGCAAAGGACGCGTCGTACCATTTGATGACCCGTCGGAGGATATCCCGGATAGACGTACGGCGGAGGGTACGCCTGAGGATGGATCGGATAATGATACGCCGTCTGATGCGGGGACATGGTGGGTTGTGGCGCGCCCTGAGGCGGTGGGTGCGGATAGGGCTGACCGGGCGCGAAGGGGGACGGGTTCATGGGGTAGCCTGGGTGTCCGTGCATGATGGATGGGTGCGGGGGATGCTGGTAGTACGCGTACGGGTCGTATGGCGCCGACAGAGGAAGCGACGCGGGGCGGGTGGGCCGCGACTGGCGGGCGATGCGGAATGCTCTGTGGTTGGCGAACGGCGGATTCCGACGGGATGAGCGTCGGCACCACGGCGCGCAACGGCAGCTCACCTTCGGAGGACGGCTTGTGGGTGTTCTTTGGGCGCTTATTGGCGCGCTGCTCGGTATCCCTGCGGTTTGCGTGCGTTCCCTGGCTCGAGCCTGCCCGTGTATCTTGGCGCTCTGGCGTTGGTTCTGGAGAAGGGGTGCGAGATGCCATTTCGCGATTTGTCAGGACGTCTTATATATACCCGCCAGACGCGAGTCTTATATGCGATGATTAACGATAAATATCGAGCACAGCGAGTTCGTGCTGCCTGCGCGTGACAACGGCCTTCAGCACGGGGGCCCTGCGTGGACGGGACGGAGGGACTCACCACGAACGACGACGAGCACAATGAGCGCGCAGTTGAACTACCGCAAGAGAGATGCCGAAAAGTGCCGAGCCGCACGGCTTGCCCACGGCCGGTCGGCGCCGTGGAATTTAAACTCAGCAACTCCGCGGCGCTTCGGATTGGTAGTTGGCCTGCAGCCAGGAAGTCGAACATGTCATCTTTGCGTCTGTGTACACCTCACGAGACGCCCTTCTGACCCTGTCCGACGTCTCTTTCTGCGTTCCCCGTTCATTCCGTTGATTGCCCTGGCCCTCCCGCTCCAGATTGAGCTTCCCTTTGCGCTGCCCCTCCCCCTTGCAAATCTGTTCCCCGTGCCCCGCCTCCTTCGTCACAGGCACTTTCACCGCTCTAAATGGACTGGCTTCTATTCTCCCGGCCATCACTGTGCCGCTTCCCCCAGTAAACCCATCAGGCTTGTTCGTAGGTTGCTTTTCCCGCCCAATCGCCGCACCTCGTACCGACGCTCAACCAATCGTGACCTCGCACAGCACACTCCAGACGAGTCTTTGACCCTCGGAAGGTCTTGTGATCCACGTGTTTTCTCATGGTCCTTGGCTCTCATCCCAGAGTAATGCATCCGACGCGTCGACACGTTCAGAGGGTGGCACCGACGAATCGGTGTCCATCTATCCCAGTGGTCTCGAACGGTCTGCATACTGACGTGCACCCCACTATCTCTAGTTCATTCCATCGCTCATAGGTGTCAGTCGGACGACCTGAATCACGGAGATGAGCACCAGAATGAGACTGGGATGTTCGCTAATGTTCGAGGACAATAGAGATATCCCCGCGATGATCTACTTCCCTCACACTCGGTGCTTCTCAGTAGATACGTCCCTCCATTCACTCACTGGCTGAAGACTGTATACAAAAGCTCTGTTAGAGGATAACAAGCGGATAAGATCGCGCAAATAGATGCAGAACTGTGCGGGAGACTAGCATGGCTGCTGTGGCTGTAGAGATGAACGCTCGACTATAAAAATGCCTAGGAATATACGCAAGAATAAGAAAGGCCGAGAACGATAGCTGGACCCATGGTAAGCTAGCGAAGAAGTACCCTAAAAGTAGAAAGGAAGACGAGGCGCACGACCGCGAAACAAGAAAGAGCATAGACCAGATGACCGCAAGCATGATCAGTGGCCAGCCTCCACGTCAGACGAAGCAATACACTCATCGACGACGAGCGAGGAAGACTAGCGATCACGGGCGGTATGACTGACTGTCACCGGGTTATGCCCCGCATAGCATGGCACGAAACCGCCCTTCTCCAGTAGGCGGCCCGCTGGCGGTTGAGTCCCCTTCGCGCGAGCGGCCCGCCAGCCTCGCACACCGCCGCCATCCCCCCAGGAAAACCCCGTACTTCATGCGCCAATCATCCCAGGATTGACCTCGCGCTTGTCCTCCACTTGCACGTCGTGTGCATCGAGCCACGAATATCCGCGCGGGCGACAGAGCACCGTGGC
Source organism: Schizophyllum amplum (assembly GCA_007026445.1). NCBI lineage: Eukaryota > Fungi > Basidiomycota > Agaricomycetes > Agaricales > Schizophyllaceae > Schizophyllum > Schizophyllum amplum. Next base: position 269,866 of record VDMD01000012.1, on the reverse strand, counting down.
CACGTTCCGCTGCCAGTTGCTCCCGAACGGATTGGGTGGCGGAGGGGCCTTGGGGTCCAGCGACTTGTGCGCCTTGTTGCGTATCTGCGTAGACGAGTTGGAACATATGATGGTGCCGAAAGATTACCCCACATACCTGCTCGATAGTCGTCTGATTGAGGAGAACGAGCTAGAGAAGGAGAGACATGAGCAATCGCGCCGACGAACCCTCCCCGTCGACTTACCCGAACGTGATAGCTGAACAACGCCACGATGGGCATGAATACTCCGAAGCCCAAGCAAAACGCGACCGCGCTGCCCCAGCCTTCCGAGATAGCATGATGGAAGTTCGTGTGCTCGTCACGCGCGAGGAAATACAGGTGCAATGCCGCCGTGACAATCACGAGGATAAGGGTGAGAACCTGGCGGTAAGCCACATGTCAACAAAGCCAGAAATTGGGGCAAAGACAGGTGCTTACTGCACTCGTTAACAGGACGAAGAAAGAAGTGTAATTTCTTCGTCCCACGCAGTTGTTGACCCATTGACAGTGATGATCACAGCCATCCACGCAGTTGTCGCACTGTAGCAGTAGATATCAGCTTCATATCGAGCACGCGGGCCAAGGAAGCTGACCATTTTACAGTGACTTGAGCGGGGTGGACGATATATTTTGCAAGTGGGACAGTACTTCACGCGAACACTGAGAACAACGATGAGTTGCGCATCAAGTCGACGTAGGTCGCACTTACATATCATTCCTAACCTTCAAATCTCGAGGCATAGGGGCCCTGATACCCCCGTCAGACGGACTGGTCGCTGGGTATGGCGGGTCGAGGTCCAGATTGCGCGGCAGTATACCAGGATCAGTGAACGCCTACAATGGATGAGCAAGACCTCTACATTTGAGGGCGAAACCGCATACCGTGACCATCATGCTTGATATAACAATCAAAGTCAGGTATGCGCCGATTATGGGCACGGCGGGGGAGACGTTATGCCACCACCACGGACATGTACCGCCGAACCAGAAGCCCGCGACAAGACCCAGCAAGGTTGAGCAGCACAAGAACGCCCACGGGGTATCGCCGCCCGTGAGCACGCGCCCGTCGAAGAAGAAGCGATTGCGCGATGGATGGGCCTGCCAATTGCGTACGGCCTTCCCCGTCTTCTCGTCGAGGAGCGGAACAGCTATGAGCGGTGCCGCGTCTCCTCGCGGTGGTGGTCGTGGGTTGAAGAGACTGGGTGGAGGGGAGGGTGACTGAGAGGGCGTAGGCTGTCGCGAGTTATTCGTGATGCTGAGACTCGGGGCGTAGCCGGGGACGGGGGAGGAGTTCAGCGAGTCGCGCTTGCGGCGGCTGATAGATATCGGACTGCGTTGCGGGTCCGGTGTCGGGAATACGCCCTGCTCCTCGTCGATGATCTTGCGCTCATCCACCTGGCCTTCCACGGTCGGCGTGCGGGGAGATTTCCGTGATGAGTCGAAGCTCAGGCGGTGGCTCATGCTGAGGACGCGATCGAAGCTGTTCCGCATGAATCTGTTGGGAGAGAGAACGCTGTTGCGAGCGCCTTGGCTGTTGGTCGTACCGCCACTCCGCTCGCGATTGACAGAAGGACGGGTTGTGAGAGTAGATGTTTGCGGGGAGTCACTGCGGAAGGGGATGAGGGGATCGCGGCTCGTCTTGATGCTTCTTAGGGTCACGTCTCCTGGATGTTGCGTAGTGGACAGAGAGTCGTCGACATTGTCCTCTTCCTCCTCGCTTTCCTGGCTGAGCGGGTGCAGCTGGAAGGAGTCGTGTTGCGGAGTTCCCATGGGTATGCTTGAATCAGACGCTACTGATGCGCGGCGCGTCGAGTACCGCCCATACTGATTGGTCTGAATCTGCGAGGGTCGCGAAGGGCGGAAGAAGTTCGCAGAGGGTTGAATACCGCCGGCATGTGTTGTACTTGAGTGCATGCCGGTTGGCGCAGAGGCATACAAGGCGGGCGACGTTGGGCGCGAGCGCGGGGTGGGCGTGCCAGGCGACCTGAGGCCTACTTCGTGACTTGAAGAGATGCTCCCCGTTGTGCTGTGCCTCTTGAAGGTGGCGGACGTGGCAGAGGGAAGCGGTAGCTGCCCCTGAGCGACAAGCGAGTGGCGTTGGGGGAGCGAGCTGCCCGTGGAGGCGAAATGTAAGGAGTGTGGTGAGTTTGGCGCCGCTGACATCGCGTCACGCTATTGGAACAGGAGCCAGATGTCGAGCTACGGTGGACAGCGGGAGGGATTTGCTCGCTAGCCGGCGCTCCTGAGCGCGAGAGTGAACAGAAGACAAAGAACAAGCGTCCTCGCGTGGCCTCCATGCACGAGCCGGACTTCGGCGCGAGATCCGACAGTCCAACTTGTCCGCGACGTCCATCATCTCGAAATGTGCAGCCCCCAGCCGCCTCCAAACTCGGTCGAGAGGGCTCTGTTGCTCTGCAGCATCGTATCGCTCGATCTTCCCGAATATCTCCCTCCGCCATCTCCACTTGCTCTCGCGCCACCAGGTCCCAACTCACCATCATCTTGTTCTCCCGCTTGTTCAACGTCGAGCCAGAATGCGCCATATCGCATACCTCGCACTGGGACGACGTCCAGAAGCTTCTGACTCGCGTCTACGTGTCTGCAACGAAAGCTGCCCAAGAGTTGAAGAAGGTCCTCATGGACGTGGATGTGGTATTCAAGGGCCTCAACGAAGGCTTCCCCTCGTTGGACAATACGTACGACACGGTTTATCGGATTGCTGGCGGTACATGTGGAAAGCTGTTTACGGCGACTGGCGTCTGACACGCGTGCAGATGCCATACCGGTTCACATACCCGCCGCCGTCATGAACCTACCGCATACCTATCTGTCCCCAGAATGCGGTCCAGCTCCGTTGAGACAGCCCACACCGGCGGTGGACAGCGGCGCAGAACAATCCGGATACCCCGTTGTTGCTCTCGGGGGCACATTCGATCATCTTCACGCAGGCCACAAAATCCTTCTGACCATGGCCGCGTGGATCGCCCGCGAGAAGCTCATCGTCGGCATAACAGACGACGCGTTACTCGTGCGCAAGCGCTACGCGGAGGCGCTCGAGAGCATCTCCCTGCGCGAACGCAAGCTGCGCGCCTTCCTAACGCTCCTAAACCCCACTCTCACGTATGACATCGTGCCCATCACCGACGTCTACGGCCCAACAGGGTGGGACGAGAACATCCAGGCCCTTGTGGTGAGCAAGGAGACCGAGTCCGGTGCTCAAGCCAGTACGTCGCGCGATTTCGCGCCATGGCGACATGTGCTCACCAATATCTTCAGTCGCGAAGCATAGAGAGGAGAAGGGCCTTCCGGCGCTGCAGACTTTCGTTATCGACGTCATCTCGCCCACGTCGCATCTTCTGGACGCTGAAGATGAACATGCTTTGCGAGAAACGAAGATGAGCAGCACGTTCATTCGACAATGGATAATCGAGCAGCAGCAGCAAGAAGACAGCCATCCCGCCGAAAGCGAGCCAGAACCACCAGCATCCATCGCGAAAACTAGTCCTGAACAAGAAGAGGGTAATCTTGCGGAGGAAGAGATACAACTTGACGAGGAAGAGACACATCATGAAGAAGAGATCGTGCAGACAGACGAGGAGTTGCGACGTGAAGAAAGCTAAACTCTTCCGTCTCATCCAAGGGTGTGAGTGCAAATTCATAATGTACAGAATAACTGTACGTCCAACATCATCATCGCGCGTCAGAGAGAGCTCCGTCTTGCAAGTAGTTCTTCCTCCTGCAGCGCACTGCTGTATCTTTCTGCGAAGCGCCAATAAGGTTTTCCTCGCGTTCTCTCCCCGTGTGGCAATATTCCCTCCTCGCGCCGGCCAACTCGCCGTCTTCCAACCTGCTGATTTTGCCTCCAAGTTCAATAGCATGGAATGCCGAGAACCTGCACCTCTGATGCTGACATACCTTCTCACACTATTCAAAGTCGAAGTTGACCGGGATACAACGTCCGCATTGGTATGTATAGGGGTGGGCCGGAGGCCGGAGCTCGAGCTTTCACTGCTATCGGTAGTCCCGTACCCATGATGATGGTGGCGTGAGGAAGAAAGGTGTCACGACTCACGAAGGACAAGACCTGCCTTATTGGGAATAAGGCATTCATATCGGCGTTTGCCGAGTGTGGTTGAACTTCGAAGTTGACACGGAGAATTCGAGAGTTGCACCTGCTCAAACATGGGTTGTAAGTCGGGCTTTGCCAGAGTGCCGTCCGAGTAGCAGAGTGTACAAACTTGCTTCTAATAGCGTCTGTTACCGCAGTTTCCACGAGGCTGGAATATGGAAGGTTGAACTGAGTCCGGCGAAATTCTTGCGCGAGCAGTCCGATACGGCGTCGCCATTCTTATCGACGACGCCCTCCGTCCTCCACGTGGACAAGCAAGTCAAAAGAGAGCCGCACGTTTAGACATGTGAAGATCATATGCGGGAAGCGCATGACAAGAGAAGGAAAGAAGGGGGCTGGGAACGGGCCCGGGTTTGTCGCCAGTTCGCGTCGCTGATGCGCTTGTGAATGTGGCACCCCCTCGCACGTCGCAGCACCCACTTCGAGTTCAAAGTACACTGCGGCGAGCGCAGCAAGGACAGGTGAACAGCTGGTGTGATGGACAGACATACGGTCGACACCGAGCGCCGCAGGGCGGGACGTGTCGGAGGGCGCCTAGCATGGTGGCACGTCGGCGCAGTGAAGCTCGCCTTCGAAGGTCGCTGAGCTATCGGCGTGAAGATGGTCACTCATCGGGAAGCTCCTTGTTGTTGGTGGACGGGAGGAGTGCCTTGCGATGTGGGGAGGCGGCGGCCGCTCCTCAGGAGATCATGGAGGCACTTGTGAGGCCTTGGCGCCTGTTTTCAACGAAACGGGAAGAAAGGTTCGGGCTTTCGGCCTGGTTTGGCAAGGATCACTGTGGCGCCTAGTTGCATCGTGGAATGGAGGATCGGGAAAGATGGGCGCCCTGCCGGAGGAGACTGCATCGGTGGGGAACCTCAACGATATGGAACGCGGGCAGAGGAACTTTGCTGAGTCCCCTCACGATTTCGCAGGGGAGAGGGAAGGCACATGGGCACGAGTGACGACGCGGGTGTGGTTCTGGGGGAGCGGGCGTCGATATCGAAGACTGCTGCGGAATATTCCCATCACAGTGGCATCAGTGCACGCGAGAAAGAAGGCAACTAAAGCATGCCCAAAGGGGGCATTTGGTTGCGCGTGACTGGGGTGTGACTGCGATTGGCTGGTGGAGCACGCGGTTGTTGCTTCAACTTGAGCGCAGACAGCAAACGGGCGCGGGACGGTAACGGCGACGCTTTTTCCTCGACGCCCACCATCCCGCAGTGCACACTACCTCGGAGCGCCAGTCGCAGACTCTGACGCCGACATCGACGCCGACACCGACGCCGACGCCGACGCCGACGCCGACACCGCCGCCCGCCCCATTGGTTATACCATCTAACTTATCAAACCCTGCCTACGCTGGTCGTACATATCTTCCGCCAGCCACCGGCCAGACACTCCTTACTATCCGCCGCCCATGGCATCCCTGCTCGCTCCGGCGCCAGAGCCAAGCCGCATCTCCCAGCTCCTCCCGACCGTCAAGTGCTCCAACTGCAACCAGCCCGTCGCGCTCACGGACCTCGGAGAGCACACATGCGAGGCCGCTCCGCCAGTGCCTGCTCTGCCCAAACCATCCACATCGCCTACCGTCTCTTCCTTCCTCCCTCTCCGCCTACAGAACCTGGTCAGCGCCAGCCCAAAGCCCGCATCACCACCTCCGCGCCAGCCTCCGCCCAAGGCATCGCTCCCAGCTACGCCAAACAGCCCTCCGCAGCAGACCCGCGGCACTACCTCGTCCGACGGCCCCCACCAGAGATCGACATCTTTCGCAGCTCCTACCTCGCCATTCATGAAGTCGAGTCCCCTCCCTATACGCCCGGCTAACGACCGGCGCGACACGTCCTCCTCCATCTCTTCCAGATACTCGCCTCGTATCACATCTGCCCTCCGCGGTCCTCCCTCGATCAATGGCGATGCCCGGTCGCGCACAAACTCTATATCCTCCAGTCGCTCCGGTCTCAGCAGCAGCTCCGGCGGCACCGCACGTCCATCATTTTCGTCTGGCCGCGAGTCGCGATCGACGCCGCCTATCGATACGCGTCATTCGCCCAGTCCACTGTCCCCGCCTACAGACAAACAGCGCCGCCCATCGTTTGGCTCTGCAAGAGAGCCGTCATCACCACTGTCGATACACCCACCTACCAGCCCATCCCGAACCCCCAATTCGCCGCCCCAGAATAATTTGCGAGGCGTGAATCCGTATTTCCCGGTGACAGCATCTCCCAGCGTCGGGCGTAGCGCCCCGCTGCCGTCAATGGGTGCCCCTCCCAGCAGTGGACATGCCCGCGGCGCTTCATACATGTCCCAGAGGCCGTCTCTCGACGACCGCCCTGCAGCAACACCCGCGCCGGCGGATTCCAACACCGAGATCGGAGGAGAAGCAGGCATGGCAGGTGTAGGCCGTCGAGGATTCGCAGCTGCTGCGCGTGTCGCTATGTTCGTCATGCCGCCCTCGGGAGGTGCGCAACAGTCCGGTGGGTACCGTGCCAATGCCCCCGCTTTCCTGGAAATCGGGCAAATCAACCACTGTTCGTCCCTGCCGCGCTATCGTTCTGCAAATTCTGACGCTCTCACAGCTAACGGTGGTACACCGCCTCTATCTCCTGCAAGCGGGTATTCCTCGCACTCGCCCGCGCTTGCTTCGCCTATATCTCCGATCGCCAAAACGCGCTCGCCGTCGCCCCTTCAGCCACCCAACGCCCTCAACGACAACGGCCTCTCGTCCTCTCCCTCGTCACCCTCCCTCTCGCCCATGAACCTGCCGTTTTTCGACAAGTTCCGGAATGGGTCATCTAATGATATATCTCAAGATAATTCCCTTATCAACCTCGACAATAATGCACGCGAGCGGCGCATGTCGATGCGCTCTACGCGCTCGCGGTCCAACAGTGTCGGTACGACAGGGTCGCGGGGCAAGCGGCGGACGCCCATGTCGCCCACGTCGGGGTCCGAGATCGGGCTGGCGTACGCTGATTCGGACGAGGAGGACGACAACGCGCCGCCTGTTCCCAAACTCCCGGACTCGGTTAGGCATGAGCGGAAGAGTCGTATTCGCCCTCGGGGCGACGACGTGACTCCGCGCGCCAGTCGCCACCAGGACGCCGAGTCAGACTACTCTACGTATTCGGACGACGACGGGTACCCCTCTCGGCCGAGGGGCAACTCCGGCGCGAGCGACGACGCCGGCCTGACGAACCCGTTCAGCGCATCACAACCAGGAAGCCCCTCAGGGCAGACGGCGCGCTTGTACGGAAGGTCGAGCACCGGCACACGGAGCACGTATTCGCGCAAGACTAGTATAGCGGCAGACTCGCCTGTCCTGCGCGCTGGGCTACTCGAACGGTTGATGGAGGACGTGTCGGCTGAGGAGCCCATGCCGAAGCCGTCGCTGACGAAGAGCAAGTCCGAGCGTGTCTCGAGCACGCACGGCCCGCATACGCCGACAAGGAGCAACACGGTGCCCTACTCGCCGGAGGCCAGGCAGCCCAAGCTACCGGGGCGGTCGCGGACCAGCATCTCTACAAGCAAGCGGACGAGACGTCCGAAGGCGTGCATGAAGTGCCACGAGGCGATAAGCAACGGCAGGTACATTCAGGTGGAAGACAACGTTCTCTGCGAGCGTTGCTGGAAGCACATGTACCTTCCCAAGGTGAGTTCTTCCGAGGTCTTGCTGGCTTCCCCTGCTCATATGTGCTCAGTGTCGACGCTGCAACCTTCCGATCGAGAAGCAGGCGGTGCGAAGCAGGGAAGGCAAGCTCAAGGGTCTTTACCATCGCGAGTGCTTCGGATGCGCAACATGTCATGTACGTTCGCGCCCTTCGCTTGAAATCTTTGCAAGTCTGACTTGTTCGCAGAAACCTTTCACCGACAAGGAGTTCTATGTGTATGACGAGAAACCCCTATGCGGTTACCACTATCATGAGGCCAATGGGTCGCTCTGTCGGGCGTGCGGCGAAGGGATTGAGGGTCTTTGCGGTCAGTCCGGCCCCGTCATTTGTCTTGAACTGAGGCTCATGTATCTACAGCAATGCCCTTCCCGGGCGCCAAGTATCATAAGGATTGTTTCACATGCGGACATCCAGGTTGCAATAGCATCCTGGAAGAATTCTGGGAGGCCAACTCGACGTTCGTGTGCGAGAAGCACGTGCCGGCGCAGCGCCTATCTGGCGGCTACGACGACGACTGGGAGGCCGCACCCATGTCGATGAAGCGCGTGACGAGGTTTGTGGATCTCGCCGGGATACCCGGCCTCCCTAGAACGGACGATGGAGAGGACTCTGGATTACGCTAGCGCACACGATGGGACACTTTTATCTTTTACATGGACCGTGGAGACATTCGTATGCTTCGGTTCCCTCTACCCCGCCCTTTTCGCAATTTCTCCTTCTTTTTGTTTTGCGAAGCCACACACATCCTTGCATGCCTTTTGCGCGGCGGCATTTTACGCTGCACGGAGGGTTTCTTTTCGCATGCGTCCATAATTTTACCACGCCCACTATACCACGGGGGATGTACTGTATCCAATACTTCTTCGATTTTCTATCTCTTTGGCTTGTACACTCGGGAACGGATGTGGCTTGACTGGCAGGAGAGGATGTTGTTCATGTTAGCTACTTAGCTGGTAGCGACACTCTTACTATCTCAGAGTGCGGTGAATTGACATGATTGATTGAACATACAATGCAGGCGTGAGACTGAATCTGAACCAGGATACATAAGCTGGCCTGCCGTCGGCTGTAGTGACTGGTTGGTGACTTGATATACACGGCAAACACCGGCGACCCTTGAGCTGTACGTACATGAACGTCGACGATGCTCACTGGCAGAGGTGCCTCAAATGCTCGCTCTAAAAGCTCTCCCAGTCTGAATGCCACCCCATGAATTATAGCCGCGCGCGCCGGACGAGCCGCCTGGGCGCCGCAAGGTGCTGATCCGGCCCAGCGCTTTTTTCACGCGCTTTCTTCAGCTGCCGCCGCGACGAGATGGCCGACTCGTCAGTGCGTTCCCGTCGTGCAGAAGAGATGTCTGCCGGTCTCCCTTCACCAGAAGGTCAAGAGGAAAAACCAGAAGATGTAGAGATCAGCAGTATCGAGCATTTAGAGGACATCAAGCTGGACGAGACGCACCGGCGGCTGAAGGTACGTTTAACAATTCATCCATAGATGTACTGAGCACCTGGTAACTCTTATCGCACGTAGAATCGCCATATCCAGCTCATAGGTATGTAGCCTTTCCTTTCTGCAGTTGCTCAGCACCTCATCGTCGTCCAGGAATCGGCGGCACTCTGGGCACGGCGATCGTGATTCAGGTCTGGAGTTTCCCGCCTCCCCTTAACGATTATATCATCCTGAAAACACTCGCAGATTGGTAGCGGTTTAACGCGCGGTGGGCCCGGTACGCGGGGGTTTCCCCCAGCATATTCACTGGTATTTTTGCCTGACCGGTACCAATTTATAGCCAGCTTATTCCTCGCCTTCACGATATGGTGTACCTTCGTACTGGCTATCAACTCTTGTCTGAGTACGTTGCAATTTACCTACCTGATCCTTCCGCTAACTGCCATGCACAGCTGAAATGGTTACCTGGATGCCCATATCCTCTCCCTTTGTGGGTTCGCCGTGTGCCATCTCACGCGCGCCTGACGTGACCGCGCACGTTACAGGTTCGCTTCGCAGACTCGTTCGTCGATCCCGCATTGGGATTCTGCGCCGGAATCAACTTCTTCGTCTTCGAAGCGGCCCTCGTGCCCTACGAGATCGTTGCATTTAATCTGGTCCTGCAGTTCTGGACGGACAAGATACCAGTGGAAGCTGTATTCGTTTTCGTCCTGGTCTGCTATATGTGAGTTTGAGCCGTTTTTCCGGCCTCTCGTCTCTTGTACACGCTCCACTTGGCCGTCGGCCTAGCTAAACTACCTCTGCTAGACTCCTCAACTTCTTTGCTGTGCAGTGGTATGGCGGTATGTCTTTTTGATCACAAACCTGAATTCGTCGCGCCACTGATCTCCGCTGTAGAATCGGAATTCTGGCTCGCAATAGGCAAAGTCGTCCTCGCTGTCGGCCTCATATTTTTCACCTTCATTGTCATGCTTGGTGGAAATCCACTTAACGACAGGTTTGGCTTCCGCTACTGGGATTGTAAGTTTGGGACCAAATCCACCCATGTCATGCGCTCATTTTGTGACAGCCTCTGTCATTGAGGGCGCACCGTTTGCTGAGTACATCAAGACCGGCGAGTGGATATACATCTTTTTGTTCGTCCGTTGCTCATTAGTTGTTTCAGGATCGCTTGGAAAGTTCCTGGGCTTCCTTGCCTGCCTCATTCAGGCGTCATTCACCATAGCAGGCCCTGACTATGTCTCGATGACTGCAGGGGAAGCCAGCCTTCCCCGAACGACACTGCCGCGTGCATTCAAGAGCGTTTTCTTCCGCCTCAGCACATTCTTCGTCCTGGGGTCCCTTTGTGTGGGTATCGTTGTCCCTTACAACGACGCTGACTTGCTCAATGCGCTGTCGACCTCAAAACCTGGCGCAGGTTCCTCGCCATACGTGATCGCCATGCAGCACCTCAAAATCGGCGTGCTTCCGCACATCGTCAACGCGCTCATTGCAACCTCGATATTTAGCGCTGGCAATAGTTACGTCTACTGTGCCAGCCGTACGCTCTATGGTCTTGCGCTTGAGGGGAAAATGCCGAGGTTCTTTGCCAGCTGCACGAAGAGGGGTGTGCCGTATTACTGCGTCGCGTTGACTTTGGCGATTGCCTTGCTCTGTGAGCCGTCTAATTACTTCGAGTTACCTCGACACACTCACGCCACAACAGGTTTTTTGGAGGTTTCCAATGACTCCGCAGTCGTGTTACAGTGGTATGCGTCTTATGCGATGCTGACTTGAACGTAAACTTCACATATTGACAGGTTCGTCAATCTGGTGACCGCGTCGCAGCTCTTGAACTTCGGTAAGCGGACAAATTTCCGACCGTAAACGGCACTTTTACCCTCGACTAGCGATCATATCATACACGTATCTTCGCTTCCACGAGGCGTTGAGGGTCCAGGGAATATCAAGGTCGTCTTTGCCGCATCGTAGCAACTGGCAACCATTCTGCGCGTATGTCAGCCTTTATCCAGTCGTTAATTGTCTTCATGAACCTCGATCCAGATACTATGCGCTGACTGGTACGCTCATAATGGCATTTGTCGGAGGCTACACCGTTTTCCTTCCAGGCAACTGGGATGTGCCGACCTTCTTGTTCTCATACATGATGATTGGCTTGGTCCCCTTTCTCTTCTTGTTCTGGAAAGTCTTCAAGCGTACAAAGGTGAGCTTCGTACTCTCATTACCCAACCGATGATATCCTGAAGAGAGCAACAGTGGCAGAACTTACGAGACGTGACGTTTTTCGCGACGGAGAGAGCCCGCATCGACAGGTACGAGGAGGACTATATCGAGCACGTTCCAACGGGCCGATTTGCGAGAGGAGTAGAATATCTATTCAGTTGAGCATCTCAAGAACATCTGTATACCCGCAAAGCGGTAGTTACTGAAAGTATAGCTTTGTCACGTGACTGTTCAACTTCCTGAAAAGGAAGGCCTTGTATATATGTATAAGTAATATTACAAGTTGTATTTTTCACAGTGTCACACAAGTGTCACACGCTACTTGAATCAGGGTCCTCCCATCATCTTCTGCAACCCGACGGCAATGACCGGGACCACTGTGTATTCCTGCGGCGCGTCAAGGTGCTCATTTCTCAGGCCTCAGGTTCTGTCGAGACTATCGTCTGCAACCGGAGTGGAAGCCTTTACAACATGCTGCTTTTTCGTCGATGCATGACCGTCGACTGCTTGCCGTCTTCACTAGGGTTCAGTGAATCCAGGCTATCTCTCAGCGACACCCGGAAACCAACATGCTCCGACCGGCAACTGCCCTTAAGGAAGTCCTTCGGCCACTAAGCGTGTCCGGATCGTCGTCGTTACCGTCATCAGCGTCGTTGGCAACCGTCCTGCACCGATCTCTCGGTCGACTATATTTCAACCTCCAGCGATGACCGACGCTTTGATTAGACGCCCTTCGTCCTTCTCTCTTTCGACGCGCCCTCGGTGGCCTCGCAGGCTCCCGCTTTCTTCTTCGATTGCTCCTGGTTGAGCATACACTTGTATCATAATGGCATTCCTTCGTACCCACTCGTTCCTCGTCTGCCTCCCGCTCAAAGCGGGTGTATGGGTGCTCGCGTTGGTTGCCGCAATGTGCGGAGGTGGCGGCGCCGCAGGGAGCTGGTTGGAGGTCAGCATGCTGAGTGAGATCGTTTTCCGAGACGCGCTTGGTACAGTGCTGACTATTCATCCAGAGAGCCACCCTATTCCAGTACAGGACCAAGTCTCCTTGGTCTTCCAAGCGGTCGTATTCTCAATTTTGGTGATTCTCTCGGTTTTTGGGTGCGTGACCACTATCATTTGCTATACACGCGACTAATCCTTCCCACAGACTGCTTTGCACCCTCACGAAGAGCTTGACCGCTGCCCTGATCTACAGTCGACTTCTCGTCATCCACCTCATCTTCACGGTCCTTTCCCTGGCCTTCACAATGTACTCGACATTCCGTCCGCAGGACAAGGACGTCGTTACAGCGTGCATCGACGGCTCACGAGATGAATTCCCGATCGAGTTCTGCCAGAAAGGATGGTCCACAGTCACAGTATTGCCTCTGGCACTCTTTACGGCCGTCCTATTCAACCAGTTCTGTGAGTGCATGCGCTTTCGGCGAAGGTCTCCTTGGCTCATATTTTACGCAGACGCGATCGTCATCGCGAGAAGCTACGTAGAGAACTTGGACATCACGCTCGCCTCTCGCTTTTCCAGATCACTGTCACCAGACTTTGTGAAGAACGATCCGGCATTGAACAACCTAGCATATGGCCCTAGAATCGTATGATCAGGCTGTACGAGGACGACCTTTCGAACTTCTCTTTCACTTTTTGGTGGCTGCAGGTCGTTCGGACATTTCCGTGGGACTTTCCATTACTATAGCGCTGTGCGCACTTACCTTCGACGTTCGCTATTTTCACGCCTTGGGGATGACCTTCCGCATATACTTCTCAATATAATCCTCTGGGATGCCTTCTCGTATCGCGTCTGCGATGGCGTTGGTCATCCGCGGGATGTACTCGGGCTGGCACTTGTCGTGCGACTCCGTCCATCTGCCCGTCGATGTAGACAAGGGCCTCCTCGATGATCTTGTCAACAGATGATGCACTGGTCTGCGAGCCAAGGTACTCCAGTGACGCCCGGTGCTGCTTCTCGTAGGATTCGGGAACGCCTTCGAAGACGTACGTCGTCGAGTCTGCTCTCGTCGTCCTTCGCGATCTCGTACAGGCCCCCATACACGACTTCCCCCGGAGCGGGTATGATGTTCGCGTAGCCTCGAGAATTGATTAACCATCGCCTTTCACCAGCATCAGCAAGTGAGTTCACGCAATGTAGGCGTCGCAAATCAATGTCTCACCAATTACGAAGGAGGTCGATGCCTGCGTATTAACTGCCTGCGTACTTGCTGTCTGGGCAGCGTTGCTTCTCCGGTCGATCCAGAGGTTGCTACCGTAGCCGAAGTAAACCGTCTGCTTAAGCGTTACGGACATGGTGGTCTCAAACAAGATGATTCGGACGTCTCAAACAAGATGATTCGGACGGGGTTGAGAGTCGACACCACAGCGCTAGGGCAGCATGACCCCAGTGACGTGAGTGGCAAAGGTAACCTGGGTCGCTCACCTGCCAATACTCACCCTATCGGTAACCCTTCACACATTACGAGAGCATAGAAGAATTCCTTGCATGTAGATGCTCGCAGCTACATAAGCTACACAATAAATGTATAATAAATTAACGTGCCCCGGTCTACGGGCGACGCTATGTCCGTGTCGTGTGCGAATCGTAAAATCGTCGAGCGAGACCGATGATCAACATCCACACCTCAACTTTCGCATACTGCACTACAGGATGTTCAGCGAACGAGCACATCAGACTAGCGCATATAGCATACCTTAGAAGAACTTAAGCTTCCAAGAGGACTCGCCAGACGAAGCGCTCGACGAGGAGGCGCTCGACGAGGCAGATGCTGAAGCCGAGGGGAAGGAAGACGCGCCGCCAGCCGACCCAGAGGCGGTCGGGAAAGAGCCCGAAGCGCCCGTGCCAGAGGGGAACGCGCCGGAAGAGGCGCCCTCACCACCCTGAGGGGGGCACTCGGGAGGAGGAGGCGGGCAGCCCTCGTCACCACCAGGGCCGCTCGAAGGCGAGGCGGAGCCGGATGGGAACGCAGACGACGCAGAGCCAGAAGATTCAGACGACTCGGCCTGGCGGGCGAAGCGAGCGAACGCCGCAGAGGAGCCGGTGCCAGGAATATCTGATGCAGACGCCGATGCCGAGGGGAATGCAGTGGAGGCCGCAGCGGAGCCACTGGGGGCACCGCTGCCACTCGGGCCAGCGCCGCCACATCCACCGTTGCCTCCGCCGTGGCCGCCGTGACCACCATGGCCACCGCCGTGGCCTCCACCCGGACCGCCAGATGCAGATGCGCCGGGGAACGCGCCGGAACCCGTTGCGGTGGAGATGTCAGAGCCGCCACCTGGCGCAGAACCGGAAGGGAAGGCGCTGCTGGCGGCGGACGAAGGGAAAGCGCTGCCAGACTCCTCCTGACGACGGGCAAAGCTGGCACCGCTAGAGGTAGAGACAGCAGCGGAGCCGCTAGCTGTACCAGACGGGAAGCCGGACGCTGAGGCCGACGGGTAGGCACCCGAGGCGGAGGGCCCGAGCCCGAGCCGGAAGCTCCAGGAGGGCCGCTTGCTCCACCGCCACAGCCGCCGCCTCCCATGCCGCCCCAGGGCCCGCCAGAGGGACCGCCAGAGCCAGAGGGGAAGGATGCTGATGCGGAGCCGGACGGCGCACCCGAGGGGAAGCCCGAAGCAGGCCCACTCGGGGCGCTGGACGCCGAGAACACCGCGCCGCCGGAAGTGCCAGACGCGCTAAGACAGCATCAGCATCGGTGGCCACGTAGCAAAGAACGGCAGACGTACCTCAGAGACATCGGCGCTCCGGTGACGGAGGCTGAAAGCAGAGATGTGAGAATGATAGCCTTGAAGTACATCATCATGAAGTCGAGTGAAAGACGGGGAGTATCAAAAGACTGGATGCAGAGACAGAGAAAGGGTTGACTGAACGAGACTGGGAGACCGGGAAGACTGTGAGGTTAACGTCGACGTCGCGTACCCTTATATACGCGGCTGCCACTGCGGAGGTGTGTGAATGTGGAGTTCGGATGTGCTTGAGCCATTGTTAGCCCGCAGGCGTTGCGAAGGGGCCACAAATGATTGAATGAATGCATTCCGGGGGGCAACAAACGGGGACCATGGCACGCCGGCGGGGTCGTCGCGCTTGTCGGCTGCTGATGTCAGGTCATCCAACTCCACAACTGAAAGGCGTCAGCTTTCAAACAATCTTCAAACGGACTCAGCGCGCTGCGGTGCGCAGTCGTGCAGTGAACAAAGACCCTGGGGCCAACCTGGGGCAGTCTACATACTTACCTATCCGGTCCAGTCGGGTGAGATGCGGTGAACAGTACCGAAGATACCCATGGAGTTGCCGTGGAGCCTGGAGGTGGACCTAGGTAGGCGTGCGACCATACAGTTGAGGCTCAGCCCCACGACCAGAAAATGCGATTCAGAGAGTCCGGAAACTGCCCGTGCACAGAGCAGTCCTCTCATTTTTGCGCTAGATTGGGCCCCGTTGGAAGGTACCGGTAAGGACTCGCTCACATCATTCGAGGACGAGCCTGGGACGGAGCCGGTGCAGCCTTGATTTACGTTCTCGCCGCCCACCGCCTGTCGGAAAATCATCTGGCAGATGTTAACGCTGATGAACAGAGCACAGCAGAGCCCACAATGATATGTATACATGCACGGAGCGCCGTAGATTTTCTCAATAAGTATATGGAGGTTGGGGCGCTTGGTGGTTTACAGTGAGCGCTTCCGGCCGGTAACACGGCCCGACAGGTGCATCGATCGATGCTTTCTCACGACGCATCAAAAATTCGGCGCGCTTGTTTCCTTTTCGTCTTCAACCCCTTCGTTCGACCAAGGATCTTCTTTGTGAGGTCGCCAACGCAAAATCAAAGAAATGGCGAGGATCATGGAAAAGCATGGCCCCTCGCGGACGCGGGACTTGTGAACCAGGTGCGGGGGAAAGAACGAACGCATCATGCATCCTCTGACGCAAGCGCTAGATTTTGGATCTTGTTCAGCAGGCTGGGCAGTACAAGCAGATCAAGAAGGGTGCTAACGAAGGTGCGCAATATTCAAGTCTGCTGTGAGGAAGACAACCAACAAAAGTTACAGCGACCAAGACGCTTAACCGCGGTATCGCTGAGTTCATCGTCTTGACTGCCGACACGGAGCCTATCGAGATCCTGATGCATCTCCCTTTGCTGTGCGAGGAGAAGGTGCGCTTTGGTGCTCGCGATGATGGTCCAAGTTATTGACAGTCATATAGAACGTTCCCTACGTCTTCGTGCCCTCCAAGGCCGCTCTTGGTCGTGCTTGCAATGTCACTCGCCCTGTCATCGCCGTCAGCGTGACCACGAGCGAGTCTCGGGAGCTGCAGAGCCAAATCACGACCATCAAGAATGCCATCCAGAGGCTCATGTTCTAGTACAAGCGATGTATAGCCCGCCTAAACCACAGTGTAGCCCTAATACCGCATAGCATCTTTGGTGACTTGTCGATGTTCACCATCTTTTCTCTAGCTGTAAAGGAGGCTCTCAAAGACACCAGTCTGGCTGTTAGAAAGCTCAGTCTGAGCTGAACACACTCGATTTCAGTTATGAGTAGCCTGCTGAAGAGCTCCGGGCCGATGTGCTCGCGTGGTCATGTATCGATGTGCTTGCGTCGGAGGTTGCTGAATCAGCGTACTTGTTCTTCTTGCGTTCAGGACCATTGTTCGTGGCGCTGTACTTTCTGCTCAAACTCGCACTCCTCCGCAATGTCTGGGATCTGCCGTCCGCGTCTTGCTGAAGAGAGAAAGCAGTGGAGGAAGGATCATCCCTTCGTATGTGTCCGATCTTGCTTTTGGGTCTGAATTTGCAGCCATGGTCTTGGAATGACTAGCACTCTGTCGACGCGTTATCGTGACCGCGGACGCGTCTCTACATGGGTGACAACCATATACACAAGTGTCTGAAAGTTGACCATGATCATAGGGATTCTACGCGAAACCATCCAAGGCCGCAGATGGCTCAATGAACCTAATGGAATGGGAGGTTGGCATCCCAGGGAAGACTGGCGTAAGTCCTTCCTACTAGTCATGTGCATATCATCCTGCGAAGTGCTAACGAAGTTATAGACTTCATGGGAAGGAGGCCTTTTCAAGTTGATGATGATATTCCCTGAAGGTATGCACCTACAGTTTACCTATCTCAACCCTCCTCGCACTCATACCGCTGTCAGACTACCCCTCCAAGCCGCCTAAATGTGCGTGAACCATGCGTGTGAGGTTTACTTGCACTGACTAAATCGGCGTAATGTGAAGGCAAATTCACTCCTCCACTTTTCCATCCAAACGTCTACCCGTCTGGGACCGTCTGCCTGTCTATCCTTGACGAGGAGAAATCATGGAAACCCGCAATCACCATCAAGCAGGTCAGTCGAGATCTTCAGTGTCCGTCTTCGCCGCTCATGCCATCGCTGTAGATTCTGCTAGGTATACAGGATCTCCTAGACGACCCCAACGTCAACGATCCAGCACAAAGCGACGCGTATACCATGTTCAAGTAAGTGTACCTCGTATATCTTTAAGCGTCGATTGCTAACGTCTCATTCAGGAATGACAAGATTGCATACGAGTACGTAGCACGTACCCGTCCTCTTCCTTCCTGTCTCATCGGTCGTCCTGCAGCAAACGCATCAAGCAGCAAGCACGGGAGAACGTGCCCAAGTAGCCTGTCTGATCGTCCTCTTATATCCTCTGCGTGGGTCAGGGACTGCAGTTGTCCTTCGGTGATGTACTTATTTACTACCCTATATTCTACGTCTCGCCATAACGTTGTATTCTCTCATGTCGGAGTGGGGCCTTCAAGTTGTCCGCTCGTCCAACGTCCAAGTGTCTGGGATATCCATTCAGTGCACGCGTGTCTGCAGGCGCCTGCGCATGTGTACGTCAGCACGATCGAGTGTCAGGTCATTCGACGTTCGCAGCAACCATGCCGTTCAGCACGAACGTGACGTTTCCTCCTTGTCCTTCTCCACGACCTGCACTCAAAAGAGGCACTTGTACTGAGCGCTGAGCATCGCTGAACCCTGAAAACCGATGAACGCGCCACCCATCGTCGACGTCCACACGCCGACCTCCTCGTTCTCCCTCGTTCATTCCTGTGAGTGTCAAGTCGCGTGCGCAGGAGGTCGGGCCACTCAGACCTGCAAGCACGCAGTCACACAGGAATCCCTCCTCGCGCTCTATGACAAGCTCAGCCGCAAGGCGCACACCGACTATGAACGGCAGCGCGTCGGACCGGGCTGGCTGAAGTACGAGTTCAACGACACCGTATGGAACCTGGACGATGGTACGTCGTCCTTGCGTGCCGGTGTGCAGTCTTCGCTCATTCAGCATTTCTCTCGCAGATGCCGATTACACCATATACACATGGCGCATATTACAGTCGCCCGAGGCCGCCGACGCGTCGACATCGTCCGCCTTGTCTGCGAATGGCGGACCGCCCACGACTACGCCCACGCTGTACCTGCGCAACCCTGCGCGACCACTGCCCACGGAGAACCTGAACCCGAGCTTCTACCTCTTCAAGGCCTCTCGTGCAAATCTATCTGTCCCTGCGAGCACCCACATCGCGTCGCGTTCGCCGAGCCCGCGCAGTACGATCAGCCGAAGATCGCGTCGCAGCGCCGCCAGTCTTGGCACCATGGTCACGGCCGACATCGAGGATGATGGGGTGCCCAAATTCAAGAAGGAGTTTGACCGGTTCCACAATGAGAACGGGGTGCGAACGGTTATGGGGAGTATAGGGCCTGTGCAAAATGGTGCGTTACTCATCGCTATCCCTCTCCGTTGTGTATCCCAGACCCGATGTTGATAGTCCCGAAAGACTGCAGTTTTTCCTTTGCATGCTGACGCCCTCGCAGTGCGCATGCTCCTGAAGGCTGGCTACCGACATGTCTACATATCCCGCATATTTGCCCTCAAGCACGGATTCATACCCAAGGACGCCGCACCAGGGCATTACGGCTATAGCGGCCTCGTCAACGTCGGAAAGTGGCCCGTCACGCTTTACCCTTCGAAGCGTGGTACTTTGTTGTCGCCCCGCGCCGCATCTTTCCCCGCCGCCGTGACAACGGCGTCTCCTGCTCAAGCTCTGGGAACCTCTGGCGGCAAGCGAGCTCGACGCCCCAACGGTGATGCTGCCGGTCAGCGTGCAAACGGCGCTTCGCCTGAGGGAGCAGATCCCGGCAGCGGCCACCCGGTCGTCGTGCAGGTATACCTGTCTGAAGAACCGCACTTCGACGTCGTACTCGGCAGGTCCTTCTTCGAGAAGCGGCAGATCAGGACGAGTGTTATCGACGCGACCGACGTGGTTTGCCTTGACACGGGGGAGAAGGTCGAGTGTGAGCTTGTCATCTTGAAGGATGGGAAGGGGGAAATCGTCACGGTTACTTGACCGTCGATTGGACGTTCATGTTGAGTTGCAAAGGGAGGCATATAGGCCTTTGGTATACCAGACGGACCTTTCCCAGACGTGCGCGTTTATGTATTTACTTTCGACTTTTGGGTAATTGGCTGGTCTTGGGCTGCACTAATGTACAGTATCTGAATATTACTGTGCACTGTCGTTGTGTCTATGAAGTTGACTACTTGCCTTGCGCGATGGCCAGTTGGATAGTCGGTACGCCGTTCGCGTATGTGCGCTTGTGCGCGACAGCGACCACTGTCATCATCTCATCACGACATGACTCCGGTCCGCTCCCCGGTGCTACATAACACAGGCTCTCCTCGTTCACTCCCTACTGTGATTACCAGGCCATGTCTCTGAACGTCCTTCGTCAATCCGTGTCCACGCAGCTCGCCCAAGGGTCGCGTCGCTCCTTCGCCTCAACGGCTCTACGCGCGAAGCACTATCCTAATGCTGACCAGAAGGTACGAACTGCTCTCAACTTTGTCCTCGTCGCATCCTCACCCGTCTGCCCACCACAGGTCTACAATGACATGAGCGGAGAGAGCTTTAAGGACCGCATAGTCCTTGTGGACTTTTATGCCGAGTGCGTGTCAATGTCGTGATGTGCTTGTGAACGCTGTCTAACGGAGTTTAGCTGGTGCCGCCCGTGTCATATGCTGTCCCCCGTCCTCGAGAAGTCTACTGCAGAGGGGCAGCTATCCGGCACGTCTAAACTCCCATTAGACCTTGTGCAGTTTGACACCGACTCGGAGTTTGGCATGCAACTCGGCCAGCAGTTCAGCGTATGCATTCCCCAATCCCCGCCCGCCCAGCGGCGTGCTGACACTGTCATGCCTATGTAACCCCAGATCCGAAGCCTGCCAACAGTTATGGCGTTCCGCAACGGCAAGCCCATCCCGGGCGCGCAGTTCGTCGGCGCGTTGAATGAGGCGGGAGTGAGCAACTTCATCAAGCAGCTCTGAGCAGTGAGCGTAAGGAGAAGTACAACAGCGCGTATGCACGGTATCTAGGGACTACACACGAGCACGTATGAAGCAGAAACTGGGGAAGCCTATATAAAAAGCAAGACCGATAGATACAATCCACGTATGAGACGGACACGACAGGAAAACCGGGAAAGATCAGCAAGGTATGTACAGGGGAAGGTGGTCTCTGCCGGTGCCCCGCGTCCGACATATACGGAAGGCAGACGACGTGGCGATCACTGGATAGAGCAGCAGCCCTTGCTGGGCTGTTCGTATGGGTGCTCTCCGCGATTGACGGGCCCCCAGACTGAGGGTACTAGGAAGTCCTTCGTTGTGCGGCAGTAGCGGATGAGGCTGTTGCAAATATGTCAGATACTGCAAATGTGGGGAGGGGATTGACAACACACCTCGCGCTGGCTTCGCTGACTTTGATACGGGGGCGTGCGAGGTCCTCTCGCAACCGTTGGTTATGCTCGAGCAGCCGTCGGAGCTTGAGCTCGGACATGGACTGACGTCCTCCGCCTCTTTTCTGCATGGCGTCTGATGTGCGAAGGTGGGGGACTGGGAAGGATCGTCGGGGGACCGCCTGTAACCGTTGGTGAGAATCGCTCGGGCAAGGCCGCGTTACATACGCACGAAGGCTGGGTAGAGCAAGGGATAGGAGATGCTGATTCAGAACGAATACAAAGAGAAGCGACTAGCTCTGGAGGCCACTGCGGGTGGGTCCTGCAGACCGCCGGGAACGATGAGGGAGGAAGACAAGATTGGGAAAGGGCGTGCTTCTGTCCAATTATTACTACTTTCTGCGCAGCTGACTTCGCCGTCGCGTGTGCGCGCACGCATCAGACTGTCTTGATGGAAGAACCCCAGTTCGGCGAAGCAGCTGTAGGTCCACTCTGGCCCCTGGGTCCACTGCTGGAGTCCCCGGCAAGAAAATCGAAAAATGGCATCGGCGACGTTCCAACAACAACCAGAAGGCTCACGAGAGACATACACGTCCATAGAAAAGGCTTGCATGCGCATATGTGCCCGCGCTGCACACCAAAGAATATATAGAGACAGAAAAAGTATGTACTCGGAGCGCGTAAGTAAGGAAGCTGGATGTGTACATGGAACGACGGCCGTTGCGACCAAGGAGCAGTCGGAGCCACACGAATGATATGGGAGTAAGATAAGGCACGGGGAGTTCGGTGCAATCGAGTATTCCATGGGCCGGGACGCGAGGTGGTGAGGGATAAACGAATGTAGATCGAGCTGGACGATAGCAAGCGCTAGGACGTACGCGGGTCAGGCTGGTATTGTTACCAATCCAGGAATATGGAGTGCGGCCGAGGGTCATTGAGAGGCAGTCTGACCGATCGTCCGTGTGTGTCTATCCAAGGATATCCTGCCCTCTATGAGCGCAACATGGCGGTTTACATGATAACGCAGTTGCAGCCCTGCGCTGGCGGCGCGTACGGGTCCTCGTTCTTGCTGACCGGTCCCCATACTGACGGTACCTGCAGCTGGGGTAAGCATCGTGAAGGGTTGAGGCCGAAGCAACCCGAGTGCATACTAGGTGGTCCTTCGTGGTCTTGCAGTAGCGAATCAAGCTGTATGTCATGTGAGCAGAAGGACGGGCGCTGGGGTTTTGACGACGCACCTTGAACTAGCTTCACTAACTCGTACCCTCGGCCGCGCCAAGTCTTCCCGTAACCGCTGGTTGTGCTCAGTCAAGCGGCGAAGCTTGAGCTCAGACATTGATTGCTGGATTAACCTGGTCAGCGAGTAACTGGAGGAGCCTGTGTAGTCGCCCAACCTTGTGCGGCCGGGCGTTCATGGTCGGTCAATGTTTTGGATACGGGTTTGAAGGAATGGCGACGGGAGGAAGCGTCCGAGCCAAACGAGGGATCTGGGACCAGAATTTAGGGCTGTGCGACGCGTCGTCGGGCACGACGTCCAAGCTGGCGCACCTTTTGCGAAGGAACGAGAGTCGAAGGAGGACCAGAGGGTCTGAGGAAAAGGAGACGGACCTGGATATTTCAAATCAGCGCCGAGGCCGACTTTATGTAAGCGAGCCTGTCTCAGGTTGTCCTCCTACTTTTATATCTCGCCAATCACTATGGGTCCCTGGCAAACCTCGACGCCGCCCAGAAAGCAGGCAAGGTCGCGCCACTGTAAGCAGCGCGTCGCGTATCTCTCTGACCATCGACCGACGCGCGTGCAGTGTACCAGCAGTACAAGAAGTCACCAATCTCGACGCGTCGCGTCCCTCCAGGCTCGGAACGTTCTCGTCTTCAACGGCTCCCCCCTCTGTACGAAGAATCGCCCTCTCCTCCAAGACGTCCTCGGAAGTCTTCTAGCTACTATCGCTCTGCTCTTGACGACACTCTGTTCGGCGAAGCCGACGCGTCCGAAGATGAGGCTCCGCTGCTCTTCCAATGGGAAGACGAAAAAACGCTAGTCTCGGACCTGATGCATCACGCGTGAGTTATTACACCGCATATATGCGCGACTTTGGACGCTCACAACGCTGCAGGACTGCCCACGAAGCTCCTGAGGATGCGCGCCACTCTGAGATTCTGGAACAACTGCACAAGCTCTTCCGTGACCAGGACTACGCTCTTGTTGATGACATGGCGAAGGCTCTCGTACCTGCTGTCGATAAAGTCAAGCGCTGCCACGCCCATGCGAAGGACGAAATCGACGCGACCTTTGCGCGCGGCCTGTTGGCGTTCAACGACGCATGCAGGGCTCTAGACGCAGTAGCCATTGAAGACAACAGACTCCTTCAGAAGGCTCACGACGAGATCAAGGTACGACTTCACGGACTTTGCGGCGTTTTATGGTAACTGACACGCGCAGGCAAACATGGCTTCGCTGTTTGACCAGCTCGATGCGGCCTATGCGAGGCGCGACGAACTGTGGAAAGACTTCAAAAAGGACTTCAACTCTATCTGTTAGTCGCGATCTCTGCCAGGTTGAGCGTGTCACTGACGGCCATAGTGGACACCGCCGAAGACTCAATAAAAGCTCTCCCTGCCCAGCTTGAACGCACCTGCGCCGCGCTCGACAAGGACAGCAAAAAGCTTTCGAAGGCTGACGGTCGATCTGAAAAGCTGGCTGCGTTGCTCAAGAAACTCTGACACCGCCGCCGCCCTCACCTTCGTCTATTGCTATCGATTTTGCTTTGCTACGCTACGTGCTCCTAGCTGACGTGACTGCTGGATTCGCTGCTCTACTAATCTTCGTTTTCTTTTCTTCGGCGCTTGTAGGCTGAGCCGACTACCTAGAACGTGTGGAGTGGGGCTACTTTCACGCGATACGTATACTCAGCTTCTCGGACTTTTGGTGGTCGTGTAGACTGACAGTGACTGTGTAGGCCTTAGGGCTTGAATAGGGCGTCTTTACGAATACGAAAGTCGCCATGTCTTCGAACTCCCTCGCAGTACGTCCTTCGGTATGTGCTGATTATAGTCAAAGGCTGGCCTCCGTCCGTCGCGCCTGCTGCCCATGGACCTCTGTGCCTTGACTCGCCAGATGAACGTTGCACGAGGACGAGTCGACGACACGTCGCTATCATCCGTGAACGCGTGAACTTCGCCCATTGGCTTCGGCCCAAAGTGGTTCGGGGCGGCTCGGGTGATCACCATGGCAATCAACATCACCAGGAAGGCATTTTCGCTGGTCCCTGGACGACGGAAGTCCCAAGATCAGTGTGACTAAGCGGCTCGTATAAAAGAAACGGCTATCAGGAGACTGATCTTGGGTTTCCTCCTCGCTCTTCCACATTCGTTCTCCCAGGCCAGCCCTTCTCTTTTCATTCTTACTGTAGTAATCGAGCTGTGTGAGTGCATTCCCCTTCGCTGTCATCGAGGAACGGATGAGCTGACCTGACAACCAGGCTCGACTTTTCATCGCTCAAGTACCCAACTTCAAACGACCTCGTTCATTCATTCCCCTCACCAAACTAGTCATCTATCCATTCACGATGTACTTCGCTACTCTTGCTGCTTCTGTCCTCGCCTCCGCCAGCTTGGCGGCTGCGGCGAACTTCTCAGTGTTGGTCGGTGCGAACGGGGTGTGTGACGATCCTGCTTCGCGACAGACAATCGAACCTAATTCCGACGGTACAGCTCACGTTCGAGCCTAACAACATCACTGGTGCCGTTGCGGGCGACACCGTGGAGTTCCTCTTCTACCCGAAGAACCACGTCAGTATGCCTGGTGTGATTGCGGAGAGAGATGTCTGACATTGCATTCAGACGGTCACCCAGAGCACTTTCGCTGCTCCTTGCTCGGTGAGTTCCGATCCGCTTTGACGACATACACCCTTTCTGACGTTGTTTTCAGCCCATGTCCTCCCCTGCAGCGGGCGTCGACTCCGGCTTCCTCCCCGTTCAGGCCGACGCGACGGAGCGCCCCGCATGGTCGTTCACAATCCAGGACGCTTCCGCGCCGCTGTGGTTCTACTGCGCGCAGGGCCAGTGAGTACAATCATACTATAGCCTAGTCCTGCCGCTTACACAAACACCAGACATTGCGTTGAAGGCATGGTCTTCGCCGTAAACCCCACGGAGGAGAAGAGCATGGACATGTTTGTTGTATGTATTCCAGTTGTGCGCATTACAGAGATGATGCTCATCATTCCTCAGGCTGCTGCGAAGGCGTCCGGCGATGCGGCGGCCGCTGAAGGCGCGTCCTCCGCCGCTGGAGGCGCCTCCCCGGCTGCTGCTGGCGCTTCATCTGCTGCTGGAGGTGCCGCTGGCTCGTCCACAGTGCCACCGACTGCCACCGCGGTCGGCGGCGCTGCGTCGGCGGCATCTGCATCTACTTCCTCTTCGGCGCAGGCCGTTGGCGCTGCGGCTGCGGAATCTGTCCAGGAGAACGGCGCGCGCCAGGTCCTTGCGCGTGCGGCTACCCCGCTCCTCGCGGTCGGCCTGCTTGCAGGTTTGATCCTCTGAGCGTAGCGTAGACTCGGGCTCGAGTGCATGGACATCACGGACGATTTCTACCTACAACTTGTGCTGGGGTGTACTTACTTATAAGCTGGACTTGATGCGATGGGTGGCGGACCTGGATCCGTCGCTTTTGGTATTACCTTTACTGCAGGAATGACATGGACTGGCCAGGCCTGGCTTTACACTATGCGTGTGTGACTTTGCTGTGGCATCGTGTTGGAGGGTCCCAAGCTCAAGCGCTCAAGGCTGGGCCGCATGTACACAGTGTCAGACGCCAGCGTATGCGCGAGAAAGCTGTTCACTCGTACCAACTGAATTGCAGGCTTTCCCCTTCATGCTCATCCTTATCATCCCCCTCGATCAGGGAAGCCCTCGGATGTTCTTCTAAGTGTACAATTCTCATTTACAACAGCGACAACTACAGCAACAACAGACACAGACAAGCGCGACGATCTACTCTACGTTAGATTAGGTAAATAAGAAAATAAGACACTCCATCTCCTTGCCGTCTATGCTGTCCAGCTGTTGTGCAGCCCCAAATTATCATCCGCGCCGTTCATCGGGCCACTGCATCCTCTCTCCCCACCCTCCTCCGACAGCCCGCTCGCATTCATCGTCCCTCCACCACCCTTCCCCTCCAGCGCTCCAATGCTCCCAAACTGCGCCTTCGCGCGCACGTTGTCCGCCCTCAACGCCTCGAGCCCGTGCAGGTACCCCTCATCCACGCCCCCCGTGACGTACTCGCCCGTGAACACGGAGCAGTCGAAGTCGGTGAGGACGGGGTTGAACTGGCGCACGGAGGCGATGAGGTCGGGCAGCGTCTGGAAGATGACGAGGTCGGCGCCAATGTGGTGGGCGATGGCTTCGTCGTCGCGTTCGTGCGCGACCAGCTCGGAGCGGGAGGGCATGTCGATGCCGTAGACGTTGGAGTATCTAGCGAGGGATTTGATGGTAAGTGGGAAGAAAAGGGCAAGGATGAATTCGCGTACCGTATTGGTGGCGCACAGCTAGCGACGATGACCTGCTTCGCGCCGACGTCTTTGGCCATTTGGACATCTCTTTGGAGGTAGTACCGCGGACAATGGAATCTGTGTATGTATCAGTACATGCGGAGTAGGAGATATACAGTCGACTTGCCATCGACGATGAGGACGTTCTTGCCAGAGAACTCCAGAGCCATCGCGTTCAATTTCCTCCGCACGTTTTTGGTCCTACAGTCCGGATTACTACTGACGTCCACTCAGGAGCGAGAATCACGCACCTCATCTGTTGGCCGGGCATGATGAACGTCCGTCCGACATAACGGTTCTTAATGAACCCTTCTCGGTATGGAATGTTCAGCTTCTGTGCCAAGTTCAAGGCTGCGACCCTTGATGTATCGGGAACCTGCAGACGGTTAGACCGCTTGCGAAGACAACACATGCACTCACTGGAATGACCACATCCACCACGATATTCTTCTCCTTCAGCACCCTGTCCACCTCCACCGCCAGCGCATCGCCCATCGCCATGCGACTGCGGTACACGCTGACGCCGTCCAGCACCGAGTCCGGACGCGCAAAGTACACGTATTCAAAGATGTCCGGCGCAAATGTGGCGGGGGCCGCGACCTGGCGCCTCGAGACCGAGTTGCGCGTGATGATGACCGCCTCACCGGGCTTCACATCCTCGTACCCGCTGTACCCACCCGCGTCCGCGACGACGCTCTCGCTGGTAAACATATAGTCCATCCCGGACGACGTAGTCGACTTCCTCGACGCCATCCCGACGGGCCGGATGCCATTGGGGTCGCGGAAGGCAATGATGCCAAAGCCCGCGAGCATGGCGACGCATGCGTATGCGCCCTTCACCTGGCGCATCATCGTGCCGAGCGCGGTGAAGATGTCCTCCTCGTTGATGCGGAACTTACCCGTCTGCTGCAGGTTGTTCGCGAAGATGTTGAGGAGGAGCTCGGAGTCGGAGGAGGTGTTGATGTGCCGGTGCGCCTCGGCATCCATGAAGCGCAGGAGCGACGCCGTGTTGATGAGGTTGCCGTTCTGCGATGGGAGATCAGGATGGGCTGTAGGGGGAGGGGAAGAGAGGCTTCACATGCGCGAACACGATGCCGTAGGGGGAGTTCACGTAGAACGGCTGCGCCTCCGCGTTGTTGAAGCTGCCTGCCGTTGGGTAGCGCACTGATTGTCGTCAGCGTCTGCAGCACATCGCACCCGTTCGTCACGCACCGTGTCCGACACCCATGCTGCCCTTCAGCTTGGAACCGCGTTCGTGTCGAAGACGTCGCGGACCATGCCGTTCGCCTTGCACTGGTAGAAGCGGCCCTTCGCCCCGCACGACACGATCCCGCAGGCATCCTGGCCCCTATGCTGCAGCAGGGACAGGCCCTCGCAGATCTCGGGCGCGATGTCGACGTTCGCGTCGTGCAGGAGGATGCCCAGAATGCCGCACACTGCGCGCGAGGATCAGCGGGACGATCAGGTACTCCGGGGAGACGTGCTAGACCCACTGATCAGTATAGGCGGGCGCTACTATTCGTCGCGCGGACGTAATGGACAGGTTGCACACGACCGTCAAGGGCAGTCTCTTCCGACAGAGGGTGCGGAACGAGTAATTTTTCACTCGACAAAGATTACCCCACGTTCGTGCCGACGAAAATCTCTCCGCGATCCTACCGATCTTATCGCTTCGAGTCAGTCCCATTGTACTTCCGTGCGTGAATCGATCGTACCTGCAGCACCTTGCCAGCAGAGCCCTCGTCGCCAGCGCCTCCCACAAAGAATAGCAGTGTACTAGGCGGTTGAACGCGGATATATTCCGTAGTCAAGAGTAGGGTAATCCTATGGACCAGCGTAGGTCGATCTACAGGATATAGTAGGTTGTGTCGAGCAAGGGGGTAGGGTGCTGGGAGGGGATGGCCAGCGGCAGCGGGGTAACGGGAAGTGCAAGTGACGAAAGCGAGAGCATGATCTATACAGCGACAAGGATGCGATGCAATAAATAGGGACGGATGAGCGTCCCAATGCGATGATACCGATACAGTTAGTTGTGAGCCCGTGGTCATACGTAGTCAGAGAAAAACGCGCGTTGAGACGCGCAGGGTAGTAGTACCCCTCTAAGAGAAAGGGTCTTGGGCTTCTCCCAGCTGTAGTCGGGGTTGCCTGAGAAGCCGTTAGTGCATGTAGGACGAATCAGCGCGCAAAGCACTCACCGAAGTGACCGTACGAGGCGGTCTTGAGGTACTGCGGCTTCTGGAGGTCAAGCTGTTGAACTGCAAGCATAGGTCAGCAACTGTTCGCACGTCACTTCCGCGGTACACACCAATGACACCAGGGCGAAGGTCGAAGTTCTTGCGATAATCGCAACGAGCTCCTCGTCGGTCTTCTTGCCAGTGCTGTAGGTGTCCACGAAGATGGACAACGGCTCGGCGACACCGATGGCGTATGACAGCTGAACGAGAGCGCGGCGAGCGAGGCCTGCGGCCACGAGCGACTTCGCTATAGGGATGTTAGCGCGCGGAATGCAACCACTACAATTTTTCTTACCGATCCAGCGCGCAGTGTAGGCAGCAGAGCGGTCGACCTTGGAAAAGTCCTTGCCAGAGAAGGCACCTCCACCGTGGGCACCCCAGCCACCGTAGGTGTCAACAATGATCTTGCGACCAGTCAGACCGGCATCACCCTGGGGCCCACCGATAACGAAGCGGCCGGAGGGCTGAATCTGTCGAAGATGTCAGGTGACAAGACCTTACAACCAGTATCGAAAGCACTTACGTGGTAGACGGTCTTGTCGTCGAGAAGGTTGGAAGGGATGACCTTCTTGACGATCTTCTCCATGATCTCCTTGCGGAGGTCCTCCGTCGAGATCTCCTCGGCGTGCTGTGTCGAGATGACGACCGTGTCCACGCGCAGGGGGATCGTAGCGCCACCGTCCTTCTTGTACTCCACCGTGACCTGGGTCTTCGTGTCGGGGCGGAGCCACGGGAGCGCACCGGTGCGGCGCGCGACCGACATGGCGGCGTTCAGCTTGTGCGCGAGCATGATGGTGAGCGGCATCTTCTCCTCCGTCTCGTCCGTCGCGTAGCCGAACATGATACCCTGGTCACCAGCACCGATGGACTCGAGGGAGCCGTGGTCGAGGCCCTGAGCAATGTCCGGGGACTGCTGCTCGATGGCGACGAGGATGTTGCAGGTCTTGTAGTCGAAGCCCTTCGAGGAGTCATCGTAGCCAATATGCTTGATGGTCTCGCGAATGACCTTTTGGTAGTCGAGCTTGGCCTTGGTCGTGATCTCGCCGAAGACCATGATCATGCCGGTCTTGGACGCGGTCTCGCAGGCGACCTTGGAGAAGGGGTCCTCGGCCAAGCAGCATCGAGCTGGGGAGAGTGAGTATGGGTATGCTGTGAGAACGCGAATACACGTACGATGGCATCGGAGACCTGGTCGCAAATCTTATCTGCGCGAGAATCAGAATGCCGCGTTCTGCGATGGGGGACGCGGTGTTCACATACCGGGGTGGCCCTCGCCGACAGACTCTGAGGTGAAGAGGAAGTGGCCCGCGGGGAGGGGCTGGCGCGCGACGGAGGTGGACATGTTGCTGAACGGGGTCGGAGGGTGGAGAAGATGGGGAAAGGAAGGAATGGGCTCACAAAAACAACGATCGCTCTGATGGTGCTATTATATTTTCCAGGACCGACCCACGTGGAGGAGATCGCGCCATCTCCGAACAATAACACGCCGCGTGCAACGCACAAGACGCTAGACACCTTTCCTGCTGTCTTGAATACAATAGAGATGGCGGCCGGCGGTCGGCCCCGACAGTCCTTCCATTGTTCTCTGGCACGGTTTCTGTTCAAGTCGCACAAATCGCAGGATCATCACATTAGCCGTCTGGATCACGAGACATTCAGACGAAAGAGGGTTGTGGGCTCGACGTCGAAGAGGCGGGAGAACGCGATGAGCACGGCGTGGAGACCCTGCAAAGCGTGTACATTTACGACCGACAGGCCTGTCGAATTACCAGAGGGCACCCACGCCCCCATCACGCAGCCTCACGCAGCCCACAAGCCAACTGTCAGCCTCACGACCAACACGGATATGATCGAGAAGATTGTTGTGGAGTTGAGAAGGACATGAACGGATCGAGGGTGAAAAAAATTGGAGAGGCATACCAGGAGACACCACAAGCAAGTCGGAGGCAGTACTCCTTCTCGCCTCACCGGCACCACGCGTCCCACTGGTTTCCTTGTACCGATTCTCGATTATGTCCAGGAATATTAAGATTATCAGGTAGGGTATCTGGTAGGCAGAGCGTCGATCTGTAGGATGCTTCATGCAAGAGCTTGACGTCGATGATGAAGGCGTGGTATCATGCAGCGAGCGAGTACAGCACCTCAATCGTCTAGAAACAGTCATATCAGGCTTCAAGTTAAGAATGCATACACCAGGATAACGCACCTGCCCGTCGCTTGCCCTTGCCCGGGTGCCGCTCATAAGCATTGGGCTCGTGAGCATGTTCCTGCGTGTGCACATTGCCACCACTGTCGCCATCTCTATGCGCATGTCCACCACCTCCGCTACGGGAAGGACCTGCATGCGAGGGCCGCGCCTGGTCATAATGCGACGATGGTCGTGCGTGGTCGTGACCACACTCAGAGTCAGAATCCGAATCCGACTCCGACTCGACTCGTCCGAGCTCTCATCAAAGCGCCGGGGCTTGTGGTAGATGCAGCAGACTGCATAAGATCGTCAGTATTGTATCGATCCCAAGGCGGTGCCACATAGCTGGTAAGCACAACACTCACTCTTCGATTTCTTCTTCCCCGCGCCCTCGTTGTCCACGACAGCCTCATCCCAGACTACATGCGGGCGCTGCCGCCGCGCGCCCCGCAGGCGGACGCTGCCCACCTCCTGCGGTGGCTGCTCGTGCTCCTCGGGCGCGGGAGCAGGAGTGACGGTTACAGTACGCGATGCGTCATTCGGGGTACGAGTTTGTTGGGAGTACGCCATTCTGAACGATGTAGAGATGGATGCTCGGAATTTCTACAATGCGCGGAACGTCGGTCGCTGGGCCACTGGACGATGGTGGAAGACAAGTGATGGTATCGGAAATGTTCAGTCCCTCGAGACGACAGTCCGATCACCGACGTCACCGGCTCCGGACCGCAGAGCCTCCATTGCCAGTTGGCCAGAGAACACAACTTGTAAGTACATGGCGCGCACAAGGCGCATCGTATATAAATTTCGTCGCGAGGTTACCGTACACTGTACACAAAGTCCTATTTGAAGACAAGTGATAGCTCACGAATAATGTAAGAAAGGAGATTGGCAAGGGAGATGGTGATATCGTTTACTGGTTCTTTCCCTCTTCAGGTCGAGGGTCCTGCTGGGCTTGACGGATGGATGTGAGCGATATGTTCGGGAACGCGTCAAAGACTTACCGATGCATTCTGCTCCATCGGCTGAGGCATAGATCCTGCAGGCGGCGGACCTTGCGATTCATCAGGGCCAAAGTGGCGGAACGGCGCAGGGACGGTCAAAGAGCGATGGAAACGATCGCGAAACTCGTTCGATGATGATGCAGCGTCGGCTGGAGGACCCGATGGTGGAGGGCCAGCGGCTGCGGCGGCAGCGATGGCGTTAGCGAGCGCCGTTTGTGCTTCCGGCGCCAGCTCGACGAATTGGGCGGGCGGCCCAGGCATAGGGGTGCCGTGGATGGCCTCAAAGTGTTGGCGGCGCTGCAAAGAGATTAGATGGTGGATGTAGAGCACCGATAGCCAAACGCACCTGGCGATTCCACTGCTCCCACGCGTCCGCGATCAGTGGCTCGAGAGAGGTGAGCTCTTCGTTCGTCATGTAGAGCGTGCGGAGGAGGTGCTGCTTGAGAAGCGGGGCGCAGGAAAAGGAGAGCAGGAGCGTCGAGGCGAAGGTCTGGCCGCCATTGACCGCTCCTGGGGGTGGCGGGGGTGCGAATTGGCCGGATCCGTCCGGTGGAGGGTTCATGCCAGGTGGTGGGGGGTTCATGTTAGGCGGTGGAGGCGGGGGCATGCTTAGACCAGGGTGCATGTGAGGGGGCGGCATGGCAGTGCCCGGGGGAGGAGGTGGATAAGTGCCGTTGCTGTACGGATCCTCCAGGACTTCGTTGCCCATGTCGAGGCCGAGCTCGCGCATCTTGCGTTGCTTGACGAGCATGCGATGCTTGCGCTGGCGCTCGCGGGCGTTGGCGCGGACCCGCTCCCTGCGCTGCTCCTCCTCGGGCGAGAGCGAGCTGTCGTCGCGGTGGCGCGGGGCCTGCTGCATGTTGGAGCGGAGGCAACCTGGCGCTGCGAGGGGACCGAGGAGAAATTGACGAGGCCCATCTGCGCCGCGGTGCGATCTCGCTCGCGCTTCCTGCGCTGACGCTCTGCGGCTTTGACGCGCTTTCTGCGCTGTGGCTCCGTCTCATTTTCGCGGGCGACCTGGGAATCGCGGCTGGGGGACGAGAGGGGCGATGAGAGGATGCCGGACTGGTCGAGAGCCGATACGAGATCCATCGCATTCGAGTACACATTTCCGCGCTGTCCGCCGTTTTCCATTGTATCCGTCCTGACGCGCGCGCGTTATGCTTTGTGACCGTACGCGTCGGCCGTCGTGATTATTTGTGACTGTGGTGACAGCAGGACGAGGAGGAGCATGCGGAGTTTACCGGTGTTTTGTCCTCGGCACCTCGGCACGGACAAACAACCTGTCACTCCGAACTCGCAGCCAAACTCGCTCGGCGCGTCTTGTTTCCTTCTTCCATCTCCCCCCGTCAGCCGTTCCCGCCCTGGGCATCTCGAGCCATGCTCTGCCACGCGCTCTTCCTCGCGTTGCTCGCCGCTGTCTCTATCGCCGCCAAGGCACCGTCTGCCTGGAACGGTCACACCGACGTGGTCTCGCACAAGCTCGCGCCCTTCACGCCCTACTACGTCCCGCCTGGCGCAAAAAGCTACGACTCTGCATCCCCTCTCGTGCACTACACCGGCAAATGGCACGACACGTACTCCTCGGCCTATGTCCACAAATCGCTCCGCTGGACGTCTGCACGGAACGCGGCGGTTCAACTCACGTTTACCGGCACTGGCATCGAGGTCTTTGGCAACGCAGGCAAGAAGAATGGTGCTGTCAAGGTCTACATCGATGGCAAGCTCGTTCAGGAAATCAATCCCGGGCTCGACGTCGTTACTCCGTACAAGCAACAGCGCACCTTCTGGAAGTTCGACCTTGTCTTCGGCAAGCACACGATCAAGCTAGTCAACGAGGCGAGCAAGGCACCTTCTGGTAAACCGGGAGTTCTGGATCTGGACGCTTTCGTAGTCACTCGAGGCCGCGACTGGGCCGCTCAGCCGGGCGCCAAGAGCAGTCCTCCAACTCGTCTCCACGCTGTCTTGTCTCCTCGGAAAGCTGTCTCCGCGTCCGCCGACTGGAAGCTCACTCAAGAAGGCACGACTGGGGTACACGCTATGCAACTCGCTGTCATATCGACCACTCACGCGCTCGTGGTGGACAAAGTCGAACACAATCCTCTCACGGTCGATGGTCATCCTGCTTGGGCCGCTCTTTACAACCTCGACACCCATGCTCTCACACCTATCACCATGCAGTCAAACTCGTTCTGCGCTGGCGGCTCCTTCCTTAGCAACGGAACTCTCATCAACGTCGGCGGCAATCCCATTGTCGAAGACCACACCGCTTCAGCTGACTTTGGGGATGTGGACGGACTGCAAGCCATCAGACTCGTAGAGCCTTGCGACTCTGGCGACTGTACCATGTACGAGAACCATGATCGCATACGCATGGCGGTCCTCGATGGTACAACACTGTCGTCCGTCTCTTCGACGGCAGCGCTATCATCATCGGCGGGTCCAAGAAAGGTGGCTGGATCAACAATGCCACGGTCAACAATCCGACAGTCGAGTACTTCCCACCGAAGAACATCCACGGCTCCAAGGGCATGCCGGTACACGTTCCCTTCTTGGACGACACGCTGCCCTCGAACTTGTTCCCTCTCGCCTTTGCCCTCCCGGATGGCACGCTCTTTATGGCGGCCAACCGGGACGCGATGATCTACGATTGGGAGAACAACAAGGAGCGTCGGCTGCCACAGCTGCCGAACGGTGTACGCGTTACCTACCCGATGGCGGGCACTGCGGTACTTCTTCCTCTGAGCCCCGCCAACGACTACGCTCCGGAAGTGCTGGTATGCGGCGGTTCGGCGATCGACGACTCGAGGCCCAGCTACGAGATGACATCGCAAGAACCTGCATCGGCGCAGTGCGTGCGTATGACCTTGACCAACGAGGGCATCGCGCGCGGATGGGAGGTCGAGCAGATGCCCGAGGCCCGTCTCATGCCCGATGCCGTGCTCCTTCCGACGGGTCAGGTCCTCCTCGTCAACGGCGCCGGCACCGGGATCTCTGGCTACGGCAACGTGCGCAACCAGATCGGCGCGTCGAACGCGGACCACCCTGTCCTCACTCCCGTCCT
Source organism: Schizophyllum amplum (assembly GCA_007026445.1). Taxonomy (NCBI): domain Eukaryota; kingdom Fungi; phylum Basidiomycota; class Agaricomycetes; order Agaricales; family Schizophyllaceae; genus Schizophyllum; species Schizophyllum amplum. The sequence goes on along the minus strand of VDMD01000012.1, from coordinate 234,606 downwards.
CTACGACCCCGCGGCGCCAGCTGGCCACCGCTTCTCGTCCGACGGCATGCCCACGAGCGACATCCCGCGCATGTACCACAGTGTGGCGACGTTGACGCCGCGGGGGGATGTGATGATCGCGGGGAGTAATCCGAACTTGGACCGCAGCGAGATGCGGTACGGGACTGAGTATCGCGTGGAGTGGCTGGCGCCGCCTATATGCAGCAGGCGCGCCCGGAGATCAAGGATGCAGATGCGAAGTTGCCCTTCGGGCAGAAGTTCCAGCTGCAGGTAGAGTTTCCGACGGAGCCGTCGAATGTGAAGGGTGAGCGGATGGCCGCGTGCTGTGAAGCTGGAGTACTGACAAAACCGCAGTGGCCCTCATGGACTGGGCTATGTAACGCATGCCGTGCATGCCAATTCTCGTTTGGTAGAGCTGCAGATCCTGCGCAGGGGCGACGGCGTGCTGGAGGTGGCGGCGCCGCCCAGCGGGAAGATCTACCCGCCTGGTCCAGGGTTTTGTACGTCGTTGCGGACGGGTGCCGAGCAAGGCGATCAAGGTCATGGTTGGGATGGACAGGGGCCGCCTGTGGATGAGGCGGCGATAGCGAAGTGAGTGGCGGTTGTGCAAGGGCGTGACTTTGTGCTGACGCGGAATCAACAGTGTTCTGTCCAACTCTCAAGCCGACCAGTACGAGAAGACCAAGGAGGACTCTTCGTCGGAGTAGGAGCCCAAGTCACTTTCATTTCCCGTGGCCACAATTCCCGTTGTGCCGTTCGTTCGTTCTCCGCCATTCCTTGATCTCTGTTCACTGCCATTCCTCACCTACACCTTCGTCTTTCATCGCCGTGTTTCCTCTGCGGCACATGCTAACGCGTATCTCACAAGCGCACTACTCGAAACTCACATCTATCGCTCTCGTCTTGTACGACCGTACACACTTACCTATCGTCGTCACTTCTGCCTATTGTCGACGCACACTCACCTATGTTATCACATACCATCATGGATTGTACAACACGCCACCGCGTATTATGGAACGGGAACATGTATATCTGGCCTCGTAGAGAAACAAAGACTCCGGGAAAGATCGTACAGCAAGCAGCCTAGCGGAAGTACAGAATTGCACGTCCGTAAGCACGAGCATCCAACGCGAGCGCAGGCAGGCATCTGGTGTATCAGCCTACACGATGCACGCCATCTACAACGTATAGACCGCACACCATCTACAACGCTCGCTGCTTCATGCGCGCGCTGACGGTTCGCAGGTTGGCGTACACCTTGCCTGGCGGGGAGCCGAGGATGAGGGATACGATGGCGTCTTTGGCGACCTTGATGTTGGCGAAGGAGCCGAGGATGTGGATCTTGCTGGGTGGGGGGTGTTATTGTGGGTTCGGATGGGTGGATGTGGATGGGAGAGGGTGGGGGTGGAATAATGGCGGGTGTATGTGATGAGAGTGAACGTTATGAGGCTGGACGAGAGGGTGGAGTGAAGTCGAGCAAGAGAATAGAGACGTACGTGTCGGCAAGGACTATACGCGTCCGGCTGGCGTTTTCGATGGTGAATTTCGTCTTTCCGTCTTGGCCGGCTATGCGACCTGAGAAGGGGAAGGGAGGTCAGTTTTACCACCTGCGAGAAAAGCAGAGTCATGCACGAAGCAGGTCATGAAAGCAACAATTCATGCCGGAAGCAAATCAAGCACGTACCGATGGCACGAGAGAGATGGTCGCCCTGGAGCGTCTTGACGTCCTTGATCTCAAAGGAGTCGAGATAGAGATCGTCGAGACGGAGGAGGGCGATGGCGTCCTGGACGTCGAATCCGAGGGTGAAGGCCTTGACGAAGTCGGCACCTTTTTGAAGCGCTCCGATGTCCTTGGTGAGTTCGGAGGTCTGGATTGAGGGGGAGAGTATTTGAGAGCGCGGGAGCAGAGGGGTTGTGTGAGGGAGAAGCGGAATACGTGTAAGGGATGTGTGGAGGAGGGAAGGGGGAGAGCAGCAAGCATGATGAGTACAAGATGGCGATATGGAAGTGCCACGACTACGCACCCGCATCTCTACGCATCGCCGCTGCACGTTCATGCGCACTTGCAGCCCAAGAAGCTCCGTCATAGGCCCGAAGATGTTGATCCATTCGCGCTTGAGGGGAGACATGCGATGTGGGGGGACGGGCACACGCCGAGTCTCGGACTTTAGGCGCGTCTGGCCGGCATTGGCAGGGAGGGCGGGGAAGGAGGGGGCTGGTAGTGCAACAAAGCCATGCGATGAACATAGCAGAGGCGCCGTATAGGCATGGTTGGCAGAAGGTATGGTGTAAGACGATGAAGGAGGATCATGTGGAGGGGATGGGATCGGTCAGCGATTTGTTCAACAACATATTATGGAATCGCTCGCACCCTCCAATGGCACTTCCTCCGCCTCTTCCATCTCCTCATCTGCATCCTCCATTGGCGATTCGTCTCCCGAGTCGCGCATCTCCGTATCGTCTGCGATCCGAGCCTTCTTCTTCGGTGCTTTCTGCTGCTTGAGAGTCGAAGGACCGGCGGGGGATTCGGCAGCTGCGGTTTGCGCGGAGACCATGATTGTTACGCGTAGTAGAACTGATTCGCAATATATGTCGAGGAAGACTTGTCTTGAAGGCGAGGAAGCTCAACAACAATGCAGGAAAAAGATCTTGGGCGATCGGACGGATCCGGTCCAACGGCCCGATAGCCAGAGCGGACCCACAATTGAAGATTACCTATTGGAGCCTGGAGGTTGGAGATGTGATGCACAGTCTCAGCTAGCATCGTGCACAACCTTTCGTAGCGTGTCGATATGGCTCATGCTCAATCTCACACAGGTAGGTCATGGTACAACAACACATGTCGATAAATAACCGATAAATACTACCCCATAATACACCCGCAATAAATAGTCATAGAGCGCGCGAAAGGCAGCTCGTTAGAAGGCCTCGCTGATCGTTTGCGCCATTACTCAGCCCCTAGCCTAGAGGAAGGACCAGTCGACGTCGATGACACCCTCCGAGGTTTGCGCGAGCTGCTGGAAGGCAGCGACCGAGAGGTCGAGGCCGCCGGCGGCGCAGCCTGGGCACAGATCCGCCACAGTGACGGTGACCGACTTGCCGGCGTCTGTAAAGAGTGGTCAGCATGCGATGCGTGGGCGCCCCCAGAAGATCGAACACTTACGCGTAGCGGTGAGCTGCTTGCCGCCTGTGAGAGTGAGATCAGTTGTCGTACTACGTGGAGGATTAGAGGAGGGACGCACAGGCGCTGCCAGCGAGGTAGGTGTCGGCCGAGAGCGCGACAATCATGTCCGTATTCTGGAGGATGTTACCGCAGGCACCGTAGCCACCGGCGGGCTCGTAGTAGGTGGCTGACGAGAGATCAGTATACTATAGTGTAGATCGCAAGGAAGTAGACGTACCCCTGCCCACGGTCCTGGCCTGAAGGGAGCCAGTAGGCGCCGCGACGACGGCAGCGCTGAGGGGAAGGAAGGCAACGGCGAGCTTGGCGAACATCGTGGATGAAAGATAGATAAAAGTTGAAGAACGAGAGTGGGGAGCGGGTGCTCGTGAAGTGAAAGAGGGGTAGTGAAGAATCGGAGAAGAGAAGTTGAACTGATGAGGACTGAAGGCGTTGTGCCCTCCCTTTTATACCCACGCTGGAACTCTGGCCGCCCCTAGACCTCTTCGGTGGTGTAATCCGATCCCCGAGCAGCGAAACGTGCCCGCTTCCTGCACAATGAATAGTGTACAGCATCACCCGCACCTTCACGACCAAGCTGTGCAGCCCCGCAAGTGCAGACCGTATGCTACCCGCAAGCGCCGGCCTTGTAGGACATCCGGGGATACTGGATACCTGGCAAACATCAACCTCCGGTGAAGTCGGCAGCGCGCGGGGGACAACGCATACCTGTTTGGGCTGTGTTATGCCGTCGGTCAAGTGCATCAGAGTGCATCGCGCTAACAGAACATAAAACCGTTTGGCAAAGTTACGGATGTCGACACAGAATGGCGTTCAGGATCGCGAAATGGGCCGCCTGCGCGAAGCCTAGAAGAAACCCGTCAGAGTCGAGATGCCTTGAGCGGCCGTAAAGGAACGCGGACACGTGCATGACGGATGTATGTTCGTGCAATTGTGTAGGCCGTGTTTGGTTTTGGGACAGCGCCCAAGGTGGAAGGAGCCGACTGCCAACAGTCACTGAGCGCATAGCCTGCGCACGCCGCACCATCGTATCAAGCTAGTGCCACGGGCACATAGCGGATAGCGCCTAGCAGTGGGTGCGCATATCAGTCATATGTGGCAGAGCGCTCTGGTGATAATGAGTGTCGATCCTAAATTTATGCATCCAGATAGAGAATATATCAGGCTTTCGGATGTTAGGCAGCAGACTCGCCATATATCGCATGATTAAGCTATCTCTCCGCCGTAATTCTCCACTATCATGTCGATGAAGGCTTCCCATCGCCTCTGCCAGGCAGTCAGAGCGATCTGCTTGTCTTCATCCCCAAGGCAGGAGAACTACACGCCAGTCGTCAATAACGCGCCCGTACCGGGAAAGAGTGTGAAGGGCTTACCTTGATGCTGTCTTTGCCAGCTCGCCCAAGGTCATCAAGCCGCTCAGATCGCTCGAGGCGAGGACCTTGGTAGATGTAAGCAGCCGTAGTACCGGCAAAAAGTCGATGACATTCACCTGGAAATAATCATATGAAAGCCCCATGCTGCCGAATACCGCGGGGTCGTCGCTGCAGAGCGCGACTGGAAGGCCGTTGTTGAGCATAATCGGGAGTGGATGCATGGGCATCGACGAGGTCAAACGCTGAAGGGGTGTGAGTAAGGAACCTCTTGACGACATGTTGAGCGATTTACCAAGATTTCGTTCGATATTGGGCAGACTTCGACGCAGATACCCCGCTCGCGGCACAGTTCCATGATTTTTGGGTGCTTGACGATAGAAAAGCTGAAAGCCAGATAGGCCAGGAAACACGACACTTCCACGAAGAGCATACTCACCCATGTCCTATGCGCTTCGTGCCCAGCAAGACGGCGTCATACAGGTTGTCATCGGCCTCCGACCCATCACCGAGCGTCTCACCCGCATGGAAGATAAATGGTATGCGCTGGTCCTCTGGCAGACCTGCCGCATCCTGCATGGCCGGGAATTGGAGCAGCACCTCAGCGTAATATTTGAGGGGATGCAGCACATTCTCGTCCCCGACAAGATCAAAGCCTGACTCAAGGTAAGTGTACTCCCATATGACGGACATCAGTTATGCGCACCGGCAATGAGATGCGGAAACTCCTTCTTCATAGCGATGCAGTCTTGTAAGTACCACTTGAGCTCGTCGGGAGTGATGAAGCGGACGGTGGAATAGATAATCTGAGGCCACCGCCTATCGGTAAGAAGAGCAAAGAAATACTGCAGGGCAAGTGACTTACGCGCGCCCCAAAGAGCTCATCAGCTCGTCCTTGATTTTTCAACTCATTCTTGACGTCTCTCAAAACGCGATCGAATACTAACAACCAGTCGCGATGAGGAACGTTTTCCTGGCCGTCCGCTCCCGTCATGAACCTGCGTACTGTGAGTTAGGCATGCATGTCAGGACAAGCTTATACACGCTTACTTGGCAAGGAAGTTGACTCGAGGTTCAACGTACGAGATACCATCCTCTACGGAGCTCAGGAGAGCTTTGCGGACATATTTCTCGAAAATGGGCAGATGAAAGAACAAGCCCTGAAGCACAACATAAGTTCAGCAACTACATGCCAAGAACTCTATAAGAACACTCACATGCGTTGCTCGGAAAGTGCTCATGAATTTCTGCCAGATCTGCAGAAGCGCTCCTTAGCTGCGAATACAACGCACGTTATGAACGGGTCAAGAACCTTCTTCAGGGTGTTGTGCGTTCCGTACGCCTCTGACGGATTGATCATCATCGCTCCTAGCGCCCACTTGTCGAATCCTGCCGCGCCATCGACCGGGAAGTTCCCGCGAGCGGCGGTGACCGGCACCCATGTACTTGATGGAGCTGAGTCTATACTTGATTGGGTGGTGTACTCGGCTTCAGGAAGAACGCGGAACTCCGGTACGTTGGAGGTCAAGGTGGCGGGGTCGAACATGTCTGCGATGCGCACATGCATGCCGGGCGTCTCGAGCGCGAGCTGGAGAAGTGTCCGCGCGTCGACAGTCGCGTCAAGATGCGCGTGCAGCAGGCCACCTTTTGGCATCTAGATATTGTGAGTAAGTTTGGGAACACGGCGCGACTTGCGTAGAAAACTCCGAGATGAACCTTCAGAAGGATGTCGAAGAGAGTCGTCTGCTCAATGATCTTCTTGCCTGCGAAAGTTGTAACCCCAGCATGCGTAGCCAGGTTGATATATACCTGTCAAGAATTCCATTCCAGGGAACGGATTCAATATCGAGTCATGCTGGGTCGACCATATCCCTTCAGCTTCCTTCTTTCGAATAGCGCGTATGATGGTATCCGCCTTCTCCTCCTGCGATGACAGTGCAGAACGATGCTGATCCCTCCGGAGAGACCTGTCCGCAGATATCAAGTTATCCCTTGCAGCGCGCCACTCCGTAACCAGGTGTGATTCCGCCATGATCGTCACGGACAAACCTTCTGAAGATACTTGGCGGGATCTCCTTTCGGCGTCCGCCGAAATCGAGCTCACCGTCTCACGACCACACAGCAAACGAAGGATCGCGCTGCAATACAGGAGACATGTGTGACCTTGAGATAAGCTGAGCGAGCGAGAAGATTGGCCGTCTCGTTATATAGCGCAGACGGAGTGTCAACCGGCTTCACCGTGTACGAAGGAAGGTTGAAAACCGGAGCTGGAAGGACGCCGGACGATGCCGTTTGCGCTCCCACGCCACGAATGGCGAGCCTTGTGAGAACCTGGTGAGAACTCTCGCATACGCCGAAGAAGCGAAGCATCCAACGTGAGCAAACACCGTGATAGTACAAGAAACGACAGTGTACAGACACATTCTATCCTAGACCAACACCAAGCGGATCGATATTCTTATCCCATGGCTCCTTTGGCTCCTTTGTAGGACCTGGCTCTGCCGCGTTCGCTGGAGGATCAGGCGGGGAGGGTGAGGGCGATGCTCTCGAGATAGGCGGCATTGCTGCTGACAGACTGTCAAGAGACTGCAATGGTGATGTCGCAGACGGCGTAGTAGAGGAATGCGACAGTGGTCCACCCGGAAGCTCTACGTCAGCGACCGACTCACGAGCCCACGGAGAGGAAGCCGCTGGCAGGCTCTTTGGGGGCGTCGGCGATGACAGTGACCGCGACATGCGTGACGTGATGGGTGCGTCCAGTAATCGTGGCGCCGATTCCGCGTCCGTACGCCATGGATTGTCGAAGATCGATGGGATTTGTGGCGACACAGGCTTAGTCGTCGCCCAGGGATTCCCACTAGCAGTCAACGGCGCCATCGCTGCCGCCGTACTCGGCGACCATGATGCCGTTCCTGGCAAGGTCGTCCCGCTAGATGAGGAGGAACCCTCAGCCGCGTCCGGCCAAGCAGAAAGCGTTCGCCCGCTCAATTCTGCCTCCTTCGGCGACTCAGCCGGCCCCTCCTTGCCTGTGCTTATGTACGCCTCCTGCACCGCTGACAGCGCGGCCGTCGCGTTCGACGATAACCTGCCCCACATAGACTTCATCCCACCACCCAAGTCCGACGCCTTCATCCCCTGACGCCCTTGGGCAAAGCCCGTCGCCTTCAGCGAAAAGTTCGATCCCGTATTGCCGAAGGGCCGGAAGCTTTCCGCTGTTGAGACCGGGCGCTGAGTGGTGGATGGGGGGTCGGGCGTACGTGCGCGCGGCGGCGGAGAGGCCGTACTAGGAGCTAGAGTTGCCGGCGCCCGCGAGGGGGAAGGCGGAAGAGGGATCTTGGACGGCGTTGCGATGCGAAGCACTGGGTCGTCTTCGACGGTTTCCACCGGGCCAACGACTTCAACACCCTTGGCCTGCTCGACGACAACTCTGCCATTCATCTCCTCGTCTGAGCGGCCGTAGAGCTCGTGCCAGAAACGTACGTCCTTTGGGTTCGGAAAGAGGACACCCATGTCGCGACCCTTGGGATCATCTAATGTCGCGTCGTACGTCGGATTCACGTTCTTCTCCATCTCCGCAGGCGCGTTCATGTAGTCCCAGACGCTGACCGTGCGCTCGCACGGTGGCGCACCGATTTCTTCATGGGCCACCCGGCGCTCGCGCTCCGTGTTGAACAAGAAGGTGCCGAACTGGCACGAGTATAGCTGGTAATAAAGTTGGTGCAGGAAGCGTTCGTTGAACTCGAAGCGATCGGGGAACTGCCGCTGGATCTGCCGAACCGTCTCCAAGAACTGGTGGAAGACAGGACTCGTTTCCTTGAGATGGCTCTGCGACGCGAAGCGGTTCTGCATGGAGGCGAAGAACGCCTGCGCAGCTTCCGCGCTGGACGCGTTGTTCACCGGCTCCGGAGTCGAGACGAAGAACTTGTCCGACGACAGGTGGCCGCAGCGGTCCAAGAATTTGTGGCCGAAAGAGACCCAATCTTTCTCCACGAGTACCTCGAAGCCCTTAATCGTGCGATAGTATGGATCCAGGCATAACTGTGCCAGGGAGGACAGCTGTGACGTACGGTCCCATCCGTCAGAGCAGTGCACGAGGACGTGCGAGTTGTTGACGTGCACATTCCGGGTGATGAGCACGATGCCTTCAAGGATAGCCGAGATGTGCCGGAGCCATCCTGACCTTCGCAATGCCTGCCGATCCAAGACAGCGAGCCGCGGAAGTGAGTCCTGTAGGTCGTTGTTGATGCTGGCCAGCAGGGTATCGGCGTCCCGTAGTGCTTCGACTACTTTGTTGAGAGAATCCCGCATCGTGTGTATGTGGTCGATCCCGAGGTAGGCCTTCCTAGCATCCTTGTAATGGTCCATATTCTCAGTGCCGGCGCCTTTGGCTGTGTTGGCGACAGCGTTCGTGGTAGGGCGGGCATCTACAATCATGTTTGTGGATGTGGAGCCGTATATCGAGCTACTCGTCGCGCGAGCGTCTGGCGCAACATGCGAGTGAAAGGCGGCCTCGACAAGCTTCTCATCCTGGATAGATCGGTTCTGCGTGATGCCGACCATAGGCTGAGAAGATCGAGTGATAGAGCCCTAGACGCGCCAGTCAGTGTACAGCGATTCCGGTTGTAGTTGACGCGTACGTAGTTCGCCCAATGAAGGTAAGTCAACACCGGTATCCGGCATTTGCTTCTGTATTTGGATGCATACTGCAGGGTAGCGTCGCTGATGCGCGTAGGGACAACCATTCGAGAGGGGTAAGTGGGGCAGAACTAGAGTCGCTGAACAGCATCGATAAGCGGCAGACGCACGGCAAAACGAGCGCCGCACCGAGTAGTCTTTGTTAATGTCCGTGAAGCGCCAGGCTTTCGATCTTGAACCCACACCCATACGGCCGAACTCTGCGCGTGCAGAGTAGATCGACCAGCCATCGGATGCAGGAAACGGGGGGTTGGGGGTGTAGTAGAACGCGTATAGTTGCGTCACGGTCGCTAGAGCGCAGTTCAGCATCTTCAGATGATCGACGAAGACGTGCTGTTACGCACTGGCTACCGTGAGCTCCTTCACGCTGTCAAAGACGTCGGTAGCACTCCTTTCGTTATCGAAAGCGAGTGAGAAGGTCTCGAATGTGCGTTGATTGAATGTCAATGGACTCTGGCCACTGATCGTTTGGGGGAGCTTTGTCACGAGTGATATGAGCGGGTAGGGCACCTGCAACCGCGTCAACCTCACTGACGGTAGATATGCAGCCTGAACGCGTACCCAAAGCTCCTGCTGCCCTACTTCGTCGAAATGAAGGATGAGGTGGTGGGCAGTGAGGTGGACAGTCCCCGTTGCTGTGACTCCATTGCGGGTACAAGCAACACCGCCAACCTGTCCATCGCGGTCAGCTTGCGCGTCTACGCTGAAACTCTCTATCTCTTACCTTTGTTACCCTTATGGAGTCCATCTACACGTCAAGAGCGCGCTCAATGTCAGGGCATCAAGCCGCCTCCGTTATGCCAATTATGATTGGTTTCCCACGATCACGTCATTCGATGTTCGATGGCAAAAAGCAGGCAAGTTTATACGGAACGAAGGTGGACTCGTGTAAGTGGTCCATCTGAGTCACCGCCGGTCGAGGATTTGCGGGTCGCGGCTCACAGACTCGGTCCCGTTATCACAGTTACATTTAAGGTGTAATACAACGACGGGTATAGCCTATAGATTGTAAGAATAAGTCGTATATCTCGGCCAACGTCTTTGGCAGGCTTTTCAGCCGCGGTCGAAGGACTTCCATCCAGACCACGATTAACACTTACCACTCTCGTCTTTTGCCATCATGTCTACAGGCTTCAAATTCATCGCCGTCGTCGGGGCCTTCGAGTCCCATCGGCAATGCCGCAGTGCAATCCCTCACTTCCATGCCCGGCGTCTCCGTCCTCGTCCTCACACGTGCCACTACGGCGCGCCCCGCGGACCTCCCCTCGACTGCCGCCCATACAGGTATCGACTTCACGGATGTCGCGGTCAACATGGAGATCCTGCGTGCCCATCACGTCGATTGCATCATTTCTGCTATAACCACCTCCACCATCCATCTGCAGATACCGCTTGCAGATGCAGCAAGGGCGGCAGGCGTGCAGCTCTTTGTGCCGAGCGAATTTGGGACGATAACGAGGGACTTGACACCGGAGGACACCCCATCGTACTTGCAACCGAAGATGACGTGGCAGGTTCGTCCTGGGGATCTCTTTCCCTGTTCGTCAAAACTTACGGTTATGCCTTTGCGCGCAGAGCATTGTAAATCCATAGGCCTGCCGACCTTGCGCATTTACGTGCGTGAAATAAGCCTTCGCGCTTTGAAAACCATGAACTCACCCAATTTAAGCCCGGATACTTTGCGGAGTGGGTCCATCGGCTCGTCGGCTACAACATCGACGGCAAAGTAAGCCTCCAGCGTTCGATCCCAGGTAGTAACACGCCCTTTTCTATCACAACCTGCCCTGATATCGGTGATGAGTACACGTCGCCTTCGTTGCATCGGATCTTATAGCCACATATACTCACCGTCCTCCCTCCACAACAGGCTTCGCCGCGCATGTCGTTACGCACTACCCGCTGTCCGTCCTCGCCAACAAGGCCTATCACATCCAGGGGACTGCTCTACCATGGCAGACCTCGGCAAGAAACTCGATGCGCCCGTCGAAAGGGTTGAGAAGATTCCAGTGCCAGCGCGGATGGCAAGGCGATTACTGCGAACGAGGATGGTCCAGTGACCCCCGAAGTCATGACGGATCTTCAGAGGCTCATCGACCAGGGATACCTCAGCTCCGGGACATCCGCTGTGGGAGTAAAAGGTTCTGGTAGAGTCGCTAATGGGATGTGGGAGGGCCATCACTGGACGACGCTGAAGGAATATCTAGAGCTTTAGTAGACTGGCAAATTCGAGTTCAGTTGCACCATCCTGCATACGTTCATCCTGAAAGCGAGAGATGTGTCGACGTGTCTCGGCGTTGAGAGCAATCAGCATGTTTGCCGCATATTTGCTTGCGAGAAACGGCATGAGGGACGAAGACAAAAGTTGAACATGTCACCCGTGACCAGTGCAGTCACTCCCGGCAAATACCGACAGGGTCTAGACCGAGCTCCAAACGTGGCGGTGTGGGTCCACATCCGCCCATTCTGGACCATGTCGCTGCCTCGACGTCGGCGAGATTCGAGGCTGGGTTCCACCAGCGCCTCGTCCACGATAGTCTTTGTCTCGTCCTTGGTAGTCTTCGGTGGATGTCCCCCGCTCCTCGGGAAGAGGCGGGGTCGGAGGCGCGGGGCAATATAAATGTCTGGAAGCATGCCCTGCTTCTCCATCGCAAAGCCCCCGCATCCGCACATACACAAGTCGAGCTTCCACTCCCAGCTCCATCTCACACAACAAGCCATGTTCGGCCACAGTCTCACCTCTACTTGGGCTAACGCTTTCGCCGGCCGCGCTCGGGTAAGCACCTGCCTCCGCTCACGGACAATAAAGTTAGCTGACGAGCACCTTGTAGTCATTTGGCGTCTGGGTTACCCTCGAGTCCCTCTGCGCCGCAGGCGTCTTCGCCATGTACGGCCGTCCCATGTGAGCAATAACCTTCCGTTGTGCTGCTGCACATTAAATGACGATTCGAACAGGCTGCAAACCGCCCGCGTACGCGCCACAGAGCGTCTTGCAGGACCACCTAGCCGGAGCTTCTAGTATCCGACATCATGATACCTTCGGAGTCGCGCCACAAACCATGCGCGTGTAATTTACGTTGTACAACATATCCGGACACTGTAGAATAATTCGACTCGGTCTGAAGGAAATACCTCTTCGTCTTCGTTCTATTGTCTGAGCCTCGTATAGCCAACCTCTCCCTCATGGGCAGTGCATCATCTTCAAGGTTTGATATAAGTACATTGGGTGCACAACTACCTAGGCAGAGCGCCCCCAACACATCTACTATTCTGTTGACTGCTGTCCACAAGCGGCCGTGTTCGCTCCTAAACTTGCACTCGAGAGAGGTCAAGATGTCGACTCTCCTTCGGCACTTCCAGGAAGCAGGACGTCCCCGTCAGTAGGTACTTAGGTACCCTTTGACCTTCCTGCGACTAGCCCACACTAAGCTGTATCTCAGCAAGTCCCTCCACCTCGCCCGCGGCGTGCCCTGGTAAGGGCAGTCAAGGGCTACCACAGGATGGCGCTCCCACTGCTATCAAAGCTCGTTGTCCTCGTCATCGTAGGTTTCTTTCAAGAGCCTATACAAATGTCAGAGAACGAAGATATTTCCAGTTTTCGCCACTCACCGATAGATTGACGATGGTGGGTGGTCGCCACTATTTATGGAATTTGGTTAGCGTCCATTATCACTCCACAGGAAGCGCACTCACTCGTTGGTGATGAACGCGTCCACCAACTCCGGCCTGACGTAGTCATAATACGGATTGACGACGTCGACCTTGTCCACTAAATCTCCTTCCTCAAAGTTCAGCACCGCACTCGGATCACCAAAATCCAGCGCGCCATATTCGTGATACAGATTCCACAGCGGCGTCATCTTGAACTGCCCCGTGCAGACGACGACGGGCGTGCTGTGTGCACGCGCTGCAGTCGCGGTGAGGAGGCTGCCCGTGACGGCGAACATGCCGCCGTTGGCGAGGATGGCGTGTGCGCCGAGGACGACCTTGTTGACGCGGGACATGAGGGCGTAGATGGAGGAGTCGGGGACGAGGAATGTGGAGATGCCCTCCGCGGAGAGGGATTCGGCCATCTGGCGGCCGCCATATCTGGATGAAGCGCAGTGTTAGACCCAATGAGTATGGACGATGGGGAAGGACGCACGATGGTGCGGACTCGGCCACGATGACGGTAAAGTTGCGAGAATGGGAGGCTGTTTTGAGGAATGCCTCCACCGTATGGGACATGCCGATGGTTAGGACGATCTCGCTGCGTTAGTATTAGCGACGTAGAAGCTTGGCAGCGTCTATGGGCGCACTCTGGATGTATATGATCTTTCGCATTGCGCGATATATTGTCGTATACCGTCTCCAGCTCATCCAGAACGTCCTGGATGGCTTCCATGAGCACGGGCTTGAGGCCGCGAGCAAACGAATCCGGATCGTCCGGATCGTTCTCCTTCAACGTCCCCTTCGTCTCCGATTTGAGTGCTCCCACTGCGCGTCTCGGCTGGCCGAGCAGCACGAACTTGGAGATGGTGTACTGATCTTTTGGTACGGCATTCGTGGCGGTCCCCTGCGTCGCTGTACGGTATTCCTCGCGTATGTGATGCAGGACCTTACGAACGGTGTTCCCGACAGAGTGTTCTGGACAGGACCAAGTGTGTCAGGTGTCGACCGCGTCACGATGGATATGCAACGCACCTTTCGGTTGCGCATCAACAAGTCTGCGTCCGACAGTTCTGATGATGCGGACGAGCTGGTCGATGTTGTGGAAGCGGGCCTTCGACACGACCTGGCGTAAAAGCCGGACAGTCTCTAGAGCGGCAACACGGGATCCAACCACCTGTCTGAACAGCTGATTAGACCGGGAGAAGATGATATGAGGCGGGACTGCATCAACCTCCGCCGGAGCCTTGACGCGAGATTTTCCACCGCGCGTTGGATGGATGAGTTGAGCTCGTCTGAAGACATATGCATTTCCTTTCCGCTGAGAGAGATTCACGAAGGCACGATCGCTGGGCGATCAGGACAGGTGGTGGTTTGCGTAAAGTCGGTTATGACTCGGATCGTTGTTCACAGTCCGAAAGGGGATCGACAATCTCCTTCCGAAGTCCGAGTTGCCTTTCTTAGAAGTCCCTTTGTGTCCCCTGTGCCGCTCCATTACGAACCGCCAGGAATGGTGGGGCGCGGGTGGGGTTGATCTGGGTTAGTTCAGCAAAGAGAAACGTACCGCCTCAGTGCCTTGAGACGGACTAAGTACCCTGCAGTGGTCGTGGTCGAGTGAGAGCGAGTGCCCACTGGTCACAAATTCAACTGCAGAGAATAAGGTCCCAAAGAATGGCGGGGGTATCGCGGTAGCTAGCTGATAAAACAAGAGGACTAAAAACCAATGCATGTCCCGTATACATGCCGAATACAACCAGCGGCCCACACGGCCTCGATAACATCGGGCCTATTCCACCTCGATAGCATCGTCTGATTCGTCCGCTTCAGGCTCTAGATACTCCTTAAACTTCGTCTGCATCGTCGACAAGAACAGCGGCAATTGGTCGCGCTGGAAGGTGAAGATCCCGTTAAGATACTCCAGCCGCTCGACGAAATCGGGCTGCTCCTTCTCCAGATTGATTGGCGTGTATTGCACAGATTGCACAAGCTGCTCCCGAGAGCGGATCTCGTTGCGCTCCTCCCCTTGTGCGATGCTGAACGTCAGACGGAGGACAAATTCGAGGGCTATTAGCGACCGATATCAGCTCGGAAGGTTTTCTCGAAAGCGGACTGCACGTACTCCGATTCTGGGTCCCAGCCTGTTCGTCTGTGCCTGCGTGCGTGTACACGCAATGCAGGTCGTATTCCGGCTCGCTTAAGAACTGTGGAGCCTGCGGTTTGACGTTGGGTATGATGATGTTCGTCAATCCTCGTAGAAGCTCAGCACCACGGCGGCCTTCGGGTCTCCAATGCCTTGCGCGGCGGCGCCCCGCTGTGCAGAGGGCGGGGGATTTCTGTTGCCCTGTTTGTTCTGCTCGCGCTCCACCTTGAGCTCGAATTGGAGCTCCTTAACTATAAATTGTATGAGACGAGGAGCGAAAACGCCAGCGAGGAGAGACGCACCTTGCTGCTCGAGTTCCGATATTCGAGCTTCTCGGTCTTTCACGACCTGCTCCTTATCTCTTGCCGCTTGCCTCTCGCGCTCGAGATCCTTCTTCAACACGTCTTGCTCCTTTTCTGCTGCTTCACGTGTCAGTAGCCCCAATATCGAGGACGCGCCCTGCGTCTGCAGCAGGGAGGAGTGCCCTATCTGTGTATACAACTGCGCATTCATCTGCTGTTGCGCTGTGGAGAGGAAAACATAACCACGCTGTAATCGCTTCACAAGATTGCTTTAACACGCACTCTCGATTCTCGTTTGGTCCAGCTTTGCGCGGTCCTGTTGGTGCTGGTCCTCTCGTTTGCGCTGGTCCTGGAGCGTTTGCACCTGCTGCGACAGCTCATCATTGTGCGCTTGTAGCTTTACACGAACGTCAGTAAGCATTCATCGCGCAACATATAATACGCACCTCAGCCACCATCTTCCTGAGCGCCTCCTCTCCCTTCACCCGCGCCGCTGGCCGCCGCTTCTTCACCTCATTTGGCGGTGGCGGCGGTTGCTGCACTTCCGGCTCCTCCTCCTCTTCTTGCACACCAGGATATCCTCACCATCCACCTCCATCGCGTCCTCTCGCGCCTTCCCCTTCCCCTTCGCAGTCTTGCTCGCGGGCCCGGGCTTCTCTGCCTTGACCTTCACGTCCGGTTTCTCCTTCGTTGCTGCCTTGCCCTTGCCCCTCCCCTTGGCCGTTGCGCGTCCATTGGTCCGTGCGGGCTCGTCTTCAGACTGGGGGCCCGCGGGCGGCTCGATCTCCTCGATTTCAGAGTCCGAGTGCGAGGGGCCTGCCGTAGCCGCTGCGCGCTTCCGCTTCAATGGCAGCACAGGGGGTTTACCGGCGGCTGGGGGCCGGCTGGAAGAGCGGGTCGTGTTGCTGGACGATCCCGGCTTGCTCGAGGATGTCCCCACTTTGCTCGCTGGCCCCGGCTTCGCCTTGGTCGCCGCACGGGGAGCGGTGCGCTTGGGGCTGGTGGCTGTCGGAGATCCGTGTGAGCATCAAGTAGAATGAAGAGTTAGCCGCGCACCGATCTCGTCAGACTCGGAGTCGGACATGGGCGCACGCGACGTGACGCGACGGGAAGAGGGGCAAACGCGTTGACTCGTGTTTGTCCACTTTGCGTGAAGCCGATCCGGTCCGGGATCCGATGAAGTTCAATTTTATGGAGGCTCTTCGCTCGCGCTGGCGAAGTGAAGATCATTCACCTGCAGCCACCTCACGCTCTCGTAAATTAAAATCATCGATGATAGTCATATAAGAACAAACTGCATAGCGCAGATAGATAGATTATGTCGTACAGAGAGAGAGTGGTAAGTAAGTACGAACGATACTGCAGAACGGGTACAGTAAACGGATACAAAGAGTGGCGTCCTCTGGCGAGTGCCAAGTAATACAATAAGGGGCGGGAGTAGGGTAGGACGCGTTGGGGCATCCCCTGGGACGCGTGCGTGAACACGGGGCTTCGGAAATGGTATACGAAGAGAGGGAGTAAAAATACAGTATTGTGCATCGTGCAGTGGGGACCGGACCCAAAAACGTTGGAAGGGAATTCATGTGCGTGGAGAGAATGGATCGTGAGGAGAAACAGAACGTAAGGAAAAAGGAAAAACGAATAAATACGGTCCTATGAGAGCAGCGGCGAGTTTTCGTCGGAGTCGTCAAGTTCATCCACGTTATCGGGTTCGTATAAATTCTTGTCGGTCTCGGCTAGCGGCGCCTTGGAGGAGCCCTCGCCGTCGGTGACATCCACAACCAATTGCGATGAGGATCCAGCGTCAGTCTCGACTTCCGTAACGGACGTCGAGTTCTCGTCCGCCTTCGAGTGTTCGTAGTCGGGCAGCTCTGCGGGCGACGATCCCTCGGAAGGCGCGTACCGGGGCAGGAAGTCGGAGTAGTCGATCTTCTGGTTCCCGGACGAGTCATACAAGTTGGAGTATGCGGGGAGCGCCGTCGAGGCCGCGTAGGGGGCCGAGCCTTGTAGAGAGGGAGCCGGCGCATCCTCCGCTGTTGTTGACGGCAACAACGCGACACGGGCCGGCGAAGGTGCAGGTGGCGGCGGGGTGCGACTGAAGCGCAGAGGTACGTCGAACTTGAGGACGGCGCGCGCCTGCTCGCCACTTTCCAGCTCGTACACGACTGTGACAGCGAACCTGAGCGCATGCGCGATCGTGAAGAGCGGCGACGTGCCGGTCGACTTCAACACCTTGCGGCCTGCCCATTTGTCGTCCGGGGTACCCGACGCGCCGCGCATATAAGGAATGCGCGCTTGCAGCGTGTACCACGTCGGGGAATTAGAGGGCTCGGCGTCGCGAGCGAAGCAGGTATTGCTATCGCCGAGCTGCTGGTCGACAGGGGTGTGCGGATGCAACAGGGAGAATGTGCGCGTGAGGACGTCTGTCTCCTTCGCCTCGGGGAGGAACATCGCGAAATCGGGAGCATCAGGATGCCCATCGAGCAGGGGAACTTCGGGCGGCTGTTCCTCCTCAGATGGCAGTGGGTACCGCTGTGCGTACATATCACTTGCATGCGCTCTGAGTAAGATGGTCAACATATTGCTGCATGTACAAGCTCAGTAAGCAGCGCACCTGAACGACTCGGACTGCTCGATATCAAGGCTGAATGATGGGATCTGCAGCCTCTTGCACTGCCCGCCATCGAGCCCCTTGTACGCATCCTTAGCGTCACGTTTAGCGTCTCCTCATCCACATCAGCGAACTCCGGGACAGACACTAGCGTCTGGATAGCACTGATAGTCTCCTCTGGGATTGCGGGCGCGCTGATGTGCTCGCGCACAGGTGTGGGCACGACATACGTGGCGGTGCCGCGCTCGCTAGCCGCCGCCTGCTCGTTCGCGTAACACCGGAGGCTCGGGTGCTTGCCGTAGCGGCGGACGGTTATCCGATGGAGGCACTCCGCAGAGCGCGTACGTGCGAAGAACGGCACGCACAGTGACGTCCACGGGCTCGCCGGGCCGGCGTTGGCGAAGACAGCGGCGGCGTGGAGGACGTAGCGCGTGCCGAATCCCCTGCGCAGGTGGGTAGACTCGGGGAGCCAGCCACCGACGGGGATGTTGAAGACGAAATCATACGAACCTGATAGCGAGAAGCTATGATCAGCGCGGGGTGGAGGCGGGGAACGGGATGCGGGCGTACAAGCTTTATCACGGTCATTGGAAAGGTCATCATTGGTGAGCTGGATGGGCTCATTCGGAACAAGCTGGCTTGTGGTCGTGCAGAGGCGGACGGCGCGATAGCCATGCGTGGGTGTTAGGGTCTCTGAGTGGCCCTCAAAAGTGACGATGAGGGACTGGAGGAGAATCTGTCGAGGCTGGGGGCGCTCGAAGAAGGAGAGGGAGGAGGTGGGGGTGATGCGGACGACGCCAGACACAGTGTAGGCATCACTGTGGCCACAAAGATCAGCGACGAGGACGCGGGCAGGGACAAAGAGACGTACTTTGTGTCGGGCGCGCCATACATGTGGATGGACTCTGAATGAGGGATGATCTCTATGGTCGCTGCCATAGCGAGCGGTCGTGACGGAGAAAAGAGCTGGGGAGCGGGGAAGAGGAAGAGGCGTTACAAGAGGATCTGATAGGGCGGCGATTGTATATATAAGTACAGAAGTATAAAAGGCGGCTGGATTAGGAAAGAAAGAGGGCTTGTGACGGTGCGGCAGAGGGCCCGAGGTTTATTATGTATGGCATCGAGCCGCGACCACGCTAAACAAAAGGAGCGTGGCCGTCCGCAGCATATGACGCCGCCGTCATCGCAATGCGCATCTGGAAACAAAAGGCTCACTTGTTTTAGCCGCCGCTGTGACGTGACAACGGATCACCCAGACCGTCCATTGTCCCGGCATGCCCATATCCGGACAACATAGCCGTTCTTGTCTATTGTCTTCAACCTCGTGCCTGCCTCGATCCCATTGTCTACTCTTACGGGGATCCACCATGCAAGCGTGGCAGATCCATTACTACGAAGAATACGTACAGAGTTAGCAACTCTCGAGCGCATGTCAGCCCGCTGGGACAAAAAGACCTGAAGTGGGCGCTGTATTGACAAAAAGTACGTATGTCAGGCCCTAAGCGAACACTTTCGCAACCGCCAATACATCCTCGCCGAGCTTGCGCGTCTCCTTCCTCCGCGACTGCTCCAACTCGGCATCCTTACGGTTCCGATACTTGTCGCCCTTCTCCCTGCGCACAGCGGCTCTCACAGACGCCGGGGACACAAATTCTGTGACGGGACTGTCAGCAGAGGACTATAGACCGAATGCGAGTCATTATTCACCTGGATTCGAAAAGACAGTTGCGCCGTTAAAGGCACCCTCGAAGATACGTATCGGCGTCAGCACGAATCGCGGGCCGATCTCCACAAGGTGGTCTGAGGCGGACCGTTCGGCTGCAGAGGGTCCTTCTCGAGGATCTGGACAATGCCCGTCAGTCAGCGGGGTGTATCGCAGCTCGAGTGCCTCACCTGGTAATTACGGAACCATATTTTGCTGTCGAGCAGCGAGAAGGTGAGGATGTGGTCAATGAACGGCTTGGCCTTCCGTGCGCGGGAGGGACTCCGAAATCTGTGCAGGTGTCAACTCGCGGACGCTCGGCGAGGCAGCAGGAGACGTACATGGGTGAAAACCTCTTTCGTGAGTCTCCCCCACTCCGTCTCGTCGAAGCCCTTGTCGAAGCTCAGGAGGCCGCGGCTGCCCTTGAGGCAGTTCCCCGTCATCTTGAGCTCGTCCATCGTATGGACGTTTTGGACGTGCATCTTGATACTCGGACCGTTGGGCGTCTTCGCAGCCCACATGTAGAGGTCCTCGTGCCGCCTTGCTTCAAAGTACAGGGTATTGTTGCAGTTGTTGAGATCTGCGAGCTCGGGAGGAGCTGCAGTTGCGATTTCGAGTCGAGCTTCGAGTCTGTGCATAAAGATGAGTATTGAAGCATCCCATGGGCTTCATGCATTACGCACCCTTCTTGACATGGGGGAGGAGGGTCTCAATGTCGTTCATGAGGTGCCTCATGCGATGGGTAATTCCCCGAGAGGACAGCATCAACACCCGCTGCTTGTTCCTCTTCCGCGGCGGGGCAGCTTCATCAACGTCCATCGCATCGTCTGCCTTGCGCTTCCCTTTACATCTGCTTTGCGGCGTTGCCTTCTGGGCTTTCAGACGGAGGACATGGTGAGGGGAGTGCGTCGTTCAGCCGATCGTCGTGCAGGCGGGGGACGAAAAATGTGATCAGATCAGCGCCTATTCGTCACGAGCACGTGATGTGACGGACCATAAAGACATGAGTCACAGGCGCGTCGCGTTTGTTTCTCTGATCACGCGTCTCGCCACCATGGCGCCAAAGTATCCTACGGTAGCAGGTGCGTATGGCTTCTGTGAATCTATCCTCATGTTTCACCGTACTTAGGCTATCAGCTTGTACAGAAAATTGGCGGTGGCGGATTTTCAACGTTTGTTGATTCACGAATTGATTCCAGTCTGCTCCCACTCACTACATGCCTCTAGCGTCTTCCGTGCCGTCAACTTCGACGACCATCGAGTCGCCGCATGCAAGGTCATTCTTATAACCGACCAAACTGCCGACAAAGACAGGAAGACGGTCGAGAAAGAGATGCGCGTGCACTCGGCGCTTAAGCACGAGAACGTGCTCGAGTTTCTCAACGCCGTCATCGTCGAACTGAAGCACCGAAATCACTACATTCCCGGAATCTACATGCTCCTCGAGCTTGCAGCCGGTGGTGACCTGTTTGACAAGATAGGTGCGTGCGACTTCCATGTTTCGCCGCTCAAAAAATCTCCGTATTCCAGCCTCATTCTAGCCCGTTACTGATGCATGGTGCTTTTGCAGCTCCCGACGTCGGCGTCGGTGATGATGTCGCACACTATTACTTCCAGCAAATGCTGTCTGGAGTCGTATGTTCGTGCATCCAGCGCTTCGGCTTCGGCTTGACGTATTCCCATTCTCGTATAGCAATATCTGCATCAGGAAGGGGTCTGCCACCGCGACCTCAAGCCGGAGAACCTGCTCCTCGATTCCGCCGGGGTGCTCAAGATCTCCGATTTTGGGCTGAGCGCGGTGTTCAAGCTGAAAGACAGCGGCAAGACGCGGACTCTGTCTGAACGATGTGGCAGTTTGCCGTACGTCGCTCCAGAGGTGAGCTCGAAATCATTGTTATACCTACGTCCTCTGTGAGTCGGCGGCATAGAGGTTGATCGATGCTTTCTTCAGCTGAACAGCCAGAAGCCGTACCACGCCGAACCCGCAGACGCCTGGGGCGTCGGTGTCATCCTCTTCACGATGCTCGCAGGCAGTAAGTTTCACTGCTCAAGCAACATCGAGATCTCGGACTTACCGTGCACACAGACACCCCCTGGGATGAGCCCACACAGAACTCTCGCGAATTCAGCTTGTACGTCTCCGGCGAGATCTACGACGAAGCACCATGGGATCGCTTCGGACCGAATGTTCTGTGTCAGTCCATACAGAAGCGACTGCAGTATAACAACTGACCGTGGTGTAGCTCTAATCCGTGGCCTCCTCGAGATCGACCCACATAAGCGAATGACGCTCGCCGATGCCTGGTCGCACCCTTGGTGCATGCGGTAAGGACTTTACCATTGCCACACTGCCTAGAAGACTCACGTTCGCCCCTTCAGAACGAGCCAACTCGCCAGCCAAGGCCCCGCCGTCCTCGCAGACCGAATCACACAATCGCTTCGCGACACCGGCGACCTCGAGCTTGCCGCGCCCGACTTTTCTCGACAGTACGTTGCGTGCTGCCTCTCCTGCCAGTCGTGAGCCCTGACCAGCGTTCGACCTCCAGACAGGAGATGGATGTCGACGTCGACATGCCCTCCGCAACACATCAGTCCCAATTTACGCAGTCTCTCATGCTCTTCGTGCGTTCATACCTTCCTTTACCATGCTCTATCGAAACTCACTCGTACCTATCTTTCTACAGTCCCAGACGCAATCAGGCGCACGCTACACGCCGCACCTCACGCGCTTCTACGCCAACGTACCGCCCACGCACCTCATGCCGCTCGTCCAACAGACCCTCCACGCCAACAACGTCCAGTGCAAAGGACCCTTCGTCGAGGGCGAGAGCCTGCGGCTGCGCATTGCGGGGTACGACCTGCGCAAGCAGCTCTTCAAGGGCTGGGTCGACATCGAGGCGTTCCACTACCGCGGCGCGGAGGGCAGCTTCTGCGTCATGCAGAGAGATACGGTGAGTAAGGCTTGGGATGGTGGCCGGTGGCCTGTCGTGGGAGGGCGAATGCACCAGTATATGATGCTAAAGATGTTCCCTGCAGGGCAACCCGATTTCCTGGAGGCAGCTCTGGAAGCATCTCATCTCAGACGAACACATCAATCCGTACGTGTTGCGCAAGTGAGCGCAAGCGTGTCGTCGCAGCAGGCTTGCTTTCGTGGCCCGCGCGGTAGGCTTGTCTCCTAGGACGACAGATCTGCATTCGTACCTTTGCATAATCCGCACCTCAGGCTATCCTGTGACCGGTTGTAAATATACTTCTCTAAATCTCTTCATTATTTTCACTACACATAGGCTAGTTACAGTTCAACAGGGTTGTACAATATAATGAACTTCCACAGGACGTACCCGCATACAAGTGCTCGGCCTCCTTGCGGGCCGCCAGCTTCATCGCCGACTCAGTGCAAAAGCTGACCGGCGAGGCAGCTACTTATTGTTGTCTGTGGTCTGCTGATGTAAGGGTTCGGGCATGCTAAGTACCTTGCGTAGGAATCGGCAGCGCGAGCGGGCAAGGTGGGGGGCAATACGAAGCATACGCATAGCGGCGCAGTACGGATATCAGTAGACGGTGGAGGAATGGAAGGTTACGATTGGTTGTCAAGCATGGTTGTGGCAGTTGTGGTAAGTGGACACGTCAATGGAATTGGAGGTGCATGCCATGGATTCAGGTAAGGAATTAATGGACGTTTTATCGAGCGACGACGGCAGGAAGGGTACACGACATACGACGATAGCAAGAAACAGCCTCTGGACAACATGCAGCTGGACGAGAGAAAGAAAAAAAAGAAAACAATTGAAGTAGAAAAAGGGAGACCTCGTTTTCTTTCGCGCGCGAAACTGGAGCGCGGTTGTTGGTGCCGGTACTTTCGAGAGGGCTTGTGCTTCGAGGCTGCCTTACATGCTGGATTCTCTTCCGGGCCCAAGGCTGACGACGAGCTCCTTGCAAACCCTGCTGAGGGGTTGCTTCGACCAGTGGACTGGATGACTTAATGCCAGACTGGTTTCGCAGCTGCTTTTGCTTCTCTTGCTCGAGACGCTGCAGGGAATGAGCGGTCACGCCTCTTCTCCAGAACATACGTATACGCACATGGTACAGCATCTGTACTGCCATCTGGATGTTCGCCTGCTGGCCCGTGATGACGACGAGCCGCTCGCCCTCGCCACCCCCCGCGCCTGGCGGCATACCTGTCGCGACCGCGCCCGGCTCCATATCTTGATCTGGCTCGCGCTCATATGACGGATCTCATTGATCTTGCTTCCACCCTTGCCGATGATACACCCAACGAGGTCGTTCGGGATGTAGATCTGCTGGGTCTGGAGTTGCCCAGGCGGTACTGTGGACACGGCGGCAGCGGCAGGGGTAGCGGCAGGCGGATAGAAGGATGAAGCACCGGGAACGTAGGTCGAGCCGGGGTAGGGGGTACTCATCACGGGGCGCCGGGTTCCGCCTGCACCTGCACCTGCACCTGCATTGCCTGGGTTGCCCGGGCGGTAGGACGCGTTGGCGGTGGAGGGCATGCGCTCTTGCGCCTCGATGAGGATGTTCCCAATGTAGTAGGTAGCGATGTGGATGGCATCTGCGACTCCGGCGACGCTAAGGACACGCTGAGAAGGTGCGGGTCAGTACGTGGTAAGTGCGTGAGAAACAGGGTAAAGACGCACCTCCGTGGAGCCGGGAAGCATGCCTTCGCTGGCATTCAGACGAGCGCCGCTCGCGTCCTGAATCTCCTTGATCTTCGAGCCACCCTTCCCAATGACAGAGCCCATGCGGGAGTTGGGAATCATGAACTTGATCGTTACCGCGCGACTGCCCGGCAAAGAAGGCACGTCGAACGGCTCGTCGTTGATCCTGCGGACGATGAGACCAAAGGCCTGGCGAGCGTCTTAGCACGTATGCAATGGCAGAGATAGAGGGCGCACCTTGGAAACCGCATCCAGCGGGCCGCTGACGTTGAGAATGCGCTCCGGGTTGCCTGGTATGCTCTCCGAGACCACGACGCGCGCTCCGCTCTTCTCGCGAATCTCGTTGACGTGCGCGCCCGCACGGCCAATGATGATTGACGCGTCCTGGGTGACGATAAGGCAGCGCATGTGGATCATGGGCGAGGGAGCGGCTGCCGCCGCAGCTGCTGCCTCGGGCTTCTGCGGCGGGGCAGAGACGACAGCGCCCGAGGCCCTGGTCTCGTCGGGGGCAGACATGGGACCCTGGTAGCCGGCGTCGCTGCCGTTGGCTTCTTCGGGGTCATCCGGCTTGGGACCCGTGTTCGGGCGCTTGTGCGTCTTTTGGCCGAGATCGCTGGATTCGGAGGGCGAGCGAGAGCGCTTCCGGTTTACCTCGGGTTCTGCCATGACCGACGCGGGTTAAAAACGAGATATGCGGGGGAGGAAAGAGCGGGCTCCGAGCGCGGTGGCGAGCGACTGGACTGGACTTGGGTGTTTGGACTTGGAATTTGGATTTGGATTTGGGCTAGGTTTGTGACTTGCGCGGGAGGGAAAAAGGCGGGCGACGGGCGTGTCTCTGGGATGGGAATGCGGGCCGAAGGTGAGGGGCGAGCGGATTGGGGAGGGGACCAAAACAACCACAACGCACCTGCACACCACAGTTCGGGTCAGGAATGCGCAACGCTCGCTGACCTCAAGATGTAAGTATATCGCAGGGGCCCGTGCACAACAGCGCCACATACCCGCCCACGGCGCACGCCGTCCGTCCACTTGCCATTTCCAGAAGAACAATAGTGACTGATAGTATTCTACTTTTTAAGCATATCGAAGAACGCCTCCTGCGGCAGATCAACCTTCCCAACCTTCTTCATCCGCTTCTTCCCTTCCTTCTGGTTCACCAAATGCTTGAGCTTGCGCTCATAGTGTCCACCATACAACCCCGCCGTCACGTCCGCCCGATACGCGCTGACCGTCTCTCGTGCGATTACGCGCTTGCCAATGACCGCCTGGATCGGCACCTCGAACAATTGCCGGGGGATCACCTTGTCTGTAGGCGCAAGCTTCAGCTCAAAGTCGATCATAACGGGCGAGGACACTCACGAAGCTTTTTCACCCACGCGCGGCCCACCGTGTCCACGTTCGATCGATGCACAATCAGCGCGAGCGCATCCACAGGCTTGGCGTTCAACAAAAACATCATCTTGCACAGGTCGCTCGCCTCGTAGCCCGCATCCTCGTAGCTGTCAACATGTTCAATCACATAGTCATGCACGAGCGGATAAATCGACACACTCAAAGCTGGCAAACCCCGAACTCCGGCTCTTCAACTGGTCGAAAAAGTCGGTGACGATCTCCGAGAGCGGCAGAGTGCATGTTAGCATGATGCGCGCGGACTCGCTCGCGCCGGCGTCGAGGTACTTGTGCTCCACGTTGGTCCCGCGCTTGGAGAAGCACAGGTCCATCATGTCCCCAAAGTAGTCTGAAGTGAGGTAGCATCGTGATGAGCTATCAAGCAGCGCATCACGCAAAGTCAAACCACCTACCCTCCGGCACGATAATCGACGCATTCACCACCGGCTCCTGTACCTCCTTAATCTTGTAGTTCTGCGCTTCCAGGTCCGGAAACTCGGTCGGGTTGCTAACAAGCTCCTCCTTCCCGTCCTTCCAGACAACTGATTCCACTTCAGCTCACACGTCCCTCGTCAGTGTTGATAGCACACGTACCCTTAAACGGCACTGTAGGCGCCGTGATGATGATGTTCGCGTCGTATTCGTCCTCCAAGCGCTGCCGGAATACGTCCATGTGCAGAGTGCCCAAAAATCCTAGACGACAGCCCTGCCCGAGCGCAGTGGAGGACTCGCGCTGCATGGAGATGCTCCGGTCCGTCAGCATCAGCCGCCGAATGGACTCCTCGAGCTTGGGAAAGTCAGCGTTATCGACAGGGAAGACACCTGCGAAGACCTGCTAGGTGTTAGCGGGGCCACTAGAGCAGCTAAACCTGGACTAACCATAGCCTTCGCTGGTCTGAAGCCCGGCATGGGCGGGACGGGCTGCCCGACGCGGTACAGCGTATCCCCGATGTGAGCTGGAAAGAGGTCTGTCAGCAAGGGAAGGTAAGAAACTGTACAGGCAAGCCCACCTTCCGAGCTCTCCTTCATATTGCACGCAATGTACCCTACCTGCCCAGGGAATAGCCCCGTCGCGGGCGACTCCTCGGGGTGCATGATCCCAAGCTCCGTCACCTCGTACTTCTTCCCAGTGTGGTGCGACACGACCTTGTCGCCTTCGTATACATATCCGTCAGCTCTCATCCATCCCTCAGTGCCGATTGCTCACCTTTCCGCAACACACCCTGCTGCACGCTCAGCAGCGATATCACACCGCGGTATCTGTCGTATCTGCACAACGCAAACACACAAGCAAGCCGGTCAATCAATGTAAAATCGTCACACAAAGATATTCCCACTTACAACGAATCAAACAACAACGCCTTCAGCGGCGCGTCTTCCGGCGAGGGTTTGGGCGGCGGTATGCGCTCGATGATCGCTCTCAGCACCTCCTCCACCCCCAGCCCCGTCTTCGCCGAGATCGCGATGCACTCAGAGGGGTCGATGCCGAACGTGGAGGCCATCTGCGCGGCGATGCGCTCCGGCTGCGCCGCGGGGAGGTCTACCTAGCGCGACGCTTGTTAGCCTTGCGGGACGTATGCCTGGTGAGACCTAGTGAAGCAAACGCGCCTTGTTGAGAACAGGAATGATGGTGAGACCGCGCTCCTTGGCAATGTGAAAGACGCTGATGGACTGCGCCTGCACGCCCTGGCTGGCGTCGACCAGCAGAAGCGCGCCCTGGCAGGCGGCGAGCGAGCGGGAGACTTCCCAGGAGAAGTCGACATGGCCCTGAACGAGATGAGCGGGCACAAGTGAGGAAGGGGAAGAGCGCACGCACAGGTGTGTCAATGAGATTGAGTACATGCCGCTGACCCTTGACATCATGGAACATGGTTGCTGTCTGGCCTTCACTGCAAGGGAGCGTGTCAGGATGAGTAGACTGGGGCAGGCGACACACCAGTGATTCCACGGTCGCGCTCGACCTTGAGCTTGTCGAGGACCTGCTCGTTCTTCCAGACTGCTTCTTCTGGATGTGCCAGTCATCTGAAGGCTGTCAATAGCCGGGTGGCGCGCAGCTTCCGGAGCACTGTACCTCTAGTAACCTTGCGATGGCCATTGTGAGAATGTTTTCCACCACCAGTCATCTAAACTTACCGGTCTGCTAGTGTAGATTTGCCATGGTCTTCACGTGTGTGAGTGCATGGGGAGCTAGCGAGAGGTTGTCACCTCACCAATATGTGCAATAATGGAGAAGTTGCTGAACATAGTGTCAGCTTCATGCATCATTGCAGACCGCATAGACAGCGCACCGAATCACGTCGCAGCCAAAGTCTTCCATCTTCACGACCTGCTGTTCGGGGAAGCGTACGCGCGCGGGGACGAAGAAAACGCCCGCCGCGCTACCGCCGGGCGCGCCACACATGTCGAGCAGCGCGTACATCGTCTAGGAAGTATAAGGAACGCGCGCAGGCCCGCATGACACCTGCTTGTCATCGAGCTGGACGACGACGAGAACAAGCGCCGAAGGATGCGGGAAGACGCAGAGCAACCTCGGAACTCGGCCCGGTCCGATCACCCTTGCCTTCCCCCATCATGTCGCTCGCCGAAGCGTCCGAGGCGCGCAAGGCGCGTCTGCAGGCCCTGAAGAACCGCAAAGAACATGGCCCTGGCACTGATGAGTCGTGCGCATGCCCCCCTTTCGTCTTGCAAGGCTCTTAGCTGACGCGTCTCAGAGTGCTGAAGCACCGCAACTTCGACCCCGCGTCGCGGCAGGCGAAGAAATACTCAACCAAGGCGGAAGCCGACGTCCTCATGCAGGACACAGTCGAGAAAGAGGTCGAGGGCCTCGCTGAGCGTATTGTCGCCGAAGATGAGGAGCGCCGCGCGCAAGAGCTCGACGTCTTCAACATTGCGCCGAAGCGAGCGAATTGGGACTTGAAGCGCGACATGGAGAAGAAGGTTGCGCGCCTCGAGCGGCGGACGCAAGAAGCAATACATACACTCATACGTGAGCTTCCTGCATTTCCTTATATGCCTCGGTCTCACTATCTTGCAGGACAACGACTAGCGGCGCAGAAGGGGCAGTCAGACGATCTAGTGGGGGCGATGAGGGCACAGGATAAGGAAGACCGACGCTCGGACGACGAGGACTAATACCCTGCTCCTTGCGGGTCATTTATCGACCGCCCGAGGACCAATCTGTATTCCTTTGTATCATTATGACGGCCCCCATCGCATGCACTGCGGCCTCTTCTAACCCAGTTTCACGGTCTTTCCGAATGCGCCACACAACACTAAGTCCAACTCGATGCAACTCTTCGCGCTGCTATTTGCACCCACAGGACGTCAAAGTTGGAGAAACCTCATGCTGTTACCATAGTATGAAATCTTCTTCCTTTTTCCACATACCTAATGTGCGTGTACTTACAAGACAAATAAGTATGCCACCGTGCGCGGTCGCTGAGGACCTACCACTACTTACCTTCTAAGCTCAGATTCAGCATAAGTACTCTCAAGCCAGCTTATTGAGATAGCTCGTCGCATCTGCTGATCCTAAGGAGCGTCGTGTCAGCCATGTCAGCATAGTTATCCGGTCAAAGATGAGCGCACCTCCATAGATCTCTTTCAGTATGCGCTTGTTGTATTCCTGATAGTATGGGGCCACGTTCTGTATAGCGGCAAGGTCGACTTTTTTGACATGACACAAAACTTCTGCATCCTCTTTCGAAAAAGGTTGCTCCATATCTCTCTTGCCGAGCGCAGCAGGATATTCCAGAATATCGCGCAGGTAGCGAAAGTCGTCACATAAGTTCCTGTGGGCACTTCTCTCCCAACGCCACTGGACAGAATTGGTCAGACGAAGACGTAGAGAGATCACATAGAACTTACATGCTTTCGCTGGCATGCGACCGAGCAGTATGGCACGCGTTTGCATCCGCCGCAATAGCGGAACGGTCGACCTTCACTGGTAAATGTCGCCATGCACGGTGGGAAGCCACAGTAGTCCATCTTGCATTGTCGCATCATCTCGTCGTGCACACAATGGTACACGTTGCTTTGCGCGCGTAGACTCTGAGCGTCCCGTGAACAGTCCAGCACCTCGCGACGGTACTGGGCTTCATCGTACGGCAGGCCCAGCGCTGAATGCACCCAGCCAGCGTCCCGCATGAAAAAGACCCAGTTGGCCTTCTCCTCGTCAGTGTGCTGCGACTCGGGTACCCTTCTAACCCAGGGCCAGATGCCAAGCATACGGTCCACCAGCCGCAAGCCTCGTTCGCACTCGCTGCCGTAGAAGGCGGCCGTCGACATCCCGTCCGGGTGCGCCAGGGCAGTCCTGAACCAGCGCAGAGTCGCGAACATGGGCGGCAAGGCTTCGAGGCGTCGCGGGAGAAGCGCGAGCCCCTTTTCCAGCTCGTCCATGAGCAGGCGGGGAAGATGGACGCAGCGGAACATGGGGATGACGGCGGGCCGACCGCAGATGCGCGCGAGCTCGTACAAGAGCTTGAAGTGTTCATGCGATGGGCAGACCGTCATCCATCGGCAGAGCGCCGTGATAGTCGTGTCCGCGTCCGTACCCAGCAAAGTCCGCGCATGTTCCGGCCACGGCACGAAGGAGCCTCGTTGCGCTGCGCGGTCGGCACGCCGTCGCGACTTTGAGTAATCGTCTGGCGCCCATGTCAGGACTTCTGTCACGAAGCACACGATTTGCAGCAACGCTTCAGAGAACGAGCCAGACCTGCCCCTACGTGGCGCGTGTATCCATTCCCACCTGCTCGGCCATTGATACATATGGCACTGGCATAATTCCATCGCGGCCATCATAGCGTCAATGTCTTCAAGGGAGCGCAGAGTAGCGAGGAACGCCCAGCAGATGTCCAGGAAGGCGTGTTTATGCCTTCCAGCCCGTCTGTGTAACGTGTTCCTCCACAATACACCACCACTTTGCGGTCGCTCCCGTAGTGCGTGCTCGTAGTCGGTTTCGTTGAGGGCGAAGAACGAGTCAATGTAGAATTGAGCGCAGTGTTTCGGTCTGCGAGGATCCTTGAGAGCGTCTCCTAAGCAGGCCAGGACGTCTTCCATATCGCGATCAAAGGGCTTCATGGTGATGATTGCAAGCAGACAGACGGCGGAGGTAAAGGAAACTGGACGAAAGCAAGGTGCACGCGGCATGCGTGTGACCGCGTTAACACTCACGGTCACATGATTGTTGATTTATGGAGCCATCTTTGTACCTAGAGGGACATCAAGTACAACTTCAAGTACTCAAGCTCAAGCTCAAGGATCCCTGGCTCAATTCATAGTCGACTTGTCTATTAGCACAATTTATGTTGAATACATACATTCAGGTCATTATCAGAGAGTTCATGATACGCAACAAAGACATGTAAGTAAGTGAGATGGTAGTAGGCAGCCTTGAGCTTGTGCGTAGCGGGGTGAAGCTGAGATATAACTTGGGGGTACACAATGGGAGAAGGGAAAGATGCAATGAAGGATCCGAAACGATTGATATGCGAATAGTCAGTAGCGCTCAAGCGCTCATCGGTGCAAGCGCCAGAGGGCAGGCAGATTGGCTCAGTGTATACGCGACGATGACGCCACGCCATCTCCCTCCCAGAGCTGCCTCGTCTTCCCCTTGCCCTTCACATCCTCCTGCGACAGCTCCTCTATGCGTGGCGGCGGGGGCGGCTCCCACACGTAGACCATGCAATCATCCGAGCACGACGCAAACATGCGCTCCCGTGTTGGATTCCACGCCACCGCGTTCACGCTTCCTGGACCATGCCCGGGTAACACCTCGAGCAGCGCTCCGGTATCGCGGTGCCAGAGGTATACCTTGCCGTCTGAGGCATTGTGGTAAGTAAGATCTTTTGTAGCGGATAAAAGTGGAACAAACCCTCGCTTCCACTGACGACAAAGTTACCGTCCACGCCACCAAAGCAGCTCCGGATGATGTGGTGTCCCTGCTGCTGGCCCGTGAACTTGCGTGTCAAACGCCCGGAAATCAGATCATATAGATGAATTTCCTGCAAACAAGGCACGTCAACGAAGACTGACGGGACAAACAGAGGAAAGAAACACACATTCGGTGCGTGGTTGATCAGCGCGAACTGGCAGTCGCTGGATATCTTGACGCTCGATAAGTCGCCCTCGAGTGACAGCGTCCTGCAATAATTCAGCAAGGAACATAGATTGACGGCAGAAAGTACATACATCTCTTCCTCCTGCGTTATCAGATCATACACAATCATCTTGTGCTGGTCAACGAGGTCTTCCAGTGTCATATTGCCACCCCCACTCCCCGACACCGTCCGCCCGTCCCGCGACGGCTCCAACGGCGGCACGCCAATTAGGCCGACGACGACCAGCCGCCTGCAGTCCGGTGTCACGGCAAGATCAGTGACGCGGACTGCTGCTTCGTCCCATGAATCGATCTTGCCGCCTGCCGCATCCTGCAGTAGTCGGCGGTGAGCAACATGGTCGAGCGCTAGGAGTGACAGCACTTACCCATCGAATAATCTGCCTGTCCAACCCGCCGGACACGAAGCCGGATCCATCTGGCAACCACTCCAGCGACGTTACCGTCTCCGAGTGCTCCTCAAGTAATCGTATACACAGGCCAGTCTAGGATGAATGTAGCTCAGAAGAGGGCTTCGGCCATCGTGAAACGGCCACCTACCCTGGTGTTCCACAGTCGTATCTGGGCCTCTGACCCCGTGAGAAGAACAGAATCGTCCAGTGACCACGCTATACAGCTGACCGGGAAGGGGTGGTCGCGCAGTATATGGTGCGGACGGACGTCCCTCAAATTTGGATCAGACTGCGGCTGGCAATGGATGGTGATCAGCGCCGGAGGAGGCAAAGGGATGCAGGCAGCTCACCCCTATCATCCAGATGATCGCAGTTTGGTCCTTGCTAGCGCTCGCCAGGTACCGCCCGTCGTGGCTCCATGCCACACCCCATACTTCGTCTGAATGCGCTTGCAATTTCAAGGTGTTCACCGACGGAAAGGCGTCCTTGTCACACTGGTGGTCAGTATATAATGAATAACCCAGGGAGTATGCCGGAGAGTTATGGTAGAGGCATCGTGATTGCTGCCAGGATCGTGATTGTTCAAGTAAGGAGACGATGCGCTGTGGTGGAATCATGAGGGAGGAGGGGACAAATCCTGCGGCGCGTGTGAGCAAGAGGACGAATCATACAGAAACGACGCACTGTGTATTTCGGCTAACAACCGCTGTCTTGATGTTCCCAATGTTCCATCCCATTGTGCTCGTTCTCGCAGATCATCGGGGTGTTCGCACATGAGATAACTGCGTTCGTTAAGATCCATTGTACCATTCGCGAATGCGCAGGGATATACCTTGACAGAAGATGTAGCCGCTCTGGTTCCAGCCCCATCGGCCGTATCTCATTCCTTAGGACGTTCAGGGCTGCCGAGACCTTCTTGGCTTCCAAAAGCTCCAAATACTTCTGCTGGCATATCAAGAATCTGGCATCCTGCAGACCGGAGGTGAGTGATGATGGGATATGGTTTTTGCTTGGTAACACACCCATAGGCCAGCTTCGTCGCCTGAGCCAACTAGACGAGTCAAGACTGATTCTGCCTTCGTCCATGAGCCCTCCATCACGAATTGTCTGAAATCCGACACGTCCGGCGTCTCCATGGCGTAGCCGGACTCTGACTCTAATGTGGTGGCTGACTCCCTGCGAATGGGTGAGATGAAGATGTATAAGTCAGATGAATGCAGGACGCACTCGTAACCCGCATCGCGCAGGCTCTGTACGACCAGCCGTATGTATTCTTCTCGATCTACGTATGAGCCCGAGTAAAGCGGCTTGCCCTGCAGATCGACGCGCGCGACGAGCTTGCCACGCTTCGCCACAGCAGCCCCGTTGCCCGCCAGCGCAGTCGCACCGTTGGTGGCGAGCCCCTTCTTGAGCCCGTTCGACGGGCCGGCGCCGTTCGAGACGCCTGCGGGGCCGAGGGTGGCGGCGCTGTCGGGCGAGGCAGATAGGCTGTCAGTCGAGTCGTGCTCAGGCAGGCGCATGGCGGGGCGCGGCAGGCGGCGATCGATGCGAGCGCGGGCGGGCGGCGGCGGCGGCGGGGAGCGGTCGAGGCGCGGACGCTTGCGAGCGCGAGCGAATTCTTGGTCTGGGGCGGGATGAGCGCTGGGGTGTGGGTGCGTGTGTGCGATCGCACCTGGGGTGGGTGTGCGCTCGTGGGCGTCTGTGGGTGCGTCGAGAGCGTCGCGGGGGCGTGTGGCGGGGACGAGGCTGGTCGGAGCGGCTGCGGGTGCGGGTGCGGCGGCGTCCAGGGCGTCGGGGGGCGACGTGGGATCTGCGGCCCGGAGTCGCCTGTAGCTAGAGTCCGATATGCGCTCAATGGTGGCGGTTGGCTCAGAGGGCGAGGCGCATCTGAAGTGTACAAAGACAAGAGGCGCACGCCGCGTCACGTATTTCCCTTCGTCGCTGCCCACCACCCCCCGCGTGCTCCTATGGGCATCTCCTCGCGTGCCCGTTTTCGCACGCAACCCGTCTTCATGTTTCCTCTGTACTTATTTCTCTACATATTGTACCTTCGTTACTCGCCATGGCTTCAGCAGCCCTCGACGCCCTACGTCGTGCTGATTCCCAGTGATTACTTATCGCCCGCCACCATCTCAATTACAATGCTGGGGCCACGAGCCACGTTCTCATCGCGCCCTACCCACGCCCCATCTAGGGTTATCCCAATAACGCCAAGACGCGTGCAGTGGCTTGGGGTGCATCCACGTCCGACGAGCCTTCTGCCTGACTGCCGCACACAGCCGCTTCAGACGCTTTGCCGAGGGACACGTTCTTCAACGGCCACTATGTACATGTATCCTAAAGGCCTGGCTCGTATCCGGTCTAACCAAATATAACTCGAGGGATGCAAGGCTGGTAGGAGGGAGAACTTTGAGAGAACAGCTGAGCCGACGGTCTGTAGTTGTTGTTCCCAGGGTCACGTGCAGGGATGTTCATATTCCGAGGGCAAGGACGGGACTTTCTGCGAGTGGATTCAGTTCGCCAAACATTATAGAAATTTGAGTCAGCGTACCTATGACTTGCAACGAGACGCTTGAGTAGGCTGCAACACGATGGACGGCACCAATTGACTCTTGCCTGGGATGACCTCGTGCATAATTCGGCAGTTGAA
The DNA here is from genome assembly GCA_007026445.1 of Schizophyllum amplum. Lineage (NCBI taxonomy): Eukaryota > Fungi > Basidiomycota > Agaricomycetes > Agaricales > Schizophyllaceae > Schizophyllum > Schizophyllum amplum. Next base: position 199,735 of record VDMD01000012.1, on the reverse strand, counting down.
ATCTTCTTGAGACCCTGACAGATAGTCCAGATATTTCTAGACTGTTCCCAGAGTGTGCAGAAAGCATCGATAAAGTGCGCCATAAAATTCGATGCTTCAAGCTTCAAGCTTCGAATGCGGCGAGAATGACGGTACTCACCAAGTCACAGATTTCGTTATGCAGACGATGTGCATCGAAGCTGCCCGAGGGTCAGCAGGCGTCCCCGGTCATCAGTTGCGTATCTACACGATTGGGCTAGGAGGAAAGTGTGCCCGCGCTTGAGCGCGCGGGAGGTCACGGCGAAGAAGAAAGCGGCTCGTATGTGTCGGTTCGTCAGCAACCACCCAGTCAACCCGTTTTAGCCCCGTAACGTTGCAAGCCCGGACCAACGCAAAGTGTCGTGTGGTCCTCGTCACTGATGAAGGAGAGCATCAGGCATCGACCGTCAAGCTTCAAGAAGCGCCGGAAGAGGCCTGTTCCCTCAAATGACTAGAAAATTCAGACGATGCGCACCAGTCAACACGCCATACTTGGGTACCGGGCCGTGCGCCAGCGAATACGATGCCACATCATGACAGCATACCTCGCTTGGGCGAGAGACTACTGAGCGCACTTGGCAAGGCGCGCTGAGCGCTGACCGGGACCTGCGACCCGCATCAGAAGGCAGAGAGAGAACAGTCGAGTCTTCTCGGGCGTTCGAACGCGCACCTTACACATCCCATCGGCCCTTTGCCGGGCGTACGACGGAGGTCCCTCCCGCGTACATAGGCGGTTCGACCTTCGCGGTGTCCCAGTCGCGCTCGCAGTCGACCCGCTGGCGGCTAGGTAAAAGTAATTGACCCGCGAGGCAGACTGAGACGCGCACTGATGAGGTCACTGACTGCGAAGTTCACCTTCCCGGCTCGCCAAGATCGATGCAGATATCTAGCCGTTGTCAGGCGCAAGCATCGGATGTACGCCGGAATGAGGCCATGAGAGACGTGTGCCGCTACGTATGACATGCCCACCAGCGCGGGTTCGTGACGACATTCCGTCGCCCCAGGAGACCGTCGACCTCGAGACCTCAGACACACGGCCGCACCCCATCGCGCGCAATCGCAAGAGGTGTGGATGACGTACGGAGACTCTCGTCGACAAAGCCACAAGGCGCCGCGCAGAAGAGTGGCGCAGGACCATGCTCGAAGTTCAGGTGGTCGAAAGTCAACAAGGCTGATGGGAAGGCTAAATCGGACCTCGGTGCGGATTTTGCCGAGGGTTCGCAGAATCACCTGACCCTGACCTGACCCCCAGTTCAATTTTCTGACGCGTCGCACAAAAGTAGGCAAGCGCAAGCGAGGGTCTTCTCAAGAACCGCAATATGTATACAATTCACTGTTTCGTTTCGTTTCACTTTCGCCTATACAGTACGGAAAGATAAAGTCCCAAGTAAATCCAAGTATACACGAAGGTACGAAGAGACTGTGTTCGGGGGGTATGTCGTTCAATAGGGCGACTGAAAACATAACGCGGATCGCATGAAGGTTTATTGTAGTGGTTGGACTAAGATGAGGATGATGATAATGGGCGCCCCAGCAAAGGCGCAGAGAACGACAGCAATAAGTACGTAGAAAGGGGGGCCACGCGCACGCCCTGCTGTGCGCGCGGCCATGCGTGCCGGATGTTATATATACGTCGGTTTTGTGGCAGATAAAAAAGCAGTGGTTGAGCAGCAGGGCGCCGTTTGTCGACGAGAGAACATGATGAGTGGAATGCGAGTGGTGATAGAATAGTGTATGGTAGGCGTTCTTGATGCAGCGACTATGTTCCGTCTAGAGAATATGCGAGGAAGAGGAGGGAAGGCGTGCGCGAATATTGAAGGCGCGTTATCGTCGGGGAGTCGTATTGCTTTTGTCGTATCTGGCGTCCCGGAAGGGCGCCATCCAGCGGTGGTGATATCGCCGCACGCCTAGACAGCGAACCGGTGATGAGACCGTTCGCGACGCATGAGCCCCGTCCTACCCCATCCGAGCCCCGGGTGCGCGTCGTTCGTCCCTATCCCGTCCAAATCCTCCACGCGTGCACGGCCACGACGGCCGTCATCGGCGGATGGACCGCGTACGCGTTCCTCCAGTCGCAGCTGCATCTTCGGTGGCGGCGAGCTGTTGCGGCGGACCGCCGTACGGCCACGCAGGAGACCGACGTTTGCCCAGTCATACACTTTCTCGACGCTGCCTCGGACGCCGGTGCGAGAGCGGAATGGCGGCGAGCGCCCAACAATCGTCTCGTGACGAGAACGCGATGTCGAGCGGGTTGACCGGTCGCGGTCGCTGCTTCGTGACTGGTCTGGGTCTCTCCGACGGCCTCGAGGAGTGCAGTGCGTGAGGGTCGTCGGCGGTGCGGACATCAGACCAGGCGGGGCCTGCGCCAGACTCAACCTCGGTGTTGTCGGCGATTGCCGCTGAGCAGGCTTCTTTGGGGAGCCCATGGACAAGGAGGCGTCCATCTGCAGAAGCGAGAAGTAGGCGGGGAGGCTGGCGCGATTGCGGGAACGCTTCGCTTTTGTGATCGTCGATTGCTTGCGTAGCTTCACTGCACTCTCATGCTCGTCCTCGGGATAGTCCGACTCTTCACGCGACGACGCGCAGTCCGAGTAAAGATCCTCGTCGTCCGCGCCGCCGCGCATGCGTGAGTTGATGGGTACGCTCTGAGGTGTGCCGCGCACGTGGCCGGACGAAGACTGGGAGGAAGTACGGCGGTGTAATTGTGGCACGACGGAGCGTGTGTTCGTGCCAGACGGTCGGCGTGCATACGATATGGCCGGGTGGTGAATGGTTGTAGCCGGTGTGCCCGCCTTGGTCTCGACTTCATCGCCGTCGTGGAAGCTGTACTCGCTAACGCCGGTGTCGTCGTCCTCATCGTCCTCGTCCTCGCCCGCCGACCAGGCAGTGGAGGAGGCGGAAGACGACGACATCGAATAGCGGTTGCGGGAGCGAAAGGTTGATAGCGCGGAGCCCAGGGCGGACGGAACAAGCGCTGGCACGTCGCCGGCAGGGGCGTAGCCAATGTGTGGAGAGGATAGGGCGCTGCTGGCGGACGACATGCAAGGCGACGCGGTATCCAGGCTCTGGCACTCGTCGCTACAGTACGCGGTCCTGTTATCGGCATGAGTAAGGCGGCATGAAAGGAGAAGCCGACGCGCGCACCCGTCGACCTTGAGCTGCTTCCCGCAGACGAGGCAACTTTCTAAATCTTCAAAAGCGAACATGGCGGCGTTGACCATCGCTGGGTGCGACGGCGGCGGGGGTCGGGTTGGGATGGCAGTCGGGAGAAAGACGAGTGATCGCCCGTCCGCTTTATACTCGATTCATCGAGTCAATTAACGCGCGCAATTGGAAAATTTGGGTCTGAAAGGGCAAGGGGGTCTGCTCACGTGAGCGCACAAGCCATGTCCTAATCAGGCATTCGAGCCGAGCGCATTCGCCGCTTGAAGTGAACCGGTCATCTGGTCTGGTCCCGACCGGCGAACGTGGGGCGTAGAACGCGTCGATTTGCGTCAAGAGGGCCGAAAAATACTGTACAGCTAGCTTCGAGAAAGGCAGATTCCCAGCCAGATCCCGCCGCGGCCGGCGGGATGAACGTGGGCACTGTGCGACTGGGGTTGTGTCTACCTGGACCCCGCCAGTCGCTGGTGCGAAAATGATCTCGACACTGGCCTGGACCCAAAGCACGACAACCGCTCAAGGTGCCCCCCTAACAATTTCAACTTCAAAGCATGCTCACCGCAAATTTGCAGTCGCGCGCTCGTCATTCCCGCTGCGCACAATCGCATCCTCGTCGGTGAGCTGCTCAAGCTCGCAATCGGGCGGACGGAGTCACAACGAAAAGACTCAAAAATAGGCGTCATCAGTGATGTCACGAAGCCGATTTTTTGTTTCCGTTGCTGAGGCAGGAACAAGGCTCGTTCGCAACGGCCGGACACACCTCTATACTTAACACACCTCCGCCTGGCGACGGTCACGCAGCGCCCGCACGGTTGACCGTTCTTTGTTGTCCGATGTTGTCCTCCGTGTGTACTTTCTCGACCAGGCTCACTTGACCCCATTTTCTGAACCCTCGCCTTTGTTTATGGCCGCGGCGGCCTGAGACTCGCCACGGCTGATACCTTAGCTCACTTGACTTGAAGTATGTCCTCGCACGGTGACCTTATGTGCCCTGAACCCCTCATCAAGCCCCACGCTCGTCACCTGAGCGGTAAAGGATTGGCCTGACGCAAGTGGTCTACTGCAGCGGTTCGACATCTACGTCTAGGGACAAACGAACGTCACGAACTCTACGGCTCCGCCACTAGGATAGCACCCTGTCGCGCGTTCCCAAGCTCAGATACCATCGGCATAACGGAGGGTCGACGACGACTTCAACCATAGCGACCGTAACACAGTCGCAAGGCGCTTATTCTCACTCAAATCGCGCCGTTTCTCGACATCTCTCGCACCATGCTCATCAACAACGCTCGCGTAGCGTTTCTAATATATACAAGCTCCACCAGCCTGTTCTTGTCTTTTGCGTTCCATCGCTTACTTCCCCACACACGTTCTAAATTTCGTACTGCTCGTACGCTTAAGATTCCTCCCCTGATTGACGTGGAATCCTGTTGACTGTTATTGCGCATTGTGGGCCTATTGGGGTAAGCGCTCCGACCCTACCCGATATTCTTGACTAACAGAGCAGTACAGTGCGTGTCTGGGCATGTCTTGTGCTCTTCGAAGGCAAGTTAGCGGGATGCGTACCGCCGCGGCCGTCAGCCTCCAAAGCCTCAAGGCCGTGCCATGGTCCCCTACAGACGAAGGCACTTCGCACGATTCATAACCGCGAGTTCCATGTCCGGCTCGATCTTTCTCAATTGTGGACATGCGCCAGTGCGCTCCGTCGGTCGTTGCTGACAATGCCCGCGTCTCTTCGGCTCTCCGAGTCCATCCTTGATCGTAAGTAGAACCACCTTCGCAACTGGTTCGGTATGCGATCCCTCCCCTTCCCACAGCCCAGTGGGACCTTCGAGCTGCTGGGGTGCCTCCCTCCACCCTGTCACGCCCCGCTCTTCCGTCGCTCACAGGTCTGGACCACATTCGACATCGTCACCAGGCGCGCGGGATCTGCGCACGCAGCACCCTGGCGCCAACGCGCAGTCACACGGCCATACCACTGCCATACCGTGTCAACAAACACGCTCCTCGGAGATGTTACCCACGCCCTTTGCACGCGCCTGTTGTTCGCTGATGGCCTGCGACGAATGCTGGTGACAGTCACGGCGTCCTGGTGACGTTCGTGGCCTCGCAGAGGCTCGAGGCCTGCAGCGTGGCAACTGTCTCGGGGCACACATGTCCTCGTGTGGACCTTGGTGCATGGCTGGCCAGCTTCAGGCTTGTCCGCAGGGACCCCAGCGCACAAGGTAGACGCGAAGCCGCCGAGTCGAACCAGAGTCACATTCAGCTTCCTTAGCCGGAAAAATTCGTCTTCGCTATCTTCCGCTCGTACTACCTCAGAGTCTGCGCAGCATATCCCTTCGCTTTCCGATAGTTACATCATGAGCATGTGCTGTCCTCTGCATTCTGCACTGGGGACCCCGCCTCAGCCTTCTACATTCGTCATCCATGCGCGCAGCATTTTCTACCAAAAGGCACGTGCAAGTTGAAGTTTTTTCGACCCCCATTGATCATTGAACGTTCAACGAAGACAAAGGGACCATCCCCCAGGATCATCCGCACGTTCGTGACTCTGTCGTGACTTCAAGTCGGTTTTCGCACGTGAGCAGCATGCGCATGTGCGTCCACCGTGCACGGCCACCGTTACGTTCCTCCCTCACCCCCGCCTGACCCTCAAGTACTGTTGCGGGCGGCATTCCCAGTTTGTTAACGCTCGAACTGACATCCTCTACACAGACGACCTCGCTCCGCTCGTCCATCCGTCTTGAATTTTGACCACGGGGCCCTCATTGGTCCTGGTCGTGTCTGGCACGGCTCGAGCTTGTCTTCTGCTTTGCATTCTTCCAGTCTTCCCGTTGCACGGCAGCGTGGGCCATCGCAAGCCACAACTTCCCGTCCCAGGCTTATCTTGCCTCAACGTTGCATGTTATTAGGCGCATGCGTCACCTCTCGAGTCTCGATTTCCGGTCTTTGCGTCCTTCCCCAGTGGTCTCAAGGTCCGTCGTAGAAGCAAGTCTACCGATTCTGCTTCCTACACGCTCCCGCTAGCTCATGATCCATCTTTCGCGCCGCCACTGGGAGCCAATAGTCGATTATTCTTATTCGATTTAGACTGAGGAAGCTGATGGGATTCAAGCGACGTCTATTCGGTTCCCGCCACCCCCAGTTCCTGCCTTGTTCGGTCCTCGGGGCCTTGGCGCCCGTCAACGTGACATCCACGGCATCCGCCGACTACCCAGCTTTTACGCCTTTTCTATCTCTAAAGGCTGAGGCTTCTGTATCCTGAGAAACACGATCATTTGAGCATGTATGAGCAGCTACAGGCCATGTATAACTAAGTAAGCTGACGTATAGAGACATATAAGCGTACATTTTGACCTTTTCTCGATGTTGAACGCTAGTCACGTGCAACAATGACGCCGGCCAGCACGTGGTCAGTTCAACCATGGTTGTGTCGCGTTCGCGTCACGTTATTGTGCTGTTGTGTGGCCTATCACACGGATACGATGCTATGCTATAATCCATAAGGGTGACCTCTCAAACAAATCAACTGCACTTGCCTTACAAGTACTACACCGAGGTCCGACATACGCAAGTGCCAGCCCTCGGAAGCTGCCGGCAGCGGCGTCAATGACGCCGCGCTTGAGGCGCGCCTGCATTTTGTTGTGATATAGACTGGCAGATATATTTCTCAATGCTACGACGCCGAATGCTCCCAAAGTGCAGCCATGTCGCCCATAGGCGAGCCATGGGAGAGGCACGTGGACCCGGAGATCGTCCGGAGCCGACTTGGCGGCTTCCGCGAGTTTTCGGGTCCCTGACGTCCAGATCGAATAAGAATAATCGACTTTCCCCTCCGCCACTGGGCAGGCGTTTACACCTAGCCCGGTACGCCGCCGCGGAGAATGAATGCGCACGCCCTCGCAGTGCAGGTCTCGGGCCGTGCAATATACTCGCTAGGAACCACTACGCACCCGCGCCGGCGACTTGCATACACGTCCTCCTCCTGCCCCACCGCATTCGCGGCCCGTGCCCCGATCCCCTGTACGTTCCCCGATCTCCCCAGGCAATTGTGCTCCGGATTCATCGGCCCCGCAATCGGATGTCGTCGGCTGTCGTCTGCTGTCCTCGGGCGCGCGCTTGTCGTGCGGGACCTAATCAGACATTCGATGCTTGTCATCGCCAAGGCGAGCACGGTGCGTCGTGGGGCCATGCACGTTTTATCGCTCAGAATTATTTTCTATGCTAGGCCCCGCGTCCAATGCGCCTCAGGACAAAGGTGTTCTGCATTATTTGCTTGTGCAGGACGTTCTTTTCCTTGTTCAGTGGTCGAGGTCTCGCGGTGTGCCGATTCAAGTACGAGCGTGACCTTTTCACCTTGTTTCTCGATGGGTCTGCTGCTTGTTCTTGACTCGGACGCGCACAGCAGGACGATCACGCAGGGGCCTCGGCTCACCGGTGCGGTGGTTCACGAGACGCTATATGGCAGGCTCGGGAGACTAGGCATCCGGCCAGCAGTTCGCTTTGCGCCGACGGCTTACTGCATCCAGCCGACTAGAAATGTCGCCGATGCCGTTCTTGGTGAGCTGTGGGCCCCTTTCGCGCGCATCGGTGCGGTGCCCGGAAGGGGTGATTCTCGCGTGCTATGCGATGCTGAGTTTATCCTCAACAGAATACCTAGTATCCGGCATTGCATGATGAAGCAGTTGACCGCGTCAGTCGGAATCGAGGATGGCGTAGATGGCGTGCTGCCGGCGTCCGCGACGATGGCGCTATCACTCGAAAGTTCGACTCGCTTACTTATACGTCGCACAAGGGGTGCAGGTGTATCATCCAGGCGTGGACGTTGCTCTGCGCGAGATAAATATGCGTCACTATATGTTCTGCTATCGGGACTTGGAAATGAGCGAATCTGCATCCGGTACGGCGCGACAAGGGCAAGTCGGAGACGCACTGGGACAGTGTTTCGACTGAAATGCAGGTGGGCGGCGGCCCTCCGGCGAGAGGCATCATGCTCCGGAGCGCGCCTACTGAGGTCTTCGGTACTTATGTTCACGCGCTCAGCAGTGCATTTAGGCCACCCTCTATTCAGTACGCTTTATTAGGTGCAAGGGTGGCTGACCGATGGGTTTATGTATGTCAGGGACCGGCGCCTGCATCAGCGGCTCACTGCCGTAAGTATAGGTCGAACTGGAAAGTCAGGGCTCCTGTCCGGTCGAGGTTGGGTCGAGGTACAATTCAACTATTCAGACAGTTAGGGCTCACGAGAACTGGCTGAGAAGCTGCTGAATGGGATTTTGCAACACACTATCCCTCGTGATCCATACGCAGTACTTCGGATCTCCCAGTAAGAGAAGAATCTTCGTACACATCACTATTGAAGAAGTTCAACATGTTACTTACCCGCATTTGGAAGGCATTGTGAATCTCGTGGAGCCGCTGATGCCAGCGCCATCAAGCAGGTGCAAATAAGCCGACCAGCTTCACGCAGCGCCATTGTCGGCGAGACGTTCGTACCGGCACCATGGAGTCGAATGTCTTGATTGAGTCGCCCCAGGACGCTCTCGAGGTGCGCACATCTGTATCTACTCTACGCATCTCACTGCAACTAACAAGCCTACAGGATGGCGGCCTCGATCAAGAATACGGACTTCTTCGCACCAATACATTGCCCACCAAACTGCAATCAGCACAGTTCTCTCGGAGGATTGATGCCGGCGCCGTAGACATCGACCAGCTCAATATACAGATCGAGCAAGCCCAGGCTACCGTCAACGATCTCATATGCCGTCGCGATAAGCGTCAGGCAAAGGTCGACCTTCATCGCGCCATAGTCGCTCCCGTCCGTATCCTACCCACTGAGGTTCTCTCATACATCTTTGAGCTCTGCATGGAAGATGCGCCAGTCAAACCAGACGCCACCAAGGCCCCGCTTTTGCTCTGCAGCATCTGCAGCCGCTGGCGCGACGTCGCGCTTGGGACACCCACACTCTGGTGCAACCTGCAAATGTCCATCGCTGCCCTCCTACGCGATACGCCAGAAGACGCGATCCGCTTCTACGAATCGCGTGTCAAGATAGTGGAGGCGTGGCTGAGCCGTGCCCGTACTGTACCGCTTGCCCTCAAGATGGCCGTCACCATCAAAGAACGCCGATTTTTCGCTCGCCCGCGCTACCGCGACTACCCACCATTCCCTGTCGCCGCGTTCTTCCGCCCCCACGCGCGTACGCTGCGCACGCTTGCGATGGAACTACCCAAGTCGCAGTACTCGTCACTCTGTTCTATCGAGGCCATTCCGATGCCCGCTCTCGAGCGCCTGATCATATCAAAGCACTCGCTCGTGTCCGCTGGCGTCGAAGAGTCGGAGCGCATAGTTGTGTTCTCGCAGACACCTCAGCTACGCCGGCTGGAACTGCGCAGTATGGGCCGCTTCACGCAGAGCCAGCTTGTCATCGACTGGACCACATTGACTGAAGTACGCCTCAACAACACATATATGCCGCGGGCGGCATGTGTGGGGCTGCTCCGCACCTGTCCGCTACTCGAGCATTGCGAGCTCGGAACATGTCTGTTCTTCCAGGACAGCACACCGGACGGTGGGCCAACGATGCTGCCGCGGTTGCGCACGCTCAAAATGGTGAACGACGACGATGACTTCTCGGCGCTGTTCCAGTTCATCACGACGCCCGCGCTGCGCGATCTCGAGCTGCGCTCCTGGCCGACATACGATCCGGCGGATATCGAGTTTGTCTGGGACCAGTGCGAATTCAACGACTTCAGCTGGCGCTCGGAGCTAGCTCTCACCAGGCTCGCGATTGGCTTCCCTCTCCGAGGCGAAGATCTGCTTACTGTGCTGCGCGCCCAGCCCTCCCTTGAGACGCTTGAATTGCGGACGGGACTGCATCTGGACGGCTTCCTAATTGGCGCATTCATCTGGGATCACGGCGACAAGCAGCGGCAGCTCCTCCCAAAGCTGCAGCGGTTGCATCTGTACGAGCTCGACCAACAGGCGGCGCACGTCTTTGGGCAGCAGATCGTTGACGTGGTGGAGTCGCGCTGCCAGCGCCGCTGGTTTGCGCCCTCAACAACGCTCCTAGCGCTCCGACTATTGACGCCGACGGTCGTGCAGCGAATGCACGAGGCGGAAGCGTGCGATCCTGAGCTCGCAGGGCTCCTGGAGTGCGTGAGGCGAGGGAGTGCGTCAGCGGAACAGAAGCAGTCTCTGGCAGTGATGTTCGCGGATCTGGTGCAGTCTCACTCCCCAGAACTGCTGGAGAAGGCGTTCGCGGAGGCGCCAGCGACGCTGCAGCAAGCACCGCCGCTCCCCGCGCAGCTTATGGCGCTCACGCTCGCTACGTCCACGCGGAATCTGACCTTCGACGATGCATTCACGGCGAAGATGGCACAGTTCAGGGAGGCGGGGTTGGAGGTCGTGCTCGACGTGACACGGGACGTGCGTCGGGCGGACGGCGTGACGGTGCTCTAAATCTCTGGTCGGTATTCCTTTTACAAATCTGGTGGTTCGTATAATACTGTACGGTGCACATAAACTAGGATTACAAACAGGCAGTACATTACCGCAACGCTAATATGGTCAGCACTAATAACATGGATACGAACGATACTGGGGGTCTTGAATGCGGCTGAGATTATGCCTTCTTCTCTTTTGAGACGCTGTCGTCGGTGAGGATCGCCTTGGAGGGTGCGTCGGGCACGGCGGGCATATTGCCAGTCCTGAAGCGCTTCTGGAGGGCTTGAATCATCTTGTAGAACCTGCGGACGCAAGTTGAGGCGGTACGATGGCGGGAGAGCGGTCAACGCACCAAAACCAGTTGAGGCCCTGCAGAACGATATTCCCTCCCCCATAAATGACGCATACGAGCGTCGAGGCCTCATGCCGAATAGCGTATAGCTCGGCGAGGAACTGAAAGGACTGACACGGGGTCAACTAGGCGAGATTGACGGTCGACTGAATTTGGGCACGCACAACCATGCCGCCGTAGATGATGCGCACACCGAAGAAGGAGGCCAATAGGAACCCCCCATTGACCATCTGCGCTATCGAACCTGTCTTGCCGAGCTTGTCGAGGAACCTGGGTCGCGTGAGCGCATTGCGGGGGTCAACCACTGTTCACTTACCAGTTGATATTGAGAAACACGGTGCTTCTGGGTAGTTCAATGGTTGAGAAAATAAGCGACATGAAAGGCACATGAACGCACATCTCCCAGAGTAAGCAGCGCACGCCGAAGTAGAGGACAAAAGGTCTCTGGTGTGAGGTCAGGAGATATAACGATTCGCGTTCCGCAGGGACACATACATAAGAGAGGCCGTATACCAGCAGGCAGGCTAGGCCTAGGGTAGGGCGCTTCGTAAGATAGCAGAGGCAGCTGATACAATGTACACGAACCGTGCGCGACGAAACCGAGATCCACAAAGTTGACTATCGAGTCAGTCGTATCCCAAAGAAAATATCTGGAACACAGTGAGCAGTCGACACGCACCATGAACAGTAGTGAACGTACCCCACCGCGACAGAATGGGCGACAGCAGCATCGTAGTCCCAGCCGAATACCCTGTCGGCCGCTAGCGCAGGGGAATCCAGGCATAGTAGCGCAAGTGGGACAATCATTAACGCGTGTACCATGGAGACGATGTGTACGTTCCTGTCCTGTAGGGTCAGCGGGCCGAAGACGCTCATGAAAAGCAAACGCACCACGCGTTCCGCCCGCGTCGTCCGCGCAAGCCGTCATACGTCCGCGGCGCGAGCAGCCTAGAGCCCAGAGGCGCGACTAGGACGTGTATAAGCGTGAAGAAGAAAAAGCTAGCCGCGATGAGGGGGAGAAATCGCGGGAGACGCGTGAGGCGGAGCGAGTCCTTCGAGGCGAGGTAGCGCGCGAGGGCGCCGTTCGGGCCGAGGTACTCATCGAGGTAGGCGAGCGCGAGGTCGACGTAGGTGGCATCGAGGTCATGATACTCGGACATCGTGGTACGGAGCAAGAGCGGGTGTGTTGTCTGGCTTTACTTACGCGCGCCCGGTGAGCTCGGCAGAGTACAAACATTGAGAGGCGCGTAAGCACGATCAAATTCCATGGACTCCGGCCGTCGGTCCGAAAACCCGAGGCCGTTGACTTGGAAATATTCTCTGAGCCTCTCTTTCTCTCACCCTTCAATGTAAAAGCTAGCGCAGGCCTTTTTACATTCCAAATGACCTCTCGCTCGCTTCACGTATCGGAAATTGTATTCCGCGTGTACACAGCTTAGGGATATGGCCCGCGCGACCTTAGCCAAGCACGACAGCGCGAACGATAGCACATTATATCAAGAAGAGACGCTGTGTTATATGGGGTCGTATTCGTATATGTTGTAGAGGGCCGGCGCAAAGAACCGTCTGCTGTTGGATATTACTCGGACGGTCGCAGACCGCCGAAGCCATCTGCGGAGGAGTCATCAACACGGGCTGTCGCTACAGGCGGCGCAAGACTCAATGACTGACCTCAATCATCCTCCTCTTCCTGCAGTTGATAGAGTTCATTCCGTACATCTATCCACGTATTCGCACACGGACCATCTTCCCCTGTGATATCAATCGTTTTCGAGCATCCAATCACCTTGCTTGCAAGGTCTTCTTCACCATGCTTATTGAGTTTCTCCGATTGTCTTCCGTACATAAATACAAGCAATGCCGTCATCGCGCACTCACGCGCATTTCACGTGCGTGAACATCCCGTGCTCCGCCGCTCCGCGTCTCACCGCTTGTACCATCGCGTCCCCGACTCCCGAGTCCCCGTACGCGAACTGTTGACAGCGCGCGATCGCTTCTGCTGTGCTCGCTGCTCTCGTCCTCTGTTCTATCCATGACAGCTGTTCACCGGTCTGCCATGTCTGTCCTGAAAACAAGAAATGGTCACGGTCGCTCAGGTCTGGGTCAGGTTGCTGCTGTCGGACTCGGACATCCGCAACTACTACGACGTGCAGCGCAATAAGTTGGAGAGTCGGCGGCTGAACTGCAATGTGGCGCATGCGAAGCTAGAGAATTTGAACGCCTCGAAGAAGGAGAAAGAGTTCCTTTGTGCGTGTCGCGGCCAAACTACTTTCAAGCATTGACGGATCTGCAGCGAAGGCCCGGGATATGATGTCTGTGCACACACCCATCAGCTCCAGGAGTCCGAGGCCTCGCTCCTGCGCGAAGTTATCGCGTTCCTTGTCACGGCGGGCGGCAAGGAGGACAAAGACAAGGAGAAATCCTGCAAGATGAGCGTCTCATGCCAGGCATCGTCGCTCGGACTAAGCAAGGAGAACCTTGCGGACGAGGCAGATGAAAAGGAGCCCGTGACGGGACGCGACGGGTGCGATAAGTTCGCCTCATTGGAGGAGCTGGGCAAGGAGGACAACGGTCATGGTCCTGCGTCGAGCGGGCTCCGATCTTCGGGCGGACACAGTCCAAGAAGAGCATGATGTTGATTCTCCCACAGCATCCACGAAGCCGCTACCGCCCCCGCACCTCCTCAAGGCGCCCTCGCAGCGCGGGAATAAAGTACACGCGCGCTCTGTACGACTTCTCTGGTGCGGACGAGCTGTTTTCCGCACGGGCAAGGAGATCGCGGTCATCAGCGACGTGACTGATGAGTGGTGGATGGGCGAGCTCCCCGGCAGACGCGGGCTGTTCCCGACAAGCTACGTCGTTGAAGTGAACGAGGCCCGTCGCTCTCGCACCCGCGCTCCGCGCGCCAACCGGCCTCGCTCATTACAATCGACTTCGAGGACGAGGACGACAATTCGCGCCCGATGGAGCACAACGACGCGGGGATCTCCAGCTAGTGGTCGGCGGAGCCGAGCTGAGCTGAGCTGAGCTGAGTTTCTCTGAGCTTTGCTGAGCTCGGGCTGTCCCAGACGGCAGGCTCAGCTCACCTCTCGAGCCCAAGCTGGGTTGAGCCGAGCTTGAGCTAAAGCTTAGAGCTTGTGCTATAAATATATACCTGCGAAAAGTGAGTTTTCAGACTCAGAAAAGTATATGAATCACTCACCTCAATATATCCAGTTCAGAGCGCGCACCTTGCAGGTGATTTGTAGGCGCCAGGATACGATGTGAGTCCCCGCGGTCACGTACCTCACGTCCGGTCACGCTAACCGTGACTCGCGGCGGCGCATCGCGTCACCCGCCTTTCGTTTCTGCCATATGGCATGTTAACCTTCATCTCCACCACCTTGAAATGAACAGCCAGTGCTTGAGTAGATGTAAAAAGTAAGAAAGTATACAGATTAGGGGGTGTTCAACCTCGGTGAGCCTGCGCGAGCTTTTGCTCAGAGCCCGGGCTTCCCCTCGAACGCAGCTCGGCTCTCGGCTCAGAGCCTACTCCTATGCGAGCTGAGCTGAGCCAGAGCCTACCAGGGCTGAGTCGAGCTGAGCTTAGAGCTTTAGCTCGGCTCCGCCGACCACTATCTCCAGCATCCCGTACTTCAGTGTTGGCGCCAGTGGCAAGCGGGACCCGTTCGCGCCGAGGACCTTTGCTTGCAGGCCGCCGTCTTCAACCGATCTCACCTCTCTGACTGGTGCATCATTACTTTTCTGGTACTCTTCTCAGGCAGACTTTCGTAGACTTCGCTGGTTTTTGCCTCTCTTTACCATTAGGTTACCTTCGCCCTCTAGCCCGTATTTTCATTGAATATATAGTTACCTTTCCGCTCATAATCATATTTTTCTCCTTCACAAGTTTCAGGCAAGCAAGGTCGGGCATCCGCGCAGCGGACGCTTATCTAGTCACGTGGTATATGAACAAAGCCACAGCAGTCGCATCGGCAATGGGCGAATTGAGGATGTCGATATAGAGGGGCTGAGAGCATGTATCTCGTTCGGTGGTTGACAGGGACCGGGGATGAATCGGAATGCGAGTTGCGTCGAGATAGCATGCGAAGTGATGAAGCATTGGACAGGAATTCGCAAACGATGCCAATGACTGAAGAGTAATTTCTGTATGTGGTTGTGGCGTGCGTCTGCGTATGAACGGTCGAGATGCCGGCTCTGCAATCGAGAAGTACTGCAGGGATGGCCACGCAAGCGCAAGGAAAGCGAGGTCGGTGTCGCTGACATTGAAGCGGGAATCGAGATCGAAATACTGCATCTCCGTGAACGATGCGAACTGTAGAAGTGTTTCTGCTGCAAGAGGTTCCAGTTCAGATGTTCCATGATACTGATATGATTCTCTATAATAGAGTTGAGTGAGCGGTGGGCCCAACATCCGTGCAATCGTGTTGAGATTATCTTGTCTCGCGCGGTGACTATCCTCGTCGGGTCGGCTCAAGTGGTCACCATCCTCTTGTTCCTCAACTTGTACGACGAGATCAGTGATTCCGATTGGCGCGCTAGACATGGCTTTGATAATTGATGCCGGGAACGATGGGTGTGACGTGTATAGCTCAAGGGTAGACAACCCATTCTCGAAAGCCGGAGACGAGGCGGGCGCCCAATGCTGGTCAATATCAATGCATAATATCAGAGTTCGCAGGCTTTGACAACGTCCGAGCTGACGTAGGAAGGCCGGATGTGCGTCTGGGACTTGCAGAGTCGTCAAGGCATGCCAGCCTAGGATCGCATCTTCAAAAGGCAGTCTGAGCAGTTGGGGTGGCTCGGCAGAATCTGGCTTGTACGCTTCGATCACAAGGTCGGTGACTTGGGGACACATGGCCGGTAGAGTGGGCAGGATGAGCATAATCTCGATGTCGAGGTGCGGACACACAGTCAATGCATTCAGCGACGGACCGAGGAAGAGGCGAAGGAGCTTGTAGTCCCGGTGAGGTTTATCCAGAGTTGTGAAGTCGAGTTTTCTGATATTGGGGAAGAGACATGAGTGGCCGGCGCGCAAGGCCAGTAGTTGGGCAGTCCTTGCTGTCAGGCCCATGTCATTATTTCCCAGGTCGCTTCTGCTTCGTTCGAAGACAAGAGACCTAACGCGCCGCGCATATGTCAGGGAATGTTCCCAATCCACCGAAGGAATGTAGTCTTGGACGTGCACCTATTCGACCTTGAGTATGCAACAATTTTGAGCGACAGTGGCCACTCACCAGAGGTCTAAAAGTTAGATTATCCTCTAAGATCTCGTGTTGCGGGAGCGTCCTTATGAATGGCACGAGAGAATCCTGCATTTCCCAGAGGACGTCTAGGGCAGCTTCGCAGATGGTGGAATTTGTCTGAGCGAAGGATGCCAACGACCCCAGACTGTCCACATTCCTGAGCTCCGTACACATGAGGAGCACAATCTCTGGTATTTGGAGACAAAGAGGAGTCATGCCGAAGTGCGAGAGCGTGAGGACGTCCGAGTGATTTCAGGTGAATTCAGAGATGATGATGGGACGAGGAGAAGAGGATGCGGCAAATGCCGTGGTCCATTTATGCACCATAAATTCCGATTTTCCCGGCTTCAGCTTCAAAGCTTCAGGTCTGAGGTCGGCTCAAAAACTTCCATCCGCTGAAGGCCAACTGGAGCCAACGGACAATAAGCTCATCCCTTATGTTGTGCTGCCGAATAGTGCCGCTTGACCTACTCCAAAAAAAACCTTCCATCCGCTTGCATTGCAAGTAGTATTAACGTGTACAGGGTAGTAAGTATGCAGTCTGGAATCCAGATTCAGGAGGTTTACATGGCAGCATAGCCGTCGACATCAATACGGTAGGTCCTCGTCGTCGATGAGAGGTAAAATACTCGTCCCCCGGACGAGCAGTTTCTCAATCTGGGGAAGAGCATCCCTGATCTGGAACCCGACCTGCCGACTCGTCTCGTCGAATCCCTCCTTGTCCGCGCTACACAGCCGCCCCCACGTATGGTCCAGCAGAAGGGTGCGCAGACGCGTACACGCGCCCAACCAGCGCACCATTGCCGACGAGAACACCAGGTCGACGTGCACTCGACTGACGTTGATCATGAGCGTGCTCGCAGAAAACACACACGCGTCGTGGGCGTGAGGCGCGGGTTGCTGGTCGTCCTCATCCCACGGCCACTCGCCGACATCTAGTTCGAAGGTTGTGGTCACGTCTTTGAGTCGTGCGCTTACGGGCCGCAGGGAGCGGATGTTGCACAATGACGGCGCGGCCGGCGCGTCCCAGTAGCAGTCGAGCTGCACATGTACATGCTGCAGCGCTGGAGTCCTGCGAGCGGCGCCTAGCACGAATGCAATGACTGGCGCCGCGGCCAGCAGCTGCTCCAGCTGGGGAAGGTGCAGCGTGGGCGGAGGACGTCGTGCCCCTCGTCGAGACAGGAAGCTTCGCGCACAGTCCCGGATGTCGAGGAAGCGGAGATCTGGATGCCGTGCCAGGAATGAACAGAATACTTGCTGGGACGCGCGTGCCATGCGCATGGAGAATTGGGTGAGGCAAGGTAGATCAAGGCGCTCAAGTACGTCGTCCCATTGCGCGCGTGATGTTGCTCGAGGCGGCAAGGATAACATGAGCGTGGTCAGGGCGGAGTGATTGAGGACGTCGAGAACGTGCGTTTCGACGCGCCATGGCGGAGCAGGCTCTCCACCCAACAAAGCCGCGTCTACAGAAGACTCTAATAGCACCAGATCCTGCGACTCGGCATATGGTGGGAAGAGGTGCTTGTCGGGTGCAGTAACGATGCGCGCCTTGGACAAGCACGTCCGGATCGCCCAGACGCCTTTCAGCATTGTCGGTGTGACACGTAGCCGGGCGAGTGCTCCTAGCGGGGCCATTGCCCCGGCGCCTCCATCAACAACATGAAGCGTGTCACACCCGCGAGCTACCGCCGCTTCAAGGACGCGTGCGAGCGCGACGCGCACGTCCACCAAGCGCATCTTCCACGCACGCGAGGGCCGACCAGCCGTTGCAAGCGAGAAGTCGATAGTGAGCTTGTCGATGGCGACGAGCTTGCTGATGAGGCGATACATGATGCGGAACTGCGCTTGGAGGCCCACAGAGCGTGGATCCTGAACATACCAGTGGATGTGGGCGGCGGTGGTAGAGAGGAGGGACATGATTAACGCTCGATGGAGCTGATATGGGGTTGGCGCATTGCGTGAGGAGAAGAAGAGCGTGAGGCGCTCGATGCGGTGGGGGTTTGTCTGCCCGTAGCGCGCCAGTAGCGTGGGGATCGCGAGATAGTGGAGCTTGCGGCAGACTGTGGCAAAGACGAGCAGTGCGTCGACATCTGCCAGGTCCAAGATAAGGATGAGAAGCTCGTGCGGGAGGACGGCGAACAAGTCGATGACTTCGGCTGTCATAACGTCGCGTCGCTAAACACATGATTAGATCGAGCTCTAGCTGTCGAAAGGGTACACACCTGCGAATCGGATCGGCTACTCAGATGTTTCTTCTCCGTCTCTGGCAGCACCTCGCTGAAAGACCCTACAGCTGCCTCGAAGTCGCCTGAAAGCTGCGAGGTGGTCAGCAAGTCCAATGATGAAGTGCATGTTGGCGCTTAAACTTACAGCTAGCGCTCACTCAAGCAAACAGATACGGAGGCGTTCAGATGTGCACCCTGAGTGCGGAGCAAGGCGAGGGAGGTGAAAATCGACTGAGGCTGGGCTGTGATGGCGGTTTCGGTCAAGCAGGGCTGCTGCCGTAAAGTGCCCATTGTATACCCGCATCAGGAAGCATGAACATCTCATTATTCAGATTCTGGGAATAACTGGCGGGCCGGTGTATGCCGCCCCTATTTCGCTGCAATCGCGTCCGGCTCCTTTGCAGTTGTACAATAATATTCAGGCAAGTCGCTTTTTCCTCATCATCTTCTTTACTGTATGGACTAGCAATGGCTATGTCTAGCCCAGGGTCAGCCAGCCTTCTCCTTTTGCCTCAATCTCGCTTGTCCTAGTGCCGTACTAATAATGGTCGCACCGCACGATTCCATCTCCCCAAGGGCAGTCATTGAAGTTCGTAGCAAATGCCAATTCTCATCCACCTAGTACTGTGAAAGGGTAAATATTATAGGTATCACTGAAGTAGCAGTAGATGATGCACGGGTAACGTAGAGAAGCTAGGTGAAGACGCAACACATTTGCTCTTCGATATTATTTTAGAAGACACGCACTTCCATATACCAGGAAGACACGCCAACTACCTCTGCAAAGTGAACAGCAACTTATTACTGCTGATCCTTATGCAGCGCCTCAAAGCGCGAGCCGGGCGTACGCAGCAACTCACGGGGCACCCCAATCTCGGCGATCCGTCCATTGTCCATGACCATGACATTGTCGTACTCGATGATAGTTGCTGATTAGAAAGGTGAGCAGAAATCCCGAGAAATGTGATTGGAGACTCACAGATGCGGTGAGCGACAGAAATGACGGTCACGTCGCGCAGGCTTGTCTGCAGCACCTCGAGCAACTTGCGGTCCGTGGACATATCCATGCTGCGAGGGTCAGCCTACGTCCATCATCAAGTGCCATAGAGGCCTACCTTGACGTCGCCTCATCAAGGACCACAATGCGGCGGCGCTGCAGGAGCACGCGAGCAATGCAGAGCAATTGACGCTCCCCGCCGGAGAACTGTAGTCCGTCTGCAGATACAACGGCGTCTAGTTGACCATCCAGATGCTGAACTGCCTCTTTCATGCCAACCAAATCGAGCGCGTCCCAGATCTGCTGATCGTCGATGCCCTCGCGACATCCAAGAAGGATGTTATCGCGCAAGGACGCGTACAATAGGAAGGGCGTTTGCGAGACAGTACTACCGCCGATGCGTTCAGCGAAGATGAAAAATATGAGGTACAGGTATGGCTCACCTGATGGACTCGCGCAGTCTCTTAACGGGCACCGTCGCGATGTCGACGCCGTCGATGAGGATCTGACCGTGTACCAGGTTTGCCGTGTCCAGTCCACGAAGGAGTGCAAAGACAGTACTACTCTTCCCACTTCCCGTACGACCGCAGATGCCAAGCTTCTGACCACTGCTCACGCTGAACGTCAGGTTGTCCAGAACATACGGCATGCCTTCTTCGTAGTGCAGGCTGACGCCGCGATACTCGATGTGCCCTGCGCTGGGCCAATTGGGTCCCGGATCGACCTTGGCGTCCATCTCGTTGTCGTAGTCATGACGCAAGGAGTCGAGCTCAAAGACGCGTTCCACGGAAACGATGCCATTCTCCACGCGGGTGTACGCGAGGAGGAGGTTGATGAGGCTTTGTGCGAGGCTGACGAGCTGCGAGAGCGCAACGCCGAGGAAGCCGCCGGAGGTGGAACCACGGAGACCGACGGCGAGCGCCGCGATGGCAATGGCGATGAAGGCAGTGAGCAGGTTGAGGGCCGTGCGCAGGAAGCGGATACCAGCGTAACGATAGTACATCGGTGCCTGCGCGCGGTCGAGATGGTGAGCGCACGTTGTCTTGAACAATCGTTCGGCCTGGAAGGCGCGGATGGTCACCAGTCCGTTGAGAGAGGACGTGAACGCGGTGTACATCGGCGTCTTTGAGCTCATGGTGAGCCGCTGTAGCTGACGGGAGGTGGCGAGATAGACGCGCTGCAGCGCCCAGTAGAATACGCCGATAAACGGAACAGCAATCGCCAGCCACGGTACGGCGATGAGGATGAGAACCACTGCACCGATGACGTAGACAGCAGTGAAGGTGAAGTCTTGTATGGCACGGGGGAACGCAAAGTCGGCGACGAACATGTCGCTTGACCAACGGTTCTGCAGCATAGCGGCCGGAGTGCGCTGGAAGTAGGTCACGGGCGCGCCGAGGACGGAGTCGAGCTGGTGTGCGTGTATGGCGAGCGACGCGTGCGGGGCGGTGTGCTGTGTGTAGGTGTACATCGTCACAAAAGACGCGGCGAAGCAGGCGACGGTAAAGGCAGCATATCCGCCAAGCCATGGGCCATGATTGCTGTCGCCGCTCTCGGACCAGAAGCGCAGGAGGATCTGCAGACCGACTTGCATGCCGGTGTAGAGCACAAGACATACGAGGCATAGCAGCAGGCGCGGCCAGCCACACGCATTCAGGTAGAAGATGTATGGCGCCCACGAAGCGGCCCCTGGTGCGGCCTTCTTCTCGTTTTCTGCGTCCTTTGCCGGCGCAGGGGCCTGCATACCTGTCTTCATCGGCCCCGGTGCAGGCGTCAATGGTCCGGCAGCAGTAGAGGTAGACAAATCGTCGTCGGCGATGTCCTGCTCCTCCTCCTCGTCCTTCTGTTCTCCAACATACTTGCGAAGGTCGACATGGTGAGCGTGGAGCTCAGCAAGGGTGCCCTCGGCGACAACCGCGCCCCCATCGAGAACAATGACATGGTCGGCCACGCCGAGATGCCGATCTAAATCGGCTGTCAGTTCTGATCGCAGATGCCGATGCCGGCCAATCGACACGCGCGCATCTCAAAGCGAACACTCACGGCTGTGGGTGGCGAGCACGACAACTGTCCCGCGCAGGAGACCCTTACTGCCAAAGAGCGCCTCAAAGACCGAGTTCGATGTATGCGCGTCGAGTGCGGAGAAGCAGTCGTCGAGCAGCGTCACGCGGCATCGAGCATACACCGCCCGCGCGAGCGACTGTTCGGCTCATCAGCAACGGCGAGGACGACAAGGAGCCCATCCACTCACAATACGCTGGCGCTGCCCACCGCTGACCGACCCCCCTGCATCTGCCATTACCGTCATGTCGCCCTTGTCCATCCGTGCGAGGTCCGGACGCAGAGCGCACGCATCGATCACGGTCTCATACCACTCCGCGTCGAATAGGTTATCAAGGATGATGTTCTCCCGCACGGTCGTCGGCCACACGAAGGCCTCCTGAGGCGCATATGCGACACGCCCCGTGGGCAGACTCCCTGCCCCCACCACAATCGTCGTCTCGCCGAGGAGCGTCCGCAGCAGCGTCGTCTTGCCCTACGCCGCGTCAGCTTTAAATTAGTACCACATGGCTTCGACGCCGCTCACCGATCCCACGGGTCCTACTATCATGTTCAAGCTGTTCGGCCAGATGTTGACGCTCACGTCCGACAGTATTGCCTTCCCGCCTGCTCGTCCTTCGACCGTTACATTCGAGAGCTGGACCTGCCGTGGTACTGCTGTGATGGACGAAGTCGCCGTCATCTCTCCATCGTCCAGATCGCTCAGCACCTTCAGATCTGCTGTCTGCCGAAGGCCGTCACTTGCGGGGCGCTCCTCCATGGACAGAAATCCCTCGATGCGCTTCAAACTCGCAAAGGACGCAAGCAGGAGCGGGAAGCAGTTCCCCACCGTGCTGATCGGCAGCGTCGCCAGGTTAACCACGGTAAGAATCGTGAAGAGACGCTCTGGCCTCAGCTGCTCGTCGTTAATGCCGACATACGTGCCGAGGGCGGAGACGCCGGCCAAGTTGATCGTCGCAGAAGACAGGACGCCGACGATGACGAGTTGCTTGAAGAATGAGCGCAAGTACGAGATCTCCTTGTTCCGGACGGGCTCCACCCACTTCGGTACAACAGGTTCGACGGCAAGCAACTTAATCGGGATGATCTGCGACATGACAGACGTCTATGGAAACTAGTGAGTCCACGCAGCTGACGGGGAGCACGTACGCACCAGCACTTTGATTCTTGCCTGCGTACTGCCCATCCAATTCTTCTGTGCCTTCGCGACCCGCTTGCCGACCCAGCTCGTGACGAAGCAGAACCCGGCCATAATGCAAATGGGCGGGATCATGGCGAACGAAGCCTGCGTCTGAAATCAACTTCCGTTCTTATTGCATACGAATCGGCGTACCTGGTACCAGAGGACGACCGCTGCGACGACGATGGACACAACCGCCGACCATGTCTCGTGGAAAAATGCGATACCCTCGCAGACTCGCTCGACGTCGACGGACATGTACGTTACAGCGGCACTTCGTCCCTCGCTCTCTGCAACGGATGCCGACAGCAGCATAGACTTGTCCATGATGACGCTGACAAGCGCCGCGCGGTACGTGACCACCATGGTGTACACGCGATCCCAATAGAGACCGGTCAAGAACGCGATACTCGGATACACGATGGCATATGCACCGACGAGCGCCCAACCCTGCGCCGGATCCTGAGGCGTGGCGTTATCCTCGGAGTACGAGTCGACGAAGCGTAGCATGCGTTGAACGAGATATGGCTGCGCGAAGGTCGCCGCAACTAGGAGGAGTTTCGCAGTCACGGGCGCGAAGAATTCTGGAGCGAACGCGCGAATGGAGGGCATGAATATACGATGCTTCCCGCCGGATTTCCCGTTCAAGGCGAGCGTCTCGCGTAACCTCCTGTTCGTAGGCGCAGAAGATAGGTTCTCCGGCAGCCCATACGCGTTCAGGTCGTCCAGGGAGAAGAAGCGTCGGAACCCGCTGATCAGCACCGGATATAACCACACGAAGAATAGGCGCGCTGGCAACGACGATGTTGGCTCGTGGGCGACAGGCTATGTGAATCGTGAGTACGCGCGCAGGTACGACGGGTGGCTACGAACGTTCTGGGATGCCACGAGAAGCCTCCGTTTATGCATTATCTCGACCAGGCAGATACAAACGCGCGCGGCGAAGGCGACCACAAAGGCAGGGAAGAATCGCAAGTCCTTGAGAGGCGTGGTGGCGTACGTACGCAGCTGCGTTGCGGAGAACAGCACGGTGAGCAGGACATAGCAGGTGATGAGCGTGCTAGGTGCGGGCCGACGCGTATGGTGCATGTAGGAGAGCGGGGCGAGGACAATCTAGCACCACTGTCAAAATAAAGCACATAAAGCATACGATCGGACGTACCGACGCTGAGAGCTCGACGCCATACGCTGTCGATGCCCAGTCTCCCCAGCCATCGCGCGGGAGAAGTGCGAGCGTCGAGGCCAACGAGGTGATGAGAACCGCGCAGAGGAATATCTTTACGCATGCAAGCGCGTCGAGCTTGGATTTCGTGATGGAATGCCTCCGCCAGAGATCGGTGAGGCGCGTTATTCCGAGAAACAGGAAGACTGCGGCGGGGAGGATGGCCAGGATGCGGTACTGGAAGCCGAGGCTGAAGTCCATATTGCGGCACGACGCCGCTGGTCCAAAGCCCGCTTCATCGCGGCAGACGTCCGCCATGGAGTGCAAGAGGCGGTGGTCGGCGGGACTTGGGGCGCGCACTATTGACAAGCGTGGTCAACGTGTATCTTATCTGCATCAAATCAGATAAGACGGTATATTTATCTGAACGTCACGTGCACGTCTTCTACGCGCGACGAAGTGGTCCCATGGCTCCGCTTTCTGCCTCTTCGGCGCCTTCTTCCATGCGGTCAAGTCGGAAAATTGCGGGTGACGTGGAGTCTGCCAGGGTTCTCTGTGCTTGGCCAGTCGCGGTCGGAGCCCGGCTCGGCGATTGGCGGCCGCTATCTGATTAAATACAACACATGGTGCGATTAGATTACAGCAGTGATCGAACGACGAGCGCTAAACCGGACTTGCGATCCGAACCTGAACTTGTTCGCCTCTCCCGCCATGCTCGTCTCGACATCCAGTACCGGGCCCTACACGTACCACCCCCTTCCCGATCTCGGCTCTCTGCAGCGTCAATCATCTCATGCTGCTTGCAAGCTCACCACTGCACTGTCGTCCGAAGTGACTGCCCTCGACGACGCGGTACGCGCGCATCTGCGCGCTGCTTTCGCGAGCACGCTCATGAAGTACATTGATAGCAATGACTTTCTCTTCGGCGAGACAGAGGCGGACTACATCATAGACCCGGAGGCAGTGGTCATACGTCTCGCTCGCGCGGAGTTGCAGTGCGAATACTCGTGGCACGACTTGGCCACTCAGCTGGCACGCGGCTCGGAGTGCTGCCTCGACGACGTGCGCCTCGAGCTTATGTTGGGTGAGCACCAGAATCCGTTACCGGCAATGATTGTCTGGGACGTCCTACGCTGCTCGGACCCTGATGCCTTTGTAACTTCGAGCATCGTCTTCGGTGCTCACGCCGACTCGGGCTGTGTTTACATCGATGTTCTCGCCGATCGCGCTCTCATCTCCCCCTCTGCGCTGGAAAACTTCGTGGCCCAGGTCACCGCAACGTACAGCGCCATCCTCGACGCGCCAAAGGCGCCATGCACGACACCCGTGAAGATGCCGAAGGAGCTGCTGGCTGCATCGCAAGCGACAATCGACCCTACGCAGGAGAAGGTGGTCGTAGAATGGCTGTTCGAGAACGCTGCAAATCGTCCAGACGCCATTGCTCACGAAGTCTACGCATCGTTGGACAGCCCGCCGCAGTTTGTCACCTACGGCGAGCTGAACGAGCAGACGAACGTCCTCGCGCGCTGGCTCGTGGCCAACGGAGTAGGTGTAGAAGACAAGGTGTGCTTGTGCAGCACACGCAACGCATATTTCTATGTCGCTATGGCTGCTATACTGAAAGCGGGCGCCTGCTACGTCTCGGTAGGTTACACAGAGACTATCTTGGTACGATGGTTTCTAATTTGATTCGGCAGATCGATGTTGAACTGCCCGTCGAGCGCAAGCGATTCATCGAGCAAGACAGCGAGGCGAAGCTCGTGTTCGTTACTTCTCCTGAAGACGGCGAGGTATTTTCGAGCCCTGCTGTCTTGACAGACGACCTTCTGCGACGAGCGCGCGCGGACCACGGCGATGACAATATCTGCCTTGCTTCCTTGGACAATCTGGCGTATTTACTTTACACTTCAGGTGAGCTAGCTGCGCGCTCCATGCTACCGTTAGCGCTCACGCGAAGGGCAGGGACTACCGGGACACCTAAGGGCTGTCTTCTCGAACACCGCGGTCTTTTCTGGGCTATGGTGTCTTTCTGCGCGCTGCCGCGTCCGGTCACAAACCCAGATACTGACAAGCGATTGTCTCTTGCTTGTGCGCATACCGGTTGTTTTTCTTTCTTCCCGGTCGTCTGACGCCGCTGCACAGCGACCGCCTTCGACGTGCATATTTCCGAAATTTGCCAGTCCTGGGGTCTTGGCACGCGTCTCGTGAGCGCACCTCGCTTCGAGCTCCTGACCCAACTACGCAAGCATGTAGTCGATATCGGCATCACTCACGTCGGGATGGTACCCAGTATGATAGAAGCGTTGCTCGAGACGGCAGATGGCTTGCCACTCAAGTACTTGGTGTCTGGAGGAGAGAAGATTACGGATATGGTGAGTGCGATGTCTATAGCGGCTGAGGCTCTCCATTCTCATGCCGGTGTAGTTGTTGCGAAAATGGTCGGCGCGAGAAGACCTGGTTCTGGCGAACTTCTACGGGTGAGCGCACCCGTCAATATAGCATGTATGTCGGCTTGACGAACTTTTAGGCCTACCGAAGCGACAATTGGTTGCACATCACGTCGTGTTGGTCCAGAAGATCGCAAGGAGAACATCGGAAAAGCGTTCCCGTCCTGCGGCGCCTACGTGCTCGACAAGAAGCTGCGCACGGTACCCCTCGGCTGTCCCGGCGAGCTCGTACTCGCTGGTCCACTTATCGCACGAGGTATGTTGTTGATCACGCTGCATCAGTCTTCTCTTTCATTCATGGGCTCGTGCAGGGTACCACCGCCTCCCGGAAGCCACCGCCAAGGCCTTCATCACACTCGAAGACGGCACTCGCGCCTACCGCACCGGTGACCTTGTACGAATGCTCCCCGATGGCACGCTTGAGATTATGGGTCGTATCGACCACCAGGTCAAGTACCGCGGCGTGCGCATAGAGACCGAGGGCATCTCGTCCATCCTGGCCTCCGTGAACGGCGTCGAGCTCAGCGCCCTCACCTTCATCACCGGCCACCCTCAGGTCGGCCCGGAGCTGCTGGTCAGTTTTGTGGCACCGGCGGCGGCGGCGGGTATCAGCGTGGAGGAGCGGCGCAACGGGGTCCCGGCGGTGAGGAAAGCGGAGGCGGTGTGGGAGAGGAGGAAGGAGAACGGGGCGGAGGATGGGTCGAATACGACGACAAAGGAGCTGATGCGTGGGCTGAAGCGGGCGGTCGAGGAGCAACTGCCGTCGTATATGCGCCCGGCATATATCGTTCCGGTAGAGTACCTGCCGCTGACGCTCAACGGGAAGACGGACAGGCGAAAGTTGGAGCATATATTTGCAGGGATGGGGTTAAGCGAGCTGCTGCAGGTGCAGGGCGGTCGGTAGAGTGAGGGATCCTTCTAACACGACGTATTCACTGTATACATTCCGAACAACGAACACTGGAACTCAACGAGTCGCTGCCACATTGTCAGTGTCGCCGAACCAGGGGCGATACTTAGCGTCAAAGAACTAAGAAGCCTGCATAACGATGCGCCGCACTGACTCATGCTGAGGGAACGTTCCTTCTGCCGGGCTTTCAATAACCGGGCTCGCGCCATCCAGGGGACGACGGCACGGTGGCTGGCTGGACCTGGAAGCGCTCTCGTGCTTGATCTAATCGCCATTGCAAATACAGACTAATCAGATATGATAAGATTTCACCTGGTATCGCGATCTGGTGACATGACAGATCCATCATCCGCGCGGAGGCCTTCATTCTGACTGCTCTCTTCATCCTTCACCTCGAGTCCACTGCAATCTCGAGACTACCCACTCACCTCGAGACTACTCACAATGAGCGCGCTGCCAGCAACGCGGGTTCCTTGCTTGTATCCCAGTCAGCTGGACGGTGGCGTTGGCGAAGTTCGGCAGCGCTTGAAGGTCTCTGGGCTGGAAGCCGTTCCGATGGAGGCGCGCTACCAGGCCTGTGCGGCGACAGTTCGTGCACTGTTGGGGACGACGGGCGAGTTCGCGTTCCGGGTCGGGAAGAACCAGGTTGCGGTCGTTGACGGCGTCGACGAACACGGCGCGGCGGAGACACTGAAGATCATTGATGCGGATGGCGTGGAGGGGCTCGACGCGATCGACGTCGGCTTCAGCGTAGGAGAAGAGGATATGCTGGAGGGGGTCCACTTCCATATCATCGACATTTCGCTCGACGTGAAGGTTCTCTACGCGCGCCAGCTCGTTCCCGCCGATCTCGCTGGCCGACTCCTCGCGCTCTACGCGAGCCGAGTCACGGCCACCTTCGGCCACGACCAGACGACATCGCTGGCCATCCTGAATCACCCACCACAGAATTATTTGCACGAGGGCGCACCGCCTGCCCTCCTCCACGCGCCCTTCCTTCTATCTGCGCAGAAGCGCCCCGACCAAACCGCCGTCGACTATCTTGGGCCAGAGGGTGTGGAACAACAACGGCATGCAATCACGTATGGCCAGCTCGACGGACGTTCAGCGGCGCTGGCGAAGGTCCTCCGCGCGACTGAGGGTGCGCATAATAGCGTGGTGCCATTTCTGCTGCCCGCGTCTGTCGAGATCTATGTTGCGTATTTGGGCATCTTGCGCGCGGGGAAGGCGTTCTGCCCGCTGCCCACTCTCGACGGCGCGCCCGTGGCGCGCGTTGTGGAGTTGATAGAAGATGTTGCAGCGAAGGTGGTCGTGGGAATGGGGGAGCGGCCGACATGGCTGGCCGAGGGAGTCGAATGGATTGATGTGGTCGACGCGAAGTCTCTGCTGGAGCGCGCTGCGAGCTTGGAGGCCACATGCGCCGAGTTGGAACAGAACCAGGACGACCTGGCTTATGGTGAGTGACACTCCTCGATCCATCGCGTCTCTCACGCACCTTGAACCAGTCCTGTTCACCTCTGGTTCCACGGGCAAGCCCAAGGGCGTACAGATTACGCACCGTTCGGCTTCAACGTCGATACACGGGCATCTGAGCGTCAGGAAGGTATCCCCTAGTGCGCGATGGTTCCAGTTTGCGGCTGCGACGTTCGATCCGGTGAGTGCAAAGTGCTTGAGGGAAGCCCGGTACTGATGAGGGAATGTGTAGTCGGTCATGGAGATCTTTTGCACGCTGGCGTGCGGCGCGACGCTGCTGAGCGCTCACCGCCCGAGGTTTCTCAGCGATCCGGACAGGGTTCTAGGGGAGCTCGGCGCGACGAACATGATGGCGACACCGAGCATGGCTGCTGTGTTGAAGGCGGACCGAATTGGTGTGTGGCTTGTCCTGCGCGTCTTCTATGTTCTTATGACTTTCACAGTTCAGATTCGCGAGAAAACATACGGCCCCGTCGGCGGAGATCTGGAATACGCATTCGAGCTGTGGACGATGGGCGAGAAGCTGAGCGACCGGGTGGTCCAAGAGTTCGATCGCGCGCCCCGCTTCTCGGTTTGGAATGCTTATGTCAGCTCGGCACCCCCCGCATCTTCATCTTGGCGCTCATCATCGTCGTTCGCAGGGCCCGACGGAGGCGTCTATCAATGTCACTCTTCGCAAGCACCCACGGGGAGAGCCAGGCAGCAGGCTGGGGCCTCCGATACCGACGGCCTCAATGCTTGTTCTCCATCCCACTGAACCGCGCGCTGTCGGGCAAGGTTTCCCGGGCGAGTTGGCGCTCGGAGGCGTACAGGTAGCGAGAGGGTGCGTATATGCGCGTATACACCGCATACATGTGCTGATTTGCTATCAAATCAGCTACCTCAACAATCCAGAGCAGACTTCGCGCGTCTTCGTGGACATTCCTAACGTCGGCCGTGTGTACCGCACGGGCGACTGGGCACGAACCGTTGTCGGCCAAGATGGACAGTGGTCCGAGATCGAGTACTTGGGCAGGATGGGTGTCGATCAAGTCAAGCTGTCTGGACGACGTGTCGAACTCGGAGAGGTGCGTTGTCCGCTTGCGGTTCAGGTCATCATCACTGACTGCTTCTCAGATCGACACAGTGCTGGGCACTGTACCGGGCGTTCAGGCGGCTTACTCTGTCGTTATCGAAGGTCGCTTGCTGGCACTCGTCATACCTGATGCCGCGGCGAGCGTGGAACGAAGTCAGCTCGCGGACAAGTTATCGCAAGAGGCTGATGCCCAGCTACCTCTCCATATGCGACCTTCCCACTACCACTTCTCCACGGAGACACCGAGATCGTCCTCAGGGAAAGCCGACCGCCGTGCCATTGCTCGCATCGTCGCCGAGCTCGAGGCCGCCATAGAGGAGACGCCGTTGGAAGAAGGGCGCGACGTTGACTCAGAGGCTATGGTCTTCGTTCGTCAGCTTGTTGCCGAGGTCGCCGAAGTGCCTCTCTCCGCTGTCAAGTCGCGCTCAAACCTCTTGCGACTTGGCATCGACTCCTTGAAGGCCGTTCGTCTTTTATACTTGCTTCGCCAGGCCGAAGGGAAGGATCTGGTCCGTCTGAACGTCACGGACATCCTCGCCTGCTCGACACCCGCAGACATTCTCGCCGCTGCATCCACCAAGACGGAGACGGAGGACGCTACGACTAGCGCCCAGGCCTGCGAGCAAATTATCTCGGACTTCAACACCTCTGCGCGGCGCACTCTCGGCATCACCGACGACTCAGCAGTCGAGATTTGGCCTGCGACCCCGATGCAGGCGGGCGTCCTCGCCTTGTACCTGCGTAGCGCCGACGCGAACGGGTACATCAACCATTCCGTCTTCCATATCGCTCGCAACGTGTCTATGCGTCGTCTGAAGGACGCTTGGGGACAGGTTGTCAAGAGGAACAAGATCTTGCGTGCCAAGTTTGTGCTGGTGGACCAGTCGGAGGTCTCACCCTTCGCCGTCGTTGTCGAGGCCGCCAAGAGCGACATCCCATGGGTCGAGGAGGGCGGCGATGGCGCCTTGGAAAGATACTTGGCGGAGTCTCCCAAGAGGATCTCGCTCGAGCAGCCCTGGTCCGTTGCTCTCCTAGGCAATGAGAACGATTCGCCAGTCTTTGTTCTCACTTTACACCATGCGCTGTTCGGTACGTTTCCCCAACATCCCTGGTTTGGAACTGCCCTAACATCGCCGTAGATGGAGCATCGCTCGCGTTGATGCTCGAAGAGCTGCAGGCCAACTATCACGGCAGTGCCGCGCCGCCGCGGGAAGGCTTCGAGTACTCTACACATGATGCTCTCGCCGCGGATTCTGCAAAGGCGACAGACTTTTGGAAGGGTGTCCTGCAAGGTTAGCTATACTCTCTTGTAACTGCCAGGCCGACACTGAGCGAGATCCAGGCTTCTCCCCTGATCCCTTCCCTGATCTTACTGGCCTGCGCGCGCATGCGAAGACGACCTCGTCTGTATTCACGGTTGACCTATGCCCTTCCCACCACGCCGCAACTGTCATATCTCGGATCACCTTTTCCCATCTGCAACGGCGTTCGCGTGACCTAGAGACGACCCCGCTGGCCGTCGTGCAGGCGGCATGGGCTCAGCTACTGCTCTGCTATTCCGAGTCGGACGAACCCGACGTTGTCTTTGGTTCGCTCGTCGGTGGACGGACGAGTGTCACTTTGGAGCAGACTGTTGGTCCGGTCTTTACGGCTGTCCCCATTCGCGTGCACGTCAGCAAGGATGGCCCGGCGGTCCGGGCTCACGCTAGTACGAAGGAGGTCCTCACGCAGCTGCGCGACATGAACGCAAAGAGCATGCGCCATCGCTACCCGCCCGTGAGCGTGCTGAGTGGGTCGAACGGTATCATTATGATACGACGATCGCATTGCAAAATTTCAGCCTGGGAAAGTCGCAGACGGGTCTGTGGTCAAGGCGGAGTACCCACCTATGGTGACGGAGGTGTGTTCGTGAACCTCTTTGCTCGACTGGTGTGCTGACTACTTGGACAGTTCGCCGCCGTACTTGAGATCTGGCCCGAGTCAGATGATTCCGTCCGCCTGAGGCTGACAGGGTCGAACAACGTCTTGACGCCGGACGCGTCCCGTATGCTCCTGCAGCAGTTCGACGATCTCGTTGCAGCCATTCTCTCCCGACCGCCTCAAGAACCACTTGCCTCGGCCTTGACCGTCATGGGTCCCGAGCTGCAAGCTGCGGTAAACACGACTCCGATGCCAGTGGACACGCCATCGCAGAACACCCTCATACACCACCAATTCGAGGAGAATGCGCGCGAGAGGCCGGACCGCGTTGCCGTGTGGTTTAAGTCAGATCTTGCACGCCCCGCTACCGATCTCCGCATCACCTACGCCGAGCTCGACGCCAGAGCGAACCAGCTGGCACACCTTCTCCTCGATACGTATGGCGAGCTGACTGATCAGGCGGTCCCCTTGTGCATGGAAAAGTGCCCGGAGCTGTACGTTGCTATATTGGCCGTTCTGAAGGCGGGCGGCGCTTGGTGTCCTGTGGATGCGCAGGCTCCGGAGATTCGCAAGATGGATTTGTTTGTAAGAGCTGGTGGCCCGGTGGTGCTTGTAAGGAACGTGGAAGGGTATGAGGCGCATAAGGGCTCGCTACCGGAGGGATTGGACATGCTGGCGCTGGATGAGCTAAGGATTGGGCAACAGCCGCGGGAGAAGCCTTCAGTGAAGACCGCGGTCGAGGACCTAGCATATCTCATCTGGACTAGCGGGACGACTGGCGCACCGAAGGTCAGCGTACTTTGCCCCGTTCAGTGACGTTCCTTGCTCATGATGTGCTGCAGGGTGTACCTATTCAGCACAAAGCGGCTGTACAGAGCTTGACGGTGCTGCAGGAAGTAATTCCCTATGGCGAGGATCCTGTGCTGTGCTTGAACTTCTCGGCATACACCTTCGACGTGTCTGTCCTCGACGTCTTCTACGCTTTGGGGAAGTCGTGTGGTACGCTGTGTTCCGCATACAAGGACATCCTTGTCGGCCAGTTCGCGGAAGTGGTCAACGCTTTTGAAGCCACGCATGCCTTCGTGAGTCCTGTCTTCTATTGTTGGGCAACGATGTACTAATCGGTGTATACAGCTTACTCCGGCCTTCATGGCGCAATCTTCGCTTGCGGAGTGCAAGACACTGCAAAGCCTCATCAGCATCGGTGAGAAGCTGCCGGATACAGTGGCGGACAAGTGGTGCCGACCGGAGACGGTATCGCTCAACACATATGGACCTGCTGAGGCCACGATTATCGCTACATACCGCAGATGGCACCCACAGGAGGCGACGAAGGCTCACAATGTCGGTGTGCCCATCCA
Source organism: Schizophyllum amplum (assembly GCA_007026445.1). NCBI lineage: Eukaryota > Fungi > Basidiomycota > Agaricomycetes > Agaricales > Schizophyllaceae > Schizophyllum > Schizophyllum amplum. Next base: position 166,696 of record VDMD01000012.1, on the reverse strand, counting down.
GACCATCAGCTGTTTCGCTGTCAAGGGTGACTTGGTCCTTCCTCGTGGTGCTGTTGGTGAACTGGGTGGGTACCTGCTAGACTACTTAAAATCATTATCCGCTGACGATGTCAACAGCACTCGGCGGGTACCAGAACGCCCGAGGCTATCACCGGCAACCTGAGATGACCGCGAAAAAGTTCATCGACCACCCTAAGGCTGGCAAGGTCTACCTCACTGGTGATGTCGTGCGCGTATGTGTGCAGAGCGAGATCATGCCCAACCCAACTCATCCGAAGTGCAGTTCCTGTGTGACGGCTCGATTGAGTTTGTTGGCCGGCACGACGATCTTGTCAAGCTGGGAGGCATCCGCGTCGAGCTTTCGGAAATCAGCACGGCTCTAGAGGGCTGTCATGCTCGGGCGGCCGAAGTGGCGACCTTGCAGCTGAGTCGTCTTGAGTAAGTTTATGTTCTGCGCTTTTTGGATGTAGCTCATGCGACTTGCAGTCGACCGCAAAAGACGGTGTGCTCTTTTATTGCGGTTCCTTCTTTGGACACAGCAGAGGTGGTGCATGTCGGTGTTGATGCCGTCGAGATTGCTGCTGCGGCCATGAAGCGAGCCGACGATATGCTCCCCGTATTCATGCATCCCAGGTTTGTGCAAGCCGCATTGGAGATCATCGTCAAGCTAATGTCATTCCGTAGCGTCTACGTCGTGGTCAGACGCATACCTCACACTGCTTCCAACAAAGTGGACAGGAAGGCTCTGGCGGAGTACTACTCCGCTATGGACATTTCAGCCTGGGAGGAAGCCCTAGCGAAGGATCTCGGACGCCTTGAGGCCGACGACTCATGGTCTACAATGGCAATGTCGATCCGTGACGCGGTGGCGGATCTCACCGGGACACCGGCAGAGCGCATCAAAAAGACAACGCCGCTGAGTGCCCTCGGAATTGATTCGGTACGTGTCCGCGTCTCGAGTTTATACTTGATTCTGACAGGCAGACCGTAGATTCGCGCCCTACAACTCGCATCGCGTCTGCGCAAAACCGGGTCTTCCTTGTCGGTCGGCGACATCCTCACGCATCCGACTATCCAGCGGTTGGTGAAGGCTGGCGAGCGGGCGAGCGGCGAGACGCATCCATCGATGTGGTGCGACAATTTCGACAAGAAATGGCGACCGGCAGTCGCCCGGGCGATGTCCCACGTCAACATAGCGCGGGTTATACCTTGCACGCCTCGTAAGTCTTGTGTGAAGCTATCGCTGAGCAGTCCTCTGACCAAGGGACGCCATAGTGCAAGAAGGCATGCTCGGCGAGACCAACAAGAACACCGCCGCATATTGGTCGCATCGTCTCTTCGAGTTGAACGACGGTTGCGATGTCGAGAAGCTCTTGAAAGCGTGGGCGACTGTGGCCTCGCGAACGGAAGCTCTTCGTCTAGCATTTGCGCCAGCAGCGGCTTACGTCTCCTTCCTTCAACACGCCGAAGGCGATGAGTACATGCCGTGAGTTATCTTATATGTGTACTGTGCAAGGACTTACGTCGTCTTTCAGGGTCTTCCTCCAGGTTCTCCTGTCGTCGCCGAACATAAGCGTGCGTCGGGAGCCCGGCTTGTCTTCGAACAGCGCGCGAGACTTCTCGCGAACGTTGGCAGCTTCGCTTGCAAGGACGACGACACCATTGTGGGCGATCACGATCCTGGGAGAGCAATCGCGCACGCCGGCGATGTTGGTCAGTATGCACCATGCCCTTTACGATGGTCACGCGTACAAACTTCTACTCGACGACGTTGCTCAAGCCTACCATTCGCAAGATGTCGTGCCTCGGTTGCAACTCACTACAGCTGTGTCTCGTGCTTTCCTCGCCGAAGACCCTAATAGGCCTCTTTCGTTGTGGGAAAACGTTCTTGCGCCATTCGCGGACCCGTACGCTCGCGCCTTCCCTGATCTTTCAGATGGCTCTTCCGCTAAGGAAGCCGGCTTTACGACAAGGAAATTCGACCTGGATCGCAATCGTCTGTCCAATGTGTCGAAGGCGCTTGATGGTTCTATCGCGCAACTACTGCAGTTCGCCTGGGCAGCCATACTTGGAGCGTACATGGGAACTGAGAAGGTGGTCTTCGGCGAAACGCTCTCTCTTCGCTTCAACGAATCTTCGCTGGAAGGCGTCATCGCCCCGATGATCGCCACGCTGCCGGTTGCCATCAATATGGACAGCTCGACGTCCGCCCGACAAGTCCTTGAAGCTTTTATCCAGCGCTCGTCTACCGTTCGGTGCTCGTCATTCGTCAGCTTGCAGCACGTACGCAAGGTTTTGCAACGTCCAATAGATCAAGCTTTGTTTCCTGCGATCTTCGTCATGAATTCCGCTGAAGACGTCTCCGACCCGGTCACCCAGTCGTCATCGCACATATGGAGAGAAGCCGGGGAGTTGACCAGTCTGACTGTTGAGCACCCTCTCGCCGTCAATGTGTATGTCTCTAGCGATAGAGTATCTATCCATGTTTCTGGAAGCAATGAGATGATGTGCGTTCCCGCTGAGTATTCGTTGGTGCTTGGACTCTGATTTATGATCGCAGGCCGGCCAAGAGCCTAGAGCTGCTCACCGAACAATTCGAGGGCATCGTGCATGCGGTGCTGAAGGACGTTGATCGACCCATAAGCGACCTACTATCTTTACGGGATGGCTTGATGTCAATACTAGACGGACGACGTCTCCAATCCGCGAGCACCCCAGGGTTGAACGGCCCGTGCGGTGTCGAGCCAGCATTCATCTCGCGGCTCAGGAAGTCGGCTGGGGAACGGCCCGACGCGGTGGCTGTGGCAACCTTCGCGGGGCCAGAGGTGCTCGAGTGGACATACAGACTACTCGATGAGGTGCGGCTGCTTGCATCCTATGCGGAGTGACTTACCTGACGAGTAACTGTAGAGATCGAGTCAAGTTGCTCGTTGGATTGACGAGCATTATTCGGACTCGAAAGTCGTTGCCGTCTCTCTACCTCATGGCCATGCGGCATACCCCTACATTCTTGGGTCAGTACACTCCACCCTTTCCGTGAACTGCACTAACCTTTCACAGAATCTTTAAATCCGGAAGGGTGCGTGCGCTGCTCTATCCATAAGGGCCAATCCTGATTATCTCAGACCTACATGGCCATCAACGAGTCGACGCCACGCAATCGCAAGCGGCTCATGATACGCTCAGCTTGCGCTGACCTCGTGTTCGTCATGGGTGCTGGCTGGGAAGATTTCAAGCTCTTTCCTGGTTCGAAAATTGTGACCATCGACCAGAAGCAGCACCAGCAGGAGATCAAGCAGACATCCGCCGCCCCGATGGAGGTTGAATTGGCCGACCCCGCGTGCAGTAGGTTGTTATTTGACTTGTATCGACGTGCGCTGAATCAAGCCTGCAGTAACCTTCGAAGGACAGCATGAGAGCAGTGCTCAGGCGAGCCTGGTTTCCTCAAAGACTTTCCGGAGCGCGGTTTCGGCTCTTGGGGAATGTCTGACTCCAAAGAATTTGCTGACGTGGTTGCCGTTCTGTGCGTCGACTGACTAACAGAGACTGTCGCATCTGACGTCCGCTTGTATAGCTTCAATCTTGCACTCTGTGGGGCTTCTGGCGGCTCTTGACAGAGGCACCGCCATAGCTGTAATTTCCATACTGGACCTAATCGAGCAAGGTCTACGAGAGGTTGTCCGTCGAGCCGACGCATCGCAGAGCCTGTGAGCATCACTGCCAATCGACGCTGCTCAATACTCAACCGTCACAGCATTCTCCCTTCGATGCTAGAGAAAGAGGGCTTGCGACCTATGGACCTGCCCGAAATGGAGCGTTTGATCATACCAGGTGCGTTGATGGTGAAGCTGTTGAAGTTGTCCTCATCACATCGCTAGGTGCATATGCGCCGTCTTCGTTGATGAAAGAATGGTTGGTTGCCATGGACAAGACTGTTGTGAACGTATGTCTGCGGACTTTCTCTCCGATGAGATGTGCTGACCGTAAGCATAGATATTCGGCTTGGCAGAGTTTTCCGGCCTCTGCTCGCTCGGAACGCCTGTCGCAACAGGGCGCAGTGTTGGGCATCCTCGAAAAGGACTCGGCGTCGCAATTACGCGCCTAAGCAAACCTTCGCAGATAGCTTTGCATGGAGAAATAGGTGTCAGTGCCGTCTACATCATTCGTTCTTGACATCGTTCTTAACCCTAGAAGGAACTCACCTTCGTTGGTGAAACTGTCCTTCGTCTGCGGCCTTGTCATACGAATACAACAACCGATCATCCATTGTTGGGCTGCGTAACTCGGACGGGATTACTGGCGCGCCTCAATTCTCACAACGTACGTGATGTCAATGATGTGTTATGAACAAAACTCAACATGCATGTATTTAGACGATAGACATTGTCGGCGAAACGGAGCTTTGCGAACTTCCCGGACGAGCATCGGTTCTCTTGTCGGACATCACAAGCGCCGTAGCATCTCTTTCCCGTCATACGCTGGAAGCGACTTCTCTTGCTCTGGATCATCCGCAGGGCATGCAAACTTACATTGTAACCTTCCTGGCCCGCCGCACCACCATCGACACTGGGGAGGACGCAGTACCAACGCTATCTGACAGCGACCTCTCGCTTGCTCGGGCCCTCCTTTTCTCAAGTCGCGAGCGCCTGCCATCATACTTGGTCCCCGACGTGGTCATCCCCTTGTCTTTCATGCCGATCGTTTCCATTGCCTCAGGAACTATCGATAGAAGACGTCTCCGCCGTTTCTTCCAGTCTTACCCACTCTCTACTATCAACAGTCAGCGGGAGAGTGGGACCGGAGTATCCCGGGCCCTCAGCGACAAGGAAGATCGTATTCGGAATATCCTCAGCTCGGCCACGAAGGTACCGGCGGAGGCTATCCAAGCCAATACGACGACACTAGAGATAGGCGTCGACTCCCTCAGTGCCATCTCGCTCAGTCACCGACTCAGAAGTGCCGGTTTCTTCGTACCGCCCTACGTAATCCTTGCAGGCCCTACATTGGAGAAGCTCGCTAGAACGTCACGAGCCGCACCAGACGCCAGAGACGAAAATGTCGATTGGGAGGTGGCGCCCGGCGTTGAAAGGGAGGTCGTCAGCCAAATGGCGCAAAACGTCGAGGCCGTTCTACCTTGCTTGCCTTTGCAAGAAGGTCTGGTGGCGCTCACCCTCAATTCGCCTGATCCAATCTACGTCAACCACTTCGTGACCGTACTCAGCGAGGACATCGACATTGATAGGCTGAAGGCGGCCGTCAACGACACAGTGCTAGCTAACCCGATATTGCGGACATGCTTCTTCCCGATACAGGACAGTATCGTCCAGGTCGTCCTCGCCCCTGCGAACACTGTCCTGCAATGGCGTATTGTGTATGTTGATGACGGAAAGGCACTAGACCGTCTCAACGCTGAGATGAAGACTGTCGAGAAAGATGTCGCGGCGCGTATGGGTCAAATTCCTCCAGCTCGCTTTGGCATCTATATCGCGAAGAATCAAGCATCTTACTTCTGCTGGACGCTGCACCACTCCGTCTACGATGGTAATCTATCGTTCTCCAGGTGGTAACCGAGGTTCTGATATTTCCGTGCAGGAGAGTCGCTTCCGATGATCATGTCGGAAGTGCGGCGGAGGTATGCCGGGACGTTCAGACTTCAGCGGCCCTCGGTCATCAAGCTTCTACATTACCTAGCCCGTCAATCATCGGAGTCTGCGCGCGCTTTCTACATGGAGTATCTTGAGGGCTCTCCTGGAAAGCTGGCCAGTAGCGATGCGACAGGAGACTCTCGGCACCATCGACAACGTCTAGCGACACCCCTCTCCGTCCTTGAGAAGAACGCTCGATCTTCAAATGCCAGCTTGCACGTTCTCGCCCTCTCTGCCTTCGGGACCGCGCTCGCAGAGTATCGCAAACAGAACGACGCTGTGTTTGGCGTTGTTCTGTCCGGGAGGACCGTGGACGTCGACGACATTGAGGCTATGTTGGCGCCCTGCATCACAACGGTACCTATGCGTGTCCGACGTTCGGAACAGCCGCTATTCGGCGACGTCGCGGCGCAGGTTCAAAGTGATATGGAGCACGTCATGGAACATCAGCACACGCCTTTGAGGCATATCCAGCGTTGGCTTGCCAGGGCTGAACCTCTCTTTGATGCGCTCTTCAACTTTGTACGGCAAAGTCCGCCAAAGCATGCAGACACAGAAGAGCCGGAGCTTTGGCGTCTCCTCGACAGCAAAGCCGTACTGGACGTGAGTGGTCCTATGCTCCTGTAATCATCGCAGGACTTAACGCGACACAGTACCCTCTGGCTGTCGCCGTAGAGGTCGATGCTGAAGGCGACGCCGTCTTTATTCGTGCAGGACATTTATCTACTTTCGGATCAGCAGCATCTGTGAAAGCCATCATGGACCGGATGACTGACCTAATGGAGCGTCCGGAGCAGACTTTAGCTTCGTACGAGGACCCCTTGGATGCGCAAGAAGGCGCCCATAAGACCGCTTTCGACAACGCATTCTGGACCGAGGAAGAGATGCTCATCAGGGACGTCATCGCACGGCTCTGCAACGTGGAGGCAGACCTTGTCACCAAGGAGCTATCGTTCTTGCAGCTCGGAGTGGATTCGATAACCAGCATTCGCCTCGCTCAAGCCCTGCGCGCCCATGGCCTTGCAGTTCCAACACATGCCATTATGCGCAATCCATGCGTCGGTGCACTCGCTCAGTTCCTGCGGGAGACGCCTGCGGAGGGCACATCCGTGGCAGCACAGCGTGAATTTGCCGAGGTGGAGGGCCAGCTTCGAGGGGCGCATCAGGACAGCATGCCGCTGCTTGACAGAGAAGACAAGGTCACAAGCATTTTCCCGGCAACGCCACTTCAAACTGGCATGCTCACGGAAACCTTATCGTCTGGGGGAAGACTCTACCTTGTCCCTCATGCGCTGCGACTGGAACCGTCGGTTAAGGAGGATGCTTTGCGAGACGCGATTCAGAAGGTGATCGATTCGACAGACATCCTGCGCTGCAGTTTTCACGCAGTCGACGAGGGCGATTACCCATGGATCACGGCGGTGCATGCTGTCGCGCCTTTACGATGGACGGAGCACGAGCTCTGTTCGGAGGATGCATTGCGCGAGGAAGCGCTGAAGATCGTCGATTCTGAGAAGTTCTCGGACGAGCAGTCGTTCGAGAGACCACCGATGTTCCTGCACCTCCTCAAAACACCTGACGTGCGCGTTCTGCTGATCATCATGCACCATTGGTACGTGCGACCCACTCACAGGATCCATATTTACTGATCTAATCCCCCAGTCTGTACGACGGGTTATCGCTGCCCTACATCCTCGGTGATGTCGCAACGCGGTATCAATGTCTCGAGCCCTCGTCGCGACCGCAGTTCGCCAGCGCTGTGCCCTATATCATGTACAGCTCGAAGGACAGGGCAAACTTTTGGCCGAAGCACCTCGCGGGATACCTCCCAGCACCTTTGCCTAGAATGCCTACGCAAGAGAACAGGACGAACCTTGCGCGGCTTCCTTTCACCTTGCCCAGCGGCGCGTTACAGGCTATAAAGGACATGGGCGTCACAGTACAAGCGGTGGCGCTTCTTGGGTGGGGCAAGGTCCTAGCGACGATGGCTAAGTCACCCGACGTCGTGTTCGGGCAAGTTGTTGCCGGCAGAGCGATCGAGTTAGAGGATGCGTTACATGCCAGCGGGCCGCTGTTTAAGTACGTTATGATGCATGTTCAGCAACTTCGAACTAACTATAACTCTCAGCACAATCCCCTTCCGATTTCGACTTGCCGACCCGACGTGGTCGAATGCCGAGGCAGCGCAAGTTCAGCAGCAAGCGAACGTGCAGAGTGAGCCTCACCAGCATGTCCCGCTTCGCAAGATCCAGAAGGAGTGGCGCTTGGCGAATGATATGGGCGGTGCGATGCTCTTCGACACACTGTTCGTCTTCCAGCAAGTCGGGGAGAAGAAGCAAGACCGTTCGCACATCTGGAAGCCTTTTGAATTATCTGACGACCCGACGTCTGCTCAGGTCAGTAACCAGGAGATGGGATGTTTTGTTGATTTCGACCACTGACTTCCTATTGCAGTATCCCCTGAGTCTCGAGGTCATCCACAATGGCCACCAGCTCGAGCTACGCGCCGGCTGCCAAAGCGGTGTCCTGTCCCAGGAAGGACTCGCGGACATGCTGGCATCCCTCAAGGATACACTCATTGACATCGTGACACAGCCCAATGCTTGCGTCGTGGCGTGCCCTCCCGAGTTGAAAGCTGTCCTTGAAGCGCCTCGCGAGCGCCAACAGCCGCGCGCCGATTCTGACTCGCCGAAGGTCGATCGTGAGTTCACTGCGAACGAAAGCATACTGCGCGACGTCTTCGCGGAAGTGTCGAAGATCTCCGTCGAGCGCATCGGGTTGACGACACCGCTGTACGCGCTTGGGCTCGACTCGGTTGCGGCGATCCAGATCTCGGCGCGGTGCAGGAAAGAAGGCCTGCCGATCCTGGTTGCGGACGTCTTCCAAGGCGAGACGGTGATGGGGATCTGTGCGGTGTTTGAGGAGCGTGGGCAGGCCCTCGACGGAGTGACGGAAAATGCAGATGCTGAGTCGGTCGAGCTGGATGTCAGGGAGGCTGCGCTCAAGAAGCTCGGGCTAACGGACGATGAAGTCGAGGATGTGCTTCCGGCGCTGGCGGTTAGCATGGTGTTATTCTGGATGTTGAATGGCTGCTGACAGGGACATCACAGGGCCAGGACTACCACCTGTCTGCGTGGCTTGCATCTGGAGGAACGTTCTACCAGCCTGTGTTCTCCTACCAGGTAAACGGCTCCGCGGATCCTGCGCGACTTGAAGCAGCATGGCGCGCGTTGCAGAAGCGGCATAGCATTCTCCGGACGGCCTTTGCGGCGACCTCTCCGACAGCCGCCGTGCAGGTCGTCATGAAAACTGCGGACTCCAGCGACTGGTCGTTTATCCAGGAGCAAGGCGAATTCAAGGAAGTTGTGAAGACTTACGTGCAGCGCGAGTACGACACGCCTGCCAATCTGTTCCGTCCTCCCGCCCGCATTAAGCTGGTCCAAGTCGGAGATGACTGCGCGGTACTCTTGTCGCTGCATCATGCGACCTATGGTACGCATTGTTGACGTTTTATCTGGATCGCCGTGCTAAACTCGGATATAGATGCGTGGTCCGTCCCCCTCATCGTCGCTGACCTCTGTGCGCTATACCGTGGCGAGGAATGCCGTAGTGCTACCGACTTCTCAGGCCTCGTCAAGCACATCATGTCCAAGAACCCCGACGAGAACGCTGCCAAGGACATGTGGCGCACGGCGGTGGGGACGGACGCGACCCTGTTGCCGTCTCAGCATCCAGAGGCGGGCCTCAAGCAGGTCTTCGCGCGCGCGTCGGGCGTCGTCGCCTCGGTTAGCGCTCTCCAGGAGAAGTGCCAGGCCGGCGGCATCAGCGTCCAGGGTCTGGTGCTTGCCGTCTGGGGCCGCGTCATCGCCAGCCTGTCGGGCAGCCAGCAGCCGGTGGTCGGCGTGTACCACACCGGGCGCTCGGCTGCGGTCGAGGGTGTCGACGTGCTCGGTGGGCCGACAGTGAACGTGCTGCCGATGCGCCTGACGGGTAGGGGCGACAAGCCGATCCGGGATGTGGCGCGGGAGGTGCAGGTGGAGATGGGGAGGCGGACGTTGCATGAGCAGGCAAGGCTGCGGGATGTGGTGGCGTGGACAAAGGGCGAGGGACGGGGCGCGCTGTTCAATGTGTGGCTTAACCTGCTGTGGCACGGCGATAAGATCCGGTCGATTAGGAAGGGAAGCCAGAGCCTGCTGGAAAGCCTGTCGGTGGGTGTTTTCATAGTACAAGACGTGGACCTCGACTGACGAAGTGGATGTTCACAGGTTGGCCCACCGACGGACTTTATATCAGTGGAGCCCTTTGGGGATCTGAATTCGTCTGTTGACTTGCTCGACACGTCGTATCTGCCAGAGGTGAGTTGGGATCTGCGTTTAAAGATGGATAGAGTTGACGGTTTCACAGCACGGCTTCTTCGTGGATGTTGTGCTGAATACGGAGACGGACAGCATTGGATTGGCGATGAGGTGTCACGAGGCGCTTCTCGACGCCGAAGAACTCCAGAAGGTCATTGTCCTGTTCGCGAGCGAGGTCCGGGAGGCCGTGGAAGAGATGTGAAGTGGCGCTAGAATATTAATTGCATGTAGATAAGATGGGGTATTGTGTAGAATGGGGCTATAGCATATACGGCTCACCACTAGTTGAGGCGACGGGAAGGTTTACACCAGGTTTACACTCTCCTCAAATGCGGTGAAAGTCCAATATTCTGCGTGGCGATTCGCACGTGGACGACGCCACCAATTGCTTGTTCCCCGCCGCCATCAGCGCCGGCGACCCCACCTGCTAAGCGAGGGAGCATGTCGCGCGCGTCGTCCCCGGCACCGTCAGGAGCGTCGACGCCCACATACGCAGAAGATACGCAGCAGACACCAGTCCCTCATGCGCGCGCCCCGTTCCGCTTCACATACGATCCCGCATCGCGTCGCGGCCCGGGCAGCGTCATTTCCTCGCGACTAGGGCCAGAGAGCGTCTCTGGGGCGACGGAGGCTGCAGGGCGCGCAGATCTTACGGGTCACAGCTTTGCGCATGCGTGGAACCTCAATGCTAGCAGCTCAGCTCTGGCCATCCCCTCCGAGTGGAGTAGCAGCAAGCACGGCTTCCATGGTGCGTGACGCTCACTTGCAGACACTTGCTTCATTCATCACTGGCCTCTGTACAGCGATTTCTACCGTATTGAACAACCCCCACAAGCGCCAGGCGCCTCCCAAGGCACACTCCTCCCTCCCATCTGTACCTCCGGCCGATCTCCCGCGCGTCCGGCGCAAGGACTTTGACTCCTATCTCAAGGCCGTCCGGGGCGAGTGGGAGAAGTTCGAGTCCGCGAAGCGGGAACTGGCAGCGGAGGCGGACGAGCATGGGGACAGCGACTTCGACATGGCCGCAGCATCGGGCGACTTGCCGCCGCCGACGAGTAAGGCCAAGGGCAAAGCCAAGGCCATGCCCCTGTTGGATACAGTGCCCCCGGTCTTCTTCGAGCGCGAGTTCAACCTGGGCGACACGTCTACGTGGAATCAGGTCACTGAGCAACGCACAGGAGAAGACGTAGACCCGACGTCTCTGTCGCATTCCCTCCCGCTCCTCGAGAAGTTCTCGCACTACGCAGATACAGTCGAGCAACATCTCACATACGAGATCTCCGTGCGGTCCTCCTCGTTTTTTGCCGCACTATCGAACCTCCACTCGCTACACTCCTCGTCCACATCATGTCTCACCCGAATACAAGAGCTCCGCGCACAGCTGAAGGGCGTCGACCAAGGCGCGAAGAAGGGCTTGGAGATCACACGTGCTGAGATCAAGCTCGGGCGGTTGGAGAACGTCATTACCGAGGTGGACGGAGTCAAGGGTGTGCTGGACGTCGTCGCCCTCGGCCGCCGTCTCGTAGCCGATGGGATGTGGTCCGAAGCCCTCGCCGTGCTGGCGGAGCTTCAGCAGCTCTGGGACGGTCAGCAACCTACGCTCAACGGGAAACTGAACGGGAATGGGCACTTGACGCCAACACGAGAAGAAGACGAGGATGAGCAGCCAACAACGCCACCAACCGCGGCCCCGCACCCCACCACCTCCATACCACTGTCACAACTCCATGCGTTCTCGCAGCTGCCGACTCATCTACGCACTTTGACCCAACAAATTGCGGAGAAGCTATCCAAAGAGCTGGTCGGCGTCCTGCGTACGGATCTCGTGGAACGTATGGAGTCCTCGCCATCACAGAGGGATTCTACGCAGGAACATCTACGCACGCAGAGGGACGAGCGCTTACGAGACCGACTGCGGCCTCTGTTACGATCCTTGCAAACGACGAAGGGCGTCAAAGATGCAGTTGGCACGAAATGGAGGGAGGAGGTCGGCGGCGTCGTGAAGAGCGTCGCTCGGGAGGTGCGTATATCATATCCCTCGCTGCTGGTCTGGACTCACTGCTATCAGCATTTACCTGCAGGCTCTGTATACCCGGATAGTGACTTTGATACCAAGTCGAATGAAACCGAGTGTGTCTCGTCCCGTATAATCAGACAGGCCTTTGACCCTTTCGTTAGACTCTTCAAACGACTATCAGAAATGCCTCAGCTTGAGTTCCTGCGACTCGTGCAGCGATTATATACTGCGCTTGTGCGCGGCGCTGAAGGCGTCCGAGACCAGGGCAAGCTGATCACTGAAGTGCTCGGTGGTCTTGCCGAGGACGACGCGTGAGTACTCGCTCCCTCGTCATCTGCCCTTCGCTTAAATCCGCCTTACAGCTCGCGATCCAACGTCCAAACCGAAGTGACCGATACGCTGTCAACATTCACGGAGACGGCGAATGTGCTATCTGCTCGGCTTTTGTCATGTCGCACGGAACAGCACATCGGTCTGTCGCTGGATGAGTTCGTCGAATTGTTCAACGAAACCTGGAACTTTGTAGTCAAGTGCGAGGTCGTCTGTGGCCGGATGATTGTCAGCTTGCGCGGTGCCATCGTATCTCAGGTGAGTTCAGCGGACGCCCGCGCGATGGAGAGCTGACGTTCAGGTCCTCAGGCGAAGGGCTTCCTACAGGCGTTCCACCAACATCGAGTCTCTCAGTCTGCGAAGTTGCTCGAAGACGAGATCTGGAAAGACGACGATTGCAGCGAGGAAGCCCAAACCGCCGCCAACATCATTGTCGACTGCGCTGTCAAAGACTCGCCTGCACTATTTGTGCGCCCCACCCCATCACCTGATTCACCCGATGCCGACCCTCACGGCATCGACACCGCCGCCTCCATGCCCTCCCTCACATCCATGTCGACCATGCCCTCCGGCGTCCCCATCACTACCCCTCCCCTCAAACAGATTGGCGCCTCGAAAGACAAGCGGGCGATCTACGTCGACTCCCAGCCGCTCTACGTCGTCACCGCGACCATGTCCACCGTGCCGCTCCTCTCCGACTACCTCAAGGTGATCGCGAACCTGCCGTTGCTGACCACGGACGCGATGTCGCGCGTCATCGAATTCTTCAAGGCGTTCAACTCGCGCGTATGTCAGGTCGTGCTAGGCGCGGGCGCAATGCGCAGCGCGGGGCTGAAGAATATCACGGCGAAGCATTTGGCGTTGGCGAGTCAGAGCCTGAGTGTGATGATTGCGCTCATTCCGTATGTGCGCGAGACATTCCGGAGGCATCTGAACCCCAAGCAGGCGGTCATGCTCATTGAGTTCGATAAGATGAAGCGGGTCAGTGAGCTTCTGCTGGTTGAAGCGATGGGGGACTGACGATGTGAAGGATCTTCAAGAGCACCAGCATGAAGTGCATATGAAGCTGATTGCGATCATGAGCGACAGGATCAATCAGCATATGAAGGCCCTGCAGGTATGTTCGGCGGGTGGCATTGGGACCTGGCTGACAGATATCATAGGCAGTGGATTGGGAGTCGACTAGCGAAGAGGGCGTCAACGCGTACATGACGTTTATGACCAAGGAGACCATGACGCTGCATAAGGTCTTGACCAAGTTCCTCGCACTGCCTGTAGTCGAGGTAAGCTCTCTGAAAGTTGGCTGTGAGATCTTCGCTTATGCGAATGCACTCCCAGATGGTCATGACCCAGGTCTTCGCCGCCATCAACCACCGCATTTCAGAGGAGTTCACCACCATCGACCTTCCACATGAGCACGCGAAGCAGAGGTGCGACTTCGTCGTCTGGTATGAGACTGCGTCTTACATATCGGCAGGCTCGTCAAAGACGCAAAGTACTTCTATGACCGAGTATCGACGATCAAGAACGTCCCCGCGCCATCCAGCAATATGGTGGAGACCATCATCTCCGAGAAGCGCACGCGACAACAATCAGCGCAGGCAGCCACACAGGCAACATCGCAACCGACCTCCTCTGCACCTCCACTTGGCGCGCCTGCACGAAGCAGCACCATCAACACATTTAGCTCGACAGCGAACGCACGATTGAAGGGCCTGCTCACACGCTCATCGACCGTTACGGACAAGGGTCCACTCTCACCGCTACCGCCATCCTCACCACATCCGGGCCCACTTAGCCCTCTCATGGGCTCGAGCACCCCGTCACCACAACCACTGCCGTACCAGCCGCGGCAGTCTGGCTCACAGCCGCCGTCGCGGGTAACGTCTCCTGGTCCCAGGGCGATGTCGCCGTTGCCACCGGTGCCCGGCTCGCCGCTACCGCCAGTGCCGAGTTCGCCATTACCGCCAATACCGGGTTCGCCGCTGCCCGATGGGCATGGGGAGGGTGCGCTGTCGAGCGAATCGCTTGCACCCGGCTTCAGGCAGGTGGAGCATCCGCTTTCGGAGGAGCCTGAGGCGGTAGATGGGCCTTTGCGGTAGATTTGGAATATACATGCAGTTCTTCATTGTCATTCTGGGCGTTGTGATCACAAGGTCCGCCGTTCATACCACCGCAGCTCTGTAACTTCGCATAAGAGATTATCAAAGATGCACCTGAGTTCTGCTGAGCGCTAGCGCTGAAGTCTCTTGAAATGGTTGTGTAGAAGCCGTCCTCTTAATCAAGATACTGGTTTGCAGACTCGGCCTCCAGGTTGAACGTTGATGCAATGACCAGGGCGTGCCACTCATGGCTAAGCCAGTAGGTTGAGATAACTGGTCGCATCCGCCGACCCTGGGCAAGTTCGAAGTCAGTGTATTGTGTCCGTTTCCGCGGTTACTGCGCGCACCTCCACACACTTCACGGGATATGCGCTTGCATTCCTTGTCATGTTGAGCAATCCTCTGAATGACAGCCACGTTGATCTGCTTCACCACACATAACGCTTGCACTTCATCCTTGTTGTGGGTGACCCGATCCGCGCAGTATCTGCCGCGAGGTGACGACAGCTCAAACTGGTTGCGCAAGTAGCAGAAGTCTTTGCAGAGGGTCCTATGTGCACTTCTTTCCCAACGCCACTGGGAGGCTTGTTCAGCTACAACGATGTGCAAGGTGTCTTCGGACATACATGCTGCTTTTGGCACTCGACTGAGCAATACGGAATACGCTTGCACGAGCCGCAGTACCGAAAACGCCGTCCCTCGCCGGTGAAAGTCGCCTTGCAAGGCGGGAAGCCGCAATAGTCCACGTTGCTTTGTTCGATCATCAGGCCGTACGTGCGATAATACACATTCTCCTCAACTCTCCTCGCCCGCGTCGCCCTTGAACACGTCAGCAAGTCGTGGTGGTAACGCTCCGTGTCGTAAGGCAGATCCAAAGAAGAGTGCACGACCCCGCCGTCCTGCATGAATGTGCGAGGGTTGTGGACGTCCTCTCGTATACGCCCAGCCCCAGGTATGTGGCTGATCCGCGGGTAGAGCCGAATCAGAGAGTCGATAAGTCCCACCAAGCGTTCGCTTTCGCCGCCGTAAAAATATGCTGTCGACATCTCGTCCGGGTGTGCATACGTTTGGCGAGACCAGCGTAGGACAGCGAAGATAGGCTGCAAAGCGCCAATGGTGGGTGGCTCCGGCAGCTCTGCGAGTGTACATTCGATCTCGTCCACGAGCGCGCGGGGGATGTGAACACAGCGAAACATGGTCGTTGCAGCCGCGCGACCGCATATGCGCAGTACTTCGGAGAGGAGGTCGAAGTACTTGGAAAAGTACTTGTGCGACGGGTAGGCGACCATCCAGCGAGTGAGTGCCAGGATGGGCGCGTCCGCGCTCGTACCTAGTAACGTGCGCACATGAGGTGGCCACTGAAGAATCCTGCCTCTCCGTTCTGCGCGGGCCGCACGCTGCTGCGAGTTCCTGTAGTCGCGGGACGCCATTGCGTAGGACATTGTTCATAAAATCGATGATGGTCATCAATGCACTGTAGAGAGAGGGCGGGGACGCTGCTTGCGGATGTATCCATTCTGTGGGCCTGGAGACGTCTCCGTCGTAGCAATGGCATGTCCCCATTTTTTTTGGCCAGAGCACGTATGCCGTCGAGGGAGCGCACGCCGCAGAGCAGTGAGAAACTGCCAGCATGCGTCGAGAAAGGCGTGACCGAGTCGTGCCATGCGACAGTAAAGATTATCTGCGTTCGTGTAGCCTCCCTGTTTATGTTATAGCACCTTGTCAACGTATTGGTTGTCGGATTCGAAGAGCTTATAGAATGCGTCGGCATAAAACTTGGCACAGTACTTGAATTAAGGCCCATAAGGATCGTGGAGTGCGTCGCGTACGTTGGCCATGATAGTCGCTGTACGCGTGTTGAACGGCTCCGGGGGTCTCGGCCCCATAACAGAAGAAGAGGAGCAGCTCCTGGTCTCCTATGGTGACCTTAAGAGCTTGTCAGCGATGCGTAGAGCTGTGAACAACGCTGTTCAGGTTCAAACTGGATTCCCGTCAGGCACGTGTTCTACGGTCCGCGATGCTCACGGTCACATGATGATCAACAGGAGTCTAATCTGGATTTTCTTAATTCTAACGTACGAGCGTCGACAGGACCAGGAATGAATCAGCCACGCTCCGCCTTAAATCGTGACACTCTTTTCGACGGCGACGGTGCATCTGCTGTTTCGTACGCCGTCCCTGTCGACTCCCTCACTGCAGTCGCCATGATATCGGGAGGCCTTTCGGGGCGTCTTTGCTGCCGTGCTGACGGCGAAGGAAATGAGGGAGACTCGACAACCATGGAATAAGGCGCCCCGCTGCTGGTGTTGGGCACCTTGTTCGTCGTGCCTGTGGGAGACATCGAAGGGAACGATGCCGAGTTGACAATCATCGACGAAAACGCGGGTGATCCCACAACCGTCGCCGACGAGCCGACAGACGACGTTCGCGACTCTATAGGTACGGCGGCAAGACGCGGCAGCACTGGAGGATTGATGGCAGGCGACCCAGGTTCTACCACAGAGTACGTCTTGCGTTCCATGACCGCCGGAGATACAGGCATCTTGGGGGACGAGCGTCCAGTCGTGCTTATCGGAGTCGCCGCCTCAGAGAGAGGTGATGCTGGCGGAGCCCTTCCAGCCTGCGACATTGCGACCTTGAACCGCGACGTTGGTTTTGGTTTGTTCAGCGGCATCAACTTGTCTGCGCCGACAGGGATACTGCCCGTGGATTGGGATTGCCGCGTCGACGTCTCTGCCGCCGGTGATGGTATCGGCGCAGACGCCGTCGCATCCGCAGACTGCGGTGGTGACACCAGCTGCACCTCTCCTGGACCCATATTAACAAGCTCCCCCTTTTTCAACATCTCAAACATCTCGCGCGCGAGCTCATTCTCGTCCTCGCTGCCACTGTCGTCCGGGCCACTGACAAGCTTGTTATCTGCGTCGAGCTTGCCTGTCCGGATCGCGCCCTGGATCGTGCGCGTCGTAGCCTCGGGAACGACGGAAGCGTCAAGCGAGTGGGAGTGTGATGGATGGGTTGGGCCTGCCTCAGTGTTGTACGCGGACGCCATTTTTGAGGCCTTGAAGCGAGAAACGGCAGGCTTGGCAGAAGGTATTTGGACGGGTGGATCATCAGTGGGTACCTGCCGGTGGTTAATGACGACGGCAGTGGTTGCGTTTGCACACTCACTACATCGTCGTGCTCGTCATGCGTATGCGACCGCATCGCATCCAGTGCCGCCTGCCCTATGGTGGCCCGTTTGCGATGATACTCGAGTGCGATTTCTCGCTGCTGCGTGGCATAGTCCAGGTCAAATTCTTCCGGCTCCAGACCCGTCTCTCCCAACTCGTCCTCATCCATGTCATCATCTGCGAGGTCTTCATCGGAATCAACCGCGATAGGCGACCCTGGCGGCTCAGACTCGTCGTCCGAGTCACGCTCGTATTCGGGGAGGGAGGGCGGTGGGGCCGCGCCGCTTGGGGTGCGTTCCACTACGGTGGCCTTCATGGTCGGCTGGTCCGCAGGGGTCATGGCATGCACTAGGCTGTCTGCCTTCGCGCGCAACCGCCCAGTCGCGACGTCGCCCCATTCCTTGCGACCGGGATCATCCTCGGTCGTTGAGCTCGACGTCGCGAACGCAACGCTCTTCTTCGGCTTGGTCACTTCCGTTGGTGGCGATGTCGGCGTCGGTGCATCCGCCGATCCCGCGTCCCTGTCGTTTGCGAGACCGCGCAACAGCGCCTTGCCCATCTTCTTGTGCATCCCCTTGATCTTGTCCAGTTCGCCCTTGTGCTTCTTGCGCAGGCGCTCACGTTCCTCGCGGCGCTCCGCCTCCTCCCTCGCCTCACGCTCCGTCTCTTCCTCTACCTCCTCCGCCTCGAGCATGTCAAGGATGCGATCGCGCTCCCTGGCGCGGCGCTCGCGCTCAAATGAGGACAGGAGATCCCATCGAACAAGGGGGTCCTCGTCCGAGATGAGTGAATCGCCCGTCGCGCTAACGATCGGCGCGCCCGCAGGCTCGGTCACGTCTACAATGGGCAGACCCTCCTCGTTAACAAGCTATGCAGTGTTCAGAATTGGATATACTCGCATCGATCGCGAGACGCACCTCACCTCCAGCCTGATTTGTCTCCCCCAGTCCTAGCTCCTCCATCTTTTGTGTGAGGCGTTCCAGAGCTTGGGGTGTCAGCCGCGGCGCATCACTCGAGCCCTCCGGCGCCAGAGAAGTAAGAAGAGCCTGAATCGCTGAGAGTTCTGAGTCCCAGAGACATGATGGACGGCGGAGGGAAAGAGCTACCTTCTGCACCACCGCGATCGAGGTTTTCTGTCATGATGGCAAAGAACAAAGGCTCGGATGTTGACCCGTGTTTGGCTGGTTCGCTCCCGTCTTATAGCGCAGAGCGTAGATATCTGCTTCTCAAGTGCTGCTTCTTAGGAGTGTTGGTTATGGTAACGTGCGGCTGCTGTACGATTGGGAGACTATGCAGCTGCTGCTCATAGGTAAAGCCCAGTTTGAACAATTGACGAGGAGTAAGAAGTGGTATGTGTCACTGCTGCGCGAGCCAACCACGGCAATAGCCGACGCCTCCTGCAGCGATCCATCATGGCGACTGAAGTTACGCTGTTCGAATCTTACGAGCAGGACTTCAATGGCCTCCTCGTCTCCATACAAAGCAAGCTCTCTGCGGCTACCTCGCAAGGAGTCGGTCAGTATCTTGCGCGGCAGTCACTTCCCCGCGCTCACGATCGACCCCGCGCACAGAGCAGCGCAAAGCATCCATCCGCAGAGCGGAACTCGACATGGACGAGGCAGACGACATGGTGCGCAGCTCTTTCACCTGTGCTGCGCCTACTAACGCTTCTCTCTCGAAGCTGAGCCATCTCGAGGAGCTTCTCTCGCACATCCCCCAGACGCACCGCGAGAAGCCGGCATACGTGAGCCGCGTGCGCCAGGCAAAAGGAACGCTCGCGTCGTGCAAGAAGCAGTCGCGCGAGCTATACCACAGCGCCACGCGCGCGGAGCTCATTCAACGACAGGACTCGAGTCGCGCGTGGGGCTCGGAGCCCGACGAGCGTACGCGGCTGCTAGCAGGACACCACACGCTCGAGGACGGCACCCAGCGCCTGGAGGACTCGACGCGCGTAGCGCTGCGCACGGAGGAGGTCGGCGCGGAGATCCTGCGCAATTTGCGCGGGCAGCGCGAACAGATCCTGCACACGACGGACACGGTGCGTACGCTTGATCTGAAACATGGAGAAAGATGCTGATAGATGCTTGAATCCCCAGCTGCACACGGCGGATACCAACATCGACCGCTCGTCGAGTACTATGAAGAAGATGATAAGGCAGTACGTCCAACATATGTCTTCGCAGGACTCTTCCTTACATGATCAACAGGATGTATAAGCAGCGCGTGATATTCGCCCTTATTGGTGTCTTCTTCCTGGCACTTATCAGTGTCATTCTGTACTTCAAGCTTCGGCGATAGAGGCAACGTACATCTGCTTTCGCCAGTAGACGCGACCGACTTCTGCCCGCGTCGGTAGAGTCAGCGGACATTTGCTCTCCCTTCTGTTATGTACTTCTACCTCGCATGCTTTATTCGTTCACCTCTTGCTTTTCCATCATAGCCTTGCACGCCCCTTCATATACTTATTGGTTACTAACTATCATCGCATTGTCGCAAAATACACATGCTTCTCTCAAATCACAGATCAGCTCCTGAGCGTTGGTCCTACCTCCCTCAGGAGTCAGTACATGGCGCTCGGGAGATCTTGGCAGTCGTGGTCGGGAGAAGCAAACATCACTGGTCCGAAGTTGCAGAACGCCGAACATACGAAGGGCTTGATATGCAGTTGTTCGGACACATGTTTTCATTGGCTCGACTACATAATCTTATATAAGGAGCTTGAACGGGTAACCTGGGAATCAGTCAGCAACGGGTCTAGACGAGAGGTGATGCTGCACACCTCTGTTTTTGATCCTGAATAAGGAGAACAGCAGCGAGTAGACGATGAAGATGACGGCTGTCCAGATGTATATTTGCATCGCCTGGCGACCCGGTGACTTTTGCAAAGGAACGACGGTGATGAGCATAATGAATGCAAAGGCTAGGAAGCCATCTACGTGCACGTCAATAACAGCACTATCCCCCAAGACGCAAAGGTACGTACAGATGAAAGCCACGACTTGCACTTCCTGGCCAAACTGGTTCTGGTAGCCTCCCGCAATCCAGCCGCCGTCCGCACCCGTATACGGCACGCCGCGGATTTTGGTGAACATGTACCCACCGGTCATGACTAGGCTCGTCATGATCGTCAACGTACACCACAGCCAGCGGTTCATAAGGACAGGGCCAATCCAGCGGAGGGTGAGGATGAAGAAGAGAATAAAGGAGATGGTCTGGAAGAGCTTGCCCCAGTCGAAGGGGGCCTTGTAGGGGATGGAAACGGGCGTGTGGCGGGAGAGTTGTTCGGCAAGGGGGCCGGGTTCGAAGCCCCTGGGTGGTGTTAGTTCTTGAGGGCTGGCGAGTGCAGGGGTACACTTACTGGGAGAAGTCATAGGAGATCGGGTCGGTGCGTGCCGTCCCCCGAGGGCCGCTGGTAGGGAGGTAGACATGCACAGCAGGCGCAGAAGCCATCCGCAGCTGCAGACAAGCCGTTAACGCTATTCCACAAGTCGCTGCAATGCATATACCTTGGTAAAGACGGAGGGCGTCTCATCGAAATCAATGACCGCAAAGAAGTGGTCATTCCTGCTCTCCTTCGGCACGGTGGTCCACGACTTCGCGACCGCATTCCACGCAGGATCAAACTCCCTGTCAGGCGTGTCAGTCCCAGCCCAGTCATCGCCCCACTGTCAAACGCACTTGCACGGCCCACAGCGACGGCGCTTGTCCATCGCCGTGAACAATATGGTCGCAGACCAGTTGCGCTGCGGCGCGGTGAGCATCTCATACGTCTTGTCGTCGAGGCGGATGATGCCGCCCCCGGTGGAGGCCAGATCCGCAAGCTGCTCCTGGGGGTTCACCGTCTTCGCCGCGAGTGCCAGCGGCGCCAGCAGCAGCGCCAGCAGTCCGAGCTTCATGGTCGTCGACGTGTTCGAAGGTATAAGGCGCTGGTGCACGTGCCGAGCTGCGCTACATGCTCCGGTCCATCGGGCCGCGTCGGGGGATCGCGTCTTCCGCTGTCGCGCGTCCGTAAGCGCTCGTCCCGCGCCATGGAGCACAAACCACCGACATTCGTACAGGCGCTATGTGTGCGTGCATATGTTGCTCTACAACATGCTCTTGACTGATAGGTTGTAGGCTGGCGGCATGGCCGGCACATCCGTCGACATTCTCTTCTTCCCCCTGGACACCCTCAAGACGCGTCTTCAGGCGCCCCAGGGGTTCGTGAAAGCGGGCGGCTTCCATGGGGTATACAAGGGTCTAGGTAGCGTCGTTGTTGGAAGTGCTCCAGGGGGTACGTTGTTCCCTCACCATCTCGTACTGTCCACTGACATACCACCTAGCCGCTCTGTTCTTCTCTACCTACGAGTTCATGAAGCACAACCTCCCCATGCCAGAAAACCTCGCCCCCCTCACTCACATGATGTCGGCATCTATTGCAGAAACCGTACGCTCTCTTGCTCTTCCCTTGAAGTCTGGTCTTATGCATCACAGGCAGCATGCTTCGTTCGCGTACCCGTCGAGGTCATCAAGACCCGAACGCAAACCATGAGCTTCGGTCCCGAGGGCAAGTCGTCCTGGGGCGCTGCAAAACTTACGCTACGCCACGAAGGCCTGCGGGGTTTCTTCCGCGGATTCGGAACGACCCTCATGCGCGATGTGAGTGTGGCCATTAATGAACGGACTCCGTCCCGCTAACTTGCTTCATAGATCCCGTTCACCGCACTGCAGTTCCCATTATACGAGTTGTTCAAGCGCGAGGCAGCAATCGTGTTGGGTCACCAGCGACTGCCACCTTACGAGGCAGCGCTCTGTGGCAGCGTCGCCGGCGCCATCTCCGCGGCCGTCACCACCCCATTGGATGTACTGAAGACACGGGTCATGCTGGACACACGAGTAAGTGACAGTGCCAACCGTCGCTCAAACCCCACGCCTCTCATTCGGATGTCTTCTCACTCGTCGTTCCAGGTCGGCCAGAATAAGATGCCTTCTCTCCCGCAGCGTGCACGGACTATCGTTGCGCAAGAAGGCGCAAAGGCGTTGTTCTCTGGCATCGTCCCACGCATGATGTGGATTTCCGCCGGTGGAGCGGTATTCTTGGGCGTATATGAGTGGGCGATTCAGCACGTCGTGTAGGCCTAGAAGCATAGATAAATAGATGACATCGCAGTATCTGTAGACGGCTCTGTACGGGAGGGCGGGATTGACCCAAGAGCAAGTCCGCCGCTGAGTAGCAGCTGAGGCTTGAGCACGCCGGCCAAACCTTTGCCCGAAGCTGACCGTTACAGACTTGGATATGTGAAGAGTATCCGACAAAGACGTGACTGTACGCGCTACTGCCTCTCAGCACAGTAAGACTTTCTTACGGGTTCTTGGATCGCCGGACGCCAACATGTTTGAAGCGCTCTGGTAGCGCTTGGGGCCAGAATGAATGATATGCAGGTCAGCTCCTCATAAGTATCTATAATACTTCTATGATATCCGCTGAGCGTTGTGGGTCCATACCCGGGGATATCAGAGCATTTGTTTACCAAATTCAGATATCGGCTCATCGGACCGGTCCCCATCTGCCACTCGACATTGACCATGCTTCACCGCCTTCTCCAGCGATGTGTCGAGTATTGGGATGCATCATGCAAATAAACGAGCTGTGCGTTGGCAAAATGTGTGATGACTCTGCAGCTTGAACGATTCTTGCGAGGAGCGGACCTCGCCAGACCTCGCCGACGGCTTTGACAAGTTTGAGTACTGTTTGAAGGACCGCACGTCATGATCTCGACTGCCCAGTCAAATATTGTCATCGAACAGTCAGCGTCGGGTCAGCGACCTTATCTTCTTCGTCGATCGCCATCGCAAGCTTCCGCACAATTCTCCCATCCACCACCATCATCATGTCCAAGTCTATCGCGACCTTTACGCTGTCCTCTGGCACGAAGATCCCATGGCTCGCCTGGGGAAACGGCTCTGGCGATGCACACAAGACTGCAATTGAATCGGGACGCATCGCGATCGCGGCGGGCATCCGCCACATCGACACCGCGCAGAACTATGGGAACGAAGAGGCGACGGGAGAGGTCGTGAAGACCTCGAGCCTCAAGAAGGATGACATCTTCGTCACCACGAAGTGTGCGTCTCTGCCCCTTCGCCCTATGCCAATGCTGATTGTTCTTAGTGTCCGGACGTACGAACGATAAGAAACTACAAGGAACAGCGGAATACATCAACCCTCTCAACGAAGTTCGCACCGTTATCAAGGGATCCATCGAAAAGCTGGGCTTTGTGCCGGATCTCTTCTTAATTCACAACCCCCATGTCGTACCCCGTGCCGATCTTAAGGCAACTTGGGGTATTTTTGAGGACATGAAGGCTGCGGGCGAGCTCAAGGACATCGGTGTCAGCAACTTCCGCCCTCAGGACCTCGAGATCATCTTGGAGGGCGCGCGCTACAAGCCAGTCGTGAACCAGGCAAGTCGGTCTCATCTGCTGAGTTTTATGGGGTGTTTGACTGGCGCGTGTCTCATCAGTTTGAGTACCATCCGTATGTGCTCGCCCACCTCAAGCCGGTTCTCGAAATTGGAAAGAAGCACGGAATCCTCACCGAAGCCTTCGGTCCTTTGACCCCGCTCCTTCGCCACCCAACGGGCGGACCCCTCAAGCCTGTGCTCACCCGCATTGCGCAGTGTGTATCCTCCAGCAACCCGGTGAGTGGACGTTCATTTGTCTTCCTACAATCCTCGAGCAGTTTGGCGACGAGGCGTATAATTACTGTACTGATGTCCCTACCCCACCCAGGATCTCCCTGTCAAAGTCGATGAAGTGACGGTGCTCCTCCTCTGGACGCGTGCTACCGGCGCAGTGGCCGTCACTGCGTCCGGCAACCCCGGCCGCATCCAGGGCCTTGCTGATATCGCCCACCTCCCAGGCGATCTCCTGACCGCTGAGGAAGTGGAGGAGATAAGCCGCGTTGGGCAGACCGTGCACTTCAGGTATTACGTGAGTGTCTTGCCTTGCTCTAGCCGCCTTCCTGTCGCAAGCGACGTTTCTGACATATACGTGTAGGCTGAGCATATGTCGACCGACTTCCCGGCGCCGGATTTGCCAGATGGCACGAACTAAAGGCGCAAATGATAGGAAGGAAGTATTGTATGAGAATAACCGAAAGATTCAAACATACATTCATGTAAAAGTTTCGCACCTATTGCAGATTCATTTGTCTGCGAATCCTGAGCGCAGTTTGTTAGGCGCTTGAGGGGCAGGGCACGATGAGATACGCGGCCCAGGATATGACCTGCAAGTTGGAGGAGCAACACGTACGAGAACGTCAAACGGTCAACACCGCAGGAACAAGAGGAACGAGGGCTGAATATTGAATATTGAGGCAGCTTGAAGCTAAGTAGGAGCGCGCTCTCCAGGCGCACCGTGCAAGACCGTGCACGAAGCAAAATGCATCCGCGGAAGTACTGGCCAACTCCATTAGGTAACAACAATCGTCGCTTCCACGCGCCCGTGAGACTCGACCGAACTCGAACTTGGGAAATTGCGGCACTTCCGTTCGACATTCGGTCGTCCTGTGGGCCGAGGCTCGCTTGCGCGCCAGAACGCCTTTGAGCCTCTCAACACCCTCGAGCGAGCGGAGCGGCGCAGCAAAGATAAATATACGGGGAGCGCAAACAAATGCACCGTCGAGGGCGAGGGAAGCGCCCTTGTCTCAGCGCGGCGTTAGATTGCGCTAGAAGTGGGGGGAGACCCAGGGGAGACCTGCACGAATGTGTATTTGCTCTCGACCCTGAAAGCTACATGGAGTAGGCTTCGCGCACGCCAGTATGGTGCGCCTCCGGTCGGCCTCTGGGTCCGAGGTTGACGAATGATGTCGAGACAGGAGGATGATCTGAATAGATTTGGGAGTTGCCCTCGTCAGGGGCTGCAGAAATCTTCAGCAGTCACTGTACTGCGTTAGGTCGGACGCCACTGGCGTAAGAGGGCGAGCAAGGCGCCTCCAAGCCTCCGTAATATCGGCGAGCGATTGTCGCCGCTCACCTCCGCGCACTGTTGCAATCCGACGACGACAGCACTTCTCCGGAGGCTGTAGCTGTGGTTTACCCCAATAGAAGCTGGGAGGTAGTCAATTTTGTCGCCAGGGGGACTTCATCATGATAATGAGAGCTGCGTCTCCACCAACGGAACTTGGAAGCCCATAATTTATGATGACGGATATCAAGGCAGCTTTAATTGGAAGTCGCACAAGAGATTGGGTGGCATACTTGTAGGTCCATGTGGCGTACTGGCCTCGGTGTCTATAGGCGCGCAATCAGCAGGGCAAATACCAACCGGCGCATCGGGTGCTATCATGAACTTTAACGCTCACCGGCCTGTGCGTTTGCGCCTAAGTATGCACACCGCTGGAGATAAATGTCTCAGGGACTGTCCTCTCGCCATCGCCTGCTCGGCGGAGCGCACTGGCCTCATTTCGTGCGCATGCAGCGGCTGCGATGACGCGCTCTGCTCTGCGACTGCAAAGTGGGCGTGCCAAGGCGCCTTCACGCTTCCGCGGCTTCGTCCGACTTGCGTACGACCTTCGTTAGGAAGTTTTAGAGGATCGCCTCGAGGAGAAGCCTGGGAGAAACTCGCCGTGAGAAGCGGAGTCATGTTCACGGTTCGACTTCGCTGTGATAGAAAAATTGTCGGGGCGCGTTTGCTCCTCTGATGCAGAACAAGGTTTGCACCAGAAAACTGCTCCCTCTATTGCGTGTAGAACGAAACTGATGTCATGTTGTTGCGCAGACGATCCAGTCAGGGACTGCGTGCGGCGTCCGGGATAGCCGAGCACGAAGGCATCAGGGGCATGGCGCACAAGTTGAAGAGACAAGGGCACGGGGCAGCCTTTACAAACGTGTCGCGCGGCGGGGAGAGGGGGACGGTCGCCGTGCGTATTGAGCCTCCGGATGTGCAAGGTCATACTACACCCTGAGATGGACGAGTCAGATGAGAGAATCAACCAAGAGCACAGTGAGCGTTTGTAGGAGCGCAAGGATGACTGCCTTCTAATATCACGGCGAAGCGCTTTGGTGTTCGAAAGCATCATATCGCGGGAGGAGACTGGAATACAGAGATCGACTGTGAACAGATCGGCGCCGGGGGAAGGTCCTTTTGGACTTACGCCCGTGCGAGATGCGGCCGCCCGTGTGCAGTGCGTCTATTCGGGCAGCGGTTCGATCAACACAGGGCCCGTCCCGGGTCAGGCAGCCCGAATTTCTCCTCATAGGGCGTCCGATGTTGCGAGAGACCAGTGCTTATATGCAGACCTGAAGGCGCACAAGCTTACCAACATGCCGAAAGAAGGAAGTTCGGAGCAGGACCAGGTCAAGGTGCGTCAGCAGACAGATGAGACTGACGAAGGCAAAGCAGAATTTGAGCAGAATCACGAGTCTTGTCTGAGTCTTGTGACCATCCATGCAATCGAAGAACCAAGAGGCGGCCATCACTTGAGATTCAGAGCCGGAGATGGAGAAGCCACCAAGAGACGCAATTCTGCGGCGGCCCAGCGGGTCGGAGTTGGGCAGAAACGGACCCGTCGCAGAGGGCGGAGGGCGACCATGGCCAAACCATGGCGGCGCTGAGAAAGGGGACAGCCTGTTCAAAGCCTGCTCACGGATTGCGGAGTCGGAGTCCGCAGTACATGGGATGCGGGGCCACGTGTATCGCTCGTGGTGCACCGTTTTGCCGATTTGGTCACAGTGTTGTTCACCTTCCCGATGCGGATTGACTGGGCCAGCATGAGAGAAATTGTAGTAAACCTGCAGATATTCTGGATGTATTCGAGGTCCCCTCGAGCGTGTGTGACGGGGTGCGTGAGCCCCAGCTCGCTGTGGATAAGCACGAGTAAGCAGAACACGCCGGGGGCTCGATTGAGACAGAAGCACGCCGTCGCCAAGGCCATGCGATGTATGCGCGCGCTTCGGAGTGACCGCGCAGACAGACCTGGAGTATGAAGAGCTCGGAGCTGTCTCTGCACCGCATGTTCGAGGCAAGCTGAAGATGCCATGAGATGCCATTACCCATGGGGTACTTGCGAGGGAGTCCTCGACATCCCCGAACACGGGTGACGGCGCTCGAGGGGGACATGAGAGACACGTGCGGGGCGATCATGAGAAGCGGCCGGGTAATTAATTCTGATGCCGGCATTCACAACCTCTGTTCTGGTTCCACGGAGATTTACTACATTTACCACGCCTCGTTCGCAGGCTTGTGCGTGGCAGGAAACCCCAACTTTTCCTGCCTTGCTCTCGACCGTCACTCGGTTCGCAGCGGCCCCGTGTACATTCCCTCCTTATATACGCCTACCTCCTCCACCATCCTCTTCGTGAGTCGCGTTTCTTCCCCCCACACGCGCTTGCTCTCTTTGCGCAGCGTCCCAGCCGACACACCGCTTGCGCTTTGTACAAACGGCCTTTGACGCGTCTTCCTTTCTTCGTCAGGCTCAAATACATACTCGTAGTGTCCCTAATTGTTCACTTACGGTGCGTCCCACCCCTCACCTTCTTGATCCTCCCTCACAGTTTTCTAGTTCTAATTCGTCTGCGCATGTCTGCGGACGCCTCTCGCAAAGTCTCTGGATCCTCGGCCTTGAACTCCGCTCCCACCAACTCGCCTCCCACCGTGCGCACACCCCTCCTCCCACACCTACGCTCACTCACCCCGCTGTAGTCTCACCGCTCCCTCTCCACATCTTCCGCCAACATTCTCGGAGCAGCAATGGGCAACCCCAATGGCAGCTTCAAGACCCTCAACTCCGGTTGGCCCGTGCGTCGCCGACTCCTCGTGCTCCCGTTCGCGTAATAACTAATGTGGGCGTTTCCATCAGGTGTGGGGCAACAACCCGACGTCCAAGCGGAACCTTTCCGTCTCCTCGGCTACCAGCTTGACCGACCAGTCAAGCACGACAGCACGCTCCGAGAGTTGGACGTCCTCGCGTCCTACAAGTGGCGTCTGGGAAGACGAGAGCACCAGTCCTGCCAAGAAGGACAACGCGCCTCTGGTACGCGCGACGCGGCGTCCGCATGTCATAGCACGCGTAGCTGACCCCCGTTTTGCAGGACTCATCCATTTTGCACGCATCGATGCAGAGGCAGAACGGTCCGACACTCTCGGTAGGTAGAATGGTGCGTTTCCGCGCGTTAACTTAGGCTTTCGATCTCACACACCTCGTGTCCTCAGGATGAGCGCCCCGCCGGTGCCAAGAGCGGGCGGTATTCGCCTCAAGGGTATGACAACGTGAAGGAAGCCAACACGCGGTATGCGTCGTCAACGTCCCCGACCGGTAAGTCTTCTCCCGCTAGCAGTATAGTAGCCATGCTAACTTTCCTACCAACAGCAGGAGCCTTCGACACACTTCCCGGCTCTGGAGTCGACACCGACCTCAGCCTCGCACTGCGCGGCATGGTTGTCGCAGACGACTATAGCGGCCAGGCCCGTGCAGCTGGACCCCCCTCGCCAATTCGGATACCCCCTCCGATGACTGCGCACCGTCCTTACGGCGTCTACTCTCCTGCCGACTATGGCGGCTATTATGCCAATCCCGCCACCAGAGAATCCTATATGGACTATCCCTATGGGTGAGGAGAACGATCTAACGATTTGCGCCTCTTCGGGTTGTGCTGACGATCGTGGCTATGTACTCTAGGTTGCAGAGCGTTCCCCCGAGCCCCATCTCTGACATGCACCGCCAACAAGCTGGTCTCTACTATGACTACAGTGGCGGACGCGGCAACCAGTACTACTACCCCATGTACACGCCGCCGACGCCGATGTTGACCCCGACATCGGCCCCCTCGACGCCGGCGACGTACAGCGACAAGAAGCGGGAGATGCAGGTTGGCACCTAGTGCTGCAACCGCGAGCACCATTTGCTGACGCCTACTACAAGTTGAACATTCAGCAGGGCCTGACCTCGCCGGGTATGATGCGCTCAACGCCGTCGTCTCCTGTGTACCCACGCAACACAATGGAGTACAGCAGCGGCATCCCGATGATGATCACCGGCAGCAATATGTACTCGCAGCCGGCCATGTACGCGCCCCTGCGCCACGGCCGCCATCGTAGCATCGCCCTCCGCAGCGCGTTGCTCGACGAGTTCCGCGCGAACAAAGCTAGGAAATGGGAGCTTAGGGTGCGTCGTGACGCGCTCGCATCGGGAACTTGTTGTTGACAGTTGACAGGATATCTTCGGCTACATCGTCGAGTTCTCTGGTGACCAACACGGCTCCCGCTTCATCCAGCAGAAGCTTGAGACGGCTTCGACCGAGGAGAAGCAGATTGTGTTCGACGAGATTGTGCCGGACAATGCGCTTCAGCTTATTCAAGATGTTTTCGGTAATTACGTGCGTATGCTCTCGATGTCGCCACAGTCGTGCATGCTGATGACTTGTGCAGGTTATTCAGAAGCTATTTGAGCACGGTACCCAAGTACAGAAGACCGTCCTCGCCAGCACTATGGAGGGCCACATCCTTCCCCTGTCACTACAGATGTACGGTTGCAGAGTTGTTCAAAAGGTTCGTACTTCCATCTGTCCATTTCATGCGTGGCGGCTGATGCAATGTTCATCAGGCTATCGAGTGTATTCTACCGGAGCAGCAGGGCGCTTTCGTCCGCGAACTCGAGGCTCATGTGCTTAAGTGTGTGAAGGACGCGAACGGTAATCACGTCAGTGCACCTGCCTCTGTTGATATGCGCAGTGGTGTTCATACTTCCTTCCAGGTTATCCAAAAACTAATTGAGCGTGTGCCGGCGGATCGGCTCCAGTTCGTGTCGACGTTCCGCGGCAATGTCTACGACCTCTCGACGCACCCCTACGGGTGCCGTGTGCTCCAGCGCTCGCTGGAGCATCTCCCGCACGAAATGACATTCCCGCTCATGGATGAGCTGCACAAATACGTGCTCAACCTCGCCCAGGACCAGTTCGGCGTGAGTCATCATCTTCCAGCTTGCCTGTTCCTTGTGTGCTGACTATGGCTGCAGAACTACGTCGTGCAGTTTGTCATCGAGCACGGGTCCGCGACGGACAAGGCGCTGGTTCTGAACCAGATGCGGGGTCAGATCCTGGCTCTCGCGCGACACAAGTTTGCGTCGAACGTCTGCGAGAAGGCTTTGGTCTTTGCGGACGTGGAGACGCGCGCCCATCTCATCGACGAGATCATGATGCCGACGGCGGACGGCGTCAGCCCTCTGGTCATCATGATGAAGGACCAGTTTGCGAGTACGTGCATTCCCCTGCGTGTTGTTGCGTCTGATGTTGATTATCACGTACAGACTACGTCCTGCAGCGCGCCCTCGCGACAGCGGAGGGCGAGCAAAAGGACATGCTCATTGCGAAGGTGAAGCCGCATATCGCGAACATGCGCAGGTACTCCAGCGCGTACAGCAAGCATCTCGTCGCCGGTGAGTCGCTTTGCACCTGTGATGTCGATCGTCCTAAGGTCCCTGCAGTCGAGCGCCTCTTGAATAAGCAGGAGGCCGCCGTCTCTGGCTCCCCGCTGCACCCGCAGGGTGCAGGGCGTCCGGTGGACCCCCGCCAGGCGCATGACTCGTTAACTACCATACCCGAGCTTTAATCCCCGCTTCTTGTTTCTGTTCATACCACCGTCCTTCACGCATTTTCATCCGTCTTGTCTCAATCTCGCCTCCCGTCTCCTGTGCACGTTGTTACTCTACCGTTCACATTATTGCCTGGCTCTCTTTCCGCATCATGCTGCACTCTGCTCGACTCTTTCTCACCGCATTCATCATCTTCAAGAACGCTAACTTACTGCATCGTCGCATCGTTCATTGGATATATACGTGCACGCTCTCCATGTCTTCTAATGCCGTACGTAGTTGTCTTCATTCATCGTTCACGAACAGTCGTACTATTACTGGGTCGCTCTAGTAGATCTGAATCCCTTTGATCATCTTGCTCTCCTGCTAGGCCGTTCCTCTACGCACGTCTTCTTACACCTATTAGTACGACTAGCTAGCTTGGTAGTCAATTGATGCCGGCGTGCACTGCTGCACGATTATACGGATCTGCATCCATGCGTCTGTCCCCGCAAATGTTGCGATGGTCCGGTGGACAAGCCCAGCTGGCATGATTTTCTGAGGAAATCAACATTCGGTGATGACGTGTTGATGCTGATGCTCGTGACAATCACGGGCAAATATCACTTGGACACTCTCCTCCTCGTCCTGCTTCACTGTCATTTGCGCTTGCTCTTTGTGGTTCAACGGCCAGCAGCATGGAAGCCGCCGCCTCCCTCTTTGGCGCCGACGGCCCAGCGTCTGACCCGTTCTCAAACCTTGGAGACGAGTCCGACAAGCCTTCCGCTGGAAGTACCACCGCTGCACCCGCTGGTAACCTGTTCGGTGCCGAGCCTGCAGGCGACGCTGACTTCTTCGACCAAATATCGAGCGGAAATGATACCACGGATGCCCAGGGAGGGGCGGCCACAGTGGGTACTCAGCATGATACCTCCGGTGCCCAAGGGTACGCGACGTCAGCCGCCGAGCCGACCCAGCAAACCAATGGCACAGGAGCGGCGTACGGACAGCAGGGATACTACGACGGACAGCAACAATGGCAG
Source organism: Schizophyllum amplum (assembly GCA_007026445.1). Classification (NCBI taxonomy): domain Eukaryota; kingdom Fungi; phylum Basidiomycota; class Agaricomycetes; order Agaricales; family Schizophyllaceae; genus Schizophyllum; species Schizophyllum amplum. The sequence continues at coordinate 134,482 of VDMD01000012.1, read as the reverse complement.
GCTGTGTCACACTATCCATCCGAAAGCGCTGTGAGAGGTGCGTCCGATCTGCTGTCGTCCACGTACGAGTCGCTGACCGCAATTATCCGGTAGGCGACACGTACACTCCGTCTACGCAGGTATACGGTTACGATCAGTACTCCAATACGGCCTCGACGAACACGACCTCCTACGAACAATACCGAACTCCAGCACAACCGGCACAGAACTCGTACCAGACCTCGTCCGTTACGTCCTCACAACTCAAGACCGACCCATATGCTCCCCCGCCGTCAACATTCCAGTCGCCGGCGGCAGCGCAGTTCGCTCAATATACGCCAAACTTGGCCCCCACCGCGTCCCCTTTTGCTACGTATAGCGCAAATACCGCGTCGCCCTATGCAGCCCAGAGCGCAACTTCGTCGCCTTACACGCCGTACGCTACATATTCTGGGGCGAGCTCTCCATACATGACACCTGCTGCACCAGCTACGGCGCCTCCTCTTTCCAAACAAGCGCCCGCGAGGCCCAAGTTGGCGAATGCCTATGACCCACCTATTCCGACCATTTCGAAGCAGAAGTCGACGACTCGCCTGGCCCCAGCTGCTTCCGCTTACGGCGCATATGCAAGTCCGGCCATGTACGGCTCCCTCCAGCAGCAGCAAGAGGCGCCACCGCTGCCTCCTCCGCCCCCCAGGAAGTCGTCGGTATCCTCGCAGTATTCTGCTCCTCCACAATCAGCCGGCGCATCGCGGTTTGCCAGCCCTCCGCCACCTCGTCCAGCCAGCTCGTCGCATTTTGCAGCGGCGCCACCTGTTCGACCCTCGAGCGCGTCGCACTTCACCAGTCCGCCACCTTCGATGGGCCACCCTGGATCTACTGTCCATCCTCCGCCAGCCCGATCACCAAGCGTACAATCACACTACGCCAGCCCGCCCCCGCCCCGGCCTCTGAGCCAGAACTGGAACCAGTCGTCCCCATACGTGCCGACTGTAGACCCGTACGCGCATCCGGTTCTCGGCACAGCAGCTGACGCGAACCACGGACGTTCAATGTCGCCGTCAGCGCCGTACCAACCTTCCCATGGGTCTACTGCGTCCGTGGAAGCACCTGCACTGGACACGGACAAAACCATCACTGCTATAGACGATGCCTTGGATCCGGAAGGAGGTCACGGCGACGAAGGGATGGTTGATCCCGAAGGTGGTCAGCAAGTTCATGACATGGAGGGTGGCGATGACTTCGAGGCGGGCTTGCCTGCTCAAAGCGCTGCGTTTAACGCCTATGCTGCCCCCGCACCTCCACCTGCATCTGTTCCGCTACCGCCCTCGTCTACCGGCTCCCCTCCCTTGGACAGGGCAAGTCCGCGTTACGCAGTTCCAGCCTATCCTGAATTCGCGTATCCCTCGCCGCCTACGTCAACAATCTCGCCACCGCCTACTAAGTCTTCAATGGCTCCTCCCCCGCCTCGGTCGGATCGCTCGTCCCCATCCGGCTCTCGGGCGTCGTCGATAGATCTCACGCAGCGGTATGGCAGTCCTCCTTTACAGGAGCGGGCTTCGTCGCGCATTTCGATGCGTCCCGCTAGCCGGACAGGCAGCCCTTTCGCGAACAATGTCAGCGCATACGGAATGGCATATGCGACCCCAGGCGATCGGACGACATCTCCGGTAACGCAGACGACGGCCAGATCTTCGTATGAGCAATATGCCCCTCCAACTCAGACCAGCAGTGCGTATGATCATTACGCGCCTCAGCAAGCGTCAACTATCTCGTTCGCTTCTACTGCGTCCCCGGCTCAGCCTGCTTTCGACCCCTACGCGCCGCATCAAAACGGCGCTGCTCCTGGAAGAGTGTCGTCTCCGGGTGCGCAGTCTGTATCGTCCGTCAGGTCGACTAGTAGCATCGCCGGTGCTAGCCGCTATGCGGCCCCTCCCAAGATGGCCCCGCCTCCCAGTGGAGCGTCCGCACATGAGCGGTCGAAGTCCAAGGACTCCATACGGTCCGTGAGCTCGCTCAGCCCAGAAGATCCATATGCTCCAGGACAACACAACCGATACCAGTCAGGCGAAGCGGCAAGCGATTACGGCGGCAGCGGTACGTCGAGATACGGATACACGCCATACGGCATGAACGACGCTGGCACTTCAGGCTTTGGCGGCGCCCAGGAGCTCACAGTCAAGCCGACCATCTCGCAGTATGCACCGTCGCCGTCACTGCTGGGGACCAACGATGTCCTCGGGCGGACAGCGTCTCGCGCCCCCGTCATCAGCTTTGGCTTTGGGGGAAAGCTCGTGTCGTGTTTCCACGGCGGCGACACGCTCAGCACTGGATTTGATGTCGCTTTGGCAGCGAAAAACCAGACCAGCATCTGCATGCGGACTATCTCGAAGCTCATTCCTGAGACTGCTCTGGACTTCCCCACAACAGCGTTCCCAGGCCCGCTCCTCGGCGACCCTGGCATGCAAACGGCGACAAGCTTGGTGAAGACGAACGCGTCGATGATGAAGGCAAAGAAGACGAGCGTCTTGAAATATCTTCAGGATCGTGCGGAAGAGCTCTCGCGCGGAATTGCCTACATGCATAGTGACAGCCCTGAAGGCCGCCGAGCGGAAGGGAAGCTGGTGCTGGTGAAGCTGCTCAAAGTAATGGTTGAGCATGACGGAAGGCTGACTGGAGTGTGAGTTCACTTTGCGCTCAAGGTGCTGTCTTATTCATTTGCTCTAGATCACAACACGAGAATGCAATTCGGGCCGCATTGCTGCCACAGTTGTATCCCGCGGACGGTGCCAGTGAGCCATCGCCCAGTGCATATTCGTTCAGCACACCTGCGGACACCGGCAGCACATTCGTTCTCCAGCCCTGGTCTCACAGGGAATGCTGGTAGCGATGCACCCATCTCTGTTGTGTCCTTACACCCGTCGACATTGGACAAGATCCAGGAATTCCTTCGCAAAGGGGAGCGTCGCGCAGCATACAATCTTGCGTTGGACGAGAAGCTCTGGGCGCACGCCATGGTCATCGCGAGCAGCGTGGACAAGGACGCATGGCAGGAGGTCGTAAATGAGTTTCTGAAGGGCGAGCTCGGCGTGAAAGGCTCAGACGACCTCTCGGCACATCCTTCCGTGTCCAACGGATACGAAAGTCTGCGCGTTGCATACCGCTTATACTCTGGACAGGGACCTTCTGCAGGTTAGTTGTTCTGCTATACTGTTGTATGCATGTATTGACGACGATGCAGTGCAAGAGATGGTTCCGCCCAATCTGCTCGCACAGGCCGCTGTGACTGGGCTGCCGCCGCCGAGCAGCGGCGCGACGCCGATGGCTCCCAACTTTTCGCTGCCCGCCGGGTCTTCGCATATCAGCGAAGAGGCTCTTGCTAAGTGGACTGACACGCTAGCGATGATGTACTCGAGCAACATGGCTCCGGACGTCTCTGCAGCCATAACTGCTCTTGGCGATCAGCTGCAGCTCAATCAATGGGTAGAGGCGGCGCATGCATGGTTAGTACCTTTCTTCAAATCTAAGCTCATGGCCAACGTGTCCTATGCAGCTACCTCTTGTCACCACTGACCTCACCTATTGGCGGCCTCGGAAGTCCGGGCACTCGGATTGTTCTGTTGGGCTCGCGCGGTCCTCAAACGACACCGAACTTCGACAAGGATTCGGAAGCCGTCGTCTTGTCCGAGATCGGCGAGTTTGCCATGTCGCTGAGCACGCCTCAGAAGGGTCAAGAACCGTTCCGTGGATTCCCCCATTTGCAGGCATACCGCCTTATGCGTGCTTTCATGCTGGCCGAAATTGGAGAGGTGCAGCTTGCTCAGAGGTTCGTGGCGCCGTCATTCCGCGGAGTACTTGGAGCTAATTCAGCTTCTTCAGATACTGCGAAGCAATCTCCGCTATGCTAGCCCAGCCTTCACCGTACTATACGATGACGATGCTCGAACAGCTCAAGGAGCTATCAAATAGGATTGCGGGCAACACCGAGGGGGACAAGTCAGCTTCATGGATCGGCGGCAAGATCAGCAAGCCAAGTCTTGCATCTGTGGGTGGCTTCCTCGAGAAGCGTCTCACACAGCTGGTGGCCGGTGCCGATACAGAAGCCGAGCCGGAGCCCAAGAAGACGGAGGCTTTCTCCGGCCCATTTGCTCTCTACAGCGCGATATCGTCTACGGAGCCGTCGCCTAACCCATCCGTTACCAACTTGCACGAAGGGGCCAATGCCTATGGCCCTCCTGGGCGATCGTCGTCTGCAGCGGAAGTGCGTCGGACTGCGCCACCGCCTCTGAACCGCACCGCTTCAGTCAGCGTGAGCTATGGGGCTCCATTCGGACATTCCCCCAATCCGTACGCTCCCGTCAGCGCCCTTAGTCCAATCCAAGACGAGTCGTCACTGCAGACCGACCAGGGCGAACAACCAGACCAAGGTCAGGAGGTGACTTGGTGGGGCGCGGGCTCCTACAGCAACTCAGAGCAGTCGTCGCAAACGCCGAAGGCGACCTCCTTCGTGCACGTATCGGACGGGCTACAAGTACCGTCATCGTCGGACGGTTTCATCTCGCTAATGGACAGTGCGCCCTCGCCGTTCTCGGCACCACCTTCGTCGATGAGCTTCCGCAATATGGGACCGCCTTCTTCGCAATCTTATGATGACGAAGACATGGAGGACCTTGGCTTCGGAAACTCGAAGAAAGACAAGGCACGGGCGCAAGATGACGGGGCCACGCAGCAAAACACCGAGCCGGCGAAGCCTGCTGCACCTGAGCGGCCGGGTGAGTTGCCTGCCCTCTGTCCAGTTACAGTGGCTGACTATGTCCAGATCCTCAGCCGGTGCAACAGTCGAACTCGGGATCCTCCCGTGGGAGCTGGTGGCCTTTCTCGTGGAAGAAGAGCTCGGAGGCACAGGGGCCGGGACCTATCAAGGCCAGTCTAGGGGAGGAGACATCGTTCTATTACGACAAGGAGCAGAAGCGATGGGTCAACAAGAAGGTACGCTACTACTGCCGTCTAATCTCTCTTAGGCTCACGGCGAGATTGTTTAGGCCGGTGCGGACGACGCAAAACCAAGTGCGCCGCCGCCACCGCCGCCGCGTGCCCAGACAGCGTCGCCTGGCATGATGGCTAGCGGCGGCCCGCGCATGACGGCAGCTCCGCCTCTCAGCGGCTCACGCCCACCTGCACGCGCAGCGTCGGTGGCTGAGATGGCGAGCGGTCCGCCTCCTGGCAAGACCATTCCGCGTGTACGGTCGAATTTGGTGCCTACGCCCGAGGGTGGTCCCTCGATGCCAAGCTCGCCCCTGCCAGGCAGCTCGATGCTGGCTCCTCCAGGAGCGGGTACTCCGCCGCCAGGGCGGCCGCGGTCTTCCGCGTCGAAGCGACCGGCGCGGAGCCGGTACGTAGACGTGTTCAACCAACCTGGTCAATGAACTGCTCGGCCTGGTCCCCATGACAAGAATGTAGCATAGACGTGACATGCCTCTTCCGAATCACCCCCACGGAATATGGACGATATATATTCGTGGAATGCTTAGCTTACATGGTGAAACACACATGACTTGCAATTGAACACATCTCAAAGACATTACCTGTACGTCTTGGCTTGGGCACGGACCAGTCACCTACTCAGAGTAGCCCGCCAGTGCGTACTGTGCCATAACGGTTTATGCATCACCAGGCAAAGCGTTTCTAGTTATGCATCAAGCCGCGGCGGCGGGCTTATATATCGGTCAATCACCTTCAAACTTCGTAAAACGTTAGGCTTGGTGGTGTTCGATGAAGCCTCAAAAGATGAAGGCATACGGATAACTCAGCGGTATGCAGAAAATCGTGAGTGCCTCGAAGGCCATTGCACAGGCAAAAATTCGCGATGCATCAGCGCCTAGCGCTGTCCTGACGGCATCTCAATCTCTGCAATTTCTTGGAGTAGTACTAAAGGACGTGAGTAGGCGATCTGAGCTTTTATCTGGGTCGAGGAGGTCGAAAGCCCCGCGGGTTGGACGAAGTCGCGCCGCGAGCGCAAAAGCGTCTCCATGCCGCAGATGCCGCTGTCCGGCATATCGGCCTATGGCCTGCAGTACGGCAATTCCCGCAGTTCTGTAGCCACGGCAACTCCGGCTGCCTGCCTCTTTAGGAGAGCCGCCACATATTGTCTCCCAGCCGCGCGAATGCCGACGCTGCGAAGTGATGCATTTCCCCTCGGAAACTGGCCCCGCCTTGGCGAGACGAATATGTCGCCGTTATTCTTGAAAATATTCATGGGCCCTCAGAGCATTGGTCGCACAGCGTGTATTTATTGTCTAAGAAATCTGATCCCAAATGAAGATGCAGCGGCGTGCTGCATGAAAAGTGATGCATAACCCGTTATGGCACAGTACGGGCACCGCGGACGCGCCCGATATTACTCGATGCGTTCTTAATGACCAGCTCAGCGCCTGTGGCTGGAAGTGTGAATGGAGGAGAGACCCGGCTGGGTGAGTGCATGGTAACGGCGGGTCGCGCATCCTTCTACCGGAGCGTTGGACGAGGTCGACGCCAACCAGGCTGCAGCTTATGCTGTCCTTCATCAGATAAGTAGATTCTTTCTTTTACCTCCTCTTCCAGACGCTGAGTCGTCCGATGACAGCTCATTTTCCCATGCGAGGCCTTCGGGCGCCGCGTCCAGCCCAGCTGCCGACATTGCGTGTACTGTGTCCACACGGACCTCTGCTTCAGGGTTCTCCACTAAGCCAGGCCCCCCGAAGCTGGTCATGTCGAATGGCCGCCGAGTGTCTAGCTGTGTGAGTGCATGTCCCGAGTCGCATAGGGACCATCCTTCCTAATGGGATCGACGCGGGCCGGCGCGCTGCCTATGACCCTCGCGGACAAGGCTACATTTCCTCACCAGCTTCTGTGCTACACATTCGTTCAAGCCAACTTTCGGCGTCCGGCCCTTCTTTCTGCATCGCGAGGTTGGGGGCCCTGACGCCGGCTTCGCAGTGCCAACACCCTCAGCTCCAGCAGATGAGTGTTCTACTTCGCCATTCGGTTATCTCGCTAATGGCATGAATTACTGGGAAGTCACTTCTGCTCATTTGTACCGTGAATACCATGCCTTGACTGCCTTTCTATCTCTTGTCGACATCCGTACTCGTCCTATGAAAGATTTCTGCATGGATGTGTTGGTGCGACATCGTGGCGTTCGCAATCCGATGATCTCTCGGGTAGGTGTCACCTGTACTTGCGCGCCCGTGCACGCATCAACCAAACGGTTCAGTGAGTCTGGGTGGCTTGGAGATTGTGTTTGATGATGTGTGCCCGACTGCTTCCTGGACCCTGGTTCAGCTTGGATACTGTCGCTCAGTTCGTGCACCTCCCTCTCGCATTTCTGCTAGAGACTAGTATCGTGACGCGCTGCGCCTCGTCGGCAAGACGATGCACAATCTCACATACTTCTTCCTGCGGACATCCCGTTTCAACGTCTGTCTGCGAGCAAACAGATTTAATAGGGCGCCATGCCATGTATTGTGTTGGATTTAGCAGAATCGAGGAGCTTTCAAAGAGATGACAGCTAGTGCAGACGGAGTCTGGCGAGTGACGCGACAGATAATAATAGGTGTTGACTTGCGTTCGACAGGAGCGAGGACCGCAAGGACAGAGACGGACTCAGTCGCAGCGTCGAGGTCAATCGGATGACACAGCTCCACGATCAGAGATGCATGAGTAGTTTGGTCGAGAAGCCGTTGACGTGGCAGCGCAAGGGAAAGACCGTAGATTGTACGTGGTCGGGTGGAGGGAACGAGTCTGCAATGCGTCGTCAGACAGACAGACACGTATCCTCGATGAGCAGAATCAAACTTACTGGACACCGCCCTAGCTGTTGGCAACTTACACAAGGGTTCGAGCAAGCAAGAAGCTAACAGATCGGTCAGCTTCAACATTGGGAGTATGCAAAAGGTACGAGACGCACTACGCCGTATAGAGTCACACGCACGCCGAGACGCTTGTCTGATCACAGTGGTGGCGACGTCCTCGAGCGCGGCGACCCTTGCTGTCGCACAATATGAGAAACGACAGCAGCTACAGATTGGCGTCAAGACACACCTTGACCGAATTTTGGTTTTTGGCTTTGAGCGAGCTCTAGCCACTTCCAAGCCAACCGTCGTCTCGAGCAAACGCGCCATGTGAGAGTCTTCCATTTTCAGGAGCTCGATGTGCTCGTCTTCAGTCAGCGTGAGGTCGGCGAGCATGACGGTGATAATAGCACAGTTGCATTTGGCGAGAACATGTAGGTAGCGCCGAAGCAGGACGTAGTAGTCGGAAGGGCCCGACTCCGACGACGAAGGAGTCAGGTCGCCAATTCGGTCTTTGCAAGCAAGCATGATGTTGCACATCGCGTCGTTGGCGGAAGGCGAGAAAGGCTTCTCCTTCAGCCAGTCAGGGAATCCAGCCATCGGTGTGTCGGCGAACCTGGAAGGCATGGCAGTATACGGCTGAGGCTTTCGAGGTATCCGAGGTGGGAGAGGAGAGAACGCGCGAGCGCGCTTTTCGTCTCTTTGCTCGCTTTTATATCTAGCCTGTGAGCATAAACGACACGGGATGAAGTCATAAAAGCATGTTGGGGATGAATAGGTCGGCCGATGGGAGGTCTCCTTTACTTATATCGCGAACACACGTGACCGCGTAGCTCAGGCTGTGCCGTCAGTGACACGGCCCGGCAAACGGTCCTGACGCGGACGGTCATCGTCCCAAGTTCAAGCTGAAGCAGGTTGAAGCGCGCATCTGACTCAAATAGCTGAGTTCAGGCTCGCGATGCCTATTCTCCTGCTTACTTATGGCCCTCCAGATCCAATATGTTCGCACATCAGTTCGAATGACTTGACTTACGCGACGACGCCATCCAGGAAACGCGCGCCATGCCGAATGATCTCTGCTCTCAGCACCATCTTGTGGCGGATAGCGCGGCACGAAAGCGCACGTTGTCCTCTCCTGTGCGACAGCGTCCCAGCGGCTTCCGCTCGAAGTTCTCGCCATCATTATGACCGACGCCATCTCCCACACAATACGTGAGCGTAGGCCATGCATCACCATCGCGCGACTTCCTATCATGCGAGTCTGTCTGTGTTGGCGCTCGCGTGCTCTCTCTGGTCCTCGACTGTGGACCAACATCATGCTTTCTCGCCAAGGCTTCGCTTGTGCGCCAATCGAGGGCGCCTCCCCTCATCTTCAGGCTCTTCGTTCAGAACGACTGCAGGAGCGCTGGAAGGCCTTCGCGGACTCATTGCTCGGGAGCGCCAGGCGACGACGGTCTCTAATCCTGCACGACAAGTGCGTAACTTCAGCTCAGGACGACTCATACGCCACGCATTCATCTCCGTCATTATAAGCTTGTCCTGTGCTCATCGACGTGCGTTCAACCAAAGTGGACTGTGGATGGCTCATTCTCCCTGAACAGACCTTCTGCGCTTCGACGTTACAAGAACAATACCCGTCGCGCCTGGGACCGCGACGATCTTCGCCAGACCGCCGACGCGCTGCAGGAGTGCCATGCGCTTCAAAGCCTCAAGCTCACGTTATTGAACCCCGTCGATACACGGTACACGGAGCTCCTCCTTCCCAACCTTAACGTTCCGACTCTCTTTGCACTCGTCATATGTGTTCTGGAGGTCTTGCGTGCCCCTGGCCTGTGCACGCTGGACATCGTATGGGGCGACGTTCTAAGCGTGCTTTTGCGCTTCGTCGACAACAATCCTACCGCCAACTCGTCTGCCCTGGAGCTGTGGCCACCGGCTTGCGAGAATTTCAGTAGCAATGACTGGGTACAATTGCTCAAGAGATATGCAAGCGTTGAAAGGCTGCAAATCGCACTGTATTGGTGTACACCTCTCGAAGTGCGATCAACTATCTAGGCGACGTACTGGAGGGCCATCTCGGATCGCCGCTGAACCTCACCTATCTCGAATCATCGGTGTTTACAATATCATCTCAGGACGATGTCGCCGCATTGGGAACCTTTGTGGAAGGTTGTCTAGGCCGTCCTTCTCCCGATGCAGGCAGAAAATCTTCCTTGGCGGGCGCGCTGATTATGTGGAGTGCGTTAGCGGTACGAGCGTACGGTTCCTAGTCGAGGTATAAGGGTTCGAGAGCTGCAATCCCAGCCTTACGCGACGCCGTGTCTGAAGAGGAAGACGATCCGGATAGCAAGGGGAAGGGACAAAGGGATGATAACTCGGAGTCATCTTCCTCTGGGGAGATCATAGTGAGGAATTCGAGGACGACGGTACCTTCCATTCCGCTTCATTGCGACACCAGATCCCCTCCGCCCCTTCATCTATCTTTTCGCCTTGCGTATCATTGTGAGTCTTACCGTCCTTCCTTGCAGTGTCCTATGTACGCGCATCCAGATATCCACGACCCGAGGCACTTACGGTACTATATTGGCGGACACAGGGTCTACCTAGTATGATAGAGTCGCATGAATATATCTGAGTCAGAGTATAGGGATCGCTACTTTACGTCTGGCAATTATCTGGACTGTGGCCCGGTGTAGTGAGTAAGTACGCGCGACGACGGGCTTGAAGGACCGGGCCGACAACGTGGCGGGTAGCGGCGAGCGCCCTGGTAGCGCCTTGTTCCCGGCGTCCTCGACGTCCATCCCTCCATTCAGTGTTGCCGGCAACGTTCATCCCTCATACCGCCCTCGATTGCAGGATAGAAATACTCAAACCAGGACACGACGCGTACGAGATAATTCGCAGACGCCGCGCTTTGCATTGAACTCGTTCCGTTGGCCCTCATCAGCGCGTCCGCCGGCGACGAGGTCCCCTTCGACACGCATATATCTGACTGTTACCACCATGTCGCACGCGCTGCTCCTGCGGCTCTTCCTCGCGCCATCGTTCTTCTCGGTGCATGTCGCGCTCAAGTACATGAGGACGTACTCCGACCACATTGGCATCACATACTACCTCACGAGGCGTTTGCGGGAGCTCGACATAGGAGAGCTAAGGGAAGTCTGGGGATTCATATGGTGCGTTTAAAGCGGATATATGCGTTTGAATTTCGCTGAATAGCGCGCGCTAGCCACCTTCTTGTGACGCGCCCGTCCAAGTCTCGCGCGCTGGAATGCTTTGTAGTGGACACAGCACAACGATCCACACACGTTGCAATGATAGTGAGTACGCGATGTATGTTGCGTAGCTGCTGCTCTGACGGTGCGGCAGACGTTGTGGTTTATGCAGGCCTACCTCAAGGATTTCCCCCACAACACCCCATCCTTCGTCATCTGCCAGCGTATCCTGCACAGCTGCCACGAGATCATATTCGGCGACGTACCCGCACCATCAGCTGGGCCATACCTGTCCTTCTCCCTGCCCTTGACCTCGCGACTAGGCCGGCGAAAAGTCAAGCCACATCTGGAGCCCGCGCTGGTGGGCATTGCATCCGTTCTCGCGGGCGTACCAGGCATGCCAGAGCTCACCTCTATCATGGGGAATGTCGCCATTGAACAAGGGCGACTAGTGGAAGAGGGCGATGATCACGACTACTTGGAACCAGCAGAAGCAGTGATCGTGCATACCGTGACACCATCGATGTCTCCCGAGCAAACCAAGCTCGAGCTGGAGGACTCCGAGGAAGAGAACAGCCGCCTCAATGTTGCGACGGGCAGGCGGCGAGCTGTTACTGCCGCGCAGACGCTGCCCGCCCTGCCGTTGCATCTCAAAGTGAGGCGGGGGCCGCGCTTATCTCATGATCCTTTCGGTCAGCTTGATCCAGAGGTTATGCCTTCTGCATTCCAATCCACTCCCTCCGTTTCGCGCCTGGCCCCGCGACTGGGCACTGCATATGCAGCAGACGAACTACTCCAGAACTATGACCACTTGTCGCAAATCCACCTCCTGCGAAGTCACTATTGTCGCTCAGAGGTATGCTTCGTGCAATGACGAGCTGTCAGCGACTGACACGCCGCTCAGATACAGTTTTTGCTCACTTTAGAAAACATTTCGAACCGGCTTCTGGTCGTTCCTCGACCAGCACGAGTAAGCGCTTTGCGCGCTGAACTCACCAACTTGAATCACCAACTTCCGGCTGAGGTACATGTCTCTACGTTGCTCAAACACAAATCTTATTCTCATGTCAGATCTGTATGCCGATGTGGTGCTCCACATCAGACGAGCCCCATCCACAGACTGGCATTCCACACCCTCATCATCGCATTGTCCGAATACCTCCCGGCGAGAGCGTCGTGCTCAACTCTGCTGAACGCGCGCCGTATCTGCTCATGATAGAGATTCTCCACGACGACCTAGACTTTGATCCAGCCAAGCGCGGTAACCGCGAAATCCTGAAGAAGATGGTCGCAAAAACAGAGCAAGATCGCGGAGGCCAGAGCGGCGCCGTAGACACGCTTCCCTTCGCCATGTCGCGCACACGGTCGAACCCTTTGACGCCATTGCCTACAGCAACCAACCCGAAACCAGAGCTCGATGTTGCGAACGAGCCCGTGGACACACAGAGTCCTGCCAGTGCCGCAGCTGAGGGCGCCGAGTCCTACACTGCCGCCCGAAGAAGACGACGACGAAGTGGATCTTGTCGAGCAGCTGTACGGGCCCAATTCATCGTTGCGCTCCGCGGACCTCGCGGACTCCATAGTGCTCCCGCCCCCGCCGAAAAATCGCGAGCTAGAGCTTGCTGCATGGGCACGACCGACTGCGCCCAACACTCCCGCGATGGAGAATATGCCGAGCCCGATGCATCTGCGAGATCAATCTGGCGAGACGGCGCTGTCGTTGGACGAGTACTCGGAGCGAATGCGCACGGCCGCGATCATGCTCGCGCAGCTGAATGAGACCCTCGCGCGTGACCCAATAGCCCATGCCTCTGACGCACATGCCAGCAACGGCACGGCGGACGTGCCTCCCAGCCCACACCCGCCGGCGAGAGCGCACGAAACGGCCACGCGTATGCGCCTATCTCACGCGGAAGCTACCGCCATCCGCGAGCGCATCATGAAGGAGATGCTGGCGCTGGAAGAGGAGCGCATGGAGCGCATGCGTGAGAGCCAGAGCGGTGGGCAGCTTTTGGGCGTCCGCTCGAGTAATGGGAGGGAGGGCGCGATGGACGAGAGTATCATCCGGCGTGAGCTGAACAAGGCGGATCCGAGTGCCGTTGTTGTAAGTGAGTCATGGGCGGCGAAGAAGGTGCGATATACGTGTCTTTACTGTGTCTATGCTGATACCCTGCAGAGCCGTATACGACAGGCGTCGCCATATGGGCACCTGGCTAATTGGGACTGCATCTCCGTTATTATCAAGACAGGCGGCGATTTGCGTCAGGAGCAGCTCGCGGTGCAGCTCATCTCACAGTTCCAACAAATATGGAAAGACGAGGGCTGCGCGTGCTGGGTGCGCCCGTGCGTACTTGCTGCCACGGATGTCCCAGGGAGCTGACATGCTTTGTCTTCTGCTATTTTTTTTTTCATTTCAGGTTTACCATCCTGATCACTGGTGGTACGTCTGGCCTCGTCGAGACGATCACGGACGCCATGTCAATCCACTCTATCAAGAAGGCCGAGTACGCACGAAGGCTTGCCGTCGGCCGCCTGGGCCACGTATCTTTGTTCGACCACTTCTGCAACACGTATGGCGACCCATCATCGGCGAAGTTTGCACGTGCACAGCGTAACTTCGCAAAGTCACTTGCTGGTATGTCCATTTCTAGTCGACCCGCTCACTTTGCTCACTGAACGTTGAGGCTACTCGCTCGTCACGTACTTCCTCCAGATTAAGGACCGGCATAATGGGAACATACTCGTGGACCGTGAGGGCCACGTGGTGCACATCGACTTCGGCTTCATGCTGTCGAACACTCCGGGCAACCTGGGGTTTGAAGCCGCGCCGTTCAAGCTTCCGAGCGATTACATTGAAGTGCTTGGCGGGATGCAGGGCGCAGCATTCCTCGAATTCAGGAAGCTCTTTCGCGAGGGTTTCGAGGCGGCGCGCAAGCATTGTGATCGCATAATCAGTACGTATGCCACGCTCAGAAGTCAGTAATTGGACTGAACATATTGACAGCGCTCGTCGAGCTGATGCAGAAGGACTCAACAATGCCATGCTTTGCTGCCTTTGGCGAGCAGACGGCCAGCCAACTGCGGGATCGCTTCCAGCCTTCCCTTACGCACTCCCTCGTTGGTGATCACGTCAACCGCCTCATTGACACTTCGCTCGGCTCTCACTGGACGCGTCTTTACGATTCGGTAAGCGCGAACAGCAACTCGCATCCCTCAGACGCTAACCCCATCCACAGTACCAATACTATTCGCAATCCATCTTATGACCTCATTTATACCGTCGTCCACGCAGCACCCACGCAATACTGTACCATACCACGGACTCGCATATCAACGAGCGTCGTCGTCTCCTTGCAAACATCACGCATGGTCAAGTTGGCCGATAAGTAATATCAGGGCAAGAATACATTATAGGGCGCGCCCGTGCAGCGAGCGTGAGGGTGAGTACAGATCTGTGTACGATGTACTAAACGTCCGCGCGGCAGGTGGCCACCTACTGGAACATCTTGTCATACCGGTTGAGGCACGAATACCATTCGTAGTCTGAAAATTGTCTTCATTCAGGGACGGGTCTGCACTACAGCAGGAATCCATGCGCACCGAAGTTTTGAGACTCATCACACCAGCACTTGCCCTTCTTGTGTGCGTCACCTTGCGGGCAATGCTGGAAAGGCTCATGCCTGTAGCCGATGTCGTTGAAGAAGTGCTGGGGGGTATGCGAGTCAATTTGAGCCACACAAGCATAATAAGCGAACGCACGATCTGCTCCTTCTTGGCGAAGAGAGCGGCGCCAATGGAGTGCACCGGCGCATCGCCCCAGCGTTCGTAGTAGAAGCCACCCTTAGAGTCGAGGAAGTCGAAGAACTTCATGTAGGCTTCGCTCCGCCAGAGGTCAAGGTCGCCAATCTCGAAGTTAGACCAGACTAGTACCGGGGAGTGAGCAGGCAGTTTAAACAAATGTGAAGTAACTTGCTCACAGTGGCAGCGGTTATACGTCTTGCCTCCGTCGTCGGACAGGAATGCCATAGCGTTGTCGGGCGCGACGAGACCCGGGTTCTCTTCGATGAACTCGCGAACAGCGTTCCACAGGGTGGGTATGGTCGCCTCGTACTCGTATAAGGAGACGGTGAAACCTGCGTGATATCTGATCAGTGGATCACGGCTTACTTGCGATGTTTGGACGTACCATAGACCTTCTGCTGGTCCTGCATGATGAGGAAGGGGTCGTAGTCAAGATCGCAGAAGAACTTGACGTCAGGCCTGTCGGGTGGTCAGCATCGTGCGAACTTGTCTACGCGACATAACCACTCACTCGACTCTGGGACAGATACCCCATGATGTGAGTCTATGGGGCCAAAGCTGTGAAGTTACACGTACCTCCAGTAGTACTGTCGAGTACGCGTCAGTCCTGATTTAAGCGGAGATGAGTTGGTTACTCACCTTATAATCCTTCAGCAGTTCGTGACGGTAGAAGAACTGATGGGCCGTTAACGCAAGTTACGACACTGGCCCATACAGACACGCACACCAGAGTTGAAGCGGCACATGTTGCGGTACCTGTGGTGAGATGGGTATATAAGTCGAGGTAGATGAGTCAAGCACGTACGGCACGCTGCCTGAGAGATATGTGAGCACGAGAAACAATGCGTGGTGTAGCGCACGCACCTCCGTAAATGACCTGATTTCTGACCATGTCGTCCCGAGAAGCCTTCGCCTTGTCTTCGTCTATCCATTCCGGCTGGAACCAGTGCTCGCGGGGAATCAAGCCAAACTTGACTTCGGCGTCGGTGAGATCGGAGACACGTCTGCGCAACGGCATCAGTAAGCACCGAGGAGAGTATAATCAGACTGCGCACTTCTTGAACTCGTCGGAGAACTCGGCCTCGTTGAGGAAGACGTAGGGGTAGTTGAACTTCTTGTTGAAGCGGTCCTCCATCTGTTTCATGCTGGTGATGATCCCGTTCAAGTCGCTGTTGCGTGCTAGACGGACGTCAGCCTCGTCTGTGGCCAGCCTTCACAGTACCACGCACCAAGCATCACGATAGCCGCGTTGGCTTTGCGCCCCACGGGCGACGCATGCTCCTCGGGCACGTAGTACTCGTCTGGCACGCCCGCCTTATACGGCGGCTCAAACGTCTCTCCGTAGATGTGGCCCTTGAGATTTGTGAGGGACGTCGCCTGTCCATAGCCCTCGTGCGTGAAGCTAAGCAAAGAATGCAGACTGATCTGGTGGTCCGTGAGCGCGAGGGCGGGGCCGCAGGGGGAGCGCGCGTACGACGATCCCCAGAACGAGGAAGACGTAACGCCAAGGCGTCATCATCTTGAAAGGACTGTCGGGGGAAAGGCAAGGGCAGCTGCAGAAAGAACCAGCTTTCGACTATGGAAATGTGTATGTGCGAGGGGGACGGCGCGAATGTGGACAAGGTAGAGACCAAGCGGCAAACTGCGCCGGCCGTCGCGCCGCAGCACCCACCTGGCCAAGCAAATGCAAAGAAAGGCAAGGCAGTGCTGGTTTTGAAGTTCATCACTAATCTACACGCTCGGTTGAAGTGTATGTATTGCTCTTACACAATGTTGTGCACCACGAATCTCTAACAGTGTACTACAGTTTGACGATGGGGACGGTGGCGCTGGTAGTAAACATAGCATAGGAAGTCATTACATAGTAAGAAGATATCGAAAATGGTCCTTGTAAGGTTGGAGGTGTCGCGCGATTGGTATGCAGCGAAATTAGAGATACTATGTAAACACGTCGATGGCCATGACGCGACTCAGATATGTGAGCCAAGAACTTTGGGTGTCATACGAGAGATAGCAAAGCAGTCGTAGCATGACATTCATGGTACATAAAACAATACATAACGAAAACCCACAGGCTCCCTACAACCGTCTCCCTTCCAACTGATAGGGAACATTAGCGAAGGGTCTCAAAGGCGAAGTACTTTTAGATCACTCATCTGCTGGAACTGAGGAAGGCACCGCGAAGCCGGCGTCAGGGACCCGCCGACCTCGCGGTGCAGGAAGAATTGTCTCAAGCCGAAGGTTAGCTTGGACGGATGCACAACAGGAAATAGACAAAACGTATCTTTCCCGTGAGTAACACAGGCAGCGCCCCGGCCCGCGTCGACCCTATCCCTTCCCCCTAGGAGAGATATGCGACCCGCACCATGCACTTACCCGGCCAGAAACTAAGCGGCCATTCGACACGACCAGCTTCCGGGGGCCTGGATTCGCGGAGAACGCTAAAGCAGAGGTCCTGGACCGAGTGGACACAGTGCACGCAAAGTCGGCAGCTGGGCTGGAAGCGGTGCCCGAAGGCCTCGCACGGGGGAGATGAGCTGATAATCAAGTCGTTAGCAATCGGCGGGACGAACAGGAAGACCAGAGTACTCATCTTATGAAGGGCGCCACAAGCTGCAGCCTGGTCGGCGTCGTCCTCATCCAACGTTCCGGAGGAAGGATGCACGACCCATTACCATGCACTCGCCCGGTCGGTCCTCGCCGCCATTCACACTTCCAGCCACCGGCGCCGAGCTGGTCATGGAGAAACGCATTGAGCGGCGACTGGACTGAACGCGGTGCCCGAAGGCCTCGCATGAGGGAGGTGAGCTAATGTTTCCTTCGTTAGCGCCTGAATAGGGAGTAGGAGAACGAAGCTACTCATCTTTTGGTGGGTGATGCAGGCCGAGCCCCGGTCGGCGCCGACCCCATCCAACCCCTGGAAGCAGGATGTGCCGCCCGTTACCATGCTCTCGCCCAACTGGACACTAAGCGGCCATCCGCACGACCGGCTAGCAGGGGGCCTGAATCGGCGGGAATGCCCTAAGCAGAGGTCCCCTTGAACTTGCAAGCAAAGTCGGCAGCTGAGCAGCGGGACCCCGCAGGGTCCCGCGAGAAAGAGGGCACTCACCGAAGAGCCATACTTACTATCCATGTGCTTGAACCGTCATCGTGGACGCTGTGAAAGAAAAACTATCAATATCAACGTTGAAGGCATATACGAAAGATTTACCCTGCCGATAGCCTGCCAGGGAAACCGGTAGCCTGCGAGAGAGATGGGGTTGAGCGCAACCCTAACCCATATTGCACCGACTAAGAGCCCTTTATAAGGAACTCACCGAGGTACGTCGAGAAGGGAGCGCTGGGGAAATAGAGGCGCGGGATCCCCTGCCTTTATAGCGACCCAAAGCTGTAGATACTTGCGCGTGAAAACGCGGAGCGGAGGCAAACGCGATCGGACTGACATTATTGTCTCACTGTTACGCTGGAACTCGCGCTAGAAGCATTCGAAAGGCAGGACGAAGTCGCGTCGTCTGAACATATAAGTCCTTGTCGCCCTGCCTGCCCCGGAGAGCGTGGTGATATTTCCTGAAGATTGTGCGATGACCATGCGATCGACAAGCCAATATCCTCGTCATACGAGGAACACGAGAAAGGCTCAGTGAAGCCAAGATTGACAGCAAACGCACTAGCGGCTTCGCGGAGGCAAATCGCGACCCTTCGACGAGGTCCAGATCGTGAGACGCGTACACCCACACTCCTCGAGAGCGCAAGTACGATTGAGACGCAGACAAAACGCTGTACGTGGAAGAGAGGCGAGAGCATACTTGGGCAATGCAGGACACGGCGGAACTCACAGGGTGAACCGTGAGAACAACTCACGCGATCACGTGGAGAGAGATCGTCGCCGCCGCCGCCGTCACCATCACTGTCTAGTCTCTCGCGGTCACTGTCAAAGAGAAAGTATTGCCATTGTCAAGCCTGCCATCGCTGTCTTTTTGCTTCGCGCTGTTTTCCTAACTGGGCAACTCCCGTCATGCAGGCTCCGAGATATATCAACCGGCCAGGCGGAGCAGAACTTCGTATTTGCCCTTTCCTGAGTCCCCCCACTATCCGTTGCTTCACGACGCGCTACCAACTCCACGTACGATGCATCATATCGGCAACCTCATTGCGAAAGTCAAGACCGACGAGTCGTCTCCATCTCTACTCTTCACGCTCCACCCCAAGTACAGCTTCACCGCATCGATTGAGGCCGGCCGTCAAGCGACGCGGAACCCTCCTAAAGTCTCCCGTGGCGACAAGGACGGCGATGCTATCAAGAACGCCCGACACCTCGACTACTCCTTTCCGCAATACGCACGGACCTCGTCGATGGACTCACGCATACGCGGGCTCTCAACGAATGTCTCCCCATGTAAGAGGCGCAGGTGACCGAGATCCTTGACGTGTCAAAGAAGAATCTGGACAAGGCAAAGAGCATGACTCGCGACAGACTGAAGTCTCTCTACGAGCCAGAGCTAGCCTTTCTGGAGCGAGAGCTTGGCGCGCAAGATGGTCCACGTGAGTTCTGTCTTCCTGCAGTCACCGTCAAAGCTGATGTTCAAGCAGGGATACGCGCCCTGTACGAGAAGGCCATCAGCGAAGAAAACCTTCACGACCTTCTTCTCCACTCCCTTTCGGCGTCGTCCACCGCTTTTCAAGATCATACAGCGGCGGGTTGGGGGCAGACGGCTTATGGAAAAACTTGAAGACTCCCCAGGTGAGTCTGCACAACTGCTGCTACGTATGTACGGATCGGGCTTGCAGGAGATTCGTCCGTATGCCCAGTGGCAGGAGAAGGAACCTTGCGAATCGCACTCCGCCTTACAGGCTGTTGATGAAGAGACGGTCCGTGCCACGGGCCTCCTTGCAGGTTGACCTGATTGTTAACGCAAGGTACAGATGCCCGCGTCATTTCCCACCGGATACGCACAATTGAAAATGCGCCAGCTCTCCCCAAGAACGCGCGAGTTGTCGAGCATCGCAGGGCCTCGAGGTTATCGGCGCCGAGCAAGACTAGGATGCCGTTGAGGAGATGAAGCTGGCCAAACCGGCCCATCAAGCCACTATACCTGTCGTGAAGGTTTGTATCATCAGAGCACCTAAAGCTGGTCCATCCAAGCTGGACTCGGCCGCCACACCGAGAAACGCGCTCGCGCGAACGGCGATGTCTCCGAGAACGCGCGACCGCGTACCAGGCAGCGCACCCACCAATGAGCTATCAAGGTCCGTCTCCGTCGTTCTGGGTAATTTCATGCTTACCCCGATTAAAGGCTCCCTTTAGCCGCGGTTCTTTGCATCCCCCATTCCTGGATAACTGCTGACAACATTTGTATCTATTATCTACGGCTTCAGGTCTGATGATGTGCTCGTTTACAGCTATACGAAGAAACTCCTGGAACGCTGCGCTCGTCGAACTCGCCTTCTGTCTACGTCTGTACTCACATCCTATACTGCGCCCTCGCTCTTTCGCCCTAGACTTCATTGAGAATCTACGCATGGCCTCCGACTACTATCTCCGCGATCTTCGTCCTCGTGTTTACTTCACCAACTTGAAATGGGGTCTGGGATCTACGCGCTCGCTTAGGCTGGCTCAAAGCCGACATCGACATCTTCACCGCTACGGTCGACAGGCAGGCATCTGCTGTGGGGCTGTTCCCTTCGTCTTGATCAGCGTGTCTACTCGTCTGGCGCTGTACTCTCCTTCGACGCTGCCGCTGCGCGTGTTTGTATGCAACGATCGCTTCTCTTGTCTACATTGCTGCGAGGATCATGGAATAACTACTGGCTTTTTGCGCTACCGTATCCGAATCAAACACCGGTCAGTAGGCTGGTGCAGGCGCACAGATATTGGCTAAGTTTTGATATGGGCTCATAGTGCGTGTGATCTATGTACATGAAGACGATTTCTGATTGACAAAGGGCCTAAGTAGCGACTGATATCGAGTCGTGCTGGACTCATTCATTGCCAGGCGCAGCCGTGCAGTTACACTGGCGGGAGTTCCATTTCTGTGACCGCCCCATTTTCCACTGTTATAAATCTCGTTCCCATCCTTCTCGCCTGCTCCTCCGAATGTGTAATCCAAAGCAAGGCCTTCAGCTTCGCTTCCGACGAGGTTATCTCATTCTGGAGATCCTGCTCTACCAGCTGCGTAGAATGCGCATCGAGAGCCGAAGTTGGTTCTGCGAACGAAATAAGCCCCCATACAGCTACCGCTAGAGCTAACGAATGCCGCTGTATGTTTGCAGAACGCACCGTCAAGCAGGAGAATTTCCGCCGTATCGAGACCCAGCGCAATAGCAAGCGTGATCCTTTGCGCCTCGCCACCGCTCAACGTCGCCCATGGCCGCTGCCACAACGCTCTGTCGACGCCCCACGATGCCGCTTGTTCAATCGCCCGCTCGAGAGGACGGTCGCGCGAAGAGTGCAGCTGTCGCCGCGCCTGAAACCCCGTCACCTGTTGGACGAACTCCTGCGGTGTCCCCGGCAGCAGCGATGGCCGTTGCGGGACGTAGGTAACCTGTGTCCGATATTGTGGCGCGCCTTCGAAAGCAGTCATTAAATAATACGGTGGATGCAAGGGCAAGGCGAAGATGAGAGGACATTGTCAATACGTTGTCAAGGTCTAAGTACTCACCGTAATCGTTCAGGATATCGCTTGACAGAGGACGATTAGCGTGGCAAGAGTTGGAAGAACACGAAGCGCTGCTGACCGTTGATGAAAGCGAATAGAGCCTTCATACAGTCGCAGGCCTGCTATACATTTCAGCAAGGTAGTCTTGCCACCGCCACTACAGAGACGACTTCAGTCACAAGCGCATCGCAAGGTGTAACTTACCTTCTGCCTTGGACAATCACGACGTCCCCTGCAATCTCGTCAGTCCCTCGTCCTGTCCTCGAGCTTTCTTGTCACCTCCGCCGTTACATACCTTCGCCCACCTCGAGATCTGCATTGCTCCAGATAGCTGTACCATTTTCCTCACACGACACATTGCGCAATTCCAAGAGGCTCATAACGGTCGTGATGGCATTGGCTGACAAGAGCAAGACAGCGTATACAGCTGCGCCGGACACACGTCATCAACCGGTCGCGCCCGCCGGCAACGATGTGAGTAGGGAGGGGGGTCACTATGAACCATTATATAGTATAATGCTATCGGTCTAATGTATGTACGATGCGAAGGACAGTCCGTTAGAACCCAGCGGGTTGTGGGGGAAGACCCATCTCCTCGGGCGTTAATGTTGAGCTCTCGATCATCACGCCCACGCCGAACTTGGCTGCGTTCTGGAGGATTGTCAGAGGCAAGTCATAGAGAGCGCGGATGAAACGCACCTTGAAGTGATCGATCTCGCCAGACACGAGGAAGGAGAAGGCGGGGGAGAAGCGTTGCTCCAGGAACGCCGAAACCTTGCCCGTCGAGTCGAGCTGGGCGCGGAAAGCGGCGAGACGCAGTTCGTACTTGCAGGCGAGCGTCGCTACAGCGTCGCGCCTCTGGGGCATAGCCACGACCTGGAGGTCTGCTGCCACATCGACCTTCTCGCTGAGCTTTTGCCAGTAGGTAGCCTGCAAAAGGCCGGCCTGGACCTGCGCGGTGCTGATGGTGCTCTTGTCGTCCGAAGTGTATTTTAACAAGTAGGACGTCATCACGTCATTCGCCAACGGCGGCGCCCGCTGCCACAGCGACTCGAAGCCGAGCGCGAAGTTTTTGGTGAAGGACTGGAGGTAGCTCCCAGTGAACATGCCCGTCATGTCCGCAGGCCACGGGTCCATGGCCTTGACGTTAACACTGAAGTCCCGGCCGTGGTAGTCGTGCTCGAGGACCATGTGATGGCCGCCCTGTTGCGAGAACTGCGAACGCGTAAGTGGGGGTAGAATAGGGCGTTTTACGGCGCAACACACCTGGCCCTGGACTTTGGAGACGCTACTTGGGCTCCAGCCCTGGTTGCCGCGCATGTTGACGTTTCCATCGTGGTCGACGCTGCCCTGAAGGAAGATCTGGGGACGCGGCGTCAGGACACGTACGCGGCGCGAGGGGCTGATGACGCACCGAGTCCGTCGCGTAGACCGAGGCAAAATTGTAGGACGGCGGGATCTGCTGCGAGCCGAGCGCGAAGGAGTGGGTTACTTGAAAGAGTGGACTGGCGGAGAGCGTCTTGCTGAGGTCGGCGCGGGCGCCATCAAACATGAGGTTCGTGAGCGTCGTAGCTGTATGACGCGTGTGTTAGTTACGGAGCGGGACCTGCTAGCACGGACAGACATACCCCTGACCTCCTTCTGCAGATTCTCGGTGGTGCCCGGGTTGGGGAGCCCGAGGTCGGCCCTCCACTGCTGGACGCGGTCGAAGGCATTGGAGATGGGGTTGAGCGGGTTGAAGTAGGACCAGACAGTGGACGCCGGCGTCGTGTGGGCAATGGGGTCAATGAAGATGTCCTTCTCAGCACTCGAGGTCGACGCCATGACGGTCAGCAACAGGCCAGTCACGCTTCCGTAGGAACAATTCGCGGACGCGTCAAAAGTTTTGTCACACGCTGCAGATAAGCAGACACAAACATGACTTTATTGTCCCGGTCCGCTCTTCCGCTCCTCAAGTTGAACTTTCGTGTGCTCGTCGGCGGCCCCCTCTGTATATTGACCTGGAGGCTTTCGGCGTCGCTTTATACAGACTTCTGCATCCTGCGACACTCGGCGCTGCATAGCTTCTCATCAGGGCTTTCTAGACGTGGAAGCGCCGTCTCTAGTCTCTCATCCGTGTTTCCGGCTCATACTTTTATGGCCTCTACCGAATCGTCGTCTCAAACACTCGTGGTGCTGAAGCCCTAGTTGAGTGCTCAGTTGATTGCCACTAACGAAATACATTTCGCATGTTTATGTCCCCATCCTCTCCCCTTTTCTTTCTGCCCCGCTCTTTTCCTGCTCCTCGCACCGCCCTTTGTTCCAACTTCTACCAGGAGAGCCCGATCAGTTACTCTGACCATGCAAACCAACCTCAGCGCAGCCGACTGCGGGTCCGCTGCTGCGCACAATTGACGCGCGAGCCCAACGGGCCGTCTCTACGGCGCTTTCTCGAAAGCCTCTATCGAACTCGACGATGGTGGGATGACTTTGGAGTCCGCGAAGCCCTGGATAAGGGTCGGTGTAGTTGCATGAGAGAGCGTGGGGTCTTCATACATGGCGTATATACTCAGTACTGCTTGACGACGTCCATACAAGTCAAGACAGTGTGCTTTACTTTCGAATTTTGAAGCCAGACTGGATCCTCGCTCCCGTCGTACAACGTTGGCAAGCACGACGCCGACGCACTTCGCGCGGTGTACCGTAAGTAAATGCGCCGTAGACGGCCGTCGCAAGCAAAGCTCCACAGCCACGCACGCGAGCGGTTGATTGGATAACGAACATGAACCGCGGGGGACCGCAGCTCGCCTGACTATATATATCGCTGCCCCAGCTGCGCATCCGCCTCTTATAAGCTTTCTCTCGCCCTTCACGTTCATCTTCCCCTTCTACCCTCCTTGCCACCATCGAGTCCCCCGCCCCGGGCCGCACTCACCATGTCCGCGCTGGTCCCCGCGATGACGCCGCGGCGTTACATCGTCCTGGTCGTCGTTCTAGTCGTGCGTCGCGACGCTCCTGACTTCGATGGCATAAACTGATCCCCCTCCCGCAGATATGTCTGCACTATGTGCTGAGCGTCGCCTTCAAGAGCTACGGCAACATCAACTCCCTCTCCGGGCTGAGCTTCGCCGCGGACGCAGCCACCCCCGACTCCACGCTCGATATCGACGTGTACTCCACCTCGCACTCCTCCCCCGACGCGCTGTACAGCACGCCTGAGCAACCCGCTCGCGCAAATGCGACGTTCGTGTTCCTCTGCCGGAACAAGGACCTGCCCGGCGTGGTCACCAGTATGCAGGCCATGGAGGACCGCTTCAACCGCAAATACAACTACCCTTGGGTGCTCCTCAACGAGGAGCCCTTCACGGAAGAGTTCAAGCAGTGCGTATATTGAATGGCTAGCGACGCTCGGACTGACCGAACACCGGCAGGCGGGTATCGGTACTCACGAACGCCCCGATCTCCTTCGGCTTGATTCCCAAGGAACACTGGGTGCAGCCGGACTGGATCGACGAGTCGCTGGCGCGCAAGGGACGGCTGAGCATGATGGCCCAGCGCATCATTTACGGCGGTGAGCTTTCGCCTCGTCAGACCATATTTAGCGCGGGTACTGATGTATCTTCCAGGAAGTGTCTCGTACGTCCGCCCGATCATCAGTTTGAAGTGATCCTTAGCGACTCCTTATACAGCTACCGCAATATGTGCCGCTTCAACTCTGGCGTATGTGATTCGCTTAATGTGGGCTGACAGACGGCTCACAAACACCTCCAGTTCTTTTTCCATCACGAGTTGCTCCAACCGTACAAGTACTACTGGCGGTGCGTCCCTTATACACGCTCGCTCAGCAATGTTGACTGATCTCGCGTCCTGACTATAGAGTCGAGTACGTTGCCACGTATGACTGCTATGAAGCCCGGCTAACTTCGGTTTGTGCAGACCGGACGTGAAGTTCTTCTGTGACATCAACTATGATCCTTTCGTCTACATGCAGGAGAATGACAAGGTCTACGGTAGATTTGCCTCACTGCGATTCTTGGCGCGTCTGAATCAAGCTTGCAGGCTTTACCATCTCCTTGTATGAGTGGGAACCGACCATCCCTTCGCTGTGGGGTGCCGTGAAAGGTGCAGATCACTCCTGTTGATCTTTGTGAACAACGCTGATCATGAGCTTCGCATCTCGCAGAATTTATGGCCGAGTACCCGCAGTATGTTTCTCCACAGAACTCGATGGACTTCCTGTCGGACAACGGTGGAGAGAACTACAATTTGTGTCACTGTGCGTATGCGCCCTTCTCGCATTAGGACGTCGCACTGTCATGGGCGCACCCTGTGCCTCGTTGTCCGTGCCGGATCACCTGCTTTTCGTGTGCCACTGGCGTGAGACTGATGGCCCTTTTGCATAGATTGGAGCAACTTCGAGATTGCGGACATGGATTTCTGGAGAGGAGAGGCGTATCAGAAGTTCTTTGAATACCTCGAAAGCAAGGGAGGATTCTACTACGAGGTTAGTCACTTGAAGTGCATGCAGTCAGACACCACTGACACCCTAGTAGCGCTGGGGAGACGCACCAGTACACAGCATTGCTGCGTCTTTGTTCGCTCGCAAAGACCAAGTACACTTCTTCCGTGACATTGGATACCGCCACGAGCAGATCCAGCATTGCCCGGTGGGCAACCAGTGGGCCGAGGGTCGCTGCGCCTGCGATCCGAACGACACGTTCGGTGCGTTTGTCCTCCTTCGTAGTCTTTCCCGCATCATGCTAACGCTACCGTCTCAGACTACCACCCGAACTCCTGCATCCGCCGCTTCGAGTCATTATTCGCGTAAAGACAAGCTGGTCCTGCTGGCATGACCTTTCCCAACTACCCCCAGTGCAGCCTACCGCCAGCCTATCGCCTACCGACCGGCCCTGCGCATTCGCCCCTCGGCGCGCACAGCGAAAATCCTACGCACACAGAAATCTTACGCACAGACTGTCTAACTTATTACTGTCAGGTGTACTATAGAGACCACGGTGCCATACCGGACAATGTAGATGTGTACACGCAGCGTAACTACTTCACCTTCCCTCCCAGCCAGCCGCGCGGCGCTTGGGCTCGTCGCGGATGTGGCTTGGTTTCCTTGCACATACTGCTAGTCGGTCGTTTGTTTCTACAATGTCGCTCGTTTCGTATAGCAAGAGCTGCTTCGGGACGTGTATCTTGGTGGGGGGAACATGCAAAGACAGCGGGCTCGCCGACGGTCACTATAGTGTCTAAGGCAAGTCTTCAAAGCTTCAAATCATCTTCACTGCACAGTGACATGAAGAGACAGCTCAGCGTACACGTATTATACGGAACAGCACACCTTCATATCGCCGCAGCGGTCCTCGCGTCGCCACAAGATCGCGCAGGCGCCTTGATGTTAGAACAGGCGGATCGGGAACATGTTGGGCTTGGCGCGTTCATGGGCGGCGGGCGCGCCGAGCGGCATGCACGGCATTTGCCGAAAATCAGCGGCGCGCCGATGTAGCGCGGGCGGCCGTTGCAAAGTCTTGGACGTTCCCGAGACACCTGCTTGCTTCATGCTTGAGTTCCGCCCGCGGCTGCTGGGCAGTGAGCGACGCCCTCTAGCATCGCGAGTGATGGTGGGATCCTTGAGAGTCTAAGCTCCCCGGCATCATGCATCACTTTCGTCTTTCCTGAAGCGGCAGAGGAAGCTTGAAGAGTCAGTTGCTCACTCGCCTTGACGTCGATCTGCGCTCATAGAAATCCTCCGCTGGCTTGTCTTACACATGTGTTGGCGCACAGACCCTCCGTTTTCTCCACCGAATCCGCGATATAAGACACAGGAAAATGCGGGGCAGCGTTGTACCCACACTCGGCACGTCTCTTTCTAGCGGGCCCAAGTTGAACATCCTCTCCGCCGACTGTGCTCTCAGCCCTTCGGCACTGCCGCACTATCAGCGAAACAACCAGCAAGCGCTCGGCACGTTGCGGACTTTCTACCAGCCGTTCTGGTGAGTATATATACGGCGCCGACGCGCCACATTCTCCCCCGTTTCGTCGTTCCCATTGTCCCCCCCTGTAGACATGCCATCCGAGCCTCAACAGGCCGCTGCGCCCACCACGACTGCGCCCCCACCACCCCCCTCCCTCGGCTCCGCTCGTGAGTCGCCCGCCAACATGTCCCCTCCTCCACTATATCGCCCCGAGGTAGACGACGCATCGATGACGACAACAATCGCGCCCGAGCAAGACCTCACTCTCATGCGCACGCGCACCCACGACTCGGCCCGCGCAGATATCTCTCGGCCGACAGGCGCTGTCACCGACGAGGCGCGCGCTGTGTCGAAGGCCGGCTATGTCAAGTTCGAAGCCGCGCTGCAGCCGGTGATGGACACGCTGCCGGAGGGGCACGCCATGCTCGACGATCCGGAGAAGGCCAAGCATGTCAAGGACCTTTACCTCGTCACATGGCTCCCCGACGATGTCGAAGACCCCCGTAACTGGTCCTCGACCTGGCGGTGGTACATCACCGCCGTCGCCGCTGTCAGCGTCATCCAGGTCGCCTTCGCAAGTGCCGTCATCACGGGCGACTTCAGGGGCATCGAGGAAGACTTTGGCGTCAGCGCGGTAGTAACCGCACTCAGCGTCTCTCTCATGGTCTTTGGCTTTGGGTATGTTGCATTTCTACCGCTCATCCACTGTCCTGATCTTCATTCAGTATCGGACCACTCATCATCTCCCCCCTATCCGAACTGTACGGAAGACGACCACTTTGGATAATCCCCACGTTCTTATACGTTAGTGAGTACCCTGCTCTTTCATCTCGGAACCGCCGCCTTACCTTCTCCTCAGTCTTCAATATACCCTGTGCAGTCGCAAAGAACATCCAGACACTCCTGATATGCCGATTCTTCTGTGGCGTTTTCGCCTCCGGCCCCCTCACCCTCGCCGGTGGCACTATTAGTGACATCTGGGACAACAACGAGCGTGGCTTCGCCATTGCTCTATTCGCCGCTGCCCCCTACGGCGGCGCTGCCCTTGGTCCCCTCGTTGGCGTACGTCTTCCACCTCCCATATGTCTTTCACACCGATCTGACCTACCTTAAGGGCTTCATCGGTATCACTGTTGGCTGGCGGTGGATCATTTGGGTCAACATGATCTTCGCGGGCGTTATGTGGTTCTTTTCTTTATCTCTTCCCGAGACGTACGCGCCGGTGCTGTTGAAGCAGCGCGCCTCCAAGCTGCGTCACAAAACGGGTCGCAACGACATCGTCACGGAGCAGGAGATCTTCAAAGTCAGCTTCGCAGACCTGCTCACCGATACTCTCATCCGCCCTTTCCGTGCGTTCTTTCGCTCACTTCTGATTTTATCTTGCTAATGCCGCTTTAGAAATGCTTGTGACGGAGCCCATCCTCCTGCTCATGTCACTCTTTATATCGCTTATCTATGGCTTGCTGGTATGTTACTTCACTCACCGTACTTCTGGCGATGCTGACTCCGCCGCCAGTACGCCTTCTTCTTCAGTTTCCCTGTCGTCTTCGGCGAGGACTACCAGTACAACGACGGCATCGTCGGCGTCATGTTCTGCTCGGTCTTCATTGGCCTTGGCATCGCGCTCTGCGTCACGCCCCTGCTCGAGAAGGACTACCTCCGCCGCGCAGCAGCCAAGGGCGGCCGCGCCGAGCCCGAGGACCGCCTCATCGGCACCATGATTGGTGGTCCCTTCGTCCCCATCGCCCTCTTCATCTTCGGCTGGACGAGTCCGCCCACCGTTCTCCCGGGCGGTGGTAACTGGGTCGGGCCCGCGAGTGCGGGTATCCCGTTCGGGTTCGGCATGGTCATCATCTACTTCTCGGCGAACGCGTACTTGATTGACGCCTTCCCGGGCTATGTGGCCTCTGCGCTCGCGGCGAAGACGGTCGTGCGGTCGGGTGCCGGCGCGGCCATGCCACTGTTCATGGTGCAGATGTTCCATGGCTTGGGTAACGGATGGGCAGCATCGCTGCTGGCCTTTGTGTCGTGCGCTATGGTGAGCGAAGTCTGATCACACATAAGAAGGCATGACTGACCGGACACGCAGGTCCCGATTCCGTTCTTGTTCTACCGCTACGGCAAGTCGATCCGTGCGAAGTCGAAGCGTGCCAGTGCGCTGTAGATTTCCCGGGTTGACACGCAGTACACCGGCACCCTAGACTTCCCTCCTCATCACCGGTCTACCCTTACATTATCCTACCCATCCTCCCTCACGCTGGTCTTCGGGCATCACGCAGGCTCTTATCCCCTTGCCCTGCTCCCTTCACGCCTTAGGCACCCTTCGCGTCTTTCACCGCCCGGCGTTCCGCCTCCGCCTACCGTATCCCTTCCCCACGCAGGCTTCTCCCATGCAATTTTGACTTATCATCTCATCCACGCTCTGACCCTAGACAGACAGCGCGGACATATCGGTCGCCTGTCCCAACACATCGTTACAAGACCCGATACCGTTTTACATTACCAGTTTGGCTTTGTGTAGCATGTAGCAACATCGCACTTTCTACTTAGATTTAGTTACTCATTCATCACTTGGCAGGTTGTGGACGCCATGGAAGTTAGTAAAAACGACAAGCATTTTTTGTGATGCACTTTCTGAGGGTGTGAACTCGACAAGACACGGACATAACCCTGTGAAGCGGCGAATACGCATAAATTTGCTGCTTGGGCGGGACTGAGTCGCGCTGGCCTTGTGAGTCATGGGGGCGAGGAGATACGACTCCGATGAGGGTATTCATGCCTGGAGCGCAGATGCAGATCGGTAGATTCAACTTGTCTGTGTGTGCTCTAACAAAGCTTGCGCTACTACGCTGTGGATGTCTATGCATTTTTGCTGACACGCATGCATGCACTGAGCAGACGCATGAGTAAGGCCATGTGCAGAATAATGGGGGACGCACCTCCAAAGCTTTTTGGGGCGCAAGGCGTCCGGACTGCCAGACACTGGTGACGGCGTCGAGGGCAGGCATACAAGCCAGAATGACCGTCCCATCCGCCTCCTGGGACTCTGTGCCTGTAGGATCTAGCCATAGTTTATCGTCCGTGACAGCCTGTGTTGCGTTAGCCAGCAGTTGTGATCGCGGGGGAGAAAAGCTCACAGCCGAACAGCATGAGACTAAGCCGAGCATCTCGATGCCCGCGTCCGCGAGAGCAGCGCTCGCAGCAACTGCGCCATTCACTATACACGCCTCCTTCCCATCCGCCTCAATAATGACCAGGAAGATATCGACAGTAGATTTGGGCAGCAGCTCGAGGCGCACGGAGGAAAGAAGCGCCTGGTGGATGGCGACACCGATCGAGCGGTCCTCAGCGTCCTAGTAGCTGTAGCTGATTAGTTGAGGCGGTAGCGCATCGGTACGACACTCACTCGGAGGGGTGCTTTCCTACGCGCGGTCGCGTACGGTGCGTACTTGACCTCGACGTTCAGCCGGCCCTGATCGCTGTATGCAACATTTTTGTTCTGCCGCGGGCCGTAGACAGCGCAGGAGATCTTGATCTTCTCAGCCTCTATGTAAGCAGAGCCATTTGCCTGGCTGATGAGGCCTGGACGAAGGACTGAGAGCGCGTCAGCCGAGGGGGCGATCGGGGATAATAATGGGCGCACAAATGGGCCGTATGTCGAGTTCACTCCTGCCCAAGCGCGTCGTAGATGGTTGGGGGACGTCTTCATCGTCGAACACGGGCGGGAAGCTTTCCTCGGGACCGTTGATTCTGCGTCTGTCGAATGCGCCTGATGCCATGATGATGGTGGGAACTTGGAAGGACGCGCTTCTCTCGGCGTCCACGCTGCATCGGAATCTGTGTCGCTCCTACCCTACACTGTTGCACATGGTCGAATCTCTCTTCGCGCGTCACCGTGAGGAGATTGGCCTGTGCGACGACTGTGACCGCTGTATCGCCGTCGAATTCGACGAACCTGTGCGAGGATCCGAAAACACCATCCTACGCACTGGGCGCGTTCTTACGGCTATGGAGGCGGAACGCGTGGCCGAGGCCGTCGCTGGGACAGATTCCCGCTTGAACGACCTCGAAAATGAGATAGAGAACCTCTACAGCTCCGTAACACTCCTCCAAAGCGCCCAAGAGTCGCTCCTGGACTTACGAGCACTCCAGCAAGCGTACCTTGCGCCAATTCGGACGCTACCAACGGAGTTGCTCTCGGAGATATTCAAGGAGTGCTGTGGCTCGAGCTCAGATCTCTCGCAGGAGACGTGCATGCCGCTACTGCTGAGCTCGGTATGCAAGACGTGGAGAGGTGCGTGCATGGAGCTGCTTACCAGAGCGTACGCTCGCTGACCGTTTTATTCTAGATACCATGCTCGGCCTGCCGAGGATATGGGCCTCCTTTCTCGTCCCAAACACATACTTCGCATCAACAATCGCGGTCATGCACCATAGGCTGCAGACGTTCCTCAAATATGGAGGGGATCTGCCCCTGCACGAACCTCTTCACTACCGAGTCAATCAGCACGGCTTCCGGACGGGCGACGTCTTCAGCCTGCTTATCCCTCATTCGCACCGCTGGACCAGCCTCATGATTCCGCAATATCTGCCTGATGACCCGCATGTCCTGTTTGAAGACCTCGAAGGCCAACTCCTACCGCGGCTTTTGACTCTTCAAGGTTCCTCATTCCATCTATACGCAGGTGCCAAGAAAGGCATCTTCAAGAGTCTCCCTGCGCTACGACGCGTGGTGCTGGATGATACGGGCGAGGGAGAAGAACCGTTATTCGTTGCGGATCTGCCATGGCAGCAAGTAGAGGAGCTAGCCACACTCAGAGTGTCGGCATCGTACGCCCTGGAAGTCTTGACGCTCTGCCCGGCAATCATCACCTGGCGTCACACCGGCTGTGAGGTGCTGCCCCCGTCTACGCCGAGCGGTTTCGTTTCCCTACCGCGACTTAAGGAACTCAGCATGACGCTGACAGACACCATGCACGTACAGCTTCTCGATCGACTCACAACGCCGGCCCTTCGCAGACTCAGTCTGACCTGGACGGACCAACCATTCACAATTACCGAAACCGGCATTACTTCCTTGCTCACCCGTTCAGCCTGTCGTCCACACCAGCTCGAATTGGTCTATCCGCCAACAATGGATGCTAGCCATCTTGCCCTGTTGCCAGAGCTTACCGGTCTCACCGTCGATGCAAAGAGAAGCAGTCCCATAAACAAGAGTTCATCGACTCGCTGCGCGCGACTGACGACACGGGGGCGCTACGTTTCCTTCCCCGCTTGAAAGTCCTACATATAGGTGGCTTCATATGCTTCACGGCGGCGTCGATGGTGGATATGGTAGAGGCGCGCCACTCCATGGGATGCGCTTTGGAGACGTTCTGCTTGGATCTCACAGGTAGGGCGTCTCCTGACTTCGAATGGGACCACAGTTTCGCGAAGCGCTTGGAAGCAGCAGTCACAAATCTCGACCTGCCTGGTGATCGCGCTCTGCGGGGATTCTTTTCCAACTGGAGGCTATAGTACGGTGAGCGTTGAACTAGTCTATGAGATACCACTCATACTTACAGTAAACATGTAGAAAATCTGTGGATATCCGCCAATGATGTATTAATTGCAGGTGTCGTGTTACTACTATTAGCCATACACGGAGGCTCTCGCCTTCCGCAAGATGCTCGAGACAGCATCTCATCTTATCGTCACTTTCGCTCTTGAGTGTGCTCAGTTTGTGCTCTATGCTGGTGTTTGAATCATTGTATGGTTTGTGCTATCGCTCGCTCAAGTCGCTCGCAGTATTGTGTGAGCAAGTACTGAGTAAATTTGTGTGTATTTGGGACTATGTGTCCCGAGCCGGCTCAGGCGCCGGCTGCCGATTCGCGTGGCGTCGTGATCTCGAGGGTTGGCATCAGTCGTCAACTTCATCACCTTTGCTCACGTCGAGCTCGACGCGGGCGTCGTCAAGACTTATGGATGTACATTCCTTCGCGTCTCTAGCTCAGGTCCGAATTCTCCTCATCCCAGTGGGATCCATCGCCTCGCCAACGTTCGAGTCGTACGCGGCCGAGATCAGAAGCTTTGAGCAAATACGCCTGGGCGACATCACAGCCGACAGCAAAGATGAGAGAGGTGCTACAGTGCACGTTAGTGCAGATATTGTGTACTGATGCATCGTGCAGCGCGCTTTATGCCCAACCCGCTCTCGACGGGTCATCTTCACTTGAGCTATCCGACACATCCACCTCCCGCGACGCATACGCCGTTATCACTCCTCCGTCCCTCCCATTTCCCTCTCGCAGTGATAGGCATTGCGACATGCTCGCGTACGGACTCGCTCAACAACATACGCGCCAAGTTCAATGCTGCGCTGCTCGACATCTTTCCCGGTGGCGACATGTATCCGCTGGCGCGAAGCTGCTTCGTGTTTGAAGACAACGATGCGAACACCAACCTCGACGCAGGGGACGACATATCCCTTGTCGTCATACCTAGCATGCTGGGGAACAAGAAGCTGTACATCGGCACCAAATTAGCTGATCTCTGCTCGCATATCCTCGGCGAGTTTGGTGCCCTGGTGAGCATCGAGATTCATATGGGTTTTGTTCATACATTGACGCATATAGGTGCAAACTCTAGAGAGCCCGCAGGGTAATGAGTACCTCAATGCTCGCTCATGCCTGTCATGCCACCCTTGTCTGAGATACCTGCCTCGCTTGACAGCGGCATGCCTCAATTCTCTCGACGAGACTCCCTTCCCCCTCTCCCTTCGCACAATAGCCAACCCGAAATCTCCAGACCATTTTCTCTCAGTCCTGCGCCACCGATGAAGCGTACGAGTTCCATACCAAGCCGGCAGTCCACACTGGGCCTCCCTCCTGCAGCGAAGAAACGTAGCAGTGGAATCGGCGTCGCATCGTCCCCAGGACGGCTTTTCAAAGTCTTTGGAGACTTCTTCCTTCTTGCTGGCCGGACAGCGGATGCCGATATCTGGTATGTCTACATCGCTTACGCAGGCTCCGTAAACCCTCATGTGGCATAGGTATAACGAGGCGCTACAAGTCTTCAAGACGATGCCAGATCCACCATGGAATGCGTCGGCTCTGGAGGGGTTGGCGACTATAGCTGTCGTTGATGCGTGGTCCGCAGGTCAAGGCCTTGTCAGTGTCTGCTATGCACATCATTTACGGATGACTGAATCTCTTCCACCAGCAAACCTCGATGAACACAGTTTCCACGAAGGTTCCATGGGCAGATACAGCGGACAAGCTTACTCAAGCTATCGCGCTCTACAGCAAGCAGCCGAGTTACGACGCCGACGAATTCTACCCCTTGCTCTCTTACCTTTACACACGGGCAGTCATACGGCATACGTCCCTGCTATTCGCTCTGTGGTCCGCGAAGGGATGGGGCCCTCTCGCTTTCAGCGCCATGCTGCATCCTGGTCCCTCACCATATCTGCCGCCCACTCTCGCACACAGCGATGCAGGCTCTACGCAACACCTGGAGAGACTGAGCCTTTTGTCCGGCATCTCCCGAACTGCGTTGTCATCCAGTCTCGCTCAGGTTCACGGGCCGTGGCTTCTGCATCTGGGAGCTCGGGAACGAATCGCCGTGCTCGAGACGACGGCCAGCATATATGGCTCGATCGGCTACAAACGGAAGCAGGCGTACATCCTACGTGAAGTGCTTGGATGCATTCTTGATCTTTTAGTCTGCGGCCGGGAGGAGGATGCGATGCCGGCGATGAACGGCTTGAATTCCGCCCTACCGACACCGGACGGCGATGGCGTATTGCGACGACCCAGCAGAGGTGATGTTGGCGTGCGGCAGAGCGAGAGCTCAGAGGGCAACGAGGGCCTGCTACGCGTCCTCAAGCACGTCTGCAAGGTCTTCGGCATCGACTTGGAAGCTGTCAAGATTCTCGAGGCATCGTCCCCACGGGCATCACAACTGCTACAGAAGGTCGCGCCGACCATCGGGGACATTGATCAAGACTCGCTGGCGCATTATCAAGAACCCTACGGATGGCCGGAGTTGCAAGTCGGTGTACTTCGAGAGGCTGTGGCCGTTGCGAAGGCCCTTCCAGGTCCGCATTGTCTCATTACGATGCGTATGTTCTAGCTTATCTCGTTTGTAGATTACCCTGCAGTGGCCCAGTTCTCCCTGTCTTGTCTCAAGACCTTGCAAAACATTCTCGATCCGGGCGATCAATATTACCTGTACAATACCAGTGCCAGCGCTCTAGTGACTGCGCAGCGCAGGGGCGAACACAAGGTGGTTGAATATTGGTCCGGTCGGCCAGCACTCAGCATAACAGCTGTGCAGTACGTGTTCTCTCCTTCTCGCTCACCAGAGCTTACTTTCCATCAGGTTGCCTCTCATGAAATTGCCCATGGAGAAGCCCATCTCGGCGCTTCAGTTGCGTGCGTCCGATGTGGCCCCCATCCTAACTGGTGCGACGGACCCCTTCTTGTACAATCCAAGGCGAGCTACGGGGGCGCAGGTATGCTACAATTGCCCCCAAAGTATGTCGCTGACATACTGACCGTCGAGTAGGGCAGGACACTGATCGTGCAAAACGAGGCTGTCGAGTTCATCTTGATACTGCAAAACCCCTTCGTATTCGATCTGGAATTGCAATCAGTGTCCCTCAGGTGTGCAGTGACACTACATCTACGGATCGCAGACTGAAGCTTTCCCCAGCAGTCTGGCGTACCCTTCATCTCTCAGTCAGCACGAGTGGTGATCCCTGCCGGTCTTTCCACCGGCTAGTGCTCTCCGGAAAGGGCGCTGAACCGGGCATGCTGACTGTTCGCGGTTGTATCGTCCAAGCTCCAGGAGGTGCTCCGTGCGAGTTTGTGATCCCACTGCCGTCTGAGGAGCAGGAAGAGCGTCTATCGCGCAAGCGAAGCGCGTTGGCCTGCGAGAGCGGTCGCTTCAAGCACCCTGGTCTCGCGTGCAGACCGTGGGTCCCCCGCCGGTTCGAACGCGCGCGGAGACGAAGAGCGCTCGAAACAGTTCTCCAGTGCAGCTGCTCGAGTTCAAGGTAGTTCCGGAACTGCCACTGATGCGTATACGGAGGACTTCGGTTATGCATGGTGCCCTCATGCTTTACGAAGGGGAAAGGTGAGAACGCACTTGATTTACCGAAGCCTGCAACTCAATTGTCCACGTTCCCACAGATCGGTGATACGCCTGACCTTGGAGAACGTGTCGCACCTGCCTGTCGACTTCGTCCGGCTCGCGTTTGACGACTCGACGGTTGCTTTCGCCCAGCAAGCGCTCTCTGAAGGCGAGATGAGCGTCTTCGAGACCTACGAGACGGAGTACAATCTTTGCACCAGCCACTGTTCTCTTGGAACAAGGATGAGCTGCAAGCGGTTGCGCCCGGGCAAAAGACCACGCTCAACGTCGTGTCGTACGGCAAAGCCGGCTGGTGAGCAGCGTACTTATTGCCCGCGGTCGATGAACCGGTCTGACGTGTCCAGCTTAGCACGGAAGGCACCATCCATATCTCGTATGCCTACGTGCACCGCCAGAAGGAGGGCGACGCGCAGCCGGACGTCTTCCATACGCGGCAGCTATCGTATCCGGTGCTGGTGACAGTGTATCAGATGCTGGAATGCTCTTCGATGGACATATTGCCGTTCCCTGCCTATGTGCCGCCTCCGACCACGTCGAGAAGGCAGGCGCGGGCGAACATGTGTATCGATGACGAGAGCGGCGACGGCTGGTGTCTCTTCTCCGTTGAAGTGCGCAATTCGTACGGGCAACCCTTCGAGGTGTTCTTTGATAGAGTGCAGGAAGGTGGGTATCTCCATGCCATTGCTGATGCAAGTACTGAAAGGTATCGTAGGCGCGCCACCCGCTACTTCATCCGTGACAATATCGCCCGGGTCCACGTCGAGGTTCGTGTTGCTAAACATGCACCTGTGTACAATTCTGACAACCGGTTAGGATCGTCATACCTCTGAAGCGCTTACTTCTCCCTGCGGATTTGCTTGCACAACCTATACCGACATTGTCTGATCGGCAGTTTGTCGTCAACAAGGAGAAGCTGGCTGCGGAGCAGCAGAGACTGCAACGCGAACTCTTCTGGTACCGGGAAGAGCTCTTCAAGTGCATCTGCGGTCGATGGAAAGAGGTGAGCTCGTTGTGCTACTTGCTCTGGCTATAAGGCTCATGACATGCTAGTCTGGAGGCACCCGCGATGGCGAGTTGTCCCTGAGACAGCAGCGGTTGACGAAGTCGGCTTTGGATGTCTTGCGACTGGAAGAGACGGACGTCTACCTATCGTTGTATACGCACGACGACGACGGCAATGAGCATGTCGTGCCGAAGCGAGCAGGAATATTCTATCCGCCAGCCAACGAGTTCGTGAACTTGCGATGCAGGGTCAAGAATTTGACAGGTGAGTAGTGGTGATCTATGGGCGCCCTGGGTCACATTACTGATTGTTCTCGTTAGCCACATCGTTCTCGTGCACGCTCGACCTCGGCTTGCCTTCCACGGACGATTTCATTCACGACGGGGTGACGACTGGCATTCCGCTTGGTGAGCTTGGGCCAGGGGAGGACGGCGAGGTGGACATGGGTGTGTGTTTCTTAGCGCGAGGGCGCTTCGAGATCACGGCTCAAGCAAGAGTGTTTGGGGGAGACGAGAGTCGACCGGGCACCCAGCGCTTGACAGCGTTAGTGCGGGAGAGCGGGCCTTGATGCTATTGACTTCAATGTGATTCCTAATGCGCTTTGGCTACCAAAGATGCTGTTCTGTATATATGTAGCGACGCCGATGGTACATTATGAGATACTTGTACAAGGTGGTCCACATGCAGTAGTCTTCAGCGTCAGCGCATGCCCGTAGCTGTTGCTCGGGGATGGGTAGGTATGGTTTGCACGGCGAGGCTAATCGAATTCGGAGTCCTCCTGCTTGAAGGCCGCTGAGTAGGCCAATATCGTCCCGTATACTAGCCTGGATCAGGGGGTAAGCACGAAGGGACAGCTGCGCAAAGTTGGCAACGCACCCGCCACCGATTATCGACATGGCACAGGCTGCCGGGTAGATAACCTCCGAATGTGTGAGCACGATGGGGAGTGCAAAGCCGGTGACGACGAAGATGGAGGTGATGAAGCGACCGAGGTCAACCGGTCCGCCGCCGCCCTCGTACGAGCCGCCAAACTCGTCCTGCCCACAATGTGCGAAGAGCGCGTTAGGGAGGGGGGCGAGAACAAACGTGAGCGCTGTAAGCAATATGCCAGTTCAGTCAAGTGTTATAAAAGTCATGCAAGTCACGCACCGACGAGGAGGGGGAGCCAGTTCGCCCAGAGCGCGCATGAGAGGATAATGAGGAGGAAGCCGACGGCGAGGACGAAGGAGAGCAATATTACGGCTATCAAGACAGAATCAGTATAGAGTCACTGGGGAACGCAAAGCGCGCTCACTCTTGAGTCCAGCGGCCATGGCTGTGGACAACTTCGTCAACGACCGCGCAGTCTGAAGCTGAGGCGCGGTAGGCATCAACATATCACGATTACGCCGAGCCGGCAATTGCCGAAGACATGCCCCTGGTCCCCCCCTCCAGCATGGCTTGCCGCTTGGCCCCGTCAAGCATCCATCCAGTATTCCGATCCTCAAAGCCATCAGATCCATAGCATAGCAGCATGTAGGGGTATGATACAGTAGGTGCGCCGACATAATAAGTTATATGGAGGGAACGGACTCTGTCATGACTCTACCGCGCCCGCCGAGATCGTGTGGTATACACATTCCTCGCGTCCGTCAGAGTCCCTATCGCACTCGGTATTCCGAGCTTGCTGTTCGTGCGTCTATGGGTAACCCGCGCTGGTGGGGCAGCGGCCGGTTCCACTGGCGGACGGGACAAGGACGACGCTGCGGAGGACGCAACAGACGATGACGGCACGGCAGATTCGGGGATGACACAATGGGCGAGGCTGGCGCTGCGGCAGGCGGGGTTGGCGTCGGCGCCCTCGAGGTCGCCCTCGACGCAGCCTCATCGGGCGAGAGCGGCACATCTCCGTCCGGAAGCGGGACGTGCTCGGCGATGAATGTCTCGCTGCCCACGGACGACATTCCTTTCGCTCGCCACTCGCGCAGCAGCTCGTCTCGCGGCTTGGTCAGCGTCCACTGGTCCTCGTAGTCCCAAGCGCGTTTGCGAGGCGTAAGGTTTGTCGGTGCGTCTTCTTTGGCGCCCTGCTCTGCCAGAGTGGCGGATGACTGGCGTACGGTGGATAGATGCGAAGACGCGACCTGGTGATATGTGTCGATGCCGCTCTTCAGGCCAGAGGACTGCCATGTTTTGTCAGTACGTATCTCACATCAATGAAGGAAGGAACTCACGCTCGACGTCACACGGTTCGCCATTCCCTCCACCTCTCGGGAAGTTGAAGCCACGCTACGCTGGAAGTACTTGTATTCGCTCTGCACTTGGACGCCCAACGATTTGGTAGTCTCCAGGCGGGCCCGTTTTGCGCGCGAGTGATGGTCGAGGGCTGAGACAGGCAATGAGCTGATGCCTCCTGCGCTGAATTGATAGTAACGAACCTTCAGAACAGGACGACTGCATGGTCTCTGCCTCCTTCTGGAACTGCGAAGAGTATGACTGAACAGAGCCAGACACGCTGCCCTGCATCTTGGATAAGTTCTCGTGCAGCGATGCCTTCGCGTTCGAGACACTCTGTAGATTGTCATGAGCCTGTACCTCACACACCCACACAACCGGCTAACCTTCTTCGCCCCATCGCGCGTCCGCTTGCCGTCCAGCGCTTGCTTCCCAATACTGACCCCATGGTCCGCCGTCCGCGCCTCCATCCCATCCATCGCCCCCGCGTGCGCCACCGCAAAGCCCTCCATCGCTTGCGCCCCCTGCTCATTCGCCCTCACCGCCCCACCCACCGCCTGCCTCAGCCCCCGATCCCGCTCCGCCACAAAATCGCCCAACAGCCCCGAAATCCGCTGAATTAGCTCGTCCTTCGCGCGCGCGCTCTTCGTCCGCTCGTCCTCCAGCAGGCGCTTCAGCGCGTCGTTCTGCGCGCGCAGCCGCGCGACCTCGTCCGCGGCAGCGGCCTCCGCGAGCGCGCGCGCCTCGGCACCGCGCTGCGCTCTGCCTCCGCAAAGTCGGCGGCCTCGCGCGCGACGGCGTCGACGACGGCGCCCATGCCGGCCACGGCCTTTTCGACGGCGGCAAAGGCGGAGGCGGCGGCCTTCTCGGCATCGACGCAGGAGGCGTCGCAGGTCTTGCGGAGGGTGGCGCTCCAGGCCTCGAAGCCGGCGCGGAAGACCTGATGCGAGTGGGTGACGACGGATTGAACGAGGTCGAGCGCCTTGGCTTCTTCGCCGTCGCGGGCGGAGATTGTCTGAAGGGCACCCTGGACTTGACGCAGTTGTTCGTCAACGCGGCGTGATTGCTCTGTTAGCGCGGACGCCTCCTTGGTCTGGAAGTCCTTCGCGTCAGATTGGAGCTGGAGAGCGGTTTGAGAGGATAGCTTGATGAACTCTTCGAGCTTCTGGGCGAGGGTTGTTGTCGCATTTGAGATGCCCTTGCTATGCTTGCGGACAACTTGGGCGTTGGCGTTCATGACAGTCGACTTGCGATCTGTCAGGTGATTGAGCAATGCAATTTACAGTAGAATGGAGATACTCACCAAGCTTGTCCATTAGCTGCCCTACGGCTGCGATGCTTTGCTTCGTGATGACCTTGAGGCCGGTGGCAACGTCATTGAGGCGATCCTCCGTATTCTGATGCGCTCTCCGAACGACAGTCTCTTCCTCGAACGCCGTCTTCGCCACCTTCAGCTCCACCTCGCGCACTTCCAGAGTCTCCGTCCTATCCTTCAGCTCGCGCCTCGTCTGCTCTAGCTCCTCATCCCTCCGCATCAGCAGCGCAATGCTCTGCTCAAACTCCTCCCGCACATTGCGTAGCTGCCCCTCCGTAATCTCAATCATCTTCTTGGCCTCGCCAATCTCCGTCTGCCTCAGCTCCTTCTCGCGCTCCATCTCCGCGACGCTCTCCTCGCTGAAGAAGATGCCGTTCTTCTCGCGCGCCGCGAGCAAGTCCGCCTTCAGACGCTCGATCTCGCCGATGTAGTCCTTCAGCAGCGAGTTGCGCGACATGCGCTGGTTGAGCTCGGGCCGGTTGCGGATGCTCTTGGCGCGCATCGCGTAGTCGAGCGTCGAGAGCGTCTCCTCCATATTCGAGCGCGACGGAGAGACGGTGGCCACGATGCACGTCTTGGTGCGCCCACCAGCGAGTCTTGGAGGAGCCGCGTGAGCTTGGACTCGCGGTAGGGCACGTGCGAGGCGCGGTCGACGAGCGCGTTGATGACGCGGCCGAGGGTGAGGAGGCTCTGGTTGATCATGCCGGCCTCGCGCGCGCGCTTGTTCTCCGCGCCGGAGCGACCGATATTCTCCGAGCCCGCGAGGTCGACCAGGTTGAGCTTGCCGACCTTGAGCAGGTC
Organism: Schizophyllum amplum; assembly: GCA_007026445.1. Taxonomy (NCBI): domain Eukaryota; kingdom Fungi; phylum Basidiomycota; class Agaricomycetes; order Agaricales; family Schizophyllaceae; genus Schizophyllum; species Schizophyllum amplum. The sequence goes on along the minus strand of VDMD01000012.1, from coordinate 92,577 downwards.
GTCGCCCATGGTGGACGTCTCCTTGATGTGCACGGTGATCGAGAATACGGAGTGCGAGCGCGAGGAGTGGTCGTTAAACTTTGTGGCGGCGATCTGGCGGCGCTGGCTGCCCTTGAGGAGGAGAGCGAGCGCGTCCTTTGAGTCCTTAACGGGAACCTCTTCGAGGCCCTGGATGTAGACGCCGCGTTTACCGCTGTCGTCAAAGATCTTGAGGTCGGTACCGGGTGGGGGGCCGGTCTTGGAGTCCTTCGCCATGCCCATGGGCTGAGAGGAGCCGATGGGTGCGGCGAGATCGCTCGCCAGCAGATCGCGCAGTTCCTCGTTGTAGAGCTCGATGAAGGAGACTTTGACGCTGTAGTCGCAGCCGGATGATTGGAGATGGTGGAAGAGGCGGAAGAGGACGCGGGGATCATGCCGGCGTTGCTTGAGGGGTTGCCCATGGGCGTGGGTGTGAGGTCTCCTTGCATAGTATGACTGAAGAGTCATGAGTATATTTGTGCGCCCAGCGAGTTGACAACTCACGTCTTTCCTGTGCCCGTTTGACCGTATGCAAAGAGCGTGCAGTTGTAGCCCTGTAAGACTTCTTCAAGCATCGGGCTGACGACTTCGTGGTAGATGAGGGCCTGATCCGCCTCTGGGCCAAACACTAGGTCGAAGGGATAGGTCTTTAACGGCGCGAGTGTCACGACGCCCATACTGGACATGGGTGCCGCAGCTTCGATGGATACTTCATGGCTCTTCGCACCCTGCGAGCTGACGATTATCGGCGAGTTCTCTTGGATCTCCTTCTCTGATCGCCTCCTGCAGCGGATGACGACCTGGATATTGGTTTCTGGGTGATCCGCCGCGGGTTTGTTGGTGTCGTCTGCTGAGCGCGTGGAGGTGGTGAGCTTGGACATGACGGAGCGTGAGCGGGAGGGCGGCTGGGGAGGAGCCATTGCATTGTTGCTCATCGCCGTGCGCGGGCGCGAGGCGGGCTGGCGCTTGGAGGCCATGGTGGCGGCAGTCAACAATGATTCGCGCTCAACAACGCGTCCGGGCACGTGGTGCGCAACGCTTGACGTCACGTGGGCGAGAAGGGCGCTTGCGACACTGGTTCGCTGCAAATTCACGGCTGCACTCGCGCCACCATGGGCAAACGAAAAAAGTCGTCGCGCAAGCCCGCACCGAACGCAGCGCGCAGGAAGCAGGCTCTGGGTGATTATCACAAAGTTTAGCGGGAGTTGGGGACGCTAACCTCTGCTCAGACACGACCTTTACCTGCCTCTTTTGCCACCATGACAATTCAGTGACCGTCCGGATGGACAAGAAAGAGGGCGTTGCGTATCTGACATGCAAGGTGTGCGACCAGAGGTACCAGGGCAAGGTCAATCGTACGTCGCAGTGATTTTGTGCCATGTCCCCTGCTGATGTATGTGTCACTGCAGATCTGACCGAACCCGTCGACGTATATGCGGAATGGATGGACGCGTGCGACGCTGCCCAAGACGATCCTCCGCCGCGCCCTGTAGCATCCTCCAGCCGCCCACGAGCGCGTCCACAACCGACGGGGCTGTCAGATAGCGACGATGATTGATATCTCCTACTCCTCATATTCACGCCTGTACATCACTTGTATATACTTAATCGCAACCGCTGTAGCCTTTGAACGACGTGCGCGCCGAAAATCTGACATATATTCCGTGTATTTCCTGAAAGGATCGGCGACGACGGCGCGTGCATCGTGGCTATGGCAACATAAGCAAACACTGCGCCTTTCCATTAGCTTCTTGATTGTCGTTCCTTTCACCGCGACAGCCATCTTCTCTGCTCGTCGGAGACCGCCGCACCCCGCGAGCCCGCGCTTCCCGCTCCTACGACGTCCTTGGATCGCGCCCAGACGTCGTAGACTCGTAGCCACCGCCAGTCAAGATGGCCAACCAAGGCAACAACATCAAGGTCGTCTGTCGGTGCGTTTTCGCCTCTCCGCCACCCCGCCAGCCCCTCACGCAAGGCCTTCTGGCAGCTTCCGCCCGCCAAACTCGATTGAGAAACGCGAGGGCGGCGACATATGCGTCAACTTCAGCGACGACCTCACCACCGTCAAGGTGTCGGGCGCCGCCCAGACAGGCCCGGAGGCCAACGGATTCACCTTCGATAGGGTGTTTCCCATGGCCACGCAGCAGAAGGAGGTCTTTGATTACGGCGTCAAGGAGTGCGTGTCGCCTGCCCTTCACCCGAGATCGCTGAACTGACCGCGATATACAGCATCGTCGCCGGTACGACCGAACGCGTATGCACACGGGAGCTTGGCTGAGAACACCCTTCAGATGTCCTCGATGGTACAACGGCACCGTTTTTGCGTACGGTCAGACAGGAAGCGGAAAGACATTCACGATGATGGTGCGTTGCCGATACCATCGAGCACAGCGCCCTCTCACTCTCTCCTCAGGGCGCAGACATAGACTCGCCAGAACTCGCGGGTATCATCCCACGAATCACGGAGCAGATCTTCCAGTCGATCGTCGAGAGCGAAGCCCACTTGGAGTACTTGGTGAAGGTCTCGTACATGGAAATCTACCTTGAGAAGATCCGCGATTTGCTATCTCGTGCGTATACAAGCGTCCCGATTGCATCCACCCGTCTCACCTGCAGCTAGCCCAAAACGACAACCTCCAAGTACATGAAGAGAAATCAAAGGGCGTCTACGTCAAGAACCTGTCCGATTACTATGTCAGCAGCGCTCAAGAAGTCTACGAAATCATGCGAACAGGCGGCGCCGCCCGCATGGTATCATCTACCAGTGCGTATTGCGCGTGCATATTCAGCGCTCGCCGACTGACGTGTATCGCAGACATGAACGCCGAGTCCTCACGATCGCACTCCATCTTCCTCATCACCATCATTTGCCGAAATACCGAGAGCGGTGCGCAGAAGACCGGTAATCTGTACCTCGTCGATCTCGCCGGTTCTGAGAAGGTCGGCAAAACGGGCGCGTCGGGGCAGACTCTCGAGGAGGCGAAGAAGATCAACAAGTCGCTCTCCGCGCTCGGCATGGTCATTAACGCGCTCACTGACGCAAAGGTATGTCCGCACGTATAACTAGCACATATGCGCAACTAAGCACTCGATACAGGTCAAATACGTGCCGTACCGTGATTCCAAGCTCACCCGTATCCTGCAAGAATCCCTCGGAGGCAACTCGCGTACAACCCTCATCATCAACTGCTCTCCCTGTGCTTACAACGAGACGGAAACGATCTCGACGCTCCGCTTTGGTATCCGCGCGAAGAGCATCAAGAACGCCGCTCGCGTCAACGCGGAGCTGTCGCCACAAGAGTTGAAGGGTCTTCTCCAGAAGTCGCAAGCCGCCAATGGCTCGTACCAGAAGTACATCGCCGCGATGGAGGCAGAGCTCGCCATCTGGCGTTCCGGTGGCACCGTCGAGGAGTCAGACTGGGCGACGCCCGGGAAGGCCGGCGCTCCTGCCTCTGCAGCGAAGTCCGAGCCGAAGAAGGCGCCGACAAGTCCGACACCGTCATCAAGCATGTCCACGTCGCGCAGTATGACACCTGTCAACCCCGCCATCGAGAACCTCAAGGGCGACTTCCCCGACAGCCGGCCGCAGACGCCGACAGTGCTCGGTCTGGAGAAAGACGAGCGCGAGGACTTCCTCCGTCGCGAGAACGAGCTCACCGACGCGCTCGGCGAGCGCGAGAGCGCGCTCAACGCTGCTGAGAAGCTCGTCAAGGAGCTCAAGGAGGAGCTCACGTTCCTCAAGGAGCAGGAAGCGACCGTGAACAAGGAGAACAAGACGATGGCGACGCAGGTCAACGAGCTGCGCCTGCAGGTCGAGCGGTTGAACTACGACAACAAGGAGGCCGCCATCACGATCGACATCCTTAAGGAGCAGCAGCAGGACACGACGAGCCAGCTCGACGAGCAGAACAAGCTGATCGCCGAGCTGCGCACGTCGCAGAAGGACGCGGGCGCGGAGGATAAGGAGAAGCGCAAGCAGGAGAAGATGGCGATGATGATGGCCAAGTTCGACACGGGCGCGTTCAGCGAGAAGGACGAGCAATTGCGCGCGATCCTGAACAAGCTGGACAGCACGGACCCTGCGGGCGCGCTGACAGGCGACGACCTGACCACGATCCGCCGCCAGCTGAGCGAGGGCCAGAGTGTCGTGCGGGAGACCGTCGACCGGTTGCGCCAGAGCCAGGAGGAGAACGAGATGCTCACGCGCAGGCGAGAGGAACTCGAGGCCCGTGTTGCGTCTCTTGAGGCGGAATACGAGGAGTTGTTGGGTACGTATTCCCTTCGTGAGCGGAAGTGGTCTTGCTGACCGTTTCTACAGAGAAGACGATCCACGACGAAGAGAACAGCAACGCTGACCTCGCGGATTCAATCGCCGATTTGAAGGTTTGTATAAGCACGGGTTTGGCGATGCGCTGCTAACGATCCTCCCAGGTCAAGCTCGAGGCTCAGTACGCCGCCAAGCGTGACGCACACTTGAGCGAGATGGTGGACCTCCGTCAGCAGCTGGAGATGAAGACCAACGAGGTCCGCAACCTCCATGCGACGAACGAGAGCTTGAAGAGCGTGAACGAGGAGCTCAAGGTGCGTTCACTTTACCGAGCCCCACACACCTCAATCAACATGGCCATAGCGCGCCTTCGCCGTGACCTCCGCCGGCATCGAGGGTGGCAAGAACCTCGCCGAGAGCGCTCAGGACCTCGAGCGGACACGCAAGGCGATCAACGTTCAGCTTGCCGAGTTCGACGGCGTCAAGAAGAGCTTGATGCGCGACCTCCAGAACCGCTGCGAGAAGGTCATCATCCAACCTCTCACCGCCTCGCGAGCGTATGGCTGACATCTGTTCAGGTCGTTGAGCTCGAGATCCAGCTCGACGAGATCAAGGAGCAGTATAACAACGTGATCCGCAACAGCAACAGCAAGGCCCAGCAGAAGAAGATGGCCTTCCTCGAGCGCAACCTCGAGCAGCTCACGCTGGTGCAGAAGCAGCTCGTCGACCAGAACTCGACGCTCAAGAAGGAGGCGGGCATCGCGGAGCGCAAGCTCCTTGCCCGCAACGAGCGGATACAGAACCTGGAGGCGCTCCTGCAGGACGCGGATCGTCGCCTGTCGGTGCAGAACCAGAAGTTTGAGGCACAGCTGCAGGCCGTCAAGGAGCGCCTCGACCAGGCTCGTGGTATGTCGCATGTTTTCACTCTTGTCCTTGCGTGCTCATCGATTCGACAGCTCAAAAGGCGGCGGCGTCTTCGCCTCTGAACTTTGGCCGCATCGCCAAGCCTCTCCGCGGCGGTCGCCCGACGACGGAGCACACCGCCATCAGCGGCGGCGGCGCCTCACCTCTCGCGCGGCTGCAGAACGAGGAAGGGTAAGTCATGCGAAACTTGGCAAATATATCAAGTAGACTGACACCGTTCTGCAGTTCCGGCTCTCAGAGCTCACGGCGATCCTGGTTCTTCAGCAACGCTGGTTAAGGGATCGAGGTGTCATAGACTAACGTTGCTTTGTCGGTTACTCATTGTTCCAATACCCGTGTAGTATCTCTCGCATAACATCTAGCACGTCTCTAATGCATTGCTGTGGATTGTGGAACGTATACACTCAGGCAATCGATAATAAGGTCGACCCTCGCCGAAAATTGTGGGGTGGCAACTTCCTCCTTGCCCAACGCCTGTTTTCCTTTTGCCACAAGGCTCGAACAAATGTCAACAACTTGGTGAGGTGTGAACGCGGCAATGTCAATGACAGAAGATGAGAAACATTTGATAGTATGTGGCGTCTTTCCTGCGGTGTACTACTTGCACAACAAGCTCGATATAACGATGAGCTCGAGATGGATGACGCGCAGCGCGAACAAAGTCATAGATATGAGACATAACAGGATAGCATACTCGAACCGAAGCACTGAAAAGCCGTAGAAAAGAAAACACGTATATGGAGGCGATAGCAGTCGTAAGATTTCAGAAACGGACAGCATGGACAGCACATCTTAGCAATGAGAAACTGGTACGATGTCGCAGCGGTACCATTGAGTAGTTGGAATATGAAGCATTTAGAACGCCCTTCCTCCTGTCAAGGCAAGCATTCGAGCATGCCTTTCCCTGTAGACGCGAGCATTAGCACGTCGATTCATCACTGTGACCCAATGAAACTGACTCGCGTGTCACTCTCACGGGCAGCTCTTGTAACACAGTCGGGTCCACAGCCGGCCGGACAGGCTGACCCCGCGTCGGCAAGAGGGTTGTCTTGAGAGTCGTACCTTTGAAGACGAACTCCAGCTCTGTGCCTTCTGCAACGACGAAGGTGGCCTCCTTCATGGTCGTCCTGGGCTTGAACCCTTGACACCATTGCAACGACTTCAACTCCGTCAGATCGCCGGTAATTGCGTTGACGTGAAAAATTTCGAGGGAAGGTGGCTTGGCGACGAGTTGTCCAGTTCGGTCATCGCAGAGATCGAACGAGATAGTGCGTGTTTGGTGGCCCAGCCAGAAGCGCATGTGACACCCGACACCGGGAAGCTCCACCTTCTGTAGTGTTGTATCCTGCGGGTCCGGAATTCCCTGCGTACAAATACCAATGTCAGAGCACGACGATGACCACGCGACGATCCACCTACACCAAGGACATTAATTCTCGAGTAAAGTTCTTTTAACTGTTTAGTTCCTTCTTCCACACTACCACACCTCGCAATCATGAGCGCCTGCGCAAGGCCCTCAGACATCGGGATGTGCAAGGTGTCGCCATTATGTGCGGTGCGAATTGGCTGCGGAGGAATCGGGATGCCTCCCGGCTTGGCGATATGACTCGGCAGCCACTCGTACACCCTGGTCGTGGCAGCTGGTTCCTCCCCCGGTTCCAAGGTGCCGGTCATCGTTCGGTGAAGATGAGCGCAAGCAGCTTCCATCGCAGGCATGGCCAAGAGCGTCGAAGACGATGCGCCTAAGGTAGACTGCGTCGGAGGAGGCTGATGCATAGCAATCTCCGGTCTCGCATTACGAGTGCGAGGTTTATTGGCCATGCGGGTGGACTGTTGAGACGCCGCGGACGTCTGCTGCCGCAAAGATCGCTCGTTCCGGATGTGCTGTTGCCTCGTAGACCGTCGATAGGGTTCTGTGGGGGGCTGAGAGGGCTGAGGCCCTGCTCGAGCTCTACTGGAGTCGGCCTTGGGCATGTCTGTTAACGGGTGGCTGGGATGGGAGAGAAAGCCAAGATGTGTTCCTGGCGGAAGCAAAAGGACCCATCACACATGCATCAAAACCGGGCGGTCATAACAGGTCATAGCATAGCACAACATTCACAAACCTTCCACGGGCGTAGATCATATGACTGGATGCCCTCTCACCAGAGTCACCACGTTCATGAAGCTTGAAGCTTGAAGGGGTATGTAGTGTTTGATAGAGGGAGTCTGTAAACAATAGAGCCAGCCAGGAGCTGAGTGAACCATTCCTCTGAATATCGCCGGCCTGGGTCCGAGAGATGGAAATTTGGCACGCGGTCCAACAGAATGTCCACGACTCGGCTCCTGCTTGACTCTTTCACTGTGAAGTACATATGTACTGACGCCCAGCTATGTCACATCACGACCTGCTTACGACTCTTGTTGACTTGAACATTTTCAAAATAAGTATGAGAAGTTGTCGGAACCATCGGGTGAGTTCAAGAGACCAAACGCATCCCACTCTCTTGGACAATATTCCACGTGGAGGTCTCTCCCTGACTGGTCGTTACGGTTGACAAGGCGCGCCGAGCGACGCTCGGGCAGTTATAGTAGAGCGTGCATGCATTCATCGACCCTACATCCCGTTCGATTTACATAGCCCTTGTTAGTTAGCCATTGCATCACAGCTGCGCCCAGTGCGCTCGTCTCGTCTTTGACGTTTAGCCCTTGTTTAACCCCCCACGTCGACGGTGTGTGCTGCTCGCCGCCGCTCAGAGCTCCATGTAGCCAACACGAGGCAGAATCGACGGTCAGCATAAGCCGTGCCCGCCACGCGAGATGTCAAGTAAGTATCCCCGATGCAGATCTTTGCGTTCTCTTGACTTATGGTTGGACTGTGGTTGGACTCGCAGGGTTATGCACTTTTCAGATCTTTTCCGAAACATACATATCGCGTATTCATTGAATTGCACAAGAAATTGTGACAGAGCAGCCTTCACTGCTACATAGTGCAGTGTGCACAGGCCCGACCTGCCAGCGCACCGTGTCAGCAGACGATTCGGCCTCAAGTGACGAGACATACCGTCAGCGGAAGCGTCGATGATTCTGCATCTGCGAGCTCCAGTCGATCTGGCGTACGGGCCCATCGGGGCAGCCCCTGCTCCCGCCTTGAGCCTCATATATCGACCAACCCTCTTGCTCTTGTAGTTGTAGATGCTGGGGACTGCCTGCGTGGATGTCGCTTGTAGTGTATGGGACCAATCCACGTCGAAGCCAACGGCCAAGGACATTGGGGGGTCTCCCGGCAACCCTTGGAACGTTGGAAGCAGTAGGACCGATGGTATCACATTGAACATCGGACCGGGAGCATACCCCGGAATGTTGAGACCAAAGTTGATGACGGTCAATGGGGGAGCGAATAAGTCGTTGACCCATCCCCTCGCACCGTTCGCGAGAATGACATATGTCTGAGAATGAAGGAATCCACATCCCGGGGCGATAACGGTGTGAAGAAGACGTGAACAGAACACCATGATCACGTTGTTCGGCTGCACGAGATTGTTGAGGAACATGTCGTTTTGGATGTCCCCCGGCTTGAGCGTGGCGGTGCTACCAGCCCACGCCATATTCAACGGTTAGAGGGGGGGGGGGTGAGATGACCTCAAAGGGAACCATTTGGTTGCTCAATGCTTATATACGATGCATCTCGTCGCCGAGAAGGACCCGCAATCAGACGGTCTGGCAGTCGCATACGGAACCTTCGCCTCTTTTCTCATGCCCGCCGTCCTGTCACCACCTGAGAGTTGCGGTAAGTAGATCGTGGCTCAGTTGCGACGACGGAGGCAAAATGGAAGCAGAAAGGAAGCAAATGTGTCGACGGCGTATTTCAAAATCAGCCTCGTGATAGCAAGGAAGCCCCATTCGGAACAAAGGAAACGGAGGCCTTCTAAATCTGGTCGGCCGTCGAGAAGACTTGGGCTGAGTGATTCAAAGGCTCGTGATCGTACCAGTAGTCGAGACTATGAGACACCGATATGCAATGCCTTGCGGGAGGTGGATCGTACTGCTGCGTTGGGCGTTGGTTCGGAACAACCTGCCATGGCCATTTCCAGACTAAGTACTAGGTCGGTGATTGATGTGCGGCCTTGCAGTAGCGAATTCTACCGGTTCTCACGACTTTGCCAACGCCGATCAGACTTTGAAGAAGTGAGGTGGCTGGTAAGGCTCACCAGCACCCGGGGTTCACTGCGTTGCTTATGTAGGGTTCAAGATGATCACCGATGGGTAAGTAAAGGTAAGTAAGTAATCGCGGCTGAAGGAACCCGCCGGCAGCCCTGATGCCGAGAGGCCCCGCATGCTTCTAGTGCGCACCCTTAGTTACCTCTATTCACAAACTAATAGGTGTATATATTACTTGTACTGAGCTGACAATTTGGGCTAAAGGGCTCCGTTCCGTAAGGGTTGCTGGACGTTCGACTAGTGAAGCCAATGGCGCTGTATCCGCTAGAGGCCTAGGTGTACACGTCCAATATGTGGACTTGGTCAACGTGTGGTTTCGCAAAACTTCGCAGCGGCCGTCTAGTAGCTTTCGCTTGGTACATCTGATTCTTGATAGACATGCGCTTCAGTCTCACGTTTTCCGTGAACGTAATGAGATAGCATAAAATTCTACTTACGTCCAGTGCTAACGCGAAAGATGTGGTAGCATCTGCGGGCTAGATCAGTCGTTAGTCACCTGATGTACGAAACGACCACGCCACCCAACAGGCTTGCTGCGGCGGTTTCCGGCTAGGATAGGATGAGGTGAAGTCCAGCGAGCGGCGACAAGGATTCTGGACAGCGGTCTACGCACATCCTAAAGGACAGAGACCTAGTGTGGCACGGATACAGCGGCAAGAAGGAACATACACAAACAGTGAATTAACAGCTTGAGTATCATAAACGAAGATGAAATCGTCCATCGCGCTGAATGAGGACACTTGAAAAGTTATGAGGTGTCTGAGCTGATCCACCTTTCTGCTGTTGGTTTGTATCAGCAGTTCGGTGATTCAAAACATTCCGACTGACCTACATAGGCTTCATCACTGCAAGAGGGCAACGGAGGCTCGCATAGGTTGCGCTGGCTTAGAGCGCATCGGTAGGCACATCCTCTTGATGGGAACCGCGTTGAACCTGAACTCGAGCTCCGTGCCTTCCTGCACAGCGAAAGAGTCGTGACCAGTATGCTGGTCTAAGCCAAGGCAATGCTCCTGAGACTGCAGCTGGATGGCCCTACCGCCTAAGACGCCTAGTACAAGCTCCCAGACTGTGAGGTCCTTAGGTTTCGCTATCGGCGCTTGGGATTCGTTGTCACAGAAGTCAAAGGAGATGTAGATCTTCTGATAGCCCATCCAGAAGCGCATGTGAAATTTCAGGCCAGGAAGCTCGACTCGCTGAATGGTCGGATCCTGAGGATCGGGTAGGCCCTGTGTTGGAAAGCAGTCAGTCAATGGGCTAAGCCAAAGCGCGCCGCACGCACCACTATGAAATCTGCCGTTGCAAGTGCCTCATCCAGCTGTCGCTTGCCCTCCTCCAAGCTGCCGCACTGCGCTATTAGCATCTGCTGTGCGAGCTCCTCCGAGTGCATGCAGTTGAGTACAGTGCTGTTGAACGAGGTCGATAGGGGGCCAGGCATAATGGGAGTGCTTGCTTGAATGGCGACGTGCGGAGGAAGCTTCTGGAACACGCTGGCGTACTCCGCGGGTTGTTCCCCTTTCTCGAGAGCACCTGTCATAGAGCGATACATATGGTCGAAGGCGGCCGACATGGCTGCAAGATTGGGTATATCTTGGACTGCGGGTGGCATGGGCTGCCTCTTCGAGGCACGAACAGGATTCCTGGCTGTAAGACGGGTGCGCGACGGAGCAGCCACAGGCGCAGATTTCGGGGTGCAGGTCGAGTGGGCCTTTGCAGCATTGGACGGTTGCCCGGGCTGCCTCCTCGGTGGCAGCGCAAACTGAGAGTAAGAGCGTTGCGTCGAGCTCGCTGAGGATAAGCAACCCAGCTCTCCTGCTGTATCATGGACATATAGAGTCTTATGCTTCGCCGTATGCAGCTTCAACGAATGTCGTCCCGATTCACCTTTCGCGGCCCGTCGAGATTTCTCAGTGGCAGCTTTCTTCGATGTATCTTTCTTGGCCATTGTTGGAGGAGCACAGAGTATATGCCAAAGGTAGGAGTGAGCAAAGATGATGAGACAAGACCAAGGTTGAGGTGGTGGCGAAGCTCAGAAGCGAGGTGGTCACCACATGAACTTGCGGGTGTGACGAGCTCGTCACGCCGGTCCATCATGTGATCATCAGGGGGTTGATTTCTGTGACAGTCACTCAGTAGCAAGTGCTTGCTCCAACTTTGCCCAGCTTCGAGCCGGGGTCCAATCCCAGAAGTTGTTCACCGTATTGGCCGAGGCAAAAGTATAAAGGAAGTCTTAGATATAGCATCGTGGCGTATAAAGCATACGCGTACATCAGTTATCTGCTTATTCCAGCGCACCCCATATCCCTAGCCCGGCGAAGAAGACCACCAAACCTATCAGTAAGCCGATGTATGCAGCGACATGAGGTCCAGCCAGCGTTGCCGACGTTATGGTCGGCACAGCGTGCGCTGCTGCAACAGCCACCAAGATGGGCGCTAGCGGTAGCGTTGCTGATGTTGTCGCGACCGGCCGGCCAACGTCCTTGACGAGGGTGAAAGCGACGTGCGCGGGGCGGTATGCGACGGACGAGAACCTGTCAGCGGTTTTGATGTTTGGGAATGTTGCAGCGCTGATTATAAGGATTGATCCAATGGAGAACAGCAGCGAGTTCAAGCGCTGCAGGACAGGGACTAGGATGGGGATGCGCTAGAAGCTGTGATCAGCGAAGAGTAATCAAACATGGCAGCGAGGACCAACAATAAATGCCATGCCATACTGCGCCTCAATCTCCTCCCTCTTGCGTATGGTTATGAGCTCGTCCAGATCCTGCTCAATGACCTGCTCCAGCGTCTCCTCCGACATCGTGCGCGTCAGGGGCGGAGCAGTTATGACTTCTGGCACGACGACATCGGTCGATGACCGCGGGTAGTGCTCCCGCTCGCCACCTTCCCGAGTGTTCTGGCGCGGTGTGATGTCCGCGGAACGCGATGACTGGGACGATATGCTATCGGCCGAGTGTTCCAAGCGCTGCTCGTTGTCCGCCTCTTGGCGTTGAGGGCCATCGGTCTTCGCTTCGCCCCTCCGTACATCTTTGATGTCCACGAGAACGTCGCGATACCAGGACACTGCACGGTAGCCGAGAGTCATGGCCACGACGCTTTCCGCAGCCGCCCAGCCCACGCCCGCCCACCAAGCGCGGTGGAAAGCGGGATCCATATAGTAGGGTTCGGGCAAGGCGGCATGGTACTGGATCAGGAGCGCGGATGCAGCGATTAGGCGAAGGGTGACGGAGAGAGCGCTGTGCAGCAGAATTGGTAGTATGTTGGCAACAAGGACGAATGGGTATTGTGGTAGCTGCCGTATGCCGGCTACGTAGGCACAGAGGGAGTAGATGGGTCCCTTAAGGACGTAGGTCAATACCCAGAGTGCTCCTGGCAGGATTAGCTCGAGGAGGGGATAGGGGAAGTAGGCTGTGTAGGGATAGGAGTTGTTGCCGTGCGTCCGGTAGACGAGAGGTGGAACGGCGGCGAGGACGAAAAAGACAATCGTGCTAATTGGAACTGCACTGTATCGAGTGAGCTCTGCCCTGTACGATCCTGCAATGCCATGAGCATGATGATTTCTGGCCGCCGGTCGACGTACCCTTATACAGGCCCTGCGCCTCGAGTGCTACTCCCACTTCGCGCTCCCAGTCCTCTTCAGACTGTTCGTCCCGTAGTTCTTCATCATGGAAGTCGACAGTGGAGTCCTCAGGGACCCTGCCGAGCACGCTGTCTCGTCGCGGTGCGGACGACGTCGATCCATACAAAACTGTTTGGGGTCGCTGCAGTGAGGTAGACGCTGCCAATCCTCCCTCTGGGTGTGGCCGCTTGGAGGAGCTAGTCGAGGGATTGCTGATTGGCAGCTCGTCGCTAGAATAGGCCGCGTCCTTCGACGCCGATCTCGTCAACAGGCGCTGCGCTGCGGCGGCTCGTATGACAGTCAAGATGCCCATCCCGTTCCGTGAGAGCTCGTGTGCGGCAGGTTAGGTAGACGAACAAGACTCTGCGAAGTCGCGCGCGGTCATCTCATGACCGACATGAGTTGCAGAAGGACAGAGTGCGCAAATATGGCGAACAATGGCGGGCTCACGTGATCCGGCCGAGAACAATGCTCTTCCTTCTTTCGTTCGTGGTCCGGATTCTCATCGCGGTCCTCACGCGCACGGCTTTCCAGCCAGACGAATATTTCCAGGCGCTTGAACCTGCACACGAGATTGTCTTTGGATATGGGCACCTAACATGGGAGTGGCTCGCTCCGAATCCTATACGCAGCATTCTGTACCCGCTGCTGAACGTGCCGGTTTACTGGGCGCTTAAAGCCACAGGACTGGATTCTGTGAACTGGCTGCTGGTATGACTCACATGTCTATGATATATGTTGAATGAATGCCTTATGCTTCTCTTAGATTGGCGCACCTCGAGTGGTTCATGGTGCACTTGCTGCGTTGACGGACGTGTCGTTGCACAGGTTAGGAACGCGCGTGCTAGGGCGAAGGTACGCCAATGTTACAGTAAGCTTATTCTTCGCTTGTTATCATGTTTCCCTGAAGGAAAATTTCAAGCTTTTCTTGTCTCTGACTTCGCCATACAATGCGCTGGCCCTCTCACGCTCACTGTCCAACTCTCTCGAAACATCACTGAGTGCGGCTGCATACAGCTTTTACCCATGGTCTACGACCGACCCAGTCTCAAGGCAAGTACGATCCTGCTCTGAAAATCCTCACTGACGTCCTACAGGACGCGTACACGCGTAGCACTCGCCTTCGCCGCTCTAGGATGCATTGTCCGACCCACCAACGCGGTTGTCTGGATATATCCTTCGGACAGTTGCTCTTCGATCGTCCTGACCTTAGAAAATCCGTCCTCCTCGATGCCTCAGTTATCGGGTGGGTCTTGGCTAGAAGCGCCACCGTGAAGCGAGCTCAACGTTCTGCAGAACCGCCGCTGTCGCCCTGCAAGTCGTCGCGGACTCCGCGTACTACGGTCGCTTGGTCATTACGCCTCTCAACTTTATGCTGGCAAACGCATCCAGCGTTTCTCTGTTCTATGGCGAGAATCACGCGACGTACTACATTTTCCAAGCCCTTCCTGTCCTCTGCGCCACTGCTCTGCCGTTCGCTTTGCATGGCGCATACGTCAGCATGAGGACCGACTCTGCGTTGACGAGGATGACCCGTGTTATTGCGTGGACGATGTGCGTCTACTCGTTGGCAGGGCACAAGGAATGGCGCTTCGTCCATCCGGTACTGCCATTGCTGCACCTCTTAGCGGCCAAGTCTCTCGTCGACCTCTCCGCATCGGCGAAGCACACGAAGGACTATAAACAGGATTTCCCTGTGAAGAAGAGATTCATAGCGCTGCTCGCTATCGGCGTGCCCGCCAGTCTCTATGTGGTCCTCATCCACAACAGCGGTCCCATCAGCGCGATATCGTATATTCACTCGCTACCCATATATTCCAACGCGACCAGCGTCATCGGAGTTCTCATGCCTTGTCATTCAATGCCGGGGCAAGCGTACTTGCATCGTCCTGATCTCGCGGACCCGCGAGCGATGTGGTCGTTGGGATGTGAGCCGCCTCTGGGTCTCAAGTGAGCCTTCGCTTATTCCGCGATGCCAGTCCCGTCTGATTGATGACTTTCGTTGACTCAGAACTGGGTCCTCTGCCTCGTACAAGGACCAAACGACCGTATTCTTTAATGCGCCTCACGAGTACCTCACCACCCGGTTTCCTGCCAAGATAGACCCGGTCTTCCCGCCGTCACCGAACCCATTCACCGCTCCAGCTTCGGCAGGAGACCTCACGCAAGACTGGCGTCATGAATGGCCACGATATCTGGTCCTGTATGGGGCGCTTCTAGAGCGCGAAGACGTGCGCCAACTCTTGCTTGAGAATGGGTATAAGGAGATGTGGAGTAGCGGCGAGAAGTGGTGGCAAGGTGCCCTGGGGCCCGACGACAAGAGGATGGGTGGTATACGTGTATGGCGCTGGACGTAGCTTGCAGACGAAACCGTATATCACACGTTCAATGGGGGAAATGGAGGTCATAAGTATTGCAGCGAAGCGAAGCTTCCAAGCGGATGTACAGTAGCAACAGCGGCAGTGATATCCCAGCGTGAGCCCAGATTACTTCTGATTATGGCGAGCCATGCGGGTCAACTGTGAGCACGAGTCAGTCACGAACATGGAAAACTTTAACAAAGACAACGTACCCGTCTGCGCTTCTTCAGCCTAAGTAGCAAGGAAAAGTACAGTCAGACAAGTCTCCTGGTTCGAGGAAAGGACAACTCACTTGTGCTTCTTCATCTTCTTCTTGCGTTTCCGCTTGGTGCTGTCCATAGCAATCTCGTCCTCCTCCACCGGGAGGCCTAGGCGCTGCAAGACGACATTCCAGTCCGCCTGTGCGCCTAGCGTGTGCATAGTCAGCGCACGCGTGAGCTGCCGTGCCGTGTCCGCATCGGCGTCAACATCAGCGACCGAGTCCTCGCCGCGCATTGCGCGCTCGGCCGGCCCGTCCTGCTGCTGCTGGCCAAAGGGTGGGGCAGGGCGGAACACCGCAGCCGGGTCGTCCAGATGGAGGAGTGGTCGGTGCAGCGCGAAGAACGACTGCAGGACGAAGTCCTTGCGGCCGATCAAGGGATGCGTAGGGGCGTCGGGATGCGGCGTGGGCGCCTCGGGTGCCTTCGCAGCAGCCTCGGACGCCGCAATGACATCGGGTGAGGGTGCATCCACCGTGGCGCGGTTCGCGCGCGCGACGGCGACAGCCTTGGTGGTGGTAGCCGGTTTGTGAGAGTTGAAGTAGCGGCCGCCGCCGGGCTTGGAGAAGAAGGAGGAGTAAGGGCGGCGGCTCGCGGGCAGCTGCTGCAGCAGCCGCGCAAACGAAGACATGCCGCGACTCGCGATTCGACGCTCCGGCGCCGTCGACGGTGAGATAAGGAGCCAACCCACGCCTCAGCCTCGCCAGCAAAATAACGCCTCCGTCACGTCACGCAGCGGGCGCCCAGGCCCACCTCTCCCGCTGCTAGGGCTCCATACTCTCCAGCACACATATTTTTCACGAATTGCATTGACTACAATACGCTACGACGACGCTCCCTCCGGAGCCTCTACTTGCACTAATAGGTCAGGAAATAAACTGCGATGCTTGAGAGATGTGGTGATACTTTGTGTGATGATGATTGCGGTCGGGTACAATGCTTGTAAGATAGAACGAAACGAACTCAAAAGTCCCCAAGATGATCTAGCGCTTGTACTGCTTGACGATGCTCTGCAGCTCTGTCACGACTTGCGACATGGTCGGGCGTTCCGCTGGCTCGTGCGCCCACATGCGCTCCACGAGGTCAACGACCTCGGGGCAGTACTGCTTGCGAAGACCAGCGATGGACGGACGCTGGCGCTTCGTCCCCACGGCCTCGTAAATGGCATGCTCGTTCATGCCCTGAATACCAGTCAATACGCCGTGAGGCCCGCCGGTATGAGACACTCACCTCCCACGGAAACTTGCGCTTCGACTTGGGCAGATGCCACTGCAGCATCTCCCAATACACCATCGCGCACGAGAAGACATCCACCTTGTGATTGTATTTCGGATGCGCGTGCCATAGCTCCGGCGCCTGCCAGTTGACTGTGCCAACCAGACTGCGAACCATAGAGCGCGTGGACTGCTTCACTTTGGCAAGCCCAAATCGGCAATCTTCGCTGCGCCGCTATGCGTGATCAAGATGTTCGAGGACTTGCAGTCGCGGTGGATGATGGAAGGCTTGAGGAGATGCAGATACTCAAGGCCTTTCGCCACGCTAAGCATGATACGAAGCTATTGGCATGCATTAGCTCACACGCCATGTACATCACAAACGGACTTACAATCCGATATAAAGATGGCGCGTCGACGTTCCGGATGTAGTCAAACAGGTCGCCGTTGGTGCACAGCTCGCTGATGATCATGACCGGCGTCTCCTTAGAGTTCTCCGGAATGCTGACGCCGAACTATGTCCACATTAGCAAGCGGCGAGCTAACAACATGAAAGTACATACGAAGCGGACGATGTTCTCGTGGTTGAAGCCACCAAGCAACTTCAGCTCCTTGACGTCCACTGCAGAGCGTAAGTCTCATACCACCACACGGTATAATGAACTTACTCTCGGTGAGCTGCCCCCTGAACTCTGAGATCGCCACCTTGCGCTTGCGCCACTTGCCGATGAACACATCCTTGAACCCGCCACTGCCAATTTTCTCCAACTTCTTGATGTCCTCCGGCGGAATCTCGCGGTCATTGAGCCCGAGACTCTCTAGATCGAGTTCGAGCTCCGGCTCCTGCTCCTTGTTTGTCGGAGACAGCGGCGGCGTCCTCGGTTCGTCGAGGTGCACACGGTGAGAACGTTCGAGTACCGGTGGGCTGCTGCTGTCGCCATTCGAGCGGGTACGGCGGCCAGGGCGGCGCTTCATCGTCGATGGCGGACGTACAGTACCCGTAGATGACGGTGAAGAGACGTGCGTGTCACGCCATTGTAGCAGTGCATCCGCAAGCTGAGGCTTCGTGCCCGTGGCCTCGAGCTCGCGGCTTTCACACAAACGAACGAGGTCGTCCTTGCGTAAGCGCACGAGGGTCTTCGCCGTAGCCGCGGTGAGGTCCACTGGAGACAGCGTTAGTAGTGCGCGCTTAGAAATCGGACAACAGACCGACCATCCTCCTCCTCCATGGCCTCCTCCTCTTCCTGCATGTCACCGTCCGCATCGACCTGCTCGCTGATTACCGACTCCTCCTCTGTGGAATCATCACCGATGGTTTCTTCCGACACGTTGCCTTCCTCCTCCTCATCTTCCTCCATCTCAGCCTCCTCGCCCACAACCTTGCCGTTGCGCAGCTTGCGGGGCGTTGGCATGGACTCCGCCTCCTCCTCATCCATCGATTCTTCGTCGAGGTCGGTCAACTCTGCCTCGTCGTCGCCGTCATTCGGCTGCTCGTAGGCCGACGGTTGCCTGGACCGAAGGCGCTTCTTCATCGGCGAACGCCTGATCTTCCTTGCAGACTGAGGCGGAGTAAGGGTGGAAGCTGACGATACGGGCGCGGTCATCAGCTCGTCCACCTCCTCGGTCTCCACGATATCTTCCTCCACCTGAATTGTGGGTGCCTCTAGATCATCGGAATCTGTCAAGTCGCTGTCCTCCTCGCGAAGACTCTTGATCTTGCCCTTGGCTTTGCGCATGGGGGTGACGCGCCGCCCGAGCTCATCGAGGTGATTCTCCTTATCCTTGCTGCGAAGTCGCCGAGGACTGGGGTTCGCGATCTGGTCCTCCAATTCATCGAGTTCGGTCAGGTCACTTTCTTCCCCGTTCTGCTTCGGACGACTTGCAACCGGTGTCTTAGGCATGTGAGTGAACTCCACGGACCTGCCCTTCCTGAGGCTGGGAACAATGGGGGTAATCGGTTCGGGGGCGTTAGTAGACGTTTTGCGAGTACGAGGTCGAGACGTATAAGAAGAGGATGTAGCTGATCCGCGGCTGGTCGTACGGCGGCTGCATAGGTCAGCCTCGCGTTCAATGGTGCAATAAGAAACGTACCGAGGCCCAACGCTGCCGCCGCTGTTCACCGCGCCGTTCGATGATTGACCAGAGCCCCTGCTGCTCGACCGACGGGTGGGGACAATGATTGCCGGGAGCATATTGCCCATGGACATACTGCGCCCATTGACTGGCTTCTTGCGCGATGTGCTCTGGTCTGCGTTATACGTCGCTCGTCTGCGCAAATACATGGGGCTGGTTTGAGCCTCGTGTAGCACATCATCATCTTCCTCGTCGGCCGCGACGTTCCCGCCATCATCACTGGAGTAGTCGCTGAGGCCGTCCCGAGGCGGTGAAGAGGGCGGTCCGGCAGGGTCGTCGTCGTCGTCGTCCTCCCGCGCGGAGACGATCGCAGTGACGATGTCCGGCTTCGTCAGACTTTCGGCATCTTCCGATAGACCCGCGGCGTTGTACAGACGGACGAGGTCGTTCTTGCGTAGGCGCTGAAGCTCCTGGGGAGGGCAGAGTTGATAAGATAGTCGTCCGCTGAGTGGCTATCAGTATTGGTAACAAATGTAGGATGACACCACGCACAAGACTCTTCCTCCTCCTGCTCGGTATCCGAACCATCCGAAATGGACCAGGCGGGCGCATCGTCGACTTCCATAGAGCTGAGCTCATCCTCGTCGCTGCTGACCTCAACTCTGCCTCCGTGAATGGCCTTGCGCCTCTTCGTGCGGCCAGAGCCACGGGAGGAGCGACCCTGTACGTGGTTCTCGTTCGCGCCTCCCTCGCGCTTGCGCTTGCCACCTGCTTGCACTGGTGCCGGCTCATGCAGATATGCCTTCGTCATGGATGAATGACGCGTCGGCACGCGACGTAGGTTGGGATAGAGTGGTACGAGGACGCGCGACGACTCTGGCGTACGCGACGCGGCGCGCGGGGTGCGGGCGGTGAAGGTCGCGGCACGCTGGTGGACCTGCAAGTTGCGGGTGGAGTACTTCCGACGACCCAGAGGCGAGCTGGCAGATGATGAAACTCTATGGCGAGGACGCTGCTGGGACATGTCCGCGAATGGGGCGAACGGCGGTGGGAGATCGGCGCGCCGACTGAACGGACTATACGAAGAAGTCGAGCGTCGGCTATGTGTGCACTGAGCAGCTGTGCATGCAGCGAAAGCGGATACAGTGCCTCTGTCGAACAACGACGACGACGTTCGGCGACTGTTCAGCAGTGACCGCGAGATATGAGGAGCGCTGGAGGCTGTTGTCTTCTATTTGGAGGCAACCAAATAACGTCACGTGAAATTCAACAAATGCGTGACCACGACGGCCACAACGTCCTGTTGATCTCCTAATCGAGTCCAAGCAAAGTCCCTTCGTCCTGGACTTGGTCAAGGCTGCAAAATTTGTGGTCAAGAGCTGTCCTGTGTGCCGAATTTTGACCACTGACGAGCCCGGCAGGCTTGTCGAACCGGAAAATGTCTCTCAATTTGCACTTGCGATCGAGCGCATTACCTTCCTGAGGCTCCACATGGATCTGCATCAGACCAGCCGGCAGAAGGAAAGGGGGGAAGAATGGATGAGTCGTGCAAGCTTTCCAAACAGACCAGCAAAAAAAGCTGCCCACGGGCGGGATCGAACCGCCGACTTTTGCATCTCGGGTAACCTCATAAGTACAACACTCTACCACTAAGTTACGCGGGCAACAGTCGTCGACCTCGAGTGTCTTTCCTTCAACCGTTCATGCAGACATTCAGCGGAACAAACCAAGGCGGACTGGCGTTTACGGGATGGCAAAGCGGGTGAGCAGAGGCTGGCATGGCCTTCTGAGTTGCCCCGAGCATAGACCAACGCAAAACGCCTTCCAAATGACCGGCCGAGATCGTTGCGCCACGTAGTTGAATACCACCAAAGGTGCACGTTAGGGGTACACATTAGCACAGTTCTGCAAACTCATGCGTCAGCTTCCTGCGATTTGCGCGCACACATCCATTGTTCTGCTCGCCTTCTCCGTCACCCTCTGTGATCATCCTCACCTCTGATTCATATTCATCATCTCTCAATCACTGACACCCTTCAATCGTCATCCTGGCCCTTGTTCACCTCCACCCCGCGCGCCGCCTCCATCAAGTCTTTCACTTTGCGCCATTCCGTCTGGATGGTCTGTCGCTGGTCCAGCCACTCGCAGATGCCATCGGCGTCCGTAGGGTCCTGCAGAGCCGATGCAGGTGAGTCGATTGTGGAGTGAGGTGGAGGCAGGAATGGAAACAATACTCGTCAGAGGGGCAGAATCGTACCTTCGGGGGCTTCCGTCCGCCTTCGAATGCAACCTTGACAAAGCCCTTCTTGTCGCGCTTCATAAGTTGCAGATCGTCCACTTCAAGGCGGATGGTCTGGAACAACGCATACTAACATAACTCGTCAGTATGGTACATGTCATCGGGAGAAGAAAAGAGGAAGGAGCTGGAGCTTATGGTACGCACCTCCCAGTGCGTCAACTCGTGAAAGACGCGCACCCGTCGAGCGCAGAAGCGGCCGAGGTTGAACTCCCTCTTGAGCTTCGCGATCGCGCTCTTGGAGTCCGGGTCGTCACTGTCGTCTTCCGAGGAAGAGTCACCCCCGTCGGCAGCGACGATGCTGTAGTCACGCTGATGCGGGTATGCGCGTCAGCGTACTCGTACCAGTGAACGGCGGCGAGCTACGTACCTGGAAGCCCATCCGGTCGTACGGGTACCCGGTCAAGCGGCCGATGCGTGTCGACATGCGAGTGCTGATGTGGCACGCGTCACAGTCCGGGACAGCAACTGTGGGGCGGTCAGCGACGAGACACACAGTGTCCGCGCAGACGTACACTCCATCTGCACCAGCTCGAACTCGGGGAATATCTCCAGCGCACGCTTGAAGTCGATGCGCCACTGCGAGCCCGCGACAAGGGAGTCGCGCAGGCCGACGAGCTTGCGGCGGAACATCTGCAGAGGCACGGAAAAGTACTCTTCGTCTGGCGAAAACGAGCGTCAGCAATGGCAAATGCCAAGTTCGAAGACACCTACTCTTCATGGCATGTTCCATGAAGTCGCGCCGGTCGTCAGGTGGGCGCACTGCGACGTGGCAGAAAAACTGGAAGATCTTCTTGAACTGGTGCGCGAGGTCCTGGTACGTGTCGAGACTGAACTCGACGGGCAGTTGGACGGGGGCGGCGCCGTCGTCTTCGATGATGAAGCTGTCGCCGCTTTCGTTGCCCGCATCGGACTCGACGTCTGACCCGAAGAGCGAGTCGCGTGAGGGCTTCGCGCCACGGAAAGGTTTTGGGCCGTTGTCCTTTGCATCGCTGTCCTCGGCATCATCGTCATCTTCCTCCTCATCCTCGTCAGATGAGGACACCTCCGGTCTGCCCTGCTTCCGGCCTGGTGGAGACTCGTCAAAGGAAGGCACGAACCGTGTAGCGGACGAGGCGCACGTTTGAGTCGCTCAAGGCTCTTCTGGAAGGCGGTCTTTTTGCCGCGCTCGCGAAAGCGGGAGTCAATGATATCTTTGAAGAACGGGCTAGGTACAACAGTGCTTCCAATGAGATATGTACCGGCGACTCACGCTCTTCCTCGACCTCGTCCATGAGACTGTCCGAGTCTGTGTCCCGGGTGGGTGGCCGGGTCCCTTTGGCAAAGCGGCTCTTGCGTACGGGCTCTTCGTCTTCGTCGGAAGAGGAGTGTGGGGCGGGGACAGGGGGCTTCTTCACTTCGGCTTTAGACTTGCCTTTGGCCTTGGGTGGCGCGGGCGCTTCGCCTTCGGAGGAGGATATGACGATGGGTTCCTGCTTCTTCTTGGACGAGCTGGCTTTGGGTGCAGTCTGTTTTGCCGGCTTCTTCTTCTTTACTTTCTTCTGAGGGGGAGGGGGCGCGTCCTCGGAATCGCTGGCAGCAGTTGGGACGCGTCGTCTCTTCCGCGGAGTGATCGGCGCGAGGACTTCGTCGTCAGAGTCGTCGTCGCTGCTGATAGTGACCTGGGCCGCCTTCCTGCGAGGTTCAAACTGGATGGCATCTGGATCAGAGTCCGTGTCTGAGCCAAGGTTCGATGTCGCTGGGCGCTTGCGCTTCGGTTGAGACGCGGAGGGGCTGGGACGCGCCGGTCCTTTGATCTTCTTTCCTTTGGGTTCTGGTTTGGGAGGCGAAGAGCTCATCATGCCGGTCAGGGTGGTCTGACGCATGTTCTTCGTCCCTTTCTTCTTGGGCGCCATTGCGTCGGTCGTCAGCGGTCCAAGTGCAAGAGCCTGAGAAACGCGCGCTTGTCACGATTGTCACGCGTCTATCCATCACGACGCGCAGCGACAAGCTCGCCTCCTGCCGCCATCTTCCTTCCCGTATTCCGAGCCTAACGCTCTATCTGACGTCGCAGTGCCACCGACCGCGTGCGATGAGCTTTCAACCACCTCACAGACCGCCTCGAATCATCACTCCCGGCCCCAATGAATCCTTCACTGAACTCAACATCCATACGCCTACAAATGGGCTGACGCCAACCAGCCCTCGGATGCCAACTAGTCCAGAGCCTCCTGTTACGCCCACCTCCATCGACAAGCCGGCATTTCCTTCACTCGGCTCCTTCAAATCAACGGACAGGGCGCGAACCGAGTCGCGTAAGCTCCTCGGCCACGTTCTGAATCAACTACAAGCCCGCAGTCTTCCTCCCTCCGTCTTTGAGAGCTTTAAGCAGGATGGCAACCTGACATCCGCCAAGTCTTTGGTCGTCATGGTCGATGCAGTGCGCCGGATGAGAGTAGGACGGCATGGAAGACAAGCCTCGCACCCTCAGCCTTCTCAGCGGAGAGTCGGCTCCCCTCCTGTCGGTGAAGAAGAGGATGAAGACGAGATCGACGCTACATTCTCAACAGAATCCTCCCTTGCACTCATGACGCAGTTGAAGGATGTACTAATGATCTCCGCGGCGCACAAGTGGCGAATATTCGACGAGAAGTGAGTCATGCCAGACCTCGTTGTGCTCATCGCTGACCTCGCACTAAGCCTAGGCAGCCGGGATGACTACCGCTCCAGTGGCTCCCGCCTCCCCTCGCCCTTTCGCCGATCTCGAACGAGCGTATCACCTTCTGGCCGGTCGCGCTCGCCCTCATCGCGGCCAGGGTCCCCGAGTTTTGGTCAAACGAAGGTCGTACTCCGTCATTTTATAATCGTTAGCAGCGTAGTAATGGATGTATTTAGGCGCCTGAGCTTCTGTCGCAATGCATTTCCATTCTGTCCTCAATTGTGCTGGAAGACTGCAGGTTCAAAGTCAACCGCCCTGGTCCTTATCGCCCGCCGAACACCTTGCAAGCTGTCACCCTAGACATTGCGCAGTACCTGCTCTACATCAGTCGCCATGAACCGAAGACGATGTGCCAGGTCGGCTTGGCTGTCATCCCTGCTTTCTCGACGTTTCCTCCGGAAATGCATCCACGTCTCCTAGTATTCTTTGACAGCTTGATTCGCGCGATATTGGAGGACCTCAGTCTTGCGCAGGGCTCTGCTGAGGTGCTTGGGTCCACAGAAGGTATGCCGGGCAACACGTGAGAGAGATTATTGACATTCAGCCGCTTCCACCAGAACAGCACGTCGATGGGCAGCCCCTTGTGTCGATTCAAATCAACGAGCCGAAGGACGAGGAGGATCAGGACTTCTGGAAACCATGGTCAAAACCATCGCACACCGTAGCAGGACTGCCATCGACCATGGCCCCCGGTCAGGAGTCCGCTGTGTATCATCTCGCCGCACTCGTGCCCCCATTACTAGCCGCCATCTTTGAGTGCGTGGATTTCGAGCCCAGACAGGATGGCCGCAACGACATCGTACATCGTTTCTACGGTCTCTTCCGGCACATCGTGGACGCGAAGCCCGACGCGTATCTCGACGTCCTCAGCGTCGTCGCCTACCATACCCCTCGCGCCCGCCGCGCCGCCACCCACGCACTGCTCTCTCTTTGGGGGCGTGCTACCGGGCACCTTACAATCGCCCGGCCATCGGTGCTCCCCGGCGCTCCCGACGATACGTCTGCGCTGCTGCAGGACCACCCCTACGCGCACCAGTTCGCACCGTGGCGCTTCGCGGGGCGTGAGTGCCACGCGTGCTACCAGGCGATCGAGGGCTTTGGCGTGTTCTGCGCGCTCTGTCATTGCGCGGTGCACTTCGACTGCTACGACCACCCTCGCGGGAGCCACCTCTGCCAATACTCGCTTGCGTCAGACGCGGGGAGGACCAAGGTCGCGATGTACCGATTCTGCGACGTGCTGAGCGGCTCGCGCGCGGTCGAGCCGTACGCGGCGCAGGTGCGGCGGCATACCTTCCGCTATACGAATCTGTTCACGCTATGCTTGTGCTTCATATGCCGGAAGCCGCTGTGGGGTTGCATTGTGCAGGCTCTGCGCTGCGTTTCCTGTGCGCAGTTTGCGCACTCGCGTTGTGCGGCGGGTGGATCGAAGGAGGATATACTGCCGTGTAGGACCTTCCGCGTCGACTCGACCTTCATCCACATCGATGTTGCCGAACTGCGTGCGTCGTGTCTGGATTTTTATGGGGATATGCTGGCGATGGACGAGAACGCTCTAGGGCGATTCGGCTATGAGGAGGTTTCCATCTTCCTCGGGCATCTCTGGACACAATTACAGCTCCTGGACCGCGGCGTCGCGATGGGAACAATTGTCGTCGAGTGTAACGGGAAGATAGTCGACCGCGCAGATCCTCGCGGGTCCTTTGAGCTGCACACCACTGTCGGCCTCTGTCAATCCCTTCTCGAAGGCGGTACCTTGCCCATGTCAGAGAACATCTCCGAGTTTTTCCAACAGAATCAGTTGTCGGCACCCGCGCACACGCTGTTCTTCGAGTGGAACAGTCTTGCGTATGTGACAACAATGCTCAAATCACCGTTTGCGCTGAGCCGGGAGACGCCCGCGGGCGCAGCGTCTGGTTTCCTGAACGTGTCTCCGGCTATGGAAGTGGATGAAGCAGCAGAGGATCAGCACCCGTACGAGGTGGTGCGCATCGCCTACATGCGCGACCTCTTGGGATACGAGCTGAACATTCGCTCGGACACGGCCGCGCGCTGGCTTTTGGCCCACATGCACCAGCTCGGCTTCTTCGACAGAGCGGATAGGCGCCAACAGCTGACGATGGAGACGGACGAGGACAAGGACGTGGTCTGCGTTTTCCCACTGCCGTTGGGCTTGGATATCTCTACGTCCGTGGAGACGTTGGTGTCTGCGATCGAGGCCTGCTTGACCGACATTGACCTGTCCGTCAATGAGGCGGGCTTCCTGCTACTCTTGCGTCGATTCCCGCCCGACGGCATGCTCTCGGACTACGCGCAAAAGCGACTCACGCGCGGGCTTGTTATGTGGGTCATAGCGGAGGTATGTTCGTCTGTCGTGATGTCGTGAGCGCACTGACGTGCGATAGGACACGATGTACGCGACGATCTTGCGCGATTATGTGGCAAGGAGACGAGCTCTGCCTGGCGTGAGGTCGGGGCAGGATCAGCCGCCATGGCCTGCTTCCCGTGACATTCGCCCGTACCAGAACAGTTCGGGCAACAGCGCAGGTGACTATGTTGCTTGCAGGACTGCCCTGCTGCGCCAGTACGCCAAACCATGGCTGTCAGCGCTACATGACCAGGATCCAGCGCTCTATTGCGCTCTCATATACGATATATGTGTCGACTCTGCACGGGACGACACGACGGTCGTTGAGGTGCTCAGCGTGCCGGATGCAGAGGCAAAGGCGAGACCCTCCTCCTATATTCCGACCGACGCAGCAGATACTGAACCTGAAATCAGAAGCACCTCATTGCGACGCACAATACAGCTCTATACTATGTCGATAAACTGTCGCAAGCTTCCGTTCTGTTTGACATTGCCGATCACTTGTTCGTTAGCTGGCTGGACGCAGTGGTCATGCTGGACCTGTTCCAGGAGGCAAGGCTTTTTCCGAGTTTATCCCCTCATGCTGATGGATATGCAGCCGTTTCTTCATCTCAACAAATTGCTTACGCGGGACGCGGACGCCTTACGACGAAGCACTATAAATGACAGTTTCGAGTCGGTTCGAGAACCGATGCTACTCGACCCGTGGGACCAAATCCACTCTGCGGCCACTGCAACTCCTGACTCGTTCCCTCGCGTCTTACGCTGGCTCTGCACGCTCTCGCGATCAGGCGTGGAGATTCCAACTCTGACATTCATTCGCTTCGTTGAAGTCGCGACGGCGTCCGATGTATCGATGGAAGATGCCACAGTCTTGGTCAAGGCAGTGTACTCGTCCGCTTGGCTGAGGTCCACGGGCCGGCATGAACAGCAAAAGGTCTTCGGAACACTACATTCGTATCTCTCAAGTCATGTCGTTGATTGCTTGCGGCTGGGAAAGGACATGGAAATCATGTATGCATCCGTCTCAACGGTCCTGAAACCGATCTTTCTTATGACATTTATCAGGACAATTTTCATTCGACAATCGTTAGCGACTTGCCTTTTGTTCTACGGATGCGACCGAAGTAAACTTATCGACCTCGGTTTGGCTCTTACGAGAGAGGTCGAGGATTTGCCATCGAGGTAGGTTTCTTCGAGCAAGCGATGCCTATACTTGCAAGCTGATATATGCTCTTTGTAGGAGACGAATGAACATGCGCGCCTCCTCCGTGAACGACCCTATTATTGTCGATCAGCAACTGATGACAGCCCTGCGTGTCTATCTCGCTGCAGGCGTCGACGACGTCTCGTGCATGATTGCCAAGTTCTTCTACATGTTCCTGTTCGAGTCGCCGCTGCTAGAGTCTTACGAGGTCGACAACTTCATACTGAGAAACGGCGATATGCTGCACACATGGTGCGCTCTCGACGTCAAAGTCTGATATCCCCTCTGACGGCGTCACTATCAGCGCATGGGAACTTTACGAGGTGCAAAGGGACGAGATATCCAGCATCAGAACAAGCTTGCTCCTTCGAGTACTTGTTGTCGACACGCAACCACTCAACGCAGTGCTTGACGCATGGCTATCGGCGCCTGCATGGGAGAGACGGTCAGCCTTGCATGTCCCTAGTCTTTCGCTTTAGCTCATCATTCGAGTCAGCTTACAGGCCATCGTGCGTCTGTCAAGGATTGTCATGGACGTGATCAGTCCGTCCTTCGAAGTGGAGGATCGCCAATGGCGTCCTGCAGTCATTGATATATTCGAACATTTCTTCGCTCGGATGTGGGCAGATCCTCAGGTGTGTCTTTCTCGCCGTGCGTGCCGCTCCTGCTGATTGCCAGCAGGAAGAGATCAGAGTAGCGGTCGACGGCTTCTCATCAACATTGCTTCCCGCGCATTTTGAGGCTATTGCTCAGTGTTGGAGCGAAGCCATTGCGAAGGCACCAATTTCAGAACGAGTGAGATTGGTCTCCTTCCTCATCCAGCTGCACCCTCACTTCCCACGTTGGCAAGGTCAGTACCATCTTTGACCGTCCTTCGTCATCTGAACAGTCGTCAGTTATCTCGTGGCAGGCCATCACGGAACGGCTGCTGGAAGATGAATATGATGAGAGTCATACTGAAGACGGCCCTGCGGCAGCTCACCTGGTAGGAGGTGTTCATCAAGTTTTTCGGAAGAGCTGACACAAGTACTAGTCCATGTATGGCTTATCGAGGGAGATTTCCGAGAAGAGTGTTGCGGTGGAGGATCCAGAAATCCTCACGCTTCGTGTGAGTGCATCGATTCACTGTCAATCTACCGCTCACCCGACCGGTCAGGTGTCAATCCTGGTCCTCAGTATCCAAATGCTCTCTGAAGGTGTCTTTGTCGAGGAGACAAGTCTGCTTCGCATCAAGTACTACCTTGCGCAAGCCATGGGTTTTTTAAATGTGGCGTTCAACTTCGTCGAGAACAGCCTCACTACATCTTTCATTCGATTCGGCGAGCACAAAACTCTTCCTGAACACAGCCATCCCTGCATCACCGCGCTGCCCATGCTCCTCGACGCCGCGCACTACATCGATTTTCCGGCCTCTGCGATGACGGGCCGTGCCGGGGATGAGGTCAACTGCAATCTACTTGTCGGGAGTCCATTCGTCGATCTCGCACTAGCGGTCTTCGAAACAGCGTCTGACCTGGCTACCCTGCCGGTGCTTGCACTGAAGGCGCTACTGGAAATGCTTGTGATTACCTTCTTCAAGCACGATTTGCAAAGCCGAGCTTTGCGACATTTGCAGCACGCCGCGCGACGCGCAGTGCTACGTGTCCTGGATCTTCTGCTGGAGGACATCAGCTATGAGCTGCGACAGCTGTGTTTGTCGGTCGCGCAAGCGTTCATTTCGAGGTGCTATGACTTTATGGGCTCAGTCGTCTAGTGCGTATTTCTTCCAAGCATGATGCTGACACTGATTATTCACAGTGTGGCCGTCGAGCGGGTGGTGAAGGTCATCATTCTGCACAGTCATCTATCGCAGGACACGCTGGTCTCGCAGTGCAAAGCGTTTCTGCACACGGTGTTGTCGACGTGAAGCGTATTCAATCTGAGGGTCGCGCAAATACTGACGAGTTCTTAGATACGCGACCAGCGGACTCTTCGTGAACCTTTGCAAGGTAAGATTGCGCGACGCGCATTTAATATCTGGTCGCTTACGCTGTTCCATCGCAGCGTCCACATGACCAAGACTTTTTCGTCGTCATAAAAATGGTAACAGATATGGCCACAAAATTGCCGCAACCCATCGCACTACACGAAAGCCTTCTGCGCGACCTCTTCGGGCGTGGCCCAGAAACCGAGCCCGTCGTATTCCAAACGCTCATAGGCAACATGCAGTCTTTCGTAGAGACGGTGTTCCACCAGAACTATTCCAAGGAGCTCATGAGCTGTACGTGCGAGTTCCTAATCAGGACAAGACTCGACTGACACATCTATGCAGACGTTGGTCAGCAGCTGGCCCAGATGGCGCGGCGGACTGGATACATTCCACCTTCTGACATCGACCCCGAGCCCCTCCTCGCCATGCCCACTCTGCTTATACAGCATAACAAGGCGCACAGCCGCGTACGTCCTGATGTGCTAGTAGCACCGCTAAGGCGACTCATCAGCTTCGTTGCTAGGACATGTTCCTCCAAGCCGATCTGATTGTGCGCACCCTGATGTTGCGACTGAACGTCACGGCGAGCACGCTAGTGCGCCTGCTACAGGTGACAGGCCCATTCCACCGCAAAGCGGCGACCGCGGCAGAGTCGACGACGCCGCAGAGTATCATACTGACGTCGCTGCTGGACGTGCTGGGTGAAGGACTGAAGATGAAGGCAAGGGTCACGCCGCTGACAATCAAGGCAATACTGGAGGTACGTTCTGCCATCGTAGACGCTATTATACAAGACTGGGGTGAGCTGACTTGCGAGATAGACGTTGAATACGTGCGAGCAGCAGGGCCTCCTACCTTCATCAATGGGGCTGCATACGATATGCATAGGGTTGGTCGATCCAGGAATTCTGTATCTCCAGAACCAGTCTTGGACGCCGACACACTCGGAGGACGACTTCTGGGCAGCAGCTGCGGTAGCGAAGATGATTTTGCAGGTCGCGACTTACGAAGCGGGGATCCTGAACCGCCTGGCGGATATCGGGGGCGACGTATGCTGTCTCTCGTGTCCTCCAGGATAGCGCTGACATACATCACAGAAACTGCTGCGCCAGTCGTTGGCCATCCGCACGTGGAACGTCGTCGTGCTGGCGGCGCTCCTGGACCCAGAGGAACGCTGGGTGACCATGATGTACATGCAGCTCGGCACCTTCGCGGGGATCTATCAGTCGCTGCTGCGCACGTACAGTGTCGCTGACAATTCCCCGGACACCGCGACTACCGACGTGAACCACGCATACGTGGCGATGAAAGCGTGGCTACTACTTGCGCACAAGAAAGCACGCATCGACGGTGCCGGAAACGAGCTGGAGCTGGGCGTATGGAACGAACTGTGGCCGCCTTTTGAGGCTCTAGTGAACTTGTTCGAAACACGCGTGCAGATGGGGCTGTCTTTTGTGAGTGTGTGTTTTGAGGAATCGTCGTTGGCTAACGAAAACAAAGACGCTTGCGACCTTGACGTGGTCTACGGTTGCGGATCTGGTGTTATTTTTGCGCACGCTCAAGTCGCCAGCGCTGATGCAGACGACCTCCCATATCATGACACTCACCCGATTGAAGGAGTCTGGCCGCGAGGCAGTCACGGCACGAGTGAGTCGATCAGACTGTTGTGAGGGAGTCAAACTGAGCATGATTGGCAGATTGCACGCGCGCTTCGCAGTTTGTCCGAGACGCCTTCGGACGTGAGTGTTGAGACGTTGGTCCAGCAAGCCGCAAAAGACGTGATTGCGGCGGAGAAGTTGCGTGTTCTGGAGACTGGGAAGGGTGTGTACGAGCGAAGGGGGCCCGAGCGCCACCGCAGGGATATGACGACTTCGACAAGATGAACGCAGTAGCATTATGACATGTATAAATTATGTATGGGATCTGGAGAAGCAGCTTCAGTGCGATACAGGCGTAGAATGTCTAGGCACGCACCTGGACTATGCTGTCCTTAACCGTGCACGCTCTACCTTTTTGCGGTTCTCCTTCATGATGGTGTTGCCGACGAACGCGCCAATGGCTGACAGGCCGAGGACGAGCAAGAACGCGGGAAGGCGGACTGCCCATTCGCGTGCGGGGAAGTATGAGTGAACAGGACTCGATGGGTCGAAAAAGGGCTGTAGCGCGCGCGTCAGCATGGGGAAACTCGGCATAGAATGCCACGTACGAGGAGAATGGCCCAGATGGTGTAGTACACGAATACAAACACCGCCGCCAGCAGCATGCCCCCGCCTATAACAGAGTCGCTCGTCGCCTGTATCATCATCAGCACGCACTTTCGGGCTCTCTGATACTCAACTCACCATCACGAACAATGAACGTAACGTCAGGAGGAAGTGATTATGTGGCGTAGAGGAACGAACGTGCATTGTTCCTTTCCAAATTCGGAGTTCTTTGTTCTCGCTTTGCTTTCGACGCTCATCTCGTCATCCTCATGGCTCATCAATACCGATACACGCCACCGACGGCGCCTGCGGGGACGCCACAGCCCACAGCGTCGACGTCAGCCTCGTATCCGTACGGCGCGTACTACCATCCAGCCGGATACACCTACGCCACGCCATATCAGGCCTTCGCATGGCCGCCCCAGCCGTATTATTACGCGCCGCAGCAACAGCAGCAGCAGCAACCAACTCAACAGCAACAGGCTCAACAGCAGCAGCAACCAGCGCAGACACCAAGGCCCACCGTCCCAGCACCCGTGTCAGGACAGCCAGCCACCTCTGCAGCAACGACGCCGGCCACGACCTACCAGGTGCAGGCGTACCAAACCCAGGCGCAGGCGTACCAAACGCCCACGACCTATCAGACGCCTGCGACATACCAGATCCCTGCTGCCACCACATACACACCCCAGACTACCACCTACACCCCCCAATATGCCGCGCAGCCTCAAACCGTGCCGCGTTCCACGACATTCACGAACTACACGCCGAGTTACGTGCGCGAAAGCGGGGGTACGATCGGCCGCGGGGGCGGAACAAGTCGAACCTGCGCGGACTGTTCACAAAAGAGTGTGCGTTCCAAGGCGTCCTCGTGAAAACGAAGTTGACCTGTTCGCCCTCAGTGCGCAATCTCATGTACGGCTTCGGAGACGACCGCAATCCGTCCAACGACACCGTGAACGTGCTGGAGGAGATCTTGATAGAGTACATCACGGACGTCGTGCGTGCTGCCGTCCTCTTCTCTTTGCATATCATGCTGACCGCGCATGCGTCGCAGTGTCAAACCGCTGCATCGTCTTCCAAGAAGTCACGCCTCTCCCTCGACGACCTCCGTAAGGCTCTCTCTCGTCCTGCAGATGCGAAGAAGCTTGCCCGTATGGAGGAGCTGCTCTTCATGCAGGAAGAGATCAAGCGCGCTCGCGCACAGTTCGAGAGCGCGGATATGGAGAAGCCGCCTGGTTTCTGAGCTGTGTCAATGCAGCGGTCGATCTTCTGGCTGCGGCTCGGGCGGCGAAGGGGCATCATGATGACAGGAGATTCACAGCGCGAGGTGAGATCGAGCGTGCTTCCTATACGATCGCAAGTTGACGTGGACATCGTATGATTGTGCTCATTGTATCAATATTGCGGACATTCCCTGTCGTGCTTGTCACCCCTACGAGTATTCGATGCACAACTGGAGAGCGGTACGCCCCATCGGTGACCTCTGCAAAGTGTGCCACACATGCTGGAACTTCTTCGTCTGAGGAGAAACTAGTTGTCAATTCACCTATGGCGCCACATGTGACTTATGTGTGTATGTCGACTCGGAGGCTCGCGCGCGCAAGTCGAAGCCCGTGTCGAGTGTGTAATCGTAGTGGCCGCAGATGCAAAAAATTTCAAGAAATGAGTCGCCCGAAGTCGTGTTGACGGAAGTACGGTCAGGGTGTAGTCTGTATCACCGTCGAACGGACGCACTTGAAGGTGAAGTTCAACACAAGGTGACGTAAGCCACACGTGCGGGTCGAGTTGAGTGGCTGTGCCATTCCAATGAAGCTCTCCTTCTCCCTGAACAAGCCCAAGGCGGCAGCGGCACCTGCCCCCGCACCATCCCTCAAGAGGCCTGCCGCGTTCGACGACGATGACACTACAGATGTTGCTGCATCTACCACGACTGCTACTGGCAACAAGAAGGTTGTCGCGCAAGGTCTGAAGGGGAAGGTGTGTGCATGCGTAGTCCATGCAAGTATGTACGAGTTCTGACAACAGTGCACCTTCAGGCCAAAGGTACAGATGCCCAGCAGCTGTATGCGCAAACCTTGGAGTCGCGCGCTATGAAGAAGCGCCGCGAGGCGGAGCTGGCGGTAGACGAGACAGTCTTCGAGTATGACGAAGTGTACGACAAGATGCAGGAGGCGAAGCAGCGGGCTAAAGAGGCGAAGGAGGTTGACGCCAAGGAAAGAAAGGTGCGTACTCAATGTCATGTCACGTCTGCCACAACTAACGACTGTTTAGCCCAAGTATATAGAAGGATTACTGACGACCGCGGCGACACGACGTCTGGACCATCTGCGGGCAGAAGAGAAGATGATGCAGCGCGAACGCGAGCGGGAAGGCGACGAGTTTAAGGATAAGGAAGCCTTTGTCACGCAGGCGTATAAAGATCAGATGGAGGAGGTGCGTCGTGCGGAAGAGGAGGAGCGCAAGCGAGAAGGTGCGTCTGTCAGTATGCATTGTCCTTCACAGACTTATCTGGCATCTCAGAGGAGCGCAAGAAGAAGAGCGGTCCTACAACCGGCATGGCTCACTTCTACCGCAAGTTACTCGACGAGAGCGAAAACGATCATTCCGCCGCTGTCGCTGCTACTCAGAAGCGCGCCGTGGGCCCGACGATGCCACCAAATCTCACCATCACCAAGCCACCTGAACCAGAGGCTGAGGAAGCGAAGAAAGCAGCTTCTGACGCAGAGCTAGCCCGACGCGCCCGCGAAGAAGGCAAAGATGTTGAGCTCAATGACGACAACCAAATTGTCGACAAGCGTGAGCTCCTCTCCGCTGGTCTCAATCTTCGGGGAACAAATACGCGGCGGCTGGGGCTACAGGCAGGCGGCGGCAAGGGGAAGGATGGCGAGCCCGTGCATGCACATACCGCGGTCGGGACCGCCGCTAGTCGGCGGGAAATTGAAGAACGGCGGCGGCGGGAGATACAGCAACAGCTCCGTGAAGAGGAAGAACGGAGGAAGACCGAAAAGGAAGAAGAGGAGCGCGCAAGGAATGCGCGCATGGTGGCGAAGAGGAATACAGAACACGATGTTCAGAGCGCGAGGGAGCGATATCTGGCTCGCAAGAGGCAGAAGTTGGAAGAGGCGAGTCGGGAGCCGGAAGTAGCCCAGTAATTAATTATCCATACGCCGCTACTACGCTCGTAAGTACATGCCTTTTATCTCCCCCGCTACACATCTCGCTACCCATGTACTCCATTGTCCGTGACGTAGGAATATCGGTGTCTAAGTACCTACTATCAAGTGCATTTTTATTTCTTGCCCAACTCCGTCTCCCTGATGAAAAGAGACGTAACGAGCGCGAGCCCCGCGCTGCACGCCATCACCCAGAACGCCGCGTTCAACGCGTGCTGGTACGAGTAGCGCACGATGCCGCGCGCCTCGGGGTCGAGCTTCTCCAGGTAGTCGAGCGATTCGCGGACGCGTCTGACGATCTTGTCCACGTCCTGCCCGTGAAGCTTTTCGTGCAGCGTTCTGCGGAGGACGTCTTGCAAAATTGTATTTGCGATGGCGAGGCCGGTGACTTGGCCCAGGGAACGGAAGAGGTAGGAACCTCAAAATGACGGGTGAGCTAGATGCGCAAAGAAGGGTAAAGTTGGTAAAAGACACGCACCTGCGGTGGCGATGGCCTGGTCCGCCGGACCCGCATTGGCGATGAGGGATATGAGACTGGTGTTTGAACCACAGCCTAGAGTAGCGCATGAGCAAACCCGCTTAGTATCACAACTGTCACGATTCACCTCCACCTAACCCATGCGCCAACAACCCGACCACAAACCACAGGATCGAGTGCTTCACCGTCCCCGCATTGACCGCCACCATCGTCACTCCCGCCCCAAACATCACATACGCCGCGACCGTCAACCTGTAGTACTTCCCCGTCTTCTGTATGATCAGCCCGCCGCCCAGACTCCCCGTGGTACTGGCCACCACGCTCGGAATAAGGTACGCGCCCGCTTGCCCCGCGCTGCAGCCCATCACTGCCTGGTAGTACAGCGCGAGGTTGAAGAGCACCGGCGCCGTCGCAAAGAATTGCCAGAAGTTAGTCATCAGGGTCGACATGAGCGTGCTGTTCCCGACGAGCCGCAGCGGCACGAAGGGCTCCGCGGCGACGCGGAACTCAATGTACAGAAACACGGGGAACAAGACGGCGAATGCGGCGAAGGAGGCGACCGTGTACGCGTCCGTCCAGGAGATGTTGCCGCCGCGGTCGAGGCCGAAGAGGAGGGTGAAGATGGTGAAAATGAGCATGATAGCGCCTGCGAAATCGACGCGCTTAATCTTCTCTTTGAAGTGCGAGCGGTCGGCGGAGGGGAGGTGGAGGAAGATGGCGACGGAGACGATGGCAAGGGTGGTCATGGGGACTTGCATAAGGAAGCCCTTAAGCGATGTCAGTCAGCGAGCTCTCATCGTTATACGAAAGCTCACCATCGCCAGCCAATGCTGTCAGCCAGAATACCTCCTAGCGGCGCACCCGTAACACAGCCAGTGGCCCAGATGACGTTCAGGATGCCCTGCCATGTCCCTCGGGAGCGCAAGGGGACCACGTCGGACAGGATGATGCTGACCACACTGTCATGCCCATGCAATCAGCAGAATGCTGCGATTAAGGAATCACAACGCGCACGTCGTCATCCCGCCACCTCCAGCACCCGCGAACGCGCGCGCAGCGATAAGTTCAGTCATGTTCCTCGCAAGACCGCAGCAGAGACAGCCTAGCGCGAATACGCTATACGCAGATAGGAGGCATGCCTTGCGCCCGAAGATGTCGCTAAGTTTTCCGTACAAGGCTCTGACGCAAAGGTAAGCCTGCTGAGGGGAAACAAGAACGGAGGTAGGGGGCGCACTGGGAACTGGTGGCCGTAAGCATGTAGCCCGTCGCTATCCAATTAGCGTTCTGCAGCTGCTTGAAATCGTTTCCAATGGCGGCGTACGCTATCAGTCACGGCATCAGGAAGCTGGAAGGTAGATTGCAGAGGGTGTCGCACCAGAGGCGACGATCGTCGTGTCTGTCGCCGCCAAGAAGATTCCGACTATCATGGGCACGATCTAACCCGTAGCAAGCCCGTGTTAGCAAGACTGGGACGCGTCGCAGACTCGATACACGCACAATGGTGACCATGGCCGGCTTCTTCACCTCACCCGGAGCAGCGCTCTCGACATCCTCGGCTTCTGGGCGCGATGGCGCGGGCTCCGTGTACGACTGTTCTTGCCCAGAAGGTAGCAGCGGGGCGCGTTCCACAGACATCCTGTCCTACTTCTCGGTTACTGGTGTGTCAACCGGGCGAAATGGAGGAGCGGATGGGAACGCCGCGAGATGCGCATGCCATTCATCATCGCACAATGACTCATGAGTGAGCGGCGGCGAATGATGCCTTTGCCTGGCCTTTGCGGTGGCTCAAGCTAGCGCTCAGGCCTAGGGCGCAGCCATGCATTATGAGAAGAAGAGAACTGCAAACCAGCTGCAAAGTAGGAGAGAGGCAAGAATTCGAAACGGGCAACGAGCGCTTGTATGTATGCAACAACACAAGTAAACAACCCTGAGAAGAGCCTGCAAACAAGAAGCACAAACAAAAAGTGACCAACAGCCAACAACGCCCGGAACGCCTGCGCTACAAGTTGTTTTTTTTTTTTTTTTTTTGGTTTCCATGTTTATTGTCCTGTGTGGCCGAGCCATATGGTAGACAGCGTACATGAAATATTCTACGTTTTGTCGTGAGTCTGTCCGCCCGTCCGAATCTGACTATTCATCTATGAGGCCCGCTCGTGGCGTGCCCCCTCCAACCGCTCTTTTCTCCGTTGTCCCGCCGTCGTCCGTGGTGCGGTGGTCCCTGCCTCTGCTTATATAACCCGCGCTCCGTGCGCAGGTCCTCCCTCGTTCCTTCACTCCGGTGCAACATCTCCGAATGTCGCGGTAAACCGTCCCGTCAGTGCGATGTACTTGAAGAGCGCTTTGACTCCTTCCGCGTTCGCTAGTAGGTATGCTAATGACCGTGCATTGCGTCCTATGGAGGCCAGCGCTACTACAAGTTGTAGTACAAGAAGGATCTATCATATTCATGTGGGTATCATCTCGTTCAACCATATCTGTCCAATGACTCTTTGTCTGCTGCGTACATCATCTTGACTGACACGCCCTCTGTACAGCTACTACTACAATGCCCAAGACCGAAACCACCAAGAAGCGCTCTTTGCGTCACTCCCAGCCCTCCTATATATCTCAGTCGACCAGCACACGACATCTGAGGTGCCACTGGCAGAACCTCCGTCCGCGCTGGTACAGTCGCATGTGGCGAACAAACATCGTACTCGTGATGCGGGACTGGAGTCTGTGATGCAGCAGCATCCCCCGACACTGCCCACCCTGGAATCAACATCCGCACTGGTCGAGGCTGCTGTCGCTCATCTTCGACGCACGATGGCTGGCACCCTGGAGCCGGGCGAGGAGCCAGCAGTCACCAGTCGTGTGTATGAGTGGATGCCAAGTCATATGGCCCAGCCAGGAGGCGCGCTGTGATTCCTCCACAACCAATCGTAACCGCACTCGACGGGGACACGCTCCATATTCCTATGTCTGAGGACCTTGCGCAGGCGCTCATGATCTCGTACTGCGGCAGCGTGGAGGAGGCGACTAGACAAATGAAGGACATCTACTCAAAGGCCAATATCATTGGTGTAAGTCTATCAACGTCTGATCGTGGTCGTGCTCTGACATCGGCGTTACATAGGGCATCCCGGACCCGAAAGACACAACAATTCAGAAAGTGGAACTTCCCGGTGTCGGCTGCCACATGCGCTTTTGGATGGCTACCAAACGCGCTCTATATCGTTCGATCTCTGCGACGATTGAAGTGGACAAGCTGTCCCTCAGCCGGCCAATCTACAGATCCGTCACGTCAACCCAACCAACGGTCATTCGGAGGAGTTGAGGTCCTTGCAGTGGTGTCAAGCTTTCAGCGTTACTGCGACGGCGGCTACCTTTGCCGTCCTTCAAGGCACCGAGCAGGAGTTCGTCTTCGACGGTAAGATCATCAAGAGGATCCTTTTGCCGACGCGGGGTCAGCCTGTTCAACCGGCAGTGGACCCCACTGTCCTCCAAGAGCTGCCCTTGATGGTGCCATACGCGTGAGTTTGTTTGGGCCACAGTGACGCATCGACTTGCTGATTTTCGCGTTTATCAGGAAAAGGCATGCCCAAGCGCTTGCCTTGACGAGAGGCAGGGCCCCGTATTAGATGCCTCATCTTCCAACTATACAACGATACCGCTGCAGCGCACCAGTAATTCATTGCTAAGATGTTCCGCACCCATACTGCCTGTCTAGATACCGCCACGACTGCTATCGTCTCCTGATATGCCTCTTCTCCTGCATATGATATAACTTTGCAGTAGGGCGTATTCGCCCATGCAAAAAGCATGATCCAAAAACCAAAGATACGGGTTTTGTTCAGCAAAAGAGGAACAAATGCCACGAAATTGATTTATTAACTTACGAAGTGATACAGGACGTCGAGCAGGCCGTTGACGTTCCTCAGCCTGAACAGCGCGTCAGGACTTCGGCTTTCGAGCGCAGGCTCTGGCAGGGAGGCCGTCAGCATACTCTGGCCGCCTTTGGGCGTGTTTCGCGTTTGTGTTGGGCCTTCTGAAGCGCCTGCCAACATCCAGCCAACGCCCTACTAATATTCCTGGCTTCGAAGTCGTACAAGTTTACATCGACAATTTTGGGGTACTCCAATTTGTTTTGGAATCTTCAAAGTGATGTTATGCACTAGCGAATACGCCCTAGTACTTCGCTCTACTATAAGAAAGTTGTCATCATGTTTCGTATCTATGGCTCTGTCCGCGCTGCTGTCGTCGAACTCATCGTTACATTGATCTCATCGTCGAGCAAGTTGACAACAGCGATTACACTGAATATTTCACGTCGAATCTCCATCTTCATGTCGTTGCTCATTCGTTCAACTTTGCTCACGCGTGACGGTGCGTCTGTAAAGCGGCTGACGGCCCGATCTCCGAATTGCTGCTTGGCACTTGCTCTTGACGCTCATCCACGACGGCCTGACTTCTCGTGCTGCCGGTACTTCTGCTTCTTGAATCAAACACGTAAGCCTGCGAACTTGGAATGGAGGAAGGCACGAAGAACAAGAAGACCATCTTCGTCGGTGGGCTGGTGGACGAAATCAACGAGGCCATCCTTTTCGAGACGTTCTCGACATTCGGTGTGAATCCCCTTCGTTCTCCTTCCTATACACAGTCCTCCATATCTTGGGTAATGCCTCCTATCATTGCTTGAACCACTTTCCTCCCCCCACCACGTCTCGATCATTGCATCACTGACGAGTTATGTAGGCGATGTAGTGGAGGTCCAAATTCCCCCCGCAACAACAAACCCTACCCAGCAACAACAAGGTACGTAAATGCTAGTCGGCATGTGGAACCGTCGCTTACCTGTGGTGCGCTGGCCCTCTGCAGATAACAAACATCGCGGCTTCGCATTTGTCACTTTCACGTCTACCGCAGACGCGCAAGACGCGATCGACAACATGGACCTCAATGAACTTCGAGGCAAGGTCATAAAGGTGCGCATGCCCCCAATATACGAGCTGCATATATCAGACCAGTCTGGCTCAGCACACGCGGCAGCGCGTTCGCCCTTTCATTCTACCCTAACACGCTCACCTGCACGAGCTGACCCGCGTCGTCTTCAGGTCAACTTAGCAAAGCCGCAAAAAGGCCCTGTGCAGGGAGCCGGCAACCGTGCTGGTACGCTCTTCGTATCTGTACGCTTCTCGAGCTCATTGTCGTTTGTTTGCAGTATGGGAGACAGAAGAATGGCTGCAGACGCACCTCAAACCGCTTGGGCAAAGTGGAGGTAAGTTTTTGGCGCCCCCCTTATTCGGCTTCAACTCCCTCGGACTTTGTATCTTCCTTCGTCATACTGTGTGTTTGCTGCGTCTCCCTTCACCATCATGTGTTCTCCTTCGTAGCTCTGCCGGGCGCTTCCTGATTGGCGAGCGTTTTGTTCGTGGTAGAATCGTTGGCTAAAATTTTCTCTGTATCTATAGGCGTACAGGGAAGAAGACAACACGGGTCAGAAGAGCCCGAGCAAGGGGAGAAGGCGGACGACGCGATGGACGAGTAGCGAGCCAACGTGTTTTCTGCCTTCCGGCATCTCGTCTACATCATTGCTATCCATGATTCTGAGACATCTAGGTGTACTACGCGTATACGATACGAATGCTTGCAGTGCGGTGAATAAGTA
The DNA here is from genome assembly GCA_007026445.1 of Schizophyllum amplum. Lineage (NCBI taxonomy): Eukaryota > Fungi > Basidiomycota > Agaricomycetes > Agaricales > Schizophyllaceae > Schizophyllum > Schizophyllum amplum. Next base: position 51,608 of record VDMD01000012.1, on the reverse strand, counting down.
TTGTAAGTACACCGTCTGCTTTGACTTGGCACAGTCTCGTCACGGTACTGGTGGTCTCGCGTCCGCATCGTCGATACTTACGATAGACCTCAAACAAAGGATATTTAGATGCCGCCGCCTCCATGCCGTGCTTGAACCCGACCTGAACGTTTGAACCTTGCCTGAACCCAACCTGAACCCAACTTGAAATTCGAGAAGAAAGACAATAGCACAACCACGCAATGCGTGACGTCAGAATCCTTATATGGTAATTATCCTTGGCCATCACCGATCACGTGTTGTGCCAGTCGTTCTTGTTCTCCTTTCCTTGTCCTTTTCCAACTTTCACGTCGACGCCGTCGCCACCAAAGAGCCTTTAGACCGACAAGCGTGAGCCTCGCAATCGAGAGGAATACTACGGCGCGCCCACTCTTGACTGGCAGCAGAGCGCGTGGATTCCCTCGTGGACGAGCTGCGCAAGAACGCGTACAACTGGTAGAGAATTACCGACATGAGTGCGCAGAAGGCGGAGCGCTTAGTGCAGGATGTTCTCGACGTTCGGCGGGCTTATGTGGCGTCGATCAACAACCTACCGACCGAGCTGCTGTCCAACATACTCAGCATGTGCTGCGGCGAAGGCGACATAAATCTCAGTGAAAGGACATGCGTGCCGCTCCTGTTGAGCGCTGTATGCCGGACTTGGAGAGGTGAACATTACGACTTATCATTGTCGAAAGCGTAACATTTTCGTCGGCTGACCACCGTCCCAAGCCACCATGATCGGCACACATACGATATGGGCATCGTTTGCCATCCCTGACAATAACCCTAAGTCCATGCGTAAAATCTTCAGGAGACTGGAAATGTTCCTTGCGAACTCCGGCAACGTCCCCCTCCGCTACCAGGTTCAATACTCTGTCGCCATCCTTGACTCCAGAACCAGTCATCTCCTCATCGAAAAGTGTATCAACATCGACTACGCTGGCCGTTCGCGCTGTTGGGATGACGTTGTAATCGCCAAATATGACATGGAAAGTCGTGTCTGCTTCCTCGACGACTCGCTCGCGGATTGCCCTCTATCCTGCCTTACGACGTTTACGGGTCATTTGCGACACTTTACCGAAGGCAACAGGATTGGACTGTTTGCCAGAACTCCGCGGCTGCGCCGCATAGAGTTAACTTCGACTGGTGGTCCCTCAGATGTGATCCCCCATCTACCGTGGCGGCAGCTCGAGGAACTGCAGACCACTTCATCGCTGTCGTACGCGCTCGAGCTTCTGCAACTCTGTCCGAAAGTCAGCAAATGGAAACATCACCATCCCTCGCCTATCCGGCCTGGGCTCTCCGTTCATTACGACCAATTAACCAACGACGATCCTGCAGTCCTCGAATGTCTGACGATGCCAGCGACTCTCGAAGATGTCACGCTATGTTGGGCATATAACTATCAAGTCGACGATGCAGCTCTCTGCGTCCTCCAGCGCTCTCCATGTCGTCTACGTCGGCTAAACCTACACTGTCCGCCACGGGTTGGCAATGCCCTCCTCGGTTCGCTGCAGGAGTTGATCGAAATTCAGCTCAGGGACACGAATCATAATACCACGCGGGACTTCCTCGACGCCCTCTCTGAGGCCGACACCACGGGAGTGCCACGTCTGCTCCCGCGCCTCAAGGCTCTGAGCCTGGGCGGTTTGAATAACACATTCACAACAGCTGGGATACCGGCGCTTCTGGCGATGGTGGAAGCTCGGCACTTTATGAAATGTCCGTTGCAAAGGATTATGTTGAATGAGCTCAAGTCGTCTCGCAAGGTGGTGTGGGATCTCGAACAGCTCGAAGCCCTGGTTCCGGACCTCGTTATTCATTGGCGTGCCTCGCCGTAGTGCCAAATATACTGAACAAAGAGCACAGCGTCACAGTGAGTCGTAGGCTTTGACCGTTACTCGTGTCGCTCATGGCATATGTTGCACAGTTATCCGTCTTCTATCCTGCCTGTTATCTTGTCCGTCTACGAAAAGCGTTGGGATCATACTCTGCACGGCAGAAATAATCTTGTGTGAGTGTATGTCTACGAATCTCTTGAGGCCATTTCTGAGATGTTCTTCTCGTTCTCGAACCGTTCCTGCTGCAGCTCGGACATGTATGAGTCTACGTAGGCTCCCGTGTAACGCCCAACGTCTTGTACATGAACGTCGCGCGAGAATCCCGTTCACCGGCGACTTCTCGACCGCCTGACGGTGCCTGCGCTCCGAGATATCTCGATGGTCTGGAGCTGCAGCGTGTCGCTTTCCAACACGGGGCTGGCGCCTCTGCTGACGCGCTCGTCATGTCGTCTGCATCGGCTCTCTCTGAGCCTACGTGCTCATGCGAATCTGGAATGCTTTGACCTCCTTCCAGAGCTGACGTCGCTCAAGATTGACGCGTGCGAGGATAATCCGCTGGGGCAGGATGTGCTCGATTTGCCGTCTGCAGTTGATAGTAAGTACGGGCACAATGCATGTGCTCCCGCGCATGGACTGGCTCGGATTGGCCGGTTATGTGCAGTTCACTGCGGCCTCGCTGTTGGAGATGCTGGAGACCCGCAGGTCAATGGGATGCGCTCAAAAAGCCTCACATTCGAGCCCAGAGTCTATTCGCTGCCTTGCGACTTTGGATGGAATGACAATATCGCGAGGCGAATAGAGGAGCTGGTGCCGGCTGTGATAATGCCTACGAGAAGTTCTTTTGGCCGTTATAGCATCTGACTGATGATTGCGAGTTGGTGAGTGCGGCCTTCCGCTAGGCTGAGTCTCCCCTGACGCGCAACAGACCGATATTATAGAGCCAGCGACGGCTCGGAGAGGAATGGCGTGCAGTTATCACGTTCGCATGGCGGTCGCTTCGCGATATCGACCAAGAAACATTCGTCACCGATTCTACTGCTACACATCTATCAGGTTTTGTAAGAACTTCTAGGCAGTTGGGAGGGACGCCTCACAGCAGGACGCTCAGTGTCGAGGGTCTGGTGAAAAGCGGCGAGTGTTTAGAGATCTCTTGCCTAATGGAGTAGGTTCATAGAATGCGGAGGCAAACACACGGCACGCTCAGGCTTCAGCCCAACTCATCCCCATACTATCACTCAACAAACGAGCGTACAGTGAACTTCATGTTCGAATTTATGAACAACATGTCCGTGCATCTGTGGCAAACGTCCGTGCGATAGTGCTGCATTCCATCACGCGGTCGTCCGAGGTCTTCCTACAGACCAGCCGCTTCTACATTAGGGATGCTTCCCTCCCACGTCTACCACGGCCTCACTTTCTCCCAGCCTTTCTTGAAGTCTGCGAGGGGCGGCAAGCCGAGATCCTTGCCTATGTCTGACAGCACACCAATCTTGTAGTCGGCGTAAGGAACATCTTCAGCAGGCTCATCTTGGGCGGAGACGCCGTGGTGAGTGACACCGCTAGAGAATATATGAGCAGGAGTTCGGCAAACAACTAGCAGTGATGAAATACATACCCGATATGCGTCGAAGCATCAGCGACGACGACGATCTTGGGCATCTCCTCAGTCGGCGAGGCGGTGGCTGTCTTGCTCTTCGCGGCAGCAGAGCCCCAGAAGTCGGGAACGTGGGGCTTCGGCCGAGGTTAGTGACTTCAGCATAAGCATAGAGATTGCACTCACAATAGGCGTGGGCGGCTCGGGGATGGGGGCAGAGAGGTCGGGGAGGATGACGCTGAGGTAGTCGGTGACGGGAGGGGCAGTAGACTGGGCCTCAGGAGGAACACCGGGAGCCTCGGCAACGGGATCCATGTTCATATGCGCAATGCCATCGACGGCGGAGCTCGGGCTGCTCGTGGTGGTCGTGGTGCTAGACGCGGCCCTGGCGCCGGTGGGCACCTCAGGGCTCATGGCGGCGTGCGCCCGCGCATTCTCGTGGTCGCGTATCCGCATGACGAGGGTCGACTTGTTGCCTGACCTGCGGGAGATGGTGTTTAGCGCGCGCGCCGACATGCGATGCAGAGCACGTACAGAGCCAGACCGCGAGACTTGGCCTCCTTCTTGAGCTGCGCGACGGTCTCGCTTTCCCAGTTGCGCGTCAAGATGACAGAGGACACGAATGTCCGACGGGCACAGCGGGGCAGGGCGCTCTGGCGGGCGACGGCGCGCAACATGGTGGTGGAAGTAAACGTCGACATCGTCATTGTTGGGGAATTTCTCGACTGATCGCCCTCTGCCGGTCCGACTTCTTCCGGGAAACAACCGCGTCTTGTTAATTTCGCGTGTTTTCGCGTCTTTGTATTCTGCACTCGCTTTTTACGCGTTATTCTGCTGTTTATCGTTCGGAAGACGCGTAGAGCTCGAATGGAAAACACAGTGATGCGTGGTACTTCCTGATAAAGTCATCGTTGAACGATCAGTGCTGCCTCGTGTTGACCTCGTGTTGGCCGGGCGTCTTTGCGACTTGCTGCTGACTCTCATGACTTGCGAATACTGATTACAACTTATCGCCTTCGTCACCCGCGTACATAAACCAAACACCACCAGCCGCACGCCATGCTGCTCTCGCCTGCGTACGCGCTCCCCCCCTCACCGCACCGCTTATCACGCTCACCATCGCGCCCAATCTGCTGCCCATCCATTCCATTAGGTCGGCTAGCACCAGCCTCCCCGGCGGCGGATCCTTCTGGGGAAAGTTCAAGCCCAAGCCGAGGGATGAGAAACCACAGATGGCGATCGCTCGTCAGCGGCTGCTCACGCTATGTTATGAAGAGATGGAGACCATCCGGATGGTGCGCGCGCTTGCCACTGATGACTAGACAGGTATGCTGACCACAGTCCCCCACAGCTTCCCAACACATTTGCGGTATGTGGCGCACCCCCGCTTCGATCGCAGTGCTCAGATCCCAGCAGGAACTCGAAGCCGTTGCGCGTGACTGGACCAAGCCACCGCCAGACGCGATCTTTGGCATGAGAGTGCCAGTCGAATATGCATCCATCCATGCAGCTGTACGTCTATCCGTCCACATATATATCGTCCCTTGTTGACCTCCATCAAAGCGCCTTGTATCTGGCCCTTACATCTATGTGAGTGCTGTGCCACGCGGTCTACTTCACGCCACTGACATATCCCGCAGCTCACCGGGGAGGACTCATATCAGATTGCCATATCCGGCGTACAAGGCATCCGAGTCGAGATAGTCAGCGATGCACCTCCCCCACCCGAAGAGCCCCCGTATGTCCCCAACCCCCCACATATACCCACCCTTACCTCACATCCCAGCCCACCCCCCGTCATCGAGATGCCCGCGACATTCAACCTCGAGCTCGCCCCCAACATGACCGTCGCGCTCGACACCACCGTCTCCTCCGCCGAGGACCTCGACATGGCGCGCATGGAGGACGGCACGATGGTCGACGGCCAGTTCTGGGGCAAGCTCGACGTCGTGCACAACGGCGACGTGCACAAGATGGAGTTCTCTGGCACGCGCATCGCGAACCCGGACCTCAACCCCGAGGTCCTGTTCGACTCACGCGCGCTGACGAAGCTGAGCGTGGCGACGCGCCGACGGCGGCGAAGTGCCATCTCAGTATTTTGGCGCCTGCACAGCAGTACTGCGATGTGATCCTGACGTTCAGCCCGCTGTGGAAGATCGGGACGACGTGGCCGCCGGCGGAGAAGCTGGAGGAGGGCAAGATGAAGTACTTTGTGCGCGTGCACCCGGGCGGTGCGCTCGAGCATTTTGAGAGCGAGATGGTCGTGACGGCGTTGTACTATGAGGCTGTGTACGTGCTTTCTACGCGCTTTGTGATATTTTCGCTACGTGTTTTGCAGACCCGACCAGACGATGGTCGACCCCAGCGACTTCATCGCACCGCGCAACGGCTTCGCCATGAGCTATATGGACTTCATTCCTCACCTCATGAACGTCCTCGATCAGCTCGGCATGTCTATCCACGCGCGAACAACGTTCATCAAGTATGCCAAGGTTACTCCAGTTACTGAAACTGACAAACATATACAGCAATAACATCAACGCCTTCGCCGCGCATAAGAACATTGCCTACCGCTTCCTGGCACCGACTCGCATAGCGGCGGCCATGACATCTCCGTGACCGCAGACAACTGCGTCTTCACGCGATTATTCCTGTGCGTGTACATGTTTTGCCTGGATGACGACCACTGAATGTTCTTCCCTTCACCCGGCAATTTTTATTTCATTTCCCTTCCGCCGCCTTGCTCCTCGTTGCATCCCACCTTTCCAATATGCAGCATCTTCCGAGGCCTCTCCGACGATGACATGGGCAATTTCGCCGGCGCGGGCGAGAAGGAGGCGAACCAGATGAACTGGCGCGAGGTCGTGGGCTGGAACGAGGAGTCCAAGGACTCAACGATGTTCCGGGTACTGGAGACGACGGTGCTGGAGGTGTCATAGAAGGATGCTAGTCTCCAAGTGAAGGGCGCTGGCCTCCAACGGAAGGACGCTCCTTAGCCTGCATCAGGCTCATCTCAAACTGGGTTCATCTTATCCTATCTATACCTGGACTCGTCGTTACCCCTCCTCCTCTGCGGCTTCTCTCCTTATCTGCATCTCTCTATTCTTGTACGTCGCCTTTACTTACCTCTGCCGTTTCTACTACATCCCTCGACCGCTGCTACTCGTGCACCTCCTTACTACTATGTATTGACTAGCTCCCTCTGCTCTATATCGTGTACGCACTGCTCCATCTCGTGTATGCCCTGCCACATCTCGTACACTACACCTCGTTCCATCTCGTGTACACCTTGTCCAATTTTGTGTATGCCCCGCCCCTCCCTTCTATCTTGCGTACGCCTGGTCCATCTTTATCCATATACATATCCTGCTCTACAACCACGTCCGCTACGCCCACTGACGTCTGATCGCTATCCCATGTAGTGTACGTTTCCCTAGGTCCTTATGCAGAATTGACTATCGTCGAGAGCGGAAGATCGATGCAGTCTGGTAAGAAACGAGATGTTCTGCGTATATGTGGCCTGTAAGGGCGTCCGCGTCATTCGTTGCAGTTGTCCAAAGCTCACCTCGTCGCCGCCACTTCGTCACCCACTCTCCTCCTCTCCTTGCGTGCGGCAGCCTCTAGCGCAATGCTTGGTCATCAAGCAAATAAGCATTCCCTTTTCCCCCTCTCCTCTCGTTCGGTATTGTTGCGCGCTAGCGGCTGATCATGACCCGGGTGTTGATCTTCGCTTTTTCCACGTCGATCGCCGAGTACACGACGAGCTGGACGTCCTTAGCTTTCTGGGTGGCACCGCACCAGATTCAATACTCTGTGGCTGAAGATCTCGACTAGAAGCAGGAACAGCACAAGAACAGCGATGAGGACGGAAGACGGATGGGAGCTTCCGGTGTCGGTATTGTGATGTGATAATTTCGTCTTGCTTCCTCCCATCACGACGCCGAACCAGCACATACGCATACGTGGTCACTGCCAGCGAATCTTTGGCTACCGAGCTTCCGTCTTCAATCATGTGTCAAGCGCGACTCTCTTCGTGACCGTCTTAGAACCGGAAGGGCTCAATAACAACCTTTCTTCGAATTGGAGTCGACAATTGCGATTACCCTTCGCCACAAATTCTACACATTCTGTGCAACGTACTGGCTCTCTGGAGAATTTATCTGGGCAAGTATGGCTTGCATCTCCGCTCTCGAAGACTTCAATAGTCGGTGCTTGTGTTCCACGCTTTGCGGGCGATGCCTTTCTCAGGCCGTTGCAAGATTTTGCCTACTGGTGTCCAAGCCAAGAGACGTACTCTGTCGGATGGTGAGCAACTCACATACGCCTCGCCTCGCGTGTGCAGGAACGACATATATTCACTGACCCCCCCTCGGGTTGCTCTATGCAGTCCCTACGCACGGGCAAGCTTTACGCTTACCATCGGGTCAGGATCGGACTTGCACAACCGCACTTCTTTCGATGTTCCTGATGGCCCCAAAGGCCTATGCGAGCCGTTTCTTAAAACATTCTGCACATATCTGTTTGGTCACAAGAACGAGAGGCAACCAGCAGATCAGAGCACTGTATGTTTTGTGGTAGGCCTACCTCGACGCCTCTTGTAATAACCCCTTAAACGCATTCAAAGGCCGCCAGTAATAAGCAGGACAGCCGGACGTTGTCGCCGCTTTGCGTCTGCGCCACAACGAACACACGGCCGTCGCCCATGTTCGTCCGGCATGTTTGCCATGCTGTACCACCGCAGCGTCGGTTCGCACCACTTCCTGGGGGAGTGTTCTGCAAAATTCCATGCTGTGGGAGTGCAAGACCCTGTCCACAGGAGCAGCACGCCGTCACTGGAATCGGGATACCTGTTTGGGCGTACTTCACCGCGTCTCGACGTCGTTCGACTAGCGGCCAGTGCGTTTTCCGGACTCCGTGGCGGGCATGGCGGACTCTGATGATCCTCCATGCGTCGGTGCATGCGTCGGCGGCCTGCTTAGAGTGGGAACAGCCAGGAAAAGATGCGATCACGGCCTCGCACGACGCGTCTTCGTTGATGTCGGTGAGGAGTCGATGGCCATGTTGCCGTTTGATGACGCCCTCCTCGTTGATGAGAGGGAACGTGCGCTTCTAGCTCATTTTCCTGTCATTCGCTGTCCGCCCTCGAGGCTGCCTCCCCTCGAACAATCTCACCCAACTCCGGAGGCCTCGAACAGCCAGCTGTCACCAACGTCCTTGCATTTGAGGATCTTCTCTGCTGCGTTGGTTTTTTCTGTTCCCAGGCGGACTTTCTGACCGCGGTAGCGTTTCTGATTTTCTCTCGCTTATATGGATTATGGTTCCGCTAGCTTAATCCGGAACTTGGCGTTCACGGTTCGGCGAGCTACAAGGTCGGCGACCCGCGCAGCCGACGGACAAGGACCGCGCCAGGGTCGCCTGGATCTGGGACCGTCGTAAGCGGGGACTTGAGGCCCAGGTGAAGGCTCGGTATGGGCCTGAATCGACGGATGCGGATCGACAGTAGCGGAGGAGCGCTCGCATGCCATCAGCGCCCACACTCAGCGCTTCGGTGAGGAGAGGTTTGTCTGGTGCAGTTCCTATTCACATGCATCTAGATCTCGACGTGTCGAAATTGCAGCCACAACCACGCGCCGAGCGAGAAATTACAGCATCAAGAATACAAGTCATGGAGGCCGCATGGCTACCGGAATAGGCGAGAGCCTGCGAGAGTGAGTTGAAGGTCCGTTTAACACTGCGCTAAGACTGGTTGAGTGGACGCCGCTGTGGCGTGATGTCTCGCTGTCGCGTATCCTGCTGTGCGATTGCTATCCAAGTCTTCTTTCCCCCATCTGAATCTGGAGCTCTCACGCTAGTTCCGATCTGGGCCTGGGAGTTGCCGTCTGACCAGTATGGCGCGGCCATAAATTGGATGTGACTTGTGCGAGAGCGAGTTACATAGGCCTGGAAGGCCCCTCGGCCGATGCCGACCGTGAATCCTGTACTCTGGTCAGGCTCTACTCGAGCGGGAAGGACCGTGCAGGATAAAGAACGATGTCCCTCAAAGGCTAAAAGCTTGCCTCAAGGCTATCGTGAATATGAAATGTTTAAGATAGCGGGGGTGGTGACCATGGTTCGCCGGCGGGAGGAAGGCAGGAGCCGCCAGTTGCCGCTGACTTGCCGGCGGGTACGAAATTGATCCAGACCGATCAGTTCAGACTGCGGGTTCACCTTGCCTGCCTCCCTCTCATGGCGCGCCTGCTTATTTGAGAGCGTCTCATCTCATCTTGCTTCCTGCTTCCACCTGCATGGCTTTTGACTGCGCCCCGCCGCCATACAGAGCGTCCTCGAACACGTCCCCGTCCCCGAAGGAGATGTCGGACGAGCAGTCGGCCCAGTCTTCGCACTTGCAGAGAGTCCGCAGGCGGAAGCGCTTGGCCAAGGTGCGTGTTCGTGCACTGGTAATCGTCAAGGCACTCAAAGCATCTGCCAGGCGTGTGACAACTGCCACAGGGCGAAGCGAAGGGTGCGTTGTCCTCCGCGTCCGTAACGCGCCTTATCTGATCCTGGGAGCCCAGTGCGACGGCAATGGTGCGTTCACACTTATCTGTATGTTCAGCGTCCTCATACACGCGTACCCCAGTCCCCTGCAGCAATTGGTGCGTTTCGTATCTCATTGCATGTAAACTAGCATCGTTTACGAGATTTCCAGCCACCATGCGTCCAAGACGTGCACCTACACGGACGCCCTTGGCCGCCCAGTGCCTGCCCCCGGACAGATGCGGTTGGAAGGACCATCCTCACCCAAAGTCATCCCACCGCCTGCCGGCAGCTCTGGCAAATATTACTTCACGAGCTACCCGCCGCAATCCTATGAGCTGTCGACATCACAACCAGTGCCCGAATCTTCGGCCTCACCCCTCGGCTTCCCGACTGCATATGCACAAACGCTGGACGGTCCGCCCAACAGGCAGCAGGGCCGGCAAACCGACGAGCGTTTCAATCCCATGCGCCGTCCGCATCCTAGCCCACGAGAACAGGTCCAGGCCGAGACCACGGAGACAGCTCTCTCCCTTCAGCCTGCGCGTAAGGTCCCCTTGGATAACGTGCTCAGACGAGAACTGGTTAATCGTACGTGACTCGACCTGGCAGCGCAACGTAATGGCTCATGACTTCCTCGTTGATCAGTGTTCTTCACCTACTGTCAACCAGCGCGCATGATCTTCCACAAGCCGACCTTTGAGACAGCGCTGGCTCACAATACGATACCGGACTATCTATTGTTCGCTATATGCGCATTGGCCGCGCCGCTTTCCAAGCAGCCACGTATTCAGTGTACGCCGGCAAGATATGGTGGCACGCCTTTCGCTCAGGAGGCGCTCAGCCTCATGTTCGATGGCGCTGGGCGATTAACGTGTGACGCCAACCTCCCTACCGCGCAAGCGCTCTGCCTTCTTCAGATACACGACATGGTCGCTAGCTGGCCTGCCGCGTCGTGGAACAGAAAGCATATCAGTATGTCTTTTGTCTCCCTCTCTCTCTCTATGGGTGGTCGCCTGACTGTGCGAATAGGTTTGGCGCTGTTGATCGTGGAAAAGCTGGGCGTTAATCAGCCAGAATATCGGTACACAACACCCCTGCCGAGTATGGATAGCATCCGTGCGAGCATCGACAGGGAGTGCGTCCGGCGGGTCTTCTGGCTCATTTACCTCATGGACATCCAAACGTCCATATTTTTCAAGGTCGATCCGACTTGGTTAGACCGCGAGCCTCATTGTTCGCTTCCTCAGGACGAGACAACGTTTGAACTCGCAACACAGCCCTCCATGCCAGGTGCGTTGCTACCCCGCTTTCCTCCTTGGACTGCCTTTTACCTTTCGCAGAATTCCTTCATCTTCCGGGAGCGCAAACGGCGACGGCGTCGGAAACGGGCCATCTCGTGCGAATCACGGCAATATGGGGAGGATAGAACTGGCCCTTGATGCGGTCGACGGTATGTTTGTATTTCGACTATGCCGATCGTACCTTGACAACGTTGGTAGACCCTGACTTGAAGACAGACGCTTCAGCGGGTAGATTCTCTGCCCTGCAAGAGCGGTTCGAGGTGTGTGAATGCGCCGCCCGCTCATTACCGCGCGCGCTGATGCGGACGTCGTCATAGGCATGGGAAAGATCGTTGCCGCAACATCTTCAGTTCACCGAGGAGAACCTCGAGTATCAGAAGTCGATGCTGGCCACGAGCTCGAACAACGGAGCTTGGTCGTGGGCCTGCATGCATCTTTTCCGTGCGGCCAGCGTCTTGGCGCTGCACTATGTATGTGTGAGTATCACTATCTGGGATGTCGACTTACTGTTCCGCCATCTTCCGTAGGCGTATCAGAAGTTGGAGCCTGGCGCCGTTTCTGGCTTCCCTAGCTGGCCAGTACCGACAATCCTCACCATCCATCAGATGATGGGCGACCGAGCCGCAAACAGCACATTGCGTACGTCCATGATTTGTTTTTAAATTATCGCGGCACTCATAGTTCCTTTTGGCAGTGGGGGGCATATTATGGGTGAGTATGATGAACAGTCATATGAAGCGCGCTGACAAACCGCGACGCAGACTCTCATGAAGTATTGCGGAAGGAACGATGACGAGATCCGCGCGATGGTCGACGCAAACAACAACCTTTGGGGTGTATACATGCCCCGAGTATTGGCTGATAAACGCAGCGCTCATCGCCACGATAGCCCGCCGAGCGTGCATTCATCCCCCGCGCAGACTCCGGAGCCGCGCACTGGAACCCTGTCGAGTCACGCGTCAACGTCTGGGTCGGCGGCCTCCACACTCTATCCGCCGCCAGTAGCATCTACTTCCGCGGTGACCCTCCCAAACATTATAATTCCCGGTCGCGGACACAATCTAGTGGCGCCGGCCGGCGTAGATATTCCGCCGCCCTTCTTAGCTTCACATTATTCCCCGGCACCTCCCGTCCCTGTCTCCGCTATACCATCCGAATTCCAGCACGGCCCACCACCTCCGGCCATCGCCCAATGGATGCAGTCACGCAGACCGTCGTCGACACCCTGGCCGGAACCACCACCAAGCGCGCACGGTTCGTACAACAACGCTCTGCCGTCGCTGAAGTCATCGGGTCTCTTGGACTTTGCGGGCAGGGGCGGCGACTCGTCATCCTCTAGCGTCTCTAGTCCTCTGCCGCCCCTCGATACATCCACCGCAGAGCCGACAAGGCCACATACGGGTAACACGGACTCAAAGGAGGGCCCACTGGCAACGCCCTCGCGCAGCGCACCTGTGGGCATGCCCTGGCTGGCGGATGAGCCGATGTCGATGTAGTTGGGATTCGCGCGACATATAGGAGATGCTCATTCAGCAGCCAGTCGCCCAGCGCCACATGTACTGTATATCGAGGGTGGGCGCCCTTACTACTAATATTCGTAGCTATCACGGCAAGCTAGAGATATGGCACAGCGCATCGGTCCTTAGGCTCGCTGGGTCTGCCATGTCTGGAGCGTGCTGGGACTGCACATGGTCTCGGTCTTCTTGTCTCTTGCTTTGAACTATGTTGCGTGTATCTGTATGTCGACCGCTATACGTGCCGGGAAGAATATCATCGTTTAATGTAACAAATTTCCATGTAGTCTGGACTAATATTGTGTACAGATGCAACTTATTCCAAGCTGCTTTGGTTGCGTGCTGTGATGAAGCCTGACAATGCAGCATGAGGCGCTGCTAAAGCGCTAAAGGTCGGCGTTGGAGGGCATCCGCTCGTCAAAACGAACATGTAATCACGTGTACAGCATGTGATCATACGGTTCGACCAGCTGATTCAATTAAGGGTGTGGAGAGACCTTGCAAGCAAGGTAACGGTAGGCAGCCTGCTAATCATACCCCGCTCGAGTACCTGAGCAGCTCTAGCGCTCGCCGGTCCCGACCTTCGAGTGGAAGCCAAGCGGGCGACTCTTAGTTTCGCTCTGAAGATGGCCGTGCGGCGGCGCCACCTGCGGCGTTCTTTCTCTGACAGATTGTTCCACATCTCACCTGCAGGTGCATGTCAGCGATGGGCCCATAGCGCGGCGCGGCGTGCGCACCAAGGAACAGGTGCACGGTCTTCGCGTTGCGTCCCGCGGAAGACATGTCGGGTTTCTTTAGCGCCGCCATGCGGTACAGGAGCCAGTTGCTGAGGGTCAGACGTACCATGCCGGCAGCTTCACGCGCATGCAGCCTAGTTGCCAACTTGAGTGACTCCTTTGTTTCCTTCCTGGACGCTCCTTTTGTTGTCCTGCGCGCCTGGGCGTCGTGGTGTTCTTTCCTCTCGGGAGCATCGTATCAGCTTCGATATGCGAGTCGTGACGAGGCCCTCTACTTCGAAGCGCGACAACGCTTGATAGCAGACCGAAGTGAACAGGAAGGTTTACACATTACAATCGATCGTATAGAGTAACAATGTGAGTAGTACAGTCATATTGGGAATTTGCGGCTGAATAACGTTAAACATCAAGAGGTCGTCATGGCTGAGGCTGACCGCTAGGCGTCGACAGCTGCAGCAGGGGAGTACGCTCTGATGGAGGCGAAGCGGTAGTTGTAGTCGTAGGCGAAACAGCGACGGTCGAGGGGGATGTACCGGTACCATCAACGGCTTCATCGCATTGCGCATGGCTGTCATGATGCGGCTGCGTAACGTCCGCCTTGCATATAGGACACTGATGTGCAGTTTATCAACTGCGCGATAAACAACACCGTGCGTGCTTACCAGTTTCTTCCTCTGAATCAACCACTCGTCCACCTCCTCAAGATGGAAGATATGGTGACAAGGAAGCACGCGGACGCGATCACCCTTCTCGAACTCGGAGAGACAGATGGCGCACTCTTCCTGGGTCTCGAACCACGGTTGTGCTGCAAGCTGCGAGCTCGACGAAGCCATCATCTCCGCGCTGTTCATGGTAGCCGGCTCGTCGTCTACGACAGGAAGGTCAACCTCTGCAGGCTTGGGCGGTGTTTGGTCGGGTCCAGCTTCCAGATCCACGTCGGCATCCGCAGCGTCGGCGTGCGAGTTGGTGAACTTTCGTAAGGGGGAGGGAGAACCACCGTATGCGTCTTCGCTACCCCGGTGCTTCTCCCAGCCATGGCCCGTCCAGACTCGCCAAGGTAGGCGGCGCACGACATCCTCGGGTGCACGGTCGCGCCTTGCGGCACGAGCGGCGCGGAAGCGATGAATGATGAGAGTCAAAAAGGTCAACACCGACGGAAGCAGCAGGATGGAGATGAACGTGATGATAGGGCTAGAGAAACTTAGTCAAATGGGGGAGCACATAAGGACTAGAAACTCACGAGTACCACTCCCATGCGGAATACTCGGCAGTGATGAGGACGGGGAGTGTGTTCATGCCCGAATGGGACGTATTTGAAGACGCAATCAAGCTAGAAAGCTTGGAGTAATCCGAATACTTGACGTAGGTCGCGGATATGCTGATGTCGGACGCGTCCTCTGCGCATAATCAGCGTCATCAACGCCATGGAAAACAAGAGACATACCAGGACTGTACATGCTGACCAGCGTGTCCGGATATCCAGAGATATTCGGGTCGTCGCCACCGACGATGACTGATCGCGCGCCCAGTCTCTGTGCCTCGCGCACCTTCTTCACGAACTCGCACTTCCCACGCTGCACGAGCGCAACCCAGGTCTCCGATGGCTCTGGCGTCTTCTTGCCTACAGGGCAAAGCTTGGGACAGCCCCAGTTGTCGGAAGGGTCGAGCTCCGTGTTGTTGGACGAGCAGGGGACCGTGAAGGCAGCCAAGGGAATAACATAGCCGAGGATGGGCTCCTTGATCTCGGCTCCAAACGCAGCTGCTCAACGCCATTAGCGACAGTCTCGAGTAGCACGACTGCTGGCAACGTACCTGGCCTTGATGCAAATCTGACAGCGGGTGTGCGGTCAACAACAGATACTGTGCTCTCAGCGCCCCACGCCCATCCCCATAGCCAACTCTTGTCTGAGTTCGAGCGGAAGACGGATGTGGCGAGGAAGTTCCCGGAGTCGCCAATGGAGAACGCTTGCGCGGAGAAAGAAATCCAGGCGATGAGGAAAATGAGGGGAACGTTCGTAGTCATGGGCGCCGGAGCAGAAAGGGACTCTTCCAGACTCTTCGCGTCTCGATGGTGGCCGCTGGCGGTCCGGATACAAGCACGTGCTTAGCTCCGGCCGGCGCAGCTTACCGGGCTTCCTGTTCCGCTTCGATCGTTAATTTTCTTCTCTGCTTTCTTCCGCCAGCATTGACGATGTGGACGACCTTGTACGCGCCAGCAAGAGGCGACTGACATTGTGAGTGTTACGATGTCTCTTGACCCCCCCTTCCAATGAAGGAACTTAAACTGATTTAATGAGTCGGAGCGGCCTCTTCGAGGTCGCGTTTGACGACACTCTTTCTTTGCTGAGACCTCACCATCGTTTCCCATTCCATTCATTCAACTAACCCTTACCCTCACAGGTACGCAGCATTGCGCCGCTCACTCGCGTCCTCCCTAGTCCTAGCTCGTCTCCCATAATGCAATATCGCTCTTATTCATTGTTCCCTTGTCCGTGCACATCGACTCAAGTCAAGGTGGCGACTTGCCCTTGACTGCATCCTCTCCTCTCAGTTGATGTCCCTCACAACATGCCTATGCCCTCGTTCGACTGCTTCCACCTACCCAGAGAATTGCTCACGTCGGCTCTGAATATCCAGCTTCAGACGCGTGCAAGGCCTTCTATGAGGTACGCGATGCTGGCTGTGCCACTCGTGGCGAATGCCTTAGACTCTGGCGAACGCGGAAGCCAGACTCATTCTAATATCTATATTCGAGTTGCACGATAATTGCCTCATCGTATCTGATGAATCGTTGGGTGTATGTGATGGGTCATGGCATGCAGGGGCATCGACACATTCATGATCATATCCCAGGAATCTATTGTATTGTATACTCGTTGCAAAAGCGCTGCACTGCAGGGATCGTTTGCGGGACTGACGCGAAGATCGTCTCCAGAGATCGGGCGCTTCAGTCAAACTTGTGGATCCCAGTAGACGGCATTTGCCGGTGGCGCAGACATAAAATGGTGGAGCGTACTCGGTTGACGCTCATCTTCCCTCTCCCTACAACTCGTTGCGACGCTCCCAATTGGCGTTCCACTGCACGCCATCATGGATGTGCTCAAGAGCTCTACACCATCGTGCGTGTCTCGGAAAACGCGTCAATTGCGCGCTCATCGCCTTCAGATCCGCCAGCACTGCGCAACGCGCTCTGCTCGATATCATCAACTTGTCTCCCGCGTCGGCGCGCGACTACGAGGAGCCCTTTGCGATCTTCAAGCACACCAGCTTCGATGATATCGCGTCTCGCCTCCCTGCGCCGCGCTTCTCGCCACGAAAGCCGCTTGAGCTCCTCGATCGGCACCGCGCCAGCTACGTCTCTCGCGAGAAACTGGAAGATCTGCTTCTACTCGACAAGGACTCGCTACAAATCCTTGGATCGCCGGCATCCGACGCGAAGGACGCGCTGCAGACTCAGGATGCCAAGCTGTCGCGCTTGCCTTCATCGCTCTCGCTCTCGCTCTCTCCTGCGCGCGAGACGTCTCTGGCTGCACAGAGGACCTTCATGTCGCCGCTCTCGCCGCTCCGAAGCATTTCAAGCATCTCCAATTTGGGAACACCGTTCAAGCCACACTCGACCGCAGCTGTCTTGCCTAGCCCGACGCTCAGTCTCTCAAAGGAATTGCCTCCCACTTCGAATCCCGTGTCGCCATATGACCCATTTCTTGAGCAGTACCCCGATGGCCCCTATATCTCGCCCATCGTACGCCAGCAGCCCAGGACGCCAGTGTCTTCTCGGTTCCGACCCCTCGGCGACGCGATCACGAAAAGAACACAGTATCGCTCGCATGCGCCGGCTGCGTCTTCTCCGCATTGTACTTACGCGTCACCAACCGAAAAAGAGCTGTTTCCCTATGGACTCGGGATGCCTGCCCGACACGCGCGAGTCTTCCTTACACCGTCTCGCTCGCAAGCTACTGGTCCTGATTCCGCTTCGCCGCCGTCGACGCCGCGTTCTGGAACGTCCCCGAGCAAGCTCTTCGAAATGTCTCCTCTGACTCCGCTGACCTCGCCTGAGTCTTCGCCTGACGCGCCTCTGAGCCGTGCTATCAGACGATTGCCTACAACAAGGAACAGAAAGCCTGCGAATGAAGTTCAGTCCTCTGCATCTCCTGAACTGTCCACTGCTCTCAAAAGATCGATATCGCCACCGCCGCGAGAATTCCGGAAGATGCGGCGCACGACCCGGCGGACCCGAAATTTGTCGCCCTCGCCGTCGCCTTCGCCCTCGGTTAAGAATAACGACATTCTCGACTATCGAAAGGCAGTTACCTCACTGACGCGCTCTCGCCGCCCCAACCCTGCCTTTGCTGATTCGGCAAGCGACTCCTCTGCGAATGGGCAACCTGGTTCCTCTGCGCTCGAACCCAACGTCCGCTCTTCTTCTCCGGCTCCGGCTACGGATGCGCCGTCGTCTTCGCCTGGTCCTTCGCTGCCTATCGTGTATACCTACCGCGACCTGCCGCCCTACGTCGAGCATCGTCTGGATCTGGTCGAGAAAGTCTATCGGCGCTTCCCCGCGAGCTCATACTATCAGCCTCCCGGTGCCGACTCACCTCTTGAATTGTTCTCTCGACCGCCGGTGAACGGCACGTACAACGCACCTCGTGACGTCTGGGACTTGTACACGCCGCGGTTCGTCAAGGGATGCGGTCCCGGGAAGGTGGGCGCGTGCCCGATTTGCATCGAGCCGAGGGAGAGGGGTGGACGTGGTGCGGTGGTTTGGTTTGGAATGAAGTTTAGTGCTTATAAGTACGTTGTTTCTGTCTTGAACGCGAGCATTTGGTGCTGATATACGGGCAGTTACCATATGCAGTACGCGCATGGTATCTCGGCGACGACGACGCGCCCGTACTCGCCGCCTGTGCGGTTCCGCCAGACCCGGAGGGAACGGATTGCGAAGGGCGAGCGCGTGCTGATCATGGAGGGGCTTTGCCACCAGTGCAAGAAATGGGTTGCTGTCGAGGGGGTGAAGGATGTGGAGGTGAAGGTGAAGGAGCTGTTCTGGTGAGTGCTGCATCGATGTGTCCCGCGATTGCGATGGAGCACTCATGGAGGGTCTGCAGGTGGAAGCATGCTGCGGCTTGTCATCATGGAAAACACATCCCGGGCGATGGAGATTCTGGGAGGATGATGAGGTCAATGGAAAGTTAACCGCGATGTCTGCTTGAGGGATCCGGCGAAATGTCGTCCGTGCTCTGTATTTTGTGTCTCGCTGATCTGCTGTGAATTCATGCGACCTTGTACCTCTAACTTGAGCGAGAGACGCTGGGCCACCCTGCGTTTGAGGAGCAACGTCCTCGGTTGTGGACCTCCCACGCGCGCAGTCGCCCGCGGCGGTGGGTGGCAGGGCAAATGGAAGGCTGTATGGAGTTGGGTTGGAGCTGGGCGATCACATCACTTGTGCCGCGGACCGCTGTCCGAGGCCGGGCCATGTGAATCATATCTGTTACATCATGGCGCGCTGCAGCTGCAGCAGACGCGCGAGACATAATTCCATTGTACGCTGATCCGCATCGTCCATCTTGCCTCCCCCATGTCGAGTCCGGAGGAAAAACGCGGACACGACGTCGCGGACGGCGGCGAGGGTGAAACAGCGGCGAAGCCCCCGACGCCGTCCAGCGTGCACTCAACTACGAAGCCTGTTGACCCCCCAGCAAGCAAGAACGGCGCCCCCGCCCAGCCCAAGACCAACTGGCTTCAGAGCACATTTCCGTGGCTGCTCCCCGCGCTCAAGAACCGCCGCACAGTGAAGACATGGGCCCGTTGTACTATAGTGCTCTTTGCTTGCCTGGTCCTACTCGTCGACGAAGCGACACTGACCACCATGGGCCAGGCAGGGTTCTTTGCAGCGTGCGTATCATTGACGGACGCCTGATGCTTTGGGCACTAACGGAGACGATGTATAGACTTGTGAGCGTCATGCTCCCTCCGAGCCTGGCGCTGCCGGTATGGACGATCGCGGCCACCACATTGCTAGTTGGCATGTGTCTCGGGTGGGCTTGGGGCATAGCGGCGATGGCGAGTGCGAATAATGTGCGCAGCTCGGCGCGCTTGCTGGCGGCCCAGCAGGAGATGATTGCGAAGTGCGTATATGCGCCTTGAAGTCTTAGTCGGTCGCTGATTGGCGTGCATCTCTACTCCTGCGTGCCTTCCGTCCAGTGGTGTCACAAACTACATTGACCAGCAAATTTGGATCTTCCACGGTCATTTCCTCGACCCGCGTTCGTCTGCCGTGTATGGCGCATTCCTATTCATCGGCGCCTACTTCATGGGCATGATTCGCGCGCATTTTCCCAAGCTCACCCTTCTCGCCATGTTCGGCACCATTGTCATGGACGTGATGTGCTCCTACGGCCCCTGTGAGCACTTTTCTGAACATTAACGGACTTCCCTGACACCTTGCAGTACTCCCCACGGCCCAATACACGTTAGCCAGGCTTTTCCTAATCCCAACAGCCTACTATGTCGCCATTGCGCTTGCGTCCTTGATTTTTATCTTCCCAGAGAGCTTAAATCATGTCTGGTTGACGAGCTTGGAGACAAATATGTGGCAGGTGAGTTTGGCAGCGGATGAAGCTGTATCGGTGCTTCAATGTCTCTTCGAGCATTCTCACTTCGAAAATGTACACTGACATGGTTTGTAGCCCATTCGCGAGATCGTATCTACTCTGGATGAAGCTCTCGGTGAACGCCCCTCAGATCATGCCAAGTGGCAGGTAAGAGCTATCTTTCATCCGTACTCTGTACACGATTTGTACTAACACTGACATTGCTAGTCCCTCACCGCCCGCGGACGCGCCACGGGCATCAAGCTCGACGCTGGCGTACAAGGTCTCGTCGGTCAAGTGAAGCTCGCGGGCATTGAGTGGTCTATGGGCAGGTTGGGTCCTGGAGATCTGAAGAAGGTAAGTCATGTTCTTGACGACGAGGTTCTCAATGGCAAAGATACGAGTGCATGAACTGACGCATGCATTAGATGAGCAAAAGTCTCGAGTCGCTCGCCTTTCGTGCGGCCTGTTTGCTATCGTTCCAGCGTTTCGTGGACGAAACGAATACGGCGGATGCGAGGGATGCGGAGGCTTTGGAGGAAGGTGCGTACTGTCCTTCTGCGTGATGCTCCTCACCCATTGTTTCGCCGCTGACGCACTCATAGAAGCCGATAATGCCTCACGCAAGTCTATCGACCGCTACACGCTCTTGCGCCGCCGCGTCAAGGAGAGGGAGGCTATGCATGGTCACAATCTGGATGCGCTGATGCCTATCCTCGCGAGTGCGTCGGCGGGACTGAGGTCAGCGGTGGCGGAGGCGGCGAAGGAAGCGCAACAATGGTAAGTAAGATGTTTGACGCTTTTGCGCCTCTGCCATCACCAGAAGTACCGGCTTCTCAGCAGTACCGGTCCATCTGTTGGCTATGCTCACTGACATATCCTGCAGGACCGTTGATTGCAACCAAGGCCGGTGGTCCGGTTTCTTCTTCGCGTGTTTTGGTCGGCGGCGTCAACTGCGGGACCAGGTGCTTGCACGCCGAGCAAGCGTCGAGAAGAGCTTGGAGACCTTGGAGCGCGAGCTCGAGATATTCAGGTCAGTGGTGTTGCTAAGCACTACGTCTGTACGTGTGTCTAGCGTCGGCTGACGATCAATATTGCACCTCAGATCTGTCACGCGCAAGCAACTACTGAAGCCATACGAGAAGTGCTTTGACCCTGAGACTGGCGCGCTGAGGGATGATATCGCCCGTGGTGGAAGGCTGCACCCGGACATGTTTGCTGTACAGTACGCCACCAATTATAGCTCACGCTCTGCAATACTCAAGACCCGTCTAGATCGCTCTTCACCTGCTTCGTTTTCATTGACACTCTGGACGCGTTCGCGGAGCGCCTCATCACGATCCTGCGAAGAATCCTGATAGTTGATCCGCGGAGGGAACTGGCCCGTCTTTGGGCTCCTGCCGGCCTGGGCGCCATCGCGCGCAAAATCTTTTCGGACGACAATATTGGCGTGTCGACTGGGACCGCTGCCATCTCCCTCGGTATGGACAGAAACCCAGTCAACTACGACAACGACGGGCCATCGAGCTCAAATAGCAGCACTGCACGGCGCGATGGCAACACGACAGATGGAGAAGGATCGGACTCAGACTCGGACGATGAACCTGATGCACGCGATCTGGAGAAACAGCAACGGTATAACCAGGAAAAGCAAAGGAAGGCGGAGCTGAAGAAGGTGAAGGCGGAGGTAAAAGCGATGAGTCCGCGCAAGAGCGAACGTGAGATTCATTATCTGTTGTGTGTATCAAGGACGATATTCAAGTTCGCCAGGTCGAAACCCGGACGCCTTGCCGCCAACCTCGGGGCTGGGTCGCTTTGGTATGAGCTTTGCGCGGTGAGTAAAATCTACCGCATTCAAGCTGTATCTTGATCTCTTTCAGTATTATACATGGCATGAAGTCGGACAATGGCGTCTTTGCCTTCAAGTACGCCCTGGTATCTGTCGCTCTCTGGATTCCACAGGTTAGCTTTGCATTTGGTCTTTCTCGTGCCTGTTCTGATTGAGTATCTCAAGGTATGCGCTGCCAGCGCATGGCTCACCTACAAGGAGAAGGGTCTTTGGGCCCTCATCATGGCCCAAACAGGATTGTCTGTCTACGCCGGGGACCAGGTAATACGGGTTCATTCTCTGCCTTTAGCACGCTGAGCTCACGCAAACTTCAGATCGGTGGCTATGTCATTCGTCTGATTGGTACAGGTATCGGTCTGCTTCTCGGTATGGCAGTATGGTATATCGGCTCCGGAAACGGAGACGGTAATCCTTATGGTATAGTCGCAGCCACAGTAAGTACGCTCTCAATGCTTTCATCACTCCATATACTGAGCGTATCACCAGGTCGTTTTCATGGCACCCCTCATCTTTGCCCGCATTGCCGTGCCCCCGCAGGGCATGGTAATCTACTTGATGACCGGGGTGACCACTGTCTTCGTTGTTGGCTTCTCCTGGGTCGATACGCACATACTTACCCAGCCGGCTAACGCGGGAGTGGGCGTTGAGCTCGGGTGGAAGCGAGCGTAAACAACTTCTTGTATACATTTTCGACAATACGGCTCACTGTTATACAGGCTTCTCGTCATCATTGGCTTCACGGCGGGCTTCATCGTTATGCTGTTCCCCACTCCCGTGTCGGCACGCCTGCTCGTTCGGCGGACGCTCGCTGGGACGATGCAGGAACTCGGATCTATCTTTGCCGCCGAGATGGAGACCTTCCTCGCGGAGGAGGCAGTATACCAAAAAATGGGCTTGGATTCGTCATCAGAGGTCGGAGCGCCATCCGACGACAAGGAGGACGACAAGCCTGCGTACAGGTTCATGAATCTTCCAAGGAGGCAAAGATACGCAAGCTGGCAGACCGGATTCTGGCGGTGCAGACACGGTTGCAGGCGCTCGCGCCGTCGTTGAAGACGGCGAGATGGGAGCCGCAGGTACAGTACGTATTTTCATGACTGTTTCAGCATCAACCGTTTTTCTTAAACCTTTTTGCAGAGGCCTGTGGCCGCACGGCCAATACGAGAAGCTGTACCACAACCAGTGAGCTGATCCATTAACTATGGAGGTCCAGGAGTGACCCTGTTGTAAGGATGAAAATACTGAGCAGCATCGTACTGTTGGTGGGAACGATGTCGCGGTTGGACCCTAAATGGTGCAGCGTCCTTGTCCACAGGGTGAGTTTGCAAGTCATTACACACCAATTATGGACACTGATAAGCGTCATGTAGACGCCCTTTTTGAACCCGAACCTGGTATGTATACGTCTTCATCCGGTGTCTTTTCAAACTGACCGGTTTCTCCTCAGCTGGCGGACATCTTCACAACAATAGCCATCCTGTCGCAAGCGCTAGCCACCGCTCAACCTATACCGGGCGTCCTGCCGCGCATCCGCGACCGTATGGTGTATCACGAGCGTCACAGAGAGGCATACGGCGCTCGCCGCGCACCGAGGGCGCATCTGCGCACCCAGGCCTCTGAACGCACGCGCGCAGCAAACGACGGTGGAATACAGACGGAGGAACTTGATTTCAGCGGAGGCAAAATTGACGGGTCAAGTATTGGGTTTGAGCAGCTGACGCTTGACGTGTTGATGGTATGTCCTTGTCTGCCCGTTTGTGGTCAAGCGTAATACTAAACGTTGATCAGGACAGCCAGTTGCCAGCGCATTCGACGGCGGTTTTGGCGCTTGCGAATATCGTGGCGGTATGTTGCTGGTTCATTCTTAGGCTTACGGTTGCTGACCTGCGCACACAGCTGTTGGACGAAAACGCAGCTACCATTCGCGAACTCTGCGGGGAGACGAGTTTGTCTGGCATCGAATATCTGCGCGATGAGTATCTGAGCAGGGAGGAGCGCGTTGTCGCATCTGATTTCGCTTCGCGGATGGAGTCTATGAAGTCTGGACCGACGCTCTGAGTGCATTTATTCTTACAGCATCGGTAGCCACCACCCTTGCCAAATTTATATATATCGATATCGACACGTATATTATACCGCTATACTTTGTAATTGCCACATCCTACAAGTCATTACAGCTTCGTCTAGGAGCTACAGTAAGTAAGTACACTTCGACACCAGGGCATGCAGCACAGCTGCTGGCCAAGTCTGATACATCGCGTGCACCTATGCTACAATGTATAATGCGCTGGTGAGTAACAAGAGACAGTCAGGCATCCGAGACCCAATGAGCTATCCAGAAGTATGCAGTTGATTCTTCCCTAACTCACGAGCGTGCGATGCCTTTGCGTCCCTTCTTGCCTGGTGGAGGAGGCCCGAGAAAAACCTTGTGGGCCGATCCGGCGGAATCCCACAAGTAGTCGGGGGCATCCAGAACAATCGTTTGACCGACGCCGGCATCCAGAACGCGACAGAAGCGCGGCTCATCCTGGTCCTCCTTCCCGTCCGTATCCATCACAAAGCAGATGGGCAACTCTTTGACATCCTGGACATGAGCCATCGGCAGGTGTCCTGTGGCAGGCGCGACGCGACGACCACCCGGCACATCGTCTTCGCCGTCCAGATTGAGATCCACCCAACTGTTATAGATCGTACGTTCACGACAGTCATACTTCCAGAGGATTGCTCCGCGAAGGTGTACGACGCGTGTCAGGAGGTGATGCCATGAAGTATTCGTCGAATGTGCTGAATAGATCGACGTGGGGCGTGACAGGAATATCGGCAGCGGTTGGTCACGATGGGCGCGGTCCGGACGACTGTAAGGCGCGGTGGGAGGTCGTGGGGACAATTGTTTGCCGTGAGGAGAAGAAGACGCAGACGAGGATCCGCGCGGGTGATACGAGGACGACGGCGATGCAGGCGCGCGCTTGGGGAGGTTGTCCAAATAGTGCGGCAGGACAAACTCCATACCCAACGGTGGTGTGGCATCGTTGGACTTCCGTCCTCTGTAGATACAGATCAGCTGGTTTGCCAAACAGGACCGAAGCAGCTACGCGCCTGAACTTCCACAACGACTTCGAACCCGGGCTCCTGGGTGACTTTGGCGTCAGCGGCGGTGGCATAAGGGCCCTATCCCCAGGCGCCTGCGCCTTAGGAGGGCCAAGCCGCCTTAAAAGCGGACTATGGAGAGCAAGAGGCGCATCGGAGAGCAGCTCGGCGGGAACGATGTCCAGGGTTTTCTCGAGGTGAATGCCAGGCATGATGAGCAGCGATGGTGTACCGTATGCACAAGGTCAAGGTAGGAAGCAAAGAGGCGTACGCTCAAGAGACTTGTTAAAGACTGCAGGAGTATGCAGCTCCATTGTCCGCGACACGAGGCGCTTTGTGACTTTTGTCATGCCATCTCCGCGTCAAAGGCGTGAACGGCTTTGCACAGCCGCAAGCGCATGACGAGGGGCGCGTTCTGGGCGCGTTTCGGATCCGATGCGATGAGATAGATGGCCGGCAGGCGCGTCGCGGTCGGCGTCAAAGAACAATGGGCGCGTCAAAGTCACGCGATGTCAAGGCTTTTCCACTCCAACAAATCACGTGCTACCATGAGCAAGGCATAACTTGACCAAAATCCTGTCGTACTAGTTGCGATGGATCCGTAAGCAGAGGTCACCGTCGGCGGATACATGAGATACCTCACATGAGCATCTTTGAGTACAGGGAGTGGATGTCTCAGGATTGCTCGTGAATCGCGACTGCCAATGACCCGAGGGGTCCCATCCGCATTAACAAGGAAAAAGAGGGGGACCAGAACGATATCACTACGTATAGATGTCTAGATTATGAGGAGGGATAGCTTACGGAATGTCAACAACCTGAAGCATACAAAAGCGTGGAACAACCTACCCATTCAGATGGTCTTTTGTTTTGTAGTCCACAGCGTCAAGCCCCTCCTCGGCATCCACCTGCTTGTGGCCACCGTGCTCATTGTCGACCCATGTAGTCGTCGTAATGTCCACGTTATTGGTCGAGAGTGCACCGCGAGCTCAAAGCCAGATGTCGCGCCACCGCGAGTGCCGCTGCGGTCGTTCGAAGTCGAATCCATGAGACCCTTTGAGCTTTTGCGGAGGCGAGAGAAAAATCCGACGAGCACGCTGAGACTGCAGACAATGATACTGACGGAGAGCTATCGAACCGGTTAGCACTGAAGCAGAGGAGAACGACTGGGTGGCATCGCACCTCGTACATGGCCGAGTACACTTCGTCGAGACCTTTGTTGACCCAGATACAGTACGCATGAGCCAAGGACACCTGCATGCTGGTCAGAAACGGTGCGCGGTAAAACGGGTGGATAACATACAAGACTCGTGAGTATACATGACGCAAAGACCGTGATCAAGCGAATGCGTTGCGCTCTCGAAAGGTTGGACTGCCACAGCAGGCGCACAGGCGCCAAACTGAGCATCAAGTCCGAGACGATGTCCGCTGTGCATTTCGTTAGCGGAATTTCCCTACCACAGTCGCGGGCCTCGTGACGTACTAACAAGCTGCGCTGCCGCGACTTGGCGCCCGAGGGAGCACTGGCCAGGTTTCCATGACGGGTCAGACTCGCAGTGGACGATCGCTTGGATAGTGAGGAACAGGTACATGCCGCCGAAGGCAAAGAACATGGCGCGGATGTAGGGTCGCCACCAGGCCGGGGTGATACGGGATATGGTGCAGAGTATAGAAAAGCGACATGCCCAGATGCACGCATAGAAGCCGCAAGCCGTACTGAACGCCACCGTGTGAGCGATTGTACATAACCTAGCACTGGGCCAACGCACATATAATATCCCGCGACCATCGTCAGGTCAGTCATCGATGCTGTGTGGGCGGTCAACGATGGGAATGATAAAATGAATCAAAGCCGACACACGTGTTGGCCCGATGAGGATGAGAGCGCCTGTGAGCATGAGGCCACCTGTGACGAGAGCAACCGCGGCGCAAAAGTCGTCCCATCCCCACTTCTTGTCGTGGATGCGGATAACCAGGCGACATATAGTGATGAAGGCGGCTATGGTATACACACTGATGGCCGTGTCTGCAGAGCACGCAAGTGAGTGCGCGTGGCTTATTCCTGCGTTCGCTAGACGTACCGTGCACTATGGGGATGGTAATCACGACGCCCATGGTTACGACGGACGGTACCGTTAAGGATTTGGCCGGTAATGAAGAGAGCGTGGGGGCAGGAGACAAAACCCCTACAAGGGGGGCGTGCCAGCGCCGATGTTATATAGTCAAGACGAACCAGGGTCGTCTGCGCGAGGGCGGATGGTGGCAACCGGTGATAGTTCCGCTTTTGACGCGCCGTGATGTGCTGCTGATGTGCGTCAATTGAATGGTGGAGAGGCAAGGCAAGATTCCTCTATGTGCCCAGCGGTCATCACATACCTTCTGGATATCGGGCTAGCTTCCTTTTACGCATATAAGTGGATTTTAATAAGACCTGGCATACAAACAAGCCTGCAGCGAACGGCAGAAGCTCCAAGAGTCCGAGAAACGTGACCGCTGTCGACGGGCAGGCATGTTGAGCGCGCGCGAAGCTGACGGTCGTCGCCTTCTGGCGCTGGAGTTTCGGACAGGTAAAGACTTAGCTGAGGAGTGCGGTAAGCCGTAAGAGAACATGGATGCTCAGCGGATGCTGCAGGCACATGCCCGAATGCGTGCTTCGTCTCCGGCTGCATACCAACACCCGAGGGCTGAAGCCTGAAGGTGTACATAAATCCCCAGAGTGGTGGAAAGGTCAGGGAGTCCCTGTACTGTCGTTCCCACTGGAGAGGCAAAGAACAGCGCAAGATGCCTTTCAGCCACGGTGACGAGGTCCTCCGTTGGCGATCGCACCACAGAGGGGTAATGAGGTGTGAATGCAACGGAGTTGCGGTGAGTCGGTGACAGACGCAGCGAAAGCAGTATTGGGCCTGCGGCGCAGGGTCCGGTAGTCTTCATCTGCCTTTTGGCAGACGCTTGGACTATCGGCACCCATAGCAATCGTCGGCCTAGCGCTTTGCCATGTCAGTCGCAGGCAGCCAGTCGGATAGCGCCCAGAACGATACGTATAGCGCACGCGGCGACGAGGCCAGTCGACTCATTCCCGACATCGGCTCAATCATGCAGTGAAGGACGCGAGACCGGAGCGCATGTGGAGGCCGTCCTGGGTTTTTCGCAGGCGGGGATCATTCGCAGCAGTGTCTGCTGAATGAATGCGTACTTCTAGGTTGCTGCAAAGTTCATGAGCATCAAGTCAACGGTCTTGGCAAAGGTCATGGGGGAGAAATGAAACCCTGATGAAACCGATGTATAACTGCCGTTATGGGTCTGAACTTTGGAGGCCCTGAAGACCGCGCCACCGTGAACTCGTTCAGCTTGTGAGCAAAACTCACCGTGCCCACGCTCTGATAGCAGCTTGACGGGGCCCTGCCATCCATCATGTAGGGCCTGCAGCATAATGTGTAGCGAAGACCGATGTTATGGCGGCCGTGGGCGTATGTAGCCAGTACCTAGATGTCGAGGGGTGTAAGCATTCAAGCACACAGAGGTTCGGAAGAAGCCGAGCGCAAGGCAAACGGAGGCAAAGTTCCGTGTGCGCGTGTTTGGTACTATGCCTCATCAGGTCTTTGACGATTCTGAGCAGAATGGTCAAACACCCGGGAAACCCGCCTATATGGACCGTTCTTCTTCCCAAAAAAATACAGGCTGGGTTTTCGTACTCCCTCTATCCGATGGTGCTATTTTTTCTGCGTGTAAATGAGAGAAAATGGTGGCAAGACGGGGACGATGCCAGCACGTGGGCTGATGGCCATCAATTCTTCCACCCGCGAGCTTCAACACCATCCTTCGAGTTCCCGGCCACAAAATGTGCCCCGTTGGATAGCCAGCGCTTGAAAACGGGCCCTGCAATTTTTCCGGGCAGAATTGGACCACATGAAGGGGGTTTCCCGGGAGTTTGACAATTTGAGCAGAATCGTCAAAGACTCGATGAGGTAGTACGTGAAATAACTTCAAATCACAATGCATTCGGAATTTGCCGGGCGCTTAGAGCCTAGCAGAGGACTGAATGGGATGTCCTGATGACATTGAAAGTTCTGAAGGCGAGTCGCTGTACTCTGCGAGATAAATCTTGCATATAGATTATGCAGTGTGAGCTACTGCCGGACTGACTGCTCAACGCGGATCGGGCGACGTCGGTGACTTCGAATCAAAGCGGAAGACCGTACGGAGCGGCGTAGAACGAGTCAGCGAAGCGCCCGGTCAGTATATTTGTCCGCTCTCCTTGCGCTCTCCCATATCCTTCGCCTCAGCTATGGCGTCTAACGACATTATCTTGGAGGAGATCAGGCAACCAGAAAAGTCAAGGAGCATTCACAGCGCCACACAATCGGTCGCTGATCATGCGAGGGGTCAAGTATACGATTCAGAGGCCCGCACCCCCACGGCTGTGTCGCACGCAGGCTCGGCCAACTCTTCCGCGACTGTGATTGCTAGTACCGCGTTTCCTGAGGGCGGCTATGGCTGGACGATTGTCGCAGTATGCAGCTCCATCATGTGCGTGCCATGTTCATACACCGAGTGTGCCATTCTGACGCCTCGCACGATCAGGTTCTTCTCCGTGGGTGCAACATACTCGTGGGGTGTCATTCAAGCCCGTCTAGCTGCGGACAACCTCGGGCCCAATTCCACGCTCGCATTCATAGGCTCAATCTCTGCATCCTGGATCGCGCTAGGCGCCATCGTCAGCGGGCGGCTCATCCGACTCATAGGCTCGCGCAACGCCGGAGTACTCGCATGCTTCCTGCTCGGGCTCGGTCAGGTGCTCAGTGGTTTCTCGTCGCGCAGTGTCGGGGGGCTGTTTGTGACGAATGGCATAGTGACGGGGGTTGGGACTTGTATCGGGTTCATGGTAAGTGATCATCATATTCTTCATTCCCGTCTGTCTGAACGCAAGTCCGCTAGCTTTGCTCGACACTGCCCTCACAATACTTCCGCACAAAGAGAGGTACAGCGACGGGCTACATATTCGCGGGTGCCGGAGGTGCGTTGTGACGTTTATTGAATAGTGCTGGACTCATTGCCCGCCGTAGCTGGGGGCGCCGTTCTTAGCATATCTATAAACCAGCTCATTGCGCGCATCGGCGTACCGTGGACGTTTCGCATCCTCGGATTCAGCATTTGGGCGCTGCCCATGCCGGCATGTCTGTTTTTGAAAGATAGGATGCGAATGAACACGCCGGCTATCGAATGGTGCGTCTATCCTATGCCACGCAGGCCGTTTTTACATGCTGTCGGAGACCACAATGGCGATGAACCGGGGAGCGCTGACATTGTCATGTAGGAATCTGTTCCGTGACCCCAAGTTCGTCCTGCTCCTCATTGGGTCCGGCATCGGGACTTTCCCTCTTTTCGTACCGCCGTTCTTTATCCCGCTCTATGCGGGCTCGCTCGGACTGTCCGATACGGTAGGGTCACTGCTGCTCGCCACATTCAACTTATCTAGCGGACTGGGTCGTCTGGGTTTCGGGTATGTGACCGTTAGGTGACCGCCAGTTCAGCGCATTAATCATCGCGCTTTAGTTATCTCTGCGATGTCCTTGGGCCTATAACGTCGCTTACGTTTGCCTTGCTGCTGAGCGCGCTCAGTTTGCTGGCTATCTGGCCTGTATCGAATAGGTCAGTGGTTACTTGCGCGTACCACATGCTTATAATGACTGGCCACTGTCAGCCTTGCGCCACTCGTCGTCTTTATTATACTCGACGGCCTCGGCAATGGGGGCTTCTTCTCAACAGTACCCAGCGTTGTCGGGCACGTGTACGGCCCAAATAGGATGACGGGTGTGCTGGGAATGGTGCTCAGCGCGTGGGCGGCTGGGTACATTTTGGTAAGGATGGATTTACGCTGCAGTCGACCTTGCTCACACGATAGAAACAGGGATCGCCCGTCGCAGGATGGCTTCTGGAGATGTACGGTGGCAGCGATGCAGGAATCAGTGCATACCGTCCCGCAATGTACTATGCAGGGTCCTTGTCTCTTGGGGCAGCAGGCTTTGTCTCCGGTATGCGGTGGCTGGAGGCGCCGCGCCTGTTGGCTTTCGCTTAATCTTGCGCAAGTGTGAAAGGTAAGTAAGTACTTAGATCTATAATAATCATACTTTAGGTGATGTCCATGCATTATTCCCAGCTCAAGTAACCCAGCGCTCACATAACTTTGAGTTCCTTGCCTGACACCTTGGTGACCAAACTTCTCCCCTCGTTCATGCACATGAGCTTGGACTGAGCTGTTGCAAACGTAGATGTCCAGAATACGATATATATTCCTATTACTAGACCCTCATAGATACCCCGTACGTACTAGTACTTACAACCAACCCAAGATGAAAGAATAAGTTATCGACTGGACGATGCGAGAGATGCCCGTCAGCTCTTTGGGAGACCAGCAAGAGACCAAGCTCAGCCTACGGAGCGCTGACGCCTAGTCGACCAGAACCGGCCAACCGCTCGAGAAGTCGAGGTAGTTGATGCCGAGGTACGCCGGGCCGCCGAAGGCGTCGTTGGGGACGTAGTGGTAGACTATCACGTCGCGGCCGCTGACCGGGTCGAGGAAGATGCTCTGGCCTGCGATAGGTCGTCAGCACGCGTGAACCTTGGTCGAGAGTGGGAAAGGTAGAGCGGGAAAAGAAGAATGGGTCGGGAAAAGAGAAGACCGCGATAGAAAGAGACACGTACCACCCGGTGCGTAGACGTTGTCGTGCGAGCCAAGCACGAGCGAGCCCGTGTTGGGCTGCGTGAGCTCGTTGCCAGCCGGCCCGTAGAATGGGCCCTGGCCGCTGGCACCGCGGCCGACATACACCTTGTACTCGGTCCCAGCGTCGGGGCGGGTAGTAGCCTGGAGGAAGAGAGCGCGTGAGTGAGCGAGAATGGAGTAAGCGCCAGGTCGCCAACGCACCCCCACAAACGGCGTGACACCGTCTGAGAAGAACATGAAGTAGTACTGGGAGGCGGCCGACTTGTAGACGAAGCCGCCCTCGGCGGCGCGGCCGCTGTTGCCCGCGAGATGCGTACCCGGAAGGTCCTGGACGCGTGATGTCAGTCTCGAAGGAGCCCGCGGGCGACGTAAAACGTACAGAGGCGCGCGTCTTGATGTCCGGCCAGAGCCCGACCTGGTACATGCCGTTCCAGTACGAGCCAAACGCGAGCTTCAGGCCGTTGGCATTGATGATATTGGGGTCAATCGCATTGTACACGTCGCCGGGGTGCGAGCGGATGACCTCGCCCTGGTCCGTCCAGGTACCCTGCTCCATAGAGGGCGAAGTGGCGACACCGATGGCGGAGTTCTGGCTGCCAACGGACGAGACGGAGTAGTAGAGAACGTATTCGCCGTCGATGTAGTTGACATCGGGAGCCCAGAGGACGCAGTTGCCGTCGAGCTGGATGTTCGAGCAGTTGGGGAGCACAGAGCCGGTGCGCGTCCAGGGGCTGGGGGGTGTATGGTGAGCTAGGCGTGCGACAGGGGAAGATTAGTGGACGCACCCCGTCAGTGACGTGCTAGTGAATATCCTAATCTTCTCGTCGGTGGAAAACACAAAGTATTTCTATGGAAGATGTCAGCGTCGCGGTACGATGTCCGTTGGGGCTAGCCATACCCCAAGGTCGGGGTTGTACCAGATGGCAGGATCGCGAACGACGATGTTGGCTGAGAAAAGAGGAATGAGTCAAGGAGAAGGAAACGATGAAGCTGGGGGCTTACAACTGCCAGGTAGAGGGCTGGGAGTGGCCCATGCTCCGAGAGTGAAAAGGGCGAGCACCAAAGAACGGATTTGCGACTTCATGATGAGGTGAGGAAGTGAGAAGGGATGATAGCTGAGGTGCTGGTAGGACTGTATAGAGTTGCTGGCCTTTTATAATCGGTCAGAAGGCTGGCTGTGACCAGGGCAGGAGTTGCCATCGAGGGAAGACGAGTCGCGCCCGCGACGTCCAGCATGAGGAAGTTGCGGAAGGTCGAGAGGCTGACCTCAGAAAGACAGCAGAGCAGGCCTCCCGGGACGCTGCCGTACGCTGTAGCGTACCAGCGGATGCGGGCACAGGGACGAGGAGATAACGTGCCTGGTTGAATAGGGTGTTCGAGCGCCCCCAGGGCCTGCAAGAGGCTGGAATCAGGTTATTTGTGAGAGTCTAGCACTGGGGATGGCGTGCTGTGAGGCGTCGAAACTTGTGAGACGGAGGCGTAGAGAGTCCGGGGGGAGAACAGGAGTTCATTCTTGCAATCGAGAGGCCCTGAATATCGCGACCGGCCCGAGACTCTCATCTGACCTAGACTGTTGCAAGAGGGAGATCCTTGTCAACAAGAAGGGCGAATCACGCTGCTAGAGACGACGATCGCCAGCAACGAGCAACACACGCTGGACCGCCGATGTTGACTTCCACCTCGAAGCCTCCGATGAAATGCCGCGAATGCGAAGCAGGGGAAGAGACGCCCTGAACACCGCAGATATGTAGGTGTTTGAGCACCGAGGGAAACTTTTCCAGTTCCTTATCGTAGACAAGAGGCAAACACGGTTGAGAGCAGAACACCCGTGCAGCACGGTAAACGTAGCTAAGGCCCTGTTCGGGTGGATTGGAATCCATTCCACTCTCGGCTTGCGCCCAACGCCGTGACAGAAGTCACCGTCGTCGAGGCCCGTCGCCCGTGGTTACTGATCGTCGCGCTCGCCGCGGTCGTTGCCGGACTCGATGATGCTCTCGTCGACGCGCTCGAACATGTTCAAAAGACCTCTCGAGGGCAGAGAAACTGCATATATAGCACATATGCGTCCTTCGTCGCGTGTGCGACTTGGAAAAACGCGTAAAAACGCGTCTGTTCATAAAATCCGACTACTTCTACTGACGTCGTTCAGTCCGGGACGTGGTGCGGACCGTTCAGGGCCCGTTGCGGTAGACGAGCGTGACAGGACGCCGACAATTCACCGGTCGAGCAACGGAATGCCTGAAAAGCAGATGGTTGCGTTGCTGCAGTTTTGGCGGGGGGAAACCGAGAATGGGATTGATTCCAATCCACCCGAACAGGGCCTAACTAGCTTGGGATACTGGTGGGGGTTGTCCAAGCTAACTAGCTATGCGATCGCGTCCGCGCGCAGTCCCAGCCTGCAACCCCGGTCCCAGCCTGCTCTCGCGGGCTTGGGGCGACGCAAAAATTGTACCCTCCCAGTGTCCTCGCCTCTATCCTAGGGTCCCGGCTGAGTCCTGGGTGCGTGATCCGACAGAGGAAGATGGAAGGATGCTGTTGAATCCCAGCGTCCCGGCGGTTGTCTCCGGCGTCCCGGTGTCCCAGCCTGCGGCGTGACAATGACGTCGCAAGTCGAACATGCAGAACATGAGCCAAGCTTGAGCAAAGTCATGTCAGCAGAGCAGTCGGCAGTTGCCGTGACCTCGGAGTCCGCGGCGCCCGCTTTCGGGCCGCTCACGTGGATCTCTCGCTCTGTAGTGTCGCTGAAGCTCGCGGTTGTTGAGCTCGTCTTCCGTCGCGTCGTCCGGCGTCCATGGCGCACCGTGACATCGCCATCCGCCTCCATGGCAAGACTGTCACGCTCGCTTTTACCGACAGCCTCTTCTTCGTCCACCGCGGCACAAGGCCAGACGGCTCGGCGTGGTCTACCAAGTCAAATAGCTCCCAGTACTCGTCGCCAAAGCTGCCCGCCCGCGGTGTCGAGGTGCCCCTCCAGCAGGTTCTAGGCGCAGAGTTCAATGAGACCACGCGCGAAATCTCGCTCCACTTCGTTATTCGGAAGAAGAGAAATGGCAAAGGCCCGCACATGCTCGTCAACGTCCTCGGTGCGGTCAAGCACGCCGAGAATCACACCGCGAAGCTCTGGGTCAGTAATATCCTGCAGAGCGTGTTCGCAGGTGCGCACGTTATCCCTTCCAATTTTCGAATGCTTGATGCGTATTGCAGCATCAGGGGTACCGAACGGAAGGAAGTTGAAGGTGTTGGTGAACCCTTCTGGGGGCCAGGTGAGTACCCACAGATTGCATGTGCGAGCATGTCTGACAGTCATTGTGCAGGGCAAAGGCCTCACTATCTATCGCAAGAGGATAGAACCCATCTTTCAAGCGGCCGGTTGTCACATCGACCTCACCATCACCACTCACAGCGGACACGCGTACGATATCGCAAAGACACTTGCGCTTGACTATGATGCTGTCGTCACAGTCTCCGGTGACGGCCTTATTCACGAGGTACGCTACGCGATGCACAAGCCGCACGATACACTAACGTGTGTGATTTAGGTCATAAATGGCTTTGCAGCGCATGAGCAACCCACCAAGGCGTTGGCAATCCCCATTGCGCCTATCCCGACTGGATCTGGTAACGGCGCGGCCCTTAATCTGCTTGGCTTGACGGTATGTGGACCGCATATATGCGCCACTTTCGGCGTCCTTTACCCTTTAGTACGGGTGACCTAATATCGTCATTCGCAGGACGGCTTCGACGTCGTTGCAGCAGCACTCAACGCGGTCAAGGGTAAGTAGTCATCATATATCTTCCTGACTAAACGACTAACTTTGTGATAGGTCAACCTATGCCTGTTGACATTTGCTCGGTCTCCCAGGACGGAAAGCGCTACATATCCTTCATGTCACAAGCCCTCGGCCTCATGGCCGACCTCGATCTTGGCACAGAGAACCTTCGCTGGATGGGAGACGCGCGTTTTGGTAAGTGCATTCCCCTGCCGCGTGGCCTCACGAGGTAATCCGTCCTCAGTATACGGCTTCATCCGCGGTGTCTTCTCCCAGAAAGCCTGCCCCATCGAGCTATCGTACAAAGTCGCCGAAACCGACCGCCAGAAGATGTTCGAGACGGTCAAGCAGCGGCAGGCCGCCTCCTCGTCCCCCAAGGACCACGCGAATGCTTCGCCGGCGTCCTCGTCCTTCGCACGTCCTTCCTCGCCATTTTCGTCCGCGGCGACACCGTTTGCTTCGTCTACGCCGTTCGCCTCGTCTGCGTCGCCCGACCTACGGCCCAAGTCGCCGATGTCGGAAGACGGCGACGATGCGCTGCCGTCGCTGGTCTACTCCACCGGCGATGACGGGTGGACGAAGTACGAGCAGCCGATTCTATTTGTCTATGCGGGCAAAGGCCCGTATGTGGCTCGGTAAGCGCGCAGGTGCATCTCACACGGAGTCGTGCGCTGACTTGGGATAGGGACTTGATGGCCTTCCCGGCATCACTGCCTGATGATGGCTTGATCGATATGACCATACACCCCATGGTGAGCAGCTCGCGCGCCTTCTCGATTTTCCTGTGCACCTTCTTGCTCTTTGATAGCTAACCCCCGTCTCTCAGGCGCCCATGGGTGAGCTCCTCGGCGCGATGAACGGCGCGGAGAAGGGAAACCTATTCTGGAAGAAACGGGTGCGTGCGCTACTCTCACCTTCTGACCTCGTGCTCCTTCGACCGTACCATATCCTTCCCTACAAGTCTCCTCGTGTCCGCTCATTCTGCTCCCTCGTCCGTCCGCATTTCCTGCTCCCTCGTCCGCACCCTCTGCACCCTCGTCTGTTTCTTTTCTCCTCCGCTAAAACCCAACCCCGCACAGCTCACCTACGTCAAGGCGCACGCCTTCCGCATCCGCACGCTCGCGCCGCAGGGTAATCTCTCCGTTGACGGCGAGCGTTACCCGTTCACCGAGTTCACCGTCGAGGTGCATCAGAAGCTAGGCACGCTGATGAGCATGCATGGCTCGTATGTCTCCGAGTTTGGCAAGGAGGAAGCGGCTGCAGCAGCGGGGAGGGAGACGGCGACGGCGGACACTGCAGCCGCGAGCGCGAGCGCGGCCAAGGAGACGAAAGCTAGCGAGGCGAAGCAGACGAATGGGGCCGCAACGGCGTCTTCTGCGCCAGCACAGGACGAGCTAGCAGCGGCTTCTGCGAGCGCGCCGAAGACTGCTGACAGCTCACCTAAGACCGCTGAAATTCCGCCGAAAACGGATCACGCGCCGAAGACAGAGACGGACTTGGAGGCCACATCCAAAGAAGCCCCACTTGCTTCGTCTGTCGCCGCCCCCGCAACAATTAATACCTGATTACCTCCTCTATTCGCCGAAAACCTCGCCTCCATCAACCCCTCTGTCGACAGATCAAGCAAGCTCCAAACGAGGAGGCGCAGTCGACTTCCCAACTGACCTCGGAGATCGACGCTGCGACAACAAGGCTCGACGAAGAACGGCATTGGTCTCCTTTGACATCCCAGCGCTCGCGTGCGAACGTCTCTCAGGCCCATAACCACCGCTTGATGCACATATTGAACCATTCACTGGCATTCGCCTGTACCATCCTTCACTCCTTCGCGTTCACGTACATACAACAGTCCTTGATGTTCTTCGTCCCTCCTCGATGTCCATGCCTTCGGTATCGTCTGGTCTTGCGCCCATCTATCGTTGCTACCTTATCAAATATTTATGGGACTAATGGTTTTTAGAGCAGTATTCACGCCGTACGCTCAGCGAGCTGCGGCCTTGCCAACCTTGAACGCGAGCTAGCCTCTGCATCCTAATGCATATTTCTACAACATGCAGTAACCGCTCTGACTGTCGTGTTCTCGTGAATTGGGATGTCTTCATTCGTCGATGATGCGTTCTCTAAACAGTGCTAGTGAAGCTTTGAAGGCGGGGGGGATCCAGGGGGGATCTCACAGCCAAGCCTCACAACTCAGGTCAACGACTGGGCCTCTTCTGACAGTGACGAGCGCAGGGGCAATATCTGATGTTTACAGGGATTATGTCCATACACGAATACTTATACACAACGAGAACAGCAAGACTAGGACAATGGATGGATATAGAATGACAAGAGGTGGAAGACATCAAGTGGGCTGCCTGAACTGAGCTTCCTACTTCGCACCAGCAGAGAACTCTACGACTGAGGTCAGATCGACAGCCTGGCTTCCGGAACAACCACGTACTAGTGACCGACTTCGTGCCCTCAGAGATCGCGTGCTTGGCGAGCTCACCAGGCAGGATGAGGCGCACAGAGGTCTGGATTTCGCGCGAGGAGATCGTGGACTTCTTCGAGTAAGCGGCGAGCTCTGCGAGGTCGTGTCAATAAGGATCGCAGATAGCAGAGCATGTCCCGTACTGGATGCCTCCGTGGCGATGCGCTCGAAAATGTCGTTGACGAAGGAGTTGAGAATAGCCATCGCCTTGTTGGAGATACCAGTGTCAGGGTGCACTTGTTTGAGGACTGCAAGACCATGGCGATAGCACGGATGAACAGGACGTGCGAGAAGGCGTTGGTCAGTATATGCACCCAGAGGCAAGACTATATCACGCACCCTTGTAGATGTAGGAGCTGTACGTCTCCTTGCGGGTCTTCTTGCGCTTCTTCTTCTCGCCGTCAGCGGGAGCCGCCGCCTTGCTCTTGCTGGCTGTCTTTTTGGCAGCCTTGGAGCTCTCAGGCTTGGCAGGCGCCTTCGATGCAGTGGAGGCGGGGGCCTTGCCAGCGGTGGATGTGGGCTGGAACACGCAGTCAGCACGTAGTCCAAACACGAGATTGTTCATGTAGACGCGTAGTTATCCTCTCCCTTCCACTACGACTGCTATCATATTCCCTTCTTCGAAGGACGTTGATAATAGCCGACTAAATTGTATAGGGGGATGATTCGGACTCATGCTTGGGATACGCACTTTCGGTGCCATTGCTGTCGATGTGTGCCGTTATGAAACTGGCCATTGTGTGAGCACCCTTGTTGATAGTGAGGTAAGCCTTGGTGACTTACGAAGAGGTGGCAGGCGAAGAAAACGCAAGTGTGGTGGAGGCGGGTGACAAGATGCGTGCCGTCCTGTCGCGCGCGCGCGCTTTATATACGTGCGGAGTTTGAAACGTTACACGTGAAGTAAACGAAGTCACGCGTTTGTGACTAGACTCGCGTGGCCAGTCCGCTTTGCAAGCTCGCTGATCACATGGTCGGTTCGCGAGAGAAAAGTCACGGGATCAGCGAGCTTGCGAGCGGACTGGGCTACTTCGGGGCACTTTTGGCGGGCACGCCAAAAGATGAGTTTGACTTAGCGAAATCAGACCCTCGCGCGCACTATCCTGCCAACACGACGTCCGTTTGCGCAACTCAGCTTCCGGTGACCGTATGATCATGTCGTATGTCAATGAATATGCATTAGCTTCACCAGTATCATACATTGTACTATAAGAATTCCCAGAAAACAGACCTTAGAGCCTGGCTGCTCGAGCTTGAATGGGCTGATGGCGCGGGGCTGCTCGATCGCCTGCCTTGTTCGTCCTTCCCACCTGCTTCTACCTATTCACTCGCCCAACCTGCCGCACCACCTAATGATTTCGATAAGCAATTTGCGTCCGACGCCGGCCTCAGCGTCGACCCGCGTCTCGGTCTCAAATCCGTCGCTCTGGCGAGTCTGGAGAAGGCAGCACGGGTACGGTCCTTCAGCACCGCATCAGCGCGCTTGCTTCGAAGGTGTTGAAGCTGCGCATAGCGAGAGTCCGCGTACACTGGTGCGTGAACATCTTCCGCACCTCATCTGTTGCTAAGTCGTCCGGTACCAGAACGGCGCGCCAGTGCGCGCCACCGACGGCAATCTCGATCACCGCCAATCGCCTGTTATCGAACGCCCCCCTCCCCCGTTGTATACCCGCCATGTTTGCCCTACACCACTTACACTTGAATTGAGTGACTGTAGCTGGCCTTCCTCTCCATACATAATCTCACCTATGAGCATTGCAGCCCTTGAGCTGAAGTTGCGCGGTGCCGTTCATGCACCGGATATTTTCCGCGTCAAGGCCGCAGACCACATCCTCATTTTTCTGCAACTTGTACTCGACATCTATCTCTACTTGCTCATGCTTGAAGCTACACGGGGGATAGCAGGTGGTGGCTGACATCGGCCCTCTCAGGCTCTCATTGCCTTGTACCCTCTTCCACAGATCTACCACCGTTATTATACTGGTTTTTTCAGTCATCTCGGGTTCATCTCCTACAATACAATGTCATATGATAGCCCAGAAAGGCATACCTACCAGCATCCAGCTGCCAGCTGCAGGACGAAACAAGGAAATCAGCCTTGTGGCAAGCCGTAGCGGCCAACGCGTCTAAATTTCACTAAGTCAAACTCATCTTTTGGCGTGCCCGCCAAAAGTGCCCCGAAGTAGCCCAGCCGGCCTGCGGCCCCGTCAGGCCCCGTGAGGTCACGGGGTGCCGCAGCCGAGCTGGTTCACGAGCCTAGTTTGTGACAGACGTGATTTCTGAGGATCGTGATTGTCACCCACCCCACGTGGAAACCCCATTGTTCGACGGATTCAGCTTGGTCGCAGCGTCCGGCGCGTCAGCGCTGCCTTACAGTCTGAAAATTCCTTGTTCTGCTTCATCCGCTGATCAGGTCGGAAGAATTTATGTCGAATGAAAATCCGTTGACTTGCTGACCTGCGCTGTTGTGCAAGCAGAGCCAGGCCTGTTCTGCTTTTCCCTCCACCCGCCTCCTCTGAAGAGTCAGAAGACATCTGCATTGAACGTCTGATGCCCTTCGAAGCTATTTGACATCGAACACGATGG
The DNA here is from genome assembly GCA_007026445.1 of Schizophyllum amplum. Taxonomy (NCBI): domain Eukaryota; kingdom Fungi; phylum Basidiomycota; class Agaricomycetes; order Agaricales; family Schizophyllaceae; genus Schizophyllum; species Schizophyllum amplum. Next base: position 11,008 of record VDMD01000012.1, on the reverse strand, counting down.
TGGCACGGTGCAGATTGCCTGAACGGATTATTCGTGCAGTAGCGATGCCAGCTGCGAGGTGTACCATGCAGTGATGGTGCATACTATCGGATCCGCATAGGCGGCATTATTTGGTCACATTTATGATTTGGCGCAGTATGTCCAAATCAGATCATCGGTCCCAAAATGGCATCACTGTGTGAGTTGCTATCCCCGTCATCTTCCACATCCCCGCGCTCCTCTTTGGATTCCAACTCCAACCTTCACGTCAACTGGAAGTCAGAGACTGGTCAGACGACGCCTGTCCCGCTAGGTCCTTCTCACTCTGCTTGGCCACTGGAGACTTGTATACTCTCTCAATACTCCTGGACATTGGCGCAGCTTTTAGGTTTTTTCACTCGCATGTTTCGACTCTTCGGCTGGGTCGCCCATCGCATCATGTTCAGCCGTCATTCCTGTCTCAGACCACCAATAGCACCTTCCGTTGGTCAAAACTGAGGTCGAGAATTGCTGCAGCAAAGTGCAGGAGACAGAACCGCCGATTCGAGGAGCTTCCATGTGAGTCATTCTGAGATATGCACGGATGCCATCCGTCGGTACCGACTGCAGCTAAAAGCCGAAGTGGACTGCATTGACGCGCAGGTGACGCGTCCTACGGCTTCCGAGTCGGCGACACTCCTTATCAGTCCGGTGATCTCTTCAGGCGCAGTCTGCTCCCGTGCAGCGCGGCATCAACGTCAGGCTGCATATATAGGTCGACAGAACGAAGCCCTCAAGTTCGTACTTCTCGCTCCTGCCCCTCCCGTACAGAGCAAATATAAATTCACCATACACAATGGCCCTCTTAGCTCCATCCTTCAGCCTTGGCGAAGGCAGCACATCCGGAAGTCGACCGGCCGTGAAGCGTCGCCGCGCCGCACCTGAACAACTACTTGGCTCGGAGGGATGGGCGCCGCTGGGAGTTGAAGGACGACCCTCGAAGCGAACACGGGTGCCCCCTTCCCTTCACACACCTTCCGTAGCCCGACCGGCCACCAAAACCATACAACAGGCTCAACCAGATCACAGTAGAGAGCGTAAGCTCCTGTGGGTGGCGATGGGGTCTCAGTTACACCATTCCTGGTGTTACTGCGCGCGCTCGGTTCTGGGTGCGGGAAGGAGAAGGCATGGGACATCGAGCTCATGCTCTACGCGGGGCCGGACGAGAGTGACGCGCTGCTCCCTCGCGTGGCAGATGCGGCTGGGGAGACATCCGACAACATACGTTTATCGGTCGAAGTCTTCAGCGATGCAGGAGCTCGCCGGCGATCGACGCGGACGTCCGCCTATCCCGCTGCTCGACATCGCGGAGCCATCACAGTGTCGTCCTTCAGGAGCATGTCAGATCTCTTAGATAGGGAGGTCTACATAAGCGGCAGCGACGCCTTCGAAGTCAGGATGTGGGACGCACTCCGAGGAGCAGGGGTGCCGCCGAGCAGAATAAAGCGGGATGGGTTCGAATATTAGGCATGTACATCATTAATTCTGCTTCCTCTGCGCGAGATTCAGCATCTACCATAGAATTTTGCTATCCTCTGCATGCTCCTGGCGCGGGGGTGCCCTGAGGTCGTTGTGCTAATGTCACGCCAAACGAGCGCGCCGCATTGAGAACGCCGCAAGTTATACTAAGTAAGGAATGTGACCTTCCCGTAGGTACAGCGCATAAAACAGGCATATATACAGAGGCTACCTGCAATGAACTCGAACATGAGGTCACATGATCGTGGTTTATGTCCCTTATGCAATGCGGTACCGAGTACAAAGGTTGCTTTCTCCGTCTACCACCAAGATATTCGGACAGTCGCATTCGCCCAATGGACAGTGCCGAATTCCATGCAGCTGTGCGTTAGTTGATTACACGTTATGCTTCAAGCCTCCCCAACACTTCCGAGGGGATAGGTATACGATATGGTTCGGGCTATCCCTCCTCTGAAAGTGACGAGCTATGGTCAGTCGGTCCATCAAACGTGCCCGACAGAAGCTCACTGCCGGCGCCATTCCAGGGCACATCGCTAAATTGATAGGCATGCCTGCCCATTCTCGCCATGTCGGGCAAGGTGAGCAATTGCCTTTATTGACATCGTTTGCATGCTCGCTCGTCGCGTATAATCCACCTTCATCACAACACCAACGCCCTCAGGATGCACCTTTTGACTGACTTCCTCTATCCAGCCCTCAAGTTTGTCTCACCCGACGTGCAACCTCCTATTCCTTGGTATCGAGTCATCTCAGCGTCCGGCAAGATCTCCTCTCGAGGACCGGGGACGACGGGCGCTCAACGACAGCGAGAAGAACTAGAGGCGGAGGGCGTCACAGTGACCATCAGCCAGGCAGGCGAGCTGCGCGTCAGCATGAGAGAGTACGGCTGGTTTCCCGCGCCTGGCACCATCGCTGGCGGCGTGGCACCAGCAGCCGCAGCCGCAGAACACGAATCGGACACTTCTGAACTCGAAGACTCGGATGCGGAATAAATTATGTGGTGCGCCGAAGCTGTAGACTACCCAGCCGCTACTACCTATGCACGGGCGGCGCCGTGCATAGGAGACAAGAGCGTCGCAGAAGCTCGACGCGCATGATAACAAGTAGATGTACAACAGCTGCATGTCCGACGACGACCAGCGTCGAAACTTGTATCCTCCTCCCGCTCCTACTCCCTCCTAAGGCCCATATCTGAGCACATGCGGCTGCGCCTCCGGCCCCAGATGTTTCTCGATCTTCGTCTGGCTCTTCCTATACTTCTCACTGGGCGTCGGACTCGGCTGCAGCGGGCTGCTCTGCGGCGTCGGGCTCTTCAGCCGGTTGCTCGGGGTCTGCGGCACCACAGGGCCTGGCGACAGCAGCAACCCTGCGCTCGGCGACAGCAGCATCTCCGGGCCCGGCGACGACGGCATGCCCGGTGGCTGGCTTGAGCTACGCAGGGAAATGAATACCGTGTCGGGTGGCATGCCACTGAGATCGCGCAGGTTGTCGCTGGAGTGGCGGCGGAGCCTGTGCGCCTCGGGGCTGCTCGAAGTCGACGACGTGCTGTACTCCATGTCGGCGTCCTCGCCGTCGTCTGATTCCTCGTGTGCGTCAACGTCCCCGCGTGCGCCTATGTCCCCGCGCCCGGTAGGGTCGATGAGCGGATCCTGGTCGCTCGTGGCGTGCACACTGACGGTATGCCTGCGTTGCCTGCCACGACCGAAGAACTTGGTCACGCCGCGGAACGCCCTGGGCGCCAGCAGTCTCGGCGTCTTGCGCGGCTTTTCGAGGTCGGTGGAAGAGGTGGAGCGCCGGCGCTCGCGCTTGCGCTTGGGAGGCGTCTGAGGGGGTTGCGGCTCCTCGGTCATCGTGAGGGTGGACATCGCAGGGATGGGATGGGAGAGGATGAGGAGACAACAGGGAATACTCACCTCTTAAGTAAAGGGGTGAGGGCCATAACTGAACGAAGGCCTTTGTGAAGGACGTACGAGACCCCTCGCCGGACCGACTGCAAAGGGATCCCACCTTGTTCCAATTTGATAAGTTACCATTGCAAAAAGAATACACACAAAGGCTTTCTGCACAAAGAGACATGGCCCACCACTCCTAACCCTAGCCTATCTTTCTGGACCTGGGTCATCCCCGCCCGGAACAGGAATGTCGTAGCCGATTTTGTCGACGACGTAGTAGCTGAAGAACATGACCTTGAAGGTAAGGGCCAACGCGGCATGCAGGACAAAGATCACCACCACAACCAGGCGCAGCGCTTTAGCTTCGGCCTAGAAGGTGGATGAATGAGAGGGGGTCTGTCGAAGGGTGCGCTATAACTTACGGATGCGAGGATGGGGTATACGTTCCTGATGAGGAAGATTCCTGACAAGGCGAATGCGACGGCAACGAGAACCCAGCGGACCAGTGGTACAGGAATCACGCATAGTACCTGCAACGTACGGTCAGTATTTATCCCGATGTAAGAGGAGGGTATGCGTACCGCGACGGGTATCCACACGAATTGTGAGTATCCCCAAACCGCGACAGCCTCCACGATGCTCCATTCGCCGACTCCCAAGTACCGCAGTGCCAGCCATAAGCATGCAGGAAGCGCGAGCCCGTACGCGTACACAAGCGACATTGCGATGGAAAGCAACGTAAAATCATAGTCGTACTCCTCGTCCGGATCGGAGAGATAGGACGAGATGGACGCAGCGAGACTGGAGGAGAGATATAGCGCAAATATGAGCGTCGTCAGTGTCCAGAAGGGTCCATAGAGATCAGGGGGGTTGAGGTGCACGGAGAGGAAGTCGACGTTGGTGGGGATCATGGTAGCGTAGCATCTTCGTAACACCTGGACGGCGGGTGAGCGGCTGAGTGCCATACATGTCATGAGAACGCACCGTCTTGGTGTCCACGTCAAAGTACTGCTGGTAATAGTCCAGCGTCCAGAATCCAGAGGGACCTTTTGGCCTGTCTTGCAGGTAGCCTGACGCGCTCTCAGCGCTGCATATCAATGCAGTACACGCGTCGACGCGTACCTCGATCAGCATGTCCCACTCCCGCGTTCCCGCCTGCTGCCTCGTTGCCCTGTTCTGCTCCAAGAAAGGCTGCAGTCGCGATGAATACAAGGATATGCGATCCATCTGCTCAAGTGCGCACATTTGAACTGCAGGCCGTCTGGACCTTCTTCGAGCCGCTGAGGCAGACTGATTTAGTCTTTGATCATGCTGAGCAGCACCCAAGGACTCACATCGTCCGCGTCTACTGCGACGTACGCCATGTCGGTCGCGAAATAGGTGGGTGTTTCCGACAGCAATCGAGTCGGCAGACACGTCGGCGAGCAATCGGCGAGACAGCGGGCCGCGTATCCGACTTGCTCACGTGCAGGTCACGCGAGATTTCATCTGATTTCATGTTCAACTTTGGTTCAACTTCTATACGCTACCATAATGAAGAGTATTGAGGTGAACGTCTCAGACCTTCATTTCAGTCACTGCATGATACGGCAAGATTACAGGTACGATGGCGTTATCATCTTTGAAGCGGACTCTGCCCTTTGTTCGCCCAATTTGGAAGGCCTTGTTGCCGGAGCGCAAGCTCGCACTTGGGTTGCAAATTTGTTCGGCAGGCAGCCTCGCAAAGAGCCTGCCTAATGTTTGCTACATACCTACTCATCTCTGCACAATAGACAATTTGCGTGGAAAATGCCTCGGAGCAAATCGGTTGCCTTGGACACGGCCGGACACGTGCTCGATGTCAAGGACTGGCTGAGTCATCGAATGATGGGTGCGGGACTGGTGAGGAATCGCCGCGCTAATTGTTCTTGTTCTACTTCAGCTATATCCGCATTGTCTGGCGGTCGGTGCAGGCGGCGACGGCAAGGCTTTTGAGTGCGAATAGGGCTGGAAGCGAAACGGCAACGGCGAGCACGACGCCAATAGAACGACGACAACGACATTGACTCTGAGTCCTCTCCTCCATTCCGCTCCTTTTCTGCGTCTCCGACGTGCGCGATAACGCGAGTTCCATCATTTAATCTGAATCATGTCCGCTGTTGCCTCGTACACCATGGCCGACATGCAGCCCTCATCTCCCGCGACGCCCACGTTCCAGACGATGCAGACACCCCGATCGCAGATGGCGCTGAACGGCATTGGCATCAGAGGGCATACCTCGCCCTTCCCCACGACGCCGACCGCGAGCCACATGAACACATTCCTCGAGCCACCCTCAGGCATGAGCTACGCCGATTTTATCAGGACATGGAACGATACTCATGTCGCGCGTTGGCTTACGGACATCAAATGCGGCGGACACGCGGCGACGTTCAAGGACAACGACATTCGCGGCGACGTCCTCCTCGAGCTCGACCAGGCGACGCTGAAGGAGATGGGCATTGCGTCTATAGGCGATCGTCTGCGCATCGTGAACGCCGTCAAGACGCTCCGCCAGCGATCTGCGGCGAAGGCGGTCACCATCCAGACGCCCGTCCTCGAGACTAACCGGACGCTGCGCCTAGACACAGACGTGACAATGCCCTCCATTGACATTGCATCTCCGGTCTCGAAGCACAACTCCCGCGGCCGCCCCGCTCCCCTGCAGCTCTCGTCCCAGAACCGGACCGACCTCCCGCGCGTTGTGCAGCCTCCCGACTCAGCGCGTATGCCACCCGCGCGTCCAAATGTCACACCCTCCTCTCGCCTCCCCCCAGTGCCCGCGGCCAGCCGCCTCCCCCACCCGGTCGCGGCGTCCCTCACGCAGCGGCCGACGCACGCCCACCCAGGAACCCGCTCCTCCCCCGGCGTACACAAATCAGGCACTCCCACCCGCACCCACGGGGCAGACTACGCCCCAATGGGCAGGCTATCATCTTCCTACCGATCCCCGCTCGAAATTGCCCACGCCCAGCACCGGCTCCTCCAGCCGCTCGACCTCGCCACTCCCTGCTTTCCCCAGCCGCAGCCGCACGAACACGAACCCTACCAGCATGCACGGGCGCAACGGCTCCCTGGGTGTCATGTCCCCGACAGTGGCGACCAAGCTTCCTCCACGACCGTCGACCACCAACGCCACCCCAGCCTCGAGCCACCCGTATGCAACAGCGCAGGCACAAACACCCGACGGCATTGCGCTCTCCCCCATCTCAGAAGCATTCATAGCGCAAACACCGCAGTCTGCATCTACCAATTCGCCCCTCACCCCCCGCTGCATATACTGTGGGACGCGGTCCCTTCAACGCCGGCAATAAACGCCAACACGACCAAGCCGCTCATCGACATCAAAAGCAAAATTCTCAAATTCAACCTCCAGGTGCCGGATGAGCGCACATTTAACACATACACAATCGACGTGTCCAAGTGTGCGGGCGGTGTAGAGGTGATCGAGCGGGTGCTGAAGAAGGCTGGCAAGCGAAGCGGCTCAGAGAACAAGATTTCGGCGGAGAACGTACAGACAGATGGAGAAGGTTTGTTCGTGGACGGGTGGGCTGTTTACAAGACTGGTGAAGCTCGTGCGTATATTTCGCTTGTCTCACTACGTTAGCGCTGATGCGCCTGCAGTCGATCCGCTCACGGAGGCCGAGCTTCTGTCCTATTGTCATGCACCAGGCGATCACCCGGTTCGTGAACAGGGGTTGACACTCCGCAAAGCGACCGCCAAACCGCGCGCCCAGCACGGACGCTTCCTCTCCGTCTCCTCTGCTGCCTCCGGGCTGCGCAACACCAAACGCGCAAGCACCCTCTCAGTCCTTTCCGGTCTTGGCGTCCACGACACCACTTCCGCACCCGAGGACGCACCCGCACCGCCATCCGTGGACGAGGTCTCTTCGCCGCTCAAGCGCCCCTCGAAATTGCGCCACTTCTTCGGCCAGCGCCCGCCCAGCGAGCTCATCACGACGCACCTAACCGAGTACTTCCCGAATGCTGAGCGCAAAGGTGCTCGCGCGCACTGCGCGCAATAGCATGATGCGCATGCACACGCCGTCGCTGTCGAAGCGGGACAGCGCGGCGTGGAATGCCACACTTGCATCGCGCTTCAGCAGCAGCACGGTCGGCTCTGGCTCTGGCAGCGCGGGGACGCGCGCGAGTATGACGTCGATGGCGCCGCCGCCGCCCGAGAAGACACTGGCGGCAGCACCCCCGGCATTCACGCCAGAGGAGCTGCCGCGCATGTCGATCTCGACGGAGGACGGGCACTCTGTGCCGCTCAGCCCGGAGGAGGAAGAGGGCGAGGCGCCGAAGTTGCTGCCACCGATACCCTTCCCGACTGAGTCGCTGTCGGAGGGGCTGGAGAATTTCACGGCGGGTGCGGAGGAAGGCAGCCGCGCTGCACGGCCGCTGTCTCGCCGCATGAGCTACATGACCGAGCTGAGGAGCAAGCGGGACGTGTCGGACACGGCGAGCTTGATGACAGTGGACGAGATTACCGCGGAGGTTGAGAGCCGGAGCCAGAAGAGCAGGCGGGAAAGCAGGATGAGCCGGATGACGGCGGAGAGCGAGTACGATGATGAAGAGGCCGATGAGGAGAGCGATGGGTCCCCGGATACGGAGGACTGGACGGAGGTGGAGCCGGACAGCCAGGGCGAGTCGGCAACGCTGATGGAGAGCGTATATGATGAGGAAGAGGACGAGGAGGACGATGAGCCGAAGACAATGGGCGGCGGTGAGGATGGTGAGCGACTCCTGCAATTATTTTTGTCGATTGCTTACATGCGCGGTAGACGTCAAGTGGATTAAGGGAGCACTCATCGGTGCAGGCTCTTTTGGTAAAGTGTACCTTGGAATGGAGGCGGAGAGCGGCCTCCTTATGGCCGTCAAGCAGGTTGAGCTGCCAACTGGATCTGCACCAAATCTTGAGCGCAAGAAGAGCATGCTCAGCGCTCTCGAGCGCGAGATTGAGCTGCTCAAGGACCTGCAGCACGTGAATATCGTGCAATATCTCTGTGAGTGGCTGAGAGGGCCCGCCACTATTACCGCCCGCTCATCATTTGTATGCAGACTCGTCTCTCGACGAAGACCATCTCAACATTTTCCTCGAGTATGTGCCAGGAGGTAGCGTCACGGCGTTGCTGCGCAATTACGGCGCGTTCGAGGAGCCTCTTGTGAAGAACTTCGTGCGGCAGATCCTCTGCGGACTGGACTACCTTCATGAGCGGGACATCATTCACCGTGACATCAAGGGCGCGAACATTCTGGTGGATAACAAGGGTGGCGTGAAGATTTCTGACTTCGGTATCTCCAAGAAGGTGGAGGATAGTGAGTGAATGATTTATCAATCACCGCAGACGGAGTGCTTACTGCGCATGTCAGCCTTGTCGAACTCGAATCGTATGCACCGTCCCTCACTGCAGGGATCTGTATTCTGGATGGCACCCGAGGTCGTGAAGCAGAGCGGGCATACGAAGAAGGCCGACATATGGAGTATGGGCTGTCTCATCGTTGAGATGCTTACGGGAGAGCATCCATGGGCGCAGTTGACCCAGATGCAGGCCATCTTCAAGGTACGATGTGCCGACATCCTCTTACCGACGTCATGCTCACCAGCTTGGCCTGACAGATCGGGTCATCTGCAAAACCCTCGATTCCGACAGACATCTCGGCGGAGGCGGAGGAATTCCTGCAGCGCGCCTTTGAGCTGGACCATGAGGCGCGGCCCTCCGCGGCGGAATGCCTGCAGCATCTTTGGCTGCTGACGACCAAGTCGACGAGTGCGTTGGCCAAAGCAGCGGCGAAGGCGGCTGCTGCGAGCGAGCTGAACGCATGAGCTGCTCTTCACCTTCTTCGCCCTCCTGCCCTTGCATTCTCGTGGATCCCGGACCTCCTCCCTCTACACACGGACTACTCCGTATCGAAGATCTCGGACTTACCCGTCGCTGCCACCCCCTTCTTCTATACGTCCTTATACGTCCTAGTCCGGTCTTATATGCTCCTCTGTCTGCTCTGCTATCGATTACTTCCTCTCTCTATCTCTGGCCTGGGCTTCTTTGTGCTAGTATCTCTATAAACTCTTCCTCTACGTCCTTCTCGATGCTGGCTCTAAGGCGTTCTGTTTGTCTAATTACCCCCTGGTCTTACCCGACCTATGTTGCCGTTTTGTAGTAGGCTGCTGCTTTGAAAAAACATGCTGTACATTGGGGATTTCCAGTATTGTTTGTGCTGTGTGCAGGACCTTGAAAGCCCCCGTGGTGATCCCAACGAGTTGCACGGTCACCACCTGTCCTACTTCCTGTAATTAGCTGAATAGCCTGTAGTACTGTTGGGGTAGGATGTTCTCAATAAGAAGCCCGGGTGGCGCCTCAACTGCTATCTCAGCCAGTGCCCCGGGTCCCGCTCGTCGCGCCCCTCCCGTACCAAGGTCAAAGGCCAATCGGCGTACCAGTGTCCCGGCCGACGTACCGGTGTCCCAGTCATTGCCTCGGTGTCCCGACTCCCGATATCCCAGCGAGCCGTGCCCACTGCCCCGCACGGTACCGGCACGTGCGTAACGCGTACGCGTCGCGCGTGACGGTTGACTTTGCCCTTGGCGGCATCGTCACTCTCCAGGGGAGCTGGCGGTCGCCACCAGCCGGTCACACAAGCGCGCTTCATCCATGATATTGACGCGCTTCTGCTGTCCTCGAACCATCATCCTACTGGCACAGTGGCCATCCCTCTTGTTATTTTGTATTTACGGACGGTGCTGGATCATCCTGGGCTTACACTTACCTGGTGTTCTGCAACTGTCGCACACACTTTGCATTGTCAAATGGGCGTGTAGCATGTAGCCGATAGGGTCGTCGTAAATGCTGATAAAGCTACGCTGCTCGGAGGGGCTCTCGGAAGTCGACCTGTATTATTACTACTTATGGGCTCCCCAGACCAGCTCTCCCAGGATGAAGACCTGATGACATCTCAGACGCTGACAATATAAAGTGTTGGATAGAAGGCATGCAAGCAACGTCTGACCTTGCGCCGCTACGCAAAAGTTGTTGATATACGCGTTGGGCGCCACGAGTCCAGCAGAATGAGTGATATTCCGGTTGTCCTGTATGGTGGTACAAGGACAAACGGATAGCGTAAACTACGGTAAACACGGTATATATAGGAACAATGTCATCCAAATCGGGCGATGACTAAGCGCGTGCGGCGCTCGCCAAACCCATGTTCCAACAAAAGTATGGCTGTTCGAGATGTACAAGATTACACAGCCAGTGATCCAACGTACAGCTGTTGCGATAATGCTACAAGTTACAACAAAAATGACACGTACAAATACAATCCTCATGCATATGAATGAACTTCGCTCCGGTATGATCTTGTCAAGTTCTTCCAATATCCTTCTCTCGTTACTTCAATGTCTGTCGATGGGTGGCCATCCTGATCTGATTCGCTTTATTGCAGCCTTCGCAGTGCTTCCCACTTAGGAAGCCCAAAAAAGCGGGGAAGCTCTGTCCACAGGCTCTCCTTTGCAATGTTGAACGCGGCGCGCCCTTCGCTGAAACATCTGAAATTCGAATGAGCAAACATCTGCACGAGCAGGACGCGGCGGCGCGGTGGTC